>OY776126.1:67409048-68009048 GCA_963675135.1 Galeopsis tetrahit
GAACTCACTTGTTCCAAACTTTCAGTATTACTCAGAATACTTTTGGTCACCACTTCAAATAGAGTAAGGAACTCAGGTTTGAGTTTGTTCTTGTGTTGTGTGGAAGAGATAGGACCTGGAGTAATGAGCCAATCTTCGGCAATTTCCTGCTCATGTCTAGTACCATAAGAATCTGGATTTCTTCCTTCTGAGGGCAGTCCAAAAGCTCCTTCAAGATCTTCCTCAATGAATTTGACCCTGTGAGAGCTTTCTTCTTCATCTCATTCATTCACATAGGTCAATCTTGTTGACACTTCACCACCAGTTGCCTTGCCTTTCCATTTCAGAAAGGCAAAGAACTCAGCCATACATTGCTCCAAACAAGAGTTAGGCTTGTTCTGCATGAATTTTTGCAACTCAGCCCTTCTAAGCCATCTAAGGGTGGGGATTACTTCTGGAGCTTCACTATCAAAAGCAAGGATAGGTTCAAAAGTGAGGTTGTTCTTGTGGCTTAGATATTCGAAGTCAATGTCTAACTCTTTGTTAGAGAAATCAACCATCATCTCAGGTCTGATTTTTGGTGCCATTGATGTTTAGAGAGAAAGCTTGAGAAAATGCAGAAGGTTAGGGTTTGGGAGTGAAAGTATGCGTGGGGAAGAATGAAAGAGTTTGGGGGCTTCTTAAGACTTAGAGTATATTCCAAAAGGAATGTTTGTCATTGAGTTGGTGAGTCTTAAGGCAATTCAAAGGTTGGCAAAAGAGGAAATCAATTTTGAATGGCCAGGATTAATTCAGGAGAGTTGGCCAAAAATTGATCCAACGGTTAAAAATAGGATAACAGTTTTGAAAACTGTTTTATCAAAACGTGGGATGTGAAGTTAAGATTTATTAAGGTTGGGGGGTTATCAATGTAGATTGTGGGCTAGAAATGTTTAATGCAAACAAGAATTAAATCTTTGCATTAAATGCTTTGAAATGATTTTTTGGGTAGGGGACAAATTAAATCTTTGTAAAGGTGATGGTTTTAAGAGGAATGGGATAGCCATCAAACTAGGCAATGATTACCCAAAATAGGTGTTTATCAAACATAGATTTGTTTGATATCCATTTCAGCTTATCTGGCCCTACATGGACAAGTGTCCTGACCCAAATCTCCTGAAGTGGGCCCAGATCAATATTGATCTGCCCATCTTCCCTGAAAACTTCTTTGGGTCATCTCTTCTGAATTTCAGTAGACTTTGGCCAAGTCTGCTGAAGAGCACTTTCAGTTCCCCCTTGATTGATAGACTCCATTGAGCTTACTTGTCCATCTTTCCTGGATCAAGAAGTCCCAACTATGCTGAAAGTTCCAAGAACCTTGCTTCAGCAAGAGGTTTGGTCAATATATCAGCCTTTTGATGATCTGTGTGAATTTTCACCAACTTGATGTCCTTCTTCTCCACATAATCTCTTATGAAGTGATGCTTGATGTCCACATGCTTGAATCTTGTGTGTAACACTGGATTTCGTGATATTGCTATGGTACTGTTGTTATCACAAAATATGGGCACTTCAGTAGAATTGACATTGTAGTCTCTAAGTTGTTGTCTCAACCAAAGGATTTGAGCACAACAACTTCCAGCTGCAACATACTCAGCTTCAGTAGTTGAAGTTGCCACAGTGTTTTGCTTCTTTGAGAACCAAGAGATGAGTTTGTTTCCCAAAAATTGACATGTCCCTGAAGTGGACTTTCTATCAATTCTACATCCTCTATAATCAGCATATGAGTAGCCAGTTAGCTCAATGTTGTCATCAGCAGGATACCAAAGGCCTACATTCTCAGTGCCTTTGAGGTATCTCAAAATCCTTTTTGCAGCCTCTAGATGAGTCTTCTTAGGATTGGCTTGGAACCTTGCACATACACTTACTGCAAAGGTGATGTCAGGTCTACTGGCTGTGAGATAGAAGAGAGATCCAATGATTCCTCTATACTCAGTAGAGTTGGTTGGAACACCACTCTCATCTGGATCCATTTTCTAGTTTGTGTTCATTGGGATCCTCATTGGCTTACTGGTTGCACAACCAAACTTTTTGATCATCTCCCTTGTGTACTTTGCTTGATTGATGAAGATTCCTTCTTTTTATTGCTTGACTTGAAGTCCCAAGAAGAAAATCATTAGCCCTATCATTGACATCTCAAACTTCCTTTGCATGAGCTTTGAGAATTTCTCACAAAGTTTCTCATTTGGAGATCCAAATATGATGTCATCAACATATATTTGGACAAGCAAGATGTCATCTCCTTCACAGATTCTGAACAGGGTTCCGTCCACTGTCCCTTTGACAAAACCATGATCCAACAAGAACTGTGACAAGGTATCATACCAAGCTCTTAGAGCTTGCGTAAGTCCATAAAGGGCTTTCTTAAGTCTGTACACTTGGTTTCCTTCCTCAAAAGGTGGGGGTTGCTCAACATAGACTTCTTCTTTGAGCACTCCATTCAAAAAGGCACTCTTGACATCCATTTGATAGACTTTGAACCTTTTGTGGGCAGCATAAGCTAAGAATAGCCTTATTGCTTCAAGTCTTGCCACTGGTGCAAATGTCTCATCATAGTCAATGCCTTCTGATTGACAATAACCCTTGGCCACCAATCTGGTCTTGTTCCTGACTATCACATAATTCTCATTCTTCTTGTTCTTGAACACCCACTTTGTTCCAATAACATCTTGATGTGATGGTCTGTCAACCAGCTCCCATACACCATTTCTTGTAAACTGGTTCAACTCCTCTTGCATGGTTGTAATCCAGTTTACATCCTGAAGTGCTTCTTCTATGTCTTGAGGTTCCTGTTCTGATAAGAAGCAGCAAAACAAAGCACTTTCACCATGAAACCTTCTAGTTTTGACTCCTACACTTGGATCACCAAGTATCAAGTCAGTTGGATGGTCAGATAACCAAGTTCTTCTTTTCCTGATCCCTTCAGTAGAGTTGTCCTCTACTAAGGTTGAGTCACTAGCATCATAAAATTTAGGAAAGTTTAATGCAGGATCTAATTCAGGATTATATTTAGGGGTGTTGACCTCAATGTCAGGGACATTGGCATTTTCAACATTTTCATTTCCCCCTTGAATATTGAATCCATTAACTACCTCAGCAGGGTCTGCTTCTTCATTGGTAGTTGTTACCTGATTATGAACTGGGATTAGGTCATTCAGTTCATCATTTCCTTTAGTGGGTTTGCTTCAGAGAGATTGCCTTCAGGAGTGTTGTCCAGTGAAATGTTTTCAGGAGGGTTGGCCTGGACAACTTCTATGAACATAGTATCTTTGTCTTTTAGACTCAGTCTGGTTGTCCTTTGTGTGATTTCATCAGTTTCCAGGGTTTTATTCCTGTTCTAAAAAATAGCTTCATCAAACACAACTTGAGGTGTTTCTTCCACAATAAGGGTTTTACAATTGTAGACTCTGAAAGCTCTACTGATTTGGGAATATCCAAGAAATATCCCCTCATCAGCTATGCTGTCAAAAACTTTCAATTGTTCTTTCCCATTATTGTGAATGAAACACTTACAACCAAATATGTGAAAGTATGATACTTTAGGCAATCTTCCTTTCCAGAGTTCATAAGGGGTTTTGCCTTGACCCTTAGTGATCAAACATCTATTCTGAGTATAGCATGCAGTGTTTATAGCTTCAGCCCAAAACCTCTTAGGTAGATTTGAATCAGCAATTAAGGTTCTAGCATCCTTTTTAAGAGTTCTATTTCTTCTTTCAGCTACCCCATTCTGCTGAGGGGTTCTAGTTGTTGAAGTTTCATGGGCAATACCATTTTCAGTGCAATACTCATTGATGTATGAATTTATGAACTCAGTGCCTTTGTCAGATCTAATCTTGATTATATTAAGACTTTTCTCATTTGACAATCTCTTTAGAAGTTCAGGGGGTTTGACTTGAGTTTCCTTCTTATTGAGGATAAATACTACCCATGTGAACATAGAGAAGTCATCTACTACAACCAATGTGTATTTTCTTCCATTTATGCTTGCAGGGGTAATTGGTCCAAATAAGTCCATATATAACAATTCAAGTACCCTTTCAGTAGAAATGACTGGTTTGCCTTTAAATGAAGCTTTAATCTGGTTTCCTTCTTGACATGGTTTACAAACATGTTCTTTAATGAGAACTTCATTAGGCAGTCCTTTTACTAATGCATTTCTAGCCAGCTTGTTCATGGATTTAAAGTTTAGGTGGTTTAACCTTTTATTCCATAACCAACTTTGTTCATTTGAGCTCTTGGCAATATAGCATGTTGCATCAGTAGACTTGTCCCAGTCAGCAAAATACACATTTCCTTTCCTAGTTCCAGTCAGTAGAGTTTGTTGAGTTTTATCTTTAATTAGGCATTTATTGCTTCTGAACTCAACATTATATCCTTTATCACAAAACTGACTTATGCTTAGGAGATTATATTTGAGACCAGCCAGATAAGACACATTGGATACCTTAATATTACCAATTATCAAGGTACCATAACCTTTTGTAGTTGCTTGTGAGCTGTCTCCAAATGTGACATTAGGACCTTATTGTTCAATGAATTCAGTGAGGAGTGTTTTGTTTCCAGTCATGTGCCTTGAACATCCACTGTCCAAGTACCAAGCTGTCTTTATGTTCATGCTCCTCAACTTCTTGTGGTCCTTTGGTACCTGCAATGATCAAGCTTTAGGTACCCTTTGAATTTTGGGTCCTGAGAGGTTAGTTGTACCTTTAGGAACCCAAACTTGTCTAATGACCCTGATTGATTCAAGGTGTCTAAGTTGTTTTCCTCTAGCATCAACATACACAGTTTTTCCCTTAAATGCCTTTGGGAAAGAATATGTGAAAGTGTTAACTCTGTAAGTATCAGGAGAGTTGGCATTTCTCCTGAACTTATGAGTTCTTTGTGCAGCTTGAGGGAATCTTTGAGGATAGGCATATAGATGACCATTACCCTTTGGCATGAAGGGTTTTGGTTGTCTCATTTTATTGTGCCTATAATGAGAGTTGGCTTTAGGTCTGTTCAGCTGAGGTTGCCTCAGGGGAGTTGACCTAGGCTGAACATACCTTGGACAACCTCTCTGAATGTTGTTCAGATGAGTTGCCCTTCCATTGGGTCTACTCTGTTGAACACCATTTCTCTTGTATACAGGGACTTTGGCCATTTCCTTAGGTATGGGCCCTTTTCCTTGAAATACTTGAGTGTGCACTTCTTGCATTTTGCCATTTCCTTTGTTTAGTGGCTGAATTAATTCATTTTCAGCTTGTTGTGCCACTGACTTAACAAAGATCCTCTTAGTGTTACTTGTTGAAGCAACACTAAGACAAGGTGAAGATTCAAATGGATCATATCCCAATCCACTCTTTTGAGCCATAGGTCTTTGGAAGCTTTGAATTTCCTCTATTGCCTTAGAGGATTTATTCATTGTAGACATCTTATTTTTCAGGCTCTCTTCACTTGATTTAAGAACATCATACTCATGTGAGAGGTTTTCAAATTTAGCTTGAAGAATTTTAAGTTCAAAATCCTTTCTCTTCAGAATAAGCAGTTGTTCATCAATCTGCTTTTGTTGGTAAACTATCGTGGGAGAAGCTTCATCAAGTTCTCTCAAGATTTGTAGATACAACTCAGTAGATTTGACATCAACCACAGATTCAGAAGGTTTTGCAAGTTCAAGAGATAACCTTTCATTTTCTCTCACACAATTATCATGAAATTCTTGCAACCTAGTAAAATCTTCTATCAACTTTCCAAAAGAGAGTTTCAGGTTGACATCACTAGTGTTCAGTGATTGAATTGATGGTGAGATAGAAGTACACATCATCATCATCATCACTATTGGAAAATAGTCCATCATCAGAAGAGTTGAGGGAGTCTATTCACCCCTCCCCTCTAGACTTTAATCCCATTCACTACTCGTTCAGGGACCAACAAGTGGTATCAGAGCAGTGGTTCTAACGGACTACTGTCTCTAGATTATCAGAAGATTTGAGGGAGTCTTTCTGTAGTCCTCTTGAACAGATCTTTTTGGAAAACTTGTTTTTGAAAACTCATACAGCATGAGTGCTAATATGCGTAAGTTGCCTAAGTTTTCAGTTAAGGATTATGATTACTGGAAGATCAGGATGAGGAAGAATCTCACATCAGTCCACTACAAGATGTGGTCTGTAATCACAGAAGGCCCGATCACCATCATGACAGTCAACACTGCAAATGGTGATCCAGAAGTCCCAGTTGGAGAACTGGTTCCCAAGCCCATGAAGGATCTCACACCAGAAGAGATGAAGCAATCAAACCTTGATAGCATTGCTCAAGATTACATAATGCAAACTCTTCCAAATGAGTACATTGCAAAGGTAATCCATTGTGAGTCAGCCAGAGAGATGTGGGAGGCATTGGCACTTCTTTGTGAAGGAACTGAGCTGATCAAAGAATCCAAGTTGTCTACAGCAGTCAAGAAGTTCGAACACTTCAAGATGCAACCAGAAGAGTCTATTGATCAGTTAGACAACAGATTTACCAAGATCATCAATGAGATAGAATCTCTGGGCAAGAAATACACAAATAGAGAGAAAAATCTAAAGATCTTAGATTCTCTAACCAAGAAATGGAGACTCAAGAAGACCATCATCAAAGATACTCAAGATATCAAGAAGTGGTCTGCACAAACTCTATTTCAGAACCTGAAAGCCCATGAATATGATCTTGAAAGAGAAGAGAACTCAGGAAGTGATGAGCCAACTGCAACCCCATCTACCTCCAAGACTGTAGCCTTCAAGGCAGCCAATACAAAAGCTGCAAGCACCTCATCTGGCAAGACCTCTCTGAAAACAGAAGACTGTGAAGGATCAGACATGAGCCTGAAAGAGCAAATGGCACTTATGATCAAGAGATTTGAAAGGATGAACACCCTCAACAGTAAATATAGAAAATTCTATAGAAACTACAAAGATAGAAGAGCAAGTTCATCCTCCAGAGGTTCCAGAGAAAGAACACCAGAAAGACATCCTAGAAAGGATGTGGAGTCATCTGACAGCCGAGGATCTAGAAGAAGAGATGCCACTCCTCCAAGGAGAGGCAACTCAAATCAGAAACCTGGATCTTGCTTCAACTGTGGCAAACCAGGACACTATGTCTATGAATGTCCTGAGCTGGATTTGGATGACAAGAAAGAAAGAAGGCCAAGAAGAACCTCAGACAAAAAGGCAATGGTGACTGAAGAATCTGAATACCAAAGTGATGAACTCCCTACGTCACCAGACGATCAAATCTTTTCAGATGATTCAGACGACCTAGCTATGATGGCCATAGGAGAAAATGAGGTAAACTCTTATACTACTACTTTCCATTCACCTATTTTCTCACAAACAGATGACATAAACTCATCTGAAGGCGAATCAGAAGACACCTATTATCAATCTTTAAGAAAGGTAAAAGGTGATCTGGATATTGCCACTAGAGCCTTTATAGAAGTGGAAGAGGAGAATAAGGATTTAAGGAAAGAAATTGCTAGGTTGAAAAAGGTAAAGTTTGATAACACCCCTGAGTTAGTCACCATGAATGAAAGGTTGACCAAAGAAGTGGAACTTCTTAAGGAAGAAAATACCACAACAACTCAGTTGTATGAGGGGATGTTAGAAACTCAAGCCTTAGAAACCAAAGAATTTCGTATACTTCAATCTAAGTTCGATGATCTCTTCCAAACACATAAGCTCTTAGAAAAGGAGAAGGAATGCCTAGATCAAAAGATATCAGAATTCAATAAAGCTTCGACTACTATTGAAAGTATCTCTGAATATTATAGATCAAATGGCAATAAGATGGGTTTAGGCTATGAACTTAATCCATCAACATCCTCTCCAACTAGGGGTAGTACACCTAACAAGTGCACTACTCAGACACATGAACAGGGTGAGTGTTCTAAACACAATGAACTCAATATGAACCAAAAGGCATCTGTACCAGCTAAGGCTAACTATCCCAAAACCAAAAATGGTAAAGGACAAGCTAACCCCAAGCCTGTACAGAGGAACAGCAAACAGCCTAGACCATCTCGGCTGAGACAGTCTCAGCTGTATGCTGCTCCAGCCAAGAAGAAGAAATCTTCTTCAAACAAATCTGTTCTCTTTGCACCCCCTATCTCTTATGATATTGTGAGAACATAAGAGTATGGTCCATATAATCGTGTGCATCGACCAGCTAATGCACCCAGGCCGAATGTAACTAGTCAAAAGATCATGTATGTACACTCCTATAAAGGGAAACCATTTGACTACTACTTAGCTGACACCAAGAACAAATCAGATCAGTCCAAGGTGCTGACTGGTAAGATTTGGTTCTGTGATGCCCGAGGGAAACAACTCAAATGTTCAAGGTTGTTTAAACGACCAATGTATATGTGGGTTCCCAAGGGTAGTACTAACACCCAAGGACCCAAAACAAAATGGGTACCTAAAACTTAACTTTTCTTGCAGGAAAGGAAGGACCTATACAGAAGAGGAGGTCTAGCAGGAGAAACTTGGTACATAGATAGTGGATGCTCAACTCACATGACAGGAACCAAAACCCTGCTGACCAACTACATAGAGAAGAAAGGTCCAAAAGTTTTCTTTGGTGATAACGCGCACGGTAGCACAAAAGGATATGGCACCCTTAAAAATGGTGACATTGAGGTACATGATGTATCATATGTAGAAGGTCTTAAGTTTAATTTATTATATGTTTCTCATTTTTGTGACACTGGTTATTCAGTTAAATTCTCTAAAGATGAATGTCTCATAAGTGATAAAAGAACAAAACAAAACCTTCTAACAGGATCTAGAAAGGGAAGTATGTATCTTGCAAATTGGAACAGCTGTCCTAAGGATACATGCCTGCTTGTGAAGAGCCCTAAAGATGTCAGCTGGCTATGGCACAAACGTCTTAGCCATCTGAACTTTAAGACTATGAACAAGTTAGCAAGGGAATCCTTAGTTGATGGTCTGCCTAATGAACTCTACTGTAAAGATCAGGTTTGTGATGCATGTCAACAAGGAAAGCAAACAAAGGTCTCCTTCAAGACCAAGAAGACAGCATCAACCAGCAGAGTTCTTGAATTGCTTCACATGGATCTCTTTGGACCAATCACTCCAACCACTTTAACAGGGAGGAAGTACACTCTTATTGTTGTAGATGATTATTCCAAGTTTACTTGGGTTACCTTCCTATACAAGAAGAGTGAAACACAGCAGAAGCTCCCTGAACTATTGAAGAGGATCCAAGTAGAGAAAGGAGAACCAATCGTGAAAATTAGAAGTGACAAAGGCACTGAATTCATTAACTCTTATATAATTGCCTATTGTACTTCTAATGGTATTCAGCACGAGACAAGTGCAGCAAGAACACCACAACAGAATGGTGTAGCTGAAAGAAGAGTCAGAACACTCAAAGAAGCGGCCAGAACACTCCTTGCTGAATTCTCTACTCCCAAGAAGCTATGGGCAGAAGCCATCAACACAGCTTGTCACACTCAAAACAGGTCAGGTATTCATAAAATACATGAGAAAACTCCATATGAACTGTGGAAAGGAAGAAAACCTAGAGTATCTTACTTTCATATATTTGGTTGTAAGTGTTTCATTCACAACAATGGGAAGAGTAAGTTGAATGCTTTTGATGCCAAAGCAGATGAGGGGATATTCTTAGGATACTCCTCAACTAGCAAAGCATTTAGAGTACTCAACAAACGAACCCTTCTTGTGGAAGAAACACCTCATGTTGTTTTTGATGAATCGTGTGAAAAGAATGCAGTAGAAACAAACTCAGCTGCAGATCAGATGAGACATCTAGTGATCAAGTCCAAACCAGATGAGTTCATTAAAGTCAAGGAACCTTTCCCTGAAGAACCAGAGGAAGATAAGCCTCATAGACCTGTCACTACATCTCAAACTCAAGTAGGACAAGCTGACCAGAATCAAGATGCATCAATCCCAAATGCCAGGGGGAATGATTTCTTTGACACTCAAGATACAGATGATGATCGAACTAATCAATTCAACCCTCCTGATGGCACTAGATCAGATGAGGATCCAAACTCATCCAATGCAGATACTCCAGTGAGGCATACATGGAGGAACAACCATCCATCAAACCTCATCTTAGGAGGAGCAGAATCAGGTGTCAAGACAAGAAGACAACTGAATCAGAATTCTCAATCATCTATGTTCTGCTGGTGTGCTTTCCTCTCCAACATTGAACCAACTGACATAGAAGAAGCAATGACAGATAGCAATTGGATCACTGCTATGCAAGAAGAACTAAACCAATTCGAAAGAAATGAAGTCTGGGAATTGGTAGATCGTCCTGAAAACCACAATGTAGTAGGAACAAAGTGGGTATTCAAGAACAAGAAGGACGAAAATGATGTGATAACTAGAAATAAGGCAAGGCTAGTTGCAAAAGGATATTCACAATCTGAAGGGATTGACTATGATGAAACTTTTGCACCAGTAGCCAGATTAGAAGCCATTCGACTATTTCTAGCTTATGCATCATATATGGGCTTCAAGGTATATCAAATGGATGTCAAGAGTGCTTTTCTAAATGGTATTCTGATAGAAGAAGTATATGTAGAGCAGCCTCCAGGATTTGAAAAAGGTGATCAAGTATATCGACTGAAGAAGGCTCTCTATGGTCTAAAACAAGCCCCTAGAGCTTGGTATGACACATTGTCACAATTCCTACTTGACAATGGATATACAAAAGGCAAAATTGATAGAACTCTCTTCAGAATACAAGAAGGAGAAGACATTTTAATGGTACAAATATATGTAGATGACATTATATTTGGATCACCAAATCAAGAAATGTGCAAGAAGTTCTCTGAACTTATGCAAGGAAAATTCGAAATGAGCATGATGGGTGAGATGAATTATTTCCTAGGACTTCAAGTCAAGCAGAGTCCAGAAGGGATCTTCATCAACCAGTCCAAGTATACCAAGAGTCTGCTAGAAAGATTCAAAGCTCTACAAAGCAAGACTGCAAGGATTCCTATGATGACATCTTTCAAAATGGAACCAGATGAGTCCGGAAAGGCAGTTAATCAAGCTGAATATAGAGCACTGATTGGATCTCTACTATACCTTACAGCCAGCAGACCAGACATAACATTCGCTGTGGGAGTATGTGCTAGGTTTCAAGCAAACCCAAAGCAAAGTCATCTAGAAGCAGCAAGGAAGATTCTCAAGTACCTAAAAGGAACAGTCAACCTAGGACTATGGTACCCTGCTGATGACAATCTAGAATTAAGTGGCTATTCTGACTCAGACTTTGGAGGATGCAGAATTGATAGGAAGTCCACATCAGGAACCTGTCAATTTCTAGGAAACAAGCTGATATCATGGTTCTCTAAGAAGCAAACCTCAGTTGCAACCTCCACCACTGAAGCAGAATACATGGCAGCTGGTAGTTGTTGTAGTCAGCTGCTCTGGCTAGTTCAACAACTCAAGGATTACAATGTAGAGGCAAGAGAAGTCCCTATTTATTGTGATAGCAGCAGCGCCATTGCCATCACTCAAAATCCAGTCCTCCACACAAGGTGCAAGCATGTCGACATTCGACACCACTTCATAAGAGATCACCTTGAAAAGAAGGACATCAAGATGGAGAAAATTCACACAGATATCCAAAGAGCAGACATCTTGACTAAGCCCCTAGCTGAAGAAAGGTTCAAGACCTTATGTTACAGCTTAGGACTCCTGGACCCAAACACATGAAGAAGGAAAGATCAGCTGAAAACCTCAGCTGACCCAAGTGCAGCAGACTAGGAGAATCAGATGAGGTGAATAGACACCCCCATCTTCAGGTAAGTTCTTTCCCAATGAAGACAGATAGAGCTGAGGGAAAACATAGAGTTATCTAATCAAGGGGGAATCAATGATACCTTAAGAATCCTTGATGAAATACTCTAAAATCTGCATTGCATAGTATACATATACATATATATATATAGCAGACTTGAACAAAGTTATTTGATCTCTTTACTCTAAGCAATGTATAACTATGTATGTTAATAAACTATTCTTCATAAAATACTTTATTCATATACATAAATACAGTATACTACTGAGTCATACTTGGCTGGATTAATACACCATCCTCACCGACTCAACAGTATGCATGCACAGTACGGATTTCAAATAACTCATGGTCAAAATTTATAATTTCTGCATTCCATTAGATAAAGTCTGAATATCTTTAAATGTGCACCCTTGGATCAAGAAACTCACTGCTAATCTTAAGAAATCACTTTTCAGAAATTCAGACCTATCACCTCTATAGTTTTGTCATTTTTCTCTCCTCTTAAGAAATCACTTTTCAGAAATTCAGACCTATCACCTCTATAGTTTTGTCATTTTTCTCTCCACTACCTCATTTCTACCCCTATAAAAGGAGAAGTTATGAGAACACCTAAGAACACAAAACATCTAACACTTTTCTTATTTCAGGTATGGAGACAATTGAAAGAAGAGATGGAATGGAGATCATTCTTCAACCAAAATCTTGGGTGAAGGAGATGAAGATTTGTCCAGAAAATGAAGATGATGCAGATCCATATACATGGCTTACTCAACATAAGTATGCTCATGAAAGCTAAAGGAAGAAGAGACGTTCTTGTTGAAAGCTAAAGGAGGAAGAGATGCAGAGGACAAAGTAGCAAGCAAGAAGAGCTTCTTCTCCAGAAGGAAGTTCTACATGGAAAGCTTGTTATGCAAAGCTACTGTGTCTAAACAGAACATGAAGGCTGAGTCCATGGCCCTCTCTTCAACTCCATTGAAGCACCCCTCAACCTTCCTTCCCCTTCAAGAGAAGCGAAGAAATTCAACAAGAGCACATTAGATGCTACATCCCATCTGATGATGAGGAACATCCGATGGTGAGAAACATTTAAATCAGTGGGACTATGTCTAGACTAGCTCCACTTGATTTAAAGAAGGAGTTGAAAGATCCATCAAACCAGGTTGGATCATCACTCACAATAAAGCTGGAAGGATCCATCCAGGTTGGATCATCACAGCAAACACCGTTTCCTCTACTCAACTGATCAGAAGACCAACTCAGCTGACCAGAAGACTTTTCAAAGACAATCAGCAGACATCTTGAAGAACTCGGAAGAACTCACTCTGCTGATCAAATCACACAAATTTAGAGTATAATGACTAGTCTTGATCATGTAATTCATTCTAGATTTATTTCTGAATGTAATTAAACAAATTGGCTTATATAAGGAATGCAATTTTCTTATAGAAAACGGCCTTGATGATCAATTCTTACCATAAATTAGTCTCAACGGCTATTTTTGGTAATGATGTCATTAATACTCAAGTACCATTTTGCCAACAAATCAACAATTGCCAAATGGCATAACCAGCCGGCAAATTTAAAGAAATCAAAGAAGGAAATCTTGGGCTCTACTCCAAATTCAAACACAAATCTGACCGTTAGATCAAATTTTCTGGAGTATATATTCACACCCCTAAAACCTCTCCCAAACCCTGTCGCTCATATTACTCTCTCTCGTTCTGCAAATTTCTTTCAAGCCTTCAAACTCTAACACTCAGACTCTACTATGGCAATCATTGAAATTTACGACGAGAAGACCAAGAATACTGGCACCTTGGATGCTGCAAAGTGGTCCAAGGAAGGGAAGATTTTTACGGAGAATGCTCTGTTTTTCAAAGGCAAACACTCAGATGAGAACAAGGAGATATTGCTTCGGTGCGTCAATCTTAAACTCAGAGACTTTCTGGAAGCAGCTCCAACTAATGTCTATGAACAAGACGTTCTGACATTCTATGCAAATGCCGTGATGAAGGGTTCTCATGTTGAAAGTGTCATGAATGGACACAAAGTCAAGGTTACAAGGGAAATTCTTCAGGAATTGTTTGGCCTGTCAAGGGGGAAAATAAATATCTCCAACTACATCATGAATAGAGAAAAGGAGTATATGGAGATGTTTACTGGTGGAAGAATCAAGGCTACTGATGCAACTGGGCTAAAGAAATCCCAACTTGAACCAAAATTCCAAACCTTGTTGGATATTGCAGGAAAGATGTTACTTGGTAACACATTCAGTCATGATGCTGTTACTACTTTAAAGGTTCGAGTAATGGCTGCAATCTGGGATCAGATCGATGGAGACTGGCAAGGACTATTCTTAGAAAGAATTGCTCTTGAGGCAAAGAAAGTCACTTTGGACTTACAATCGAAGGTATGGAAGGTAGCAGCTACAGTCAGCTTTGTCAACAAGCTGAGCATCATCCTTCCAGATATTCTCCCAAAGAAGTACAAGATGGGACCTCATAAGACCTTTCACATCTCCAAATATTATTTGAGAAAGGAAGCTCTTGCTGAGGCAGAAAGGTTAAAAGAAGAAAAGAGGAAGCTGTTGGCTGAGAAGGCAGCACAAGAGTCTGATCATGACTCTGCTGAAGAAGAAGAGGAGCCAACCAAAGAAGAGGCTCAGAAGAAGGTTGCTGAGGATGATGATGATGACAATCAGACCTTAGCACAAAGACGATATCTAATCAGATCTGGGCTCATCTCCCCATCTGATTCAGATGCCACTCCCACTGCCTCTCCCTTGAAGAAGGCAGGTACCTCTAAACCCTCTCCCTCTTTTACTCCTTCTAAATTGTCAAAGGGTCAGAAGAGAAAGAAGAATAATTCTTCTTCCAACAAAAAGTCCAAGAAATCGAGGCTTCCTACTCCCATGTTAATAGCCCCGATTGCATCCTTCAACCCTTCTGATGACTCCAACCCATCTGACCACTCAAACACTGATATCCAAATCCCTGCTGATACTCACACAGCAGAGGAACAAGCTCAACCTACTTCAACCCCTGAATCTCTATTGCCTACCCCTGCTGATGTCCAAGATCTACAGGTTCAACCTTCTACTGATCTTCATGAAGATACTATACCAGACCAGCAGACTCAAAACCCTGCTGATGAAACTCCTACCATCATTGTTTCTTCTGTTCCAGAAGACATGGCACCAGCAGACCTTGCTCAAGCTGGTCCCTCTCAACCTCACTACAGAATGGTACACTATCCTATGTGCACAAGGGAGAAGATAATGAGGATGAAGATAGCAAACCTGCTCAAGTCTACTATTCCTGGTATTGATGAGGAATCAGTTCAGTTCGAACAAGTTCTCAGAATCTGCACCTGGATTGAACTCAGGAGAGATGATGTTGATGACCTTATTGAGGTCATGGAAGGAATGGGAGGAAAAGCTAATTTCCTCGACTGGGAAATGGAGCAAAAAGAAGTTGCTCAAGTTACATCTTTTGCTCAACTGCTGCCCGAAGAAGCCTTTATAGCAGTATGCCACAGAATTCTAGGAATTCCACCTAATGATGCCTCTATCCCAGAAGGCATATCAGGTCAACAGACAGATGGCACAGCAATAATGAATGACTCAGCTGCGTCTGTTCCTGCGGAAGACTCAGCTGAACCAGCTGACAGAACCGAGATTGAAAGAGAAGTAATCACTATTCCTGATCACTTCATGCCTAAGGATACTCCACCTCACTTCATTGACAAAGGAGACACCATCATGTCCCACCTGGTTAAGGCCACTACCTCATTTCTCAATGAAGAGTACCTTTCAGCTGAAGAAAGAGGCAAAGCCCTGACAGTCCATCCAAAGCCTCAAGGTACAGCCTCAACTTCTACTCCAACAGCTGACTATACAGCAGACATATGCTCACAGGTCAAGACTGCTATAGACCTACACTTTGAAAAGGGTTTAGGCCTACAGCTTGGAAGATATGTTGAAAAGGCAGTCAAGGAGCAGAGAACTCGTCTTCATAACCAGATCATTGACATTGAAGACAAGTTTGGAGAATCTCTTCACGATCAGATAAGTGAGTATCTGACCAGCATTCTGAAGAAGGCAGGTGACCATTCCACCAGGTTTGCTGATCTCTACACCAATGAGGTCAACCGCATGGAAAACACCTACAAGCAAAGAATTGAAGATGCTGAAGCAAGAGCTACTGAAGGTCGAGCTCTTCTCCAATCAGCTACAGCAGAGAATGAAAAACTTCGGATTCAGCTGCAAGAGACAGCGACCAAATTGGAAGCAATTACAGCTAAACTAGAAGCTGCCTCCTCCTCCAACTCTCATGCTCAGATTCTAGACCATAGCATCACATCTGACTCATGTTGGCAGAGTCAACGCCATGGCTCTTCAACAAACTCTTAGAGTGGAGATTCTGAATGCCATGAAGCCTTTTGCGGCTGCACTTGCTGAAGCCAAAAAGGGGGAAGATGTATTGATAAAAGCTCTAGAGAAGACTACTGCACAGCAAGCTGTAATGGTAGTATCTCAAGATGAGTTGAATGAAACCTTGGGTGATTTATCAAGCAAAATCAAGAGCAAGAAAGGCAAAGGCAAAGAAATTGCTCAAGAAGACATCCAAGCTCCCACTCAAGCAACTGCCAAAAGTCTGCAGATCACTGCCTCTACAGAACAAGTTTCCGAGAAAAGAATGACTAGGAAAAGGAAGGCAGATGAGCAAGCAGATGAGCAAGCTCAGAAGTCAACTCCAGCAGAGCCTACTGCAGAAGAGAAAGAGGCTTTAGAGTTGAAGAAAAGAAAAGAGCTTGAAGCTCAAGAGCTTAAACAAAAGAAGCTAAAAGATGCGAAAGCAGTCAAAGCCAAATTTGACAGGAAGATAGCCAAACTCAGGAAAGTTCTCAAGGAGAAAGCACTGAAAGAAAATGCTCTAACACAGAAAGATAAAGTTCTGGTGTTTGATAGCAACTATGTGGACTATCTAGCCCTTCAAGATGAGCTACCAAGGTGGTACCCTCTGAAGAAGAAATGGCAAATTCAACACCACATTGTAAGAAAATTTGGCCCTCTCCCAACCTATGAAGATGAATTCTTCCAGTTCAATCAATTCATGAACATTGAAGATCCAGAGTTCTGGAAAGAAGTAGTCAAGACAGCCAAAGAACTTGACAACTGCAGAATCCTAACTCCTGAAGAACCCAAATGGGATCCTCCCACTCTGGATTCTGGAAGAACAGACTTCATTGAAGTCAAAAGGATCCTAGAGAAGATCTATGAAGAGGAGAATGTTACAGACCTGCAGCACATGGAAGAAGTTCGATCTCGTCTGTACCTTGCCTTCCGCATCTGAAGATCAGAAGACCTGATGAAGACCACTTTCAAAGCGTTAAGAAACTATTACTTGTAATCTGTAAAAGTTCTATATATTCAAGTTTAGTTCTCTTTGCTTTCAAGACAAACTCTCATTGTCTTCATCAGATACTTCAGTTTTTATGAAGTTTATAAACTCCTATCTTATCTTATTAAGAGCATTTATCATATATATAGTTTTGGCTTCATCAAAAAGGGGGAAATTGTTGGGATATAAATTCACCCTAAGCCCCACTTGATGTTAGAATAGTTTTGATGGCCAAAACACTTAGAGTTTATAAATGTAATAGGATCAGCTGACTTGTATAGAACAGCTTAGACTAGTCTTGTGTGATCAACTGTATTGATAGCAGCTGATCAGCACAGTCATGGCTTACATGCCTATCCTCAAGATAAGAAGAGTAGAAGACATGAAGACTAGAAGATCCTTGAAGACCAGATATGTTAAGGTGCTTGTATACCTACTTATCTGATGGAGTCCCAGATTGAAGATGGCCTAAAGTAGTACAAAGAATTTCCAGATCAGAAGAGTAGTACTCGTCTGATATCAGAAGACAGAAGACCTAAGGCCAGAAGAGTAGTCAGAAGACTAGAAGTACAGATCAGAAGACTATGTGCTCTTCCAGGACTCGGCTGATTCCCAAGTCATCTTGCAATTTAAACGAAGACCTACCTTATTTAGAATGGAGATTGCTTGATTGCTTGCTTAGCTTGTGAATTCTCTCTTGTAGCTTCTGTGTTCATCCTCTTGTATTTATAATGGAGATTGGGTGCAACTAGCCGTTGGAGTTGACTAGCCGTTTGAGCAATCTTCCCATAATAGCTTGATTCCTTGATTCCAGCCGCTTGATTGCTTCAATCCTGGGATCATGTCAATCTTCTAAATAAGGTAGGTCTTCGTTTAAATTGCAAGATGACTTGGGAATCAGCCGAGTCCTGGAAGAGCACATAGTCTTCTGATCTGTACTTCTAGTCTTCTGACTACTCTTCTGGCCTTAGGTCTTCTGTCTTCTGATATCAGACGAGTACTACTCTTCTGATCTGGAAATTCTTTGTACTGCTTTAGGCCATCTTCAATCTGGGACTCCATCAGATAAGTAGGTATACAAGCACCTTAACATATCTGGTCTTCAAGGATCTTCTAGTCTTCATGTCTTCTACTCTTCTCATCTTGAGGATAGGCATGTAAGCCATGACTGTGCTGATCAGCTGCTATCAATACAGTTGATCACACAAGACTAGTCTAAGCTGTTCTATACAAGTCAGCTGATCCTATTACATTTATAAACTCTAAGTGTTTTGGCCATCAAAACTATTCTAACATCAAGTGGGGCTTAGGGTGAATTTATATCCCAACACTCCCCATTATTGCATCTGGAATTGTTTGGTAGAGAGTGTTCATTGCTAGATAGTTGAGGTTGTGTATCCTTCTCTCTTCAGTGGTGAGGTCATCTTCATCCTTGGGAATTTCTTCCCTAGGGTCAGCTCTTTGAGCATCAGTGACTTTGGGGTTCACTTGAGTGAATATGAAGGGACCCTGTTGGTCCCTGAACGAGTAGTGAATGGGATTAAAGTCTAGAGGGGAGGGGTGAATAGACTTTAAAACTTTTTCAAACAGAGTTGGGAACCTCTTCTGATTGCTATGTCAACTGGACTGCAAGTCTGCTGGTCCAGATGACTATAGTGATCTGACTGAAGAAGTTATATGCGGAAATATGGTGGCCCTGGTTTAGACTCGTTCTTGTAACTTGTTTTACTTTGTACTTTGTGAAATTACTCAGCTGATGCTGGTTTGAAAGTTATGGCCCTTTTTGAAGAGTGTTGAAATCACAGTATGCACTATATAATAATGAATGTAAAAGCAGAAATGTAAAGTGCAGAAAGTAAATAACACCGGATTTATAGTGGTTCGGATATACGATCCTACGTCCACTCTCACGTCCTAACGTGATGTTTAATCCCTTTAATTTCCACAAATTACAAGGGTCTTGTCCTTTATAGTCCCAAGGTTAGGACTTTGAGATCTGAGCCGTCCTAACAGCTGCGGTCTCCACAAGTGATTGTAAGCACTTGCACTTTGGGGGGGTTTCAAAAACTTAAACCTTTCGGTGAGGGTTTGGGGTTTTTGAGATGTATCCAACTAATGGTTCAAGCTTATAATTTGCTTAACCACTATGCCTAAAACAATTGATATACAGTATGAATAAGTTTCAGGTTCTTAAGGGTTGGATAAGAAGTACTTAAGAGCTATGGATAATCTAATGGATTTCAGGCTCTTTGAGAATTCTTAGAACAATGTGGCTTTTTGCTTGATGGCTTGCTTAGCTTGTGAATTCTCTCTCTTTTTTTCTTCTGTGTTCCAACCTCTTGTATTTATAATGGAGATTGAGTGCAACTAGCCGTTGGAGTTGACTAGCCGTTTGAACAATCTTCCCATAATAGCTTGATTCCTTGATTCCAGCCGCTTGATTGCTTCAATCCTGGGATCATGTCAATCTTCTAAATAAGGTAGGTCTTCGTTTGAATTGCAAGATGACTTGGGAATCAGCCGAGTCCTGAAAGAGCACATAGTCTTCTGATCTGTACTACTAGTCTTCTGACTGCTCTTCTGGCCTTAGGTCTTCTGTCTTCTGGTATCAGACGAGTACTACTCTTCTGATCTGGAAATTCTTTGTAATACTTTAGGCCATCTTTAATCTGGGACTCCATCAGATAAGTAGGTATACAAGCACCTTAACATATCTGGTCTTCAAGGATCTTCTAGTCTTCATGTCTTCTACTCTTCTTATCTTGAGGATAGGCATGTAAGCCATGACTGTGCTGATCAGCTGCTATCAATACAGTTGATCACACAAGACTAGTCTAAGCTGTTCTATACAAGTCAGCTGATCCTATTACATTTATAAACTCTAAGTGTTTTGGCCATCAAAACTATTCTAACATCAAATGGGGCTTAGGGTGAATTTATATCCCAACAATTTCCCCCTTTTTGATGAAGCCAAAACTATATCTATGATAAATGCTCTTACTAAGGTAAGATAGGAGTTTATAAACTTCATAAAAACTGAAGTATCTGATGAAGACAATGAGAGTTTGTCTTGAAAGCAAAGAGAACTAAACTTGAATATATATAACTTTTACAGATTACAAGTAATAGTTTCTTAAGACTTTGAAAGTGGTCTTCATCAGGTCTTCTGTCTTCAGATGCGGAAGGCAAGGTACAGACGAGATCGAACTTCTTCCATGTGCTGCAGGTCTGTAACATTCTCCTCTTCATAGATCTTCTCTAGGATCTTTTTGACTTCAATGGAGTCAGTTCTTCCAGAATCCAGTTTGGGTGGATCCCATTTGGGTTCTTCAGGAGTTAAGATTCTGCAGTTATCAAGTTCTTTGGCTGTCTTGACTACTTCTTTCCAGAACTCTGGATCTTCAATGTTCATGAATTGATTGAACTGGAAGAATTCATCTTCATAGGTTGGGAGAGGGCCAAATCTTCTTACAATGTGGTGTTGAATTTGCCATTTCTTCTTCAGGGGGTACCATCTTGGCAGCTCATCTTGAAGGGCTAGATAGTCCACATAGTTGCTATCAAACACCAGAACTTTATCTTTCTGTGCTAGAGCATTTTCTTTCAGTGCTTTCTCCTTGAGAGCTTTCCTGAGTTTGGCTATCTTCCTGTCAAATTTGGCTTTGACTGCCTTCGCATCTTTTAGCTTCTTTTGTTTAAGCTCTTGAGCTTCAAGCTCTTTTCTTTTCTTCAACTCTAAAGCCTCTTTCTCTTCTGCAGTGGGCTCTGCTGGAGTTGACTTCTGAGCTTGCTCTTCTGCTAGCTCATCTGCTTTCCTTTTCCTAGACATTCTTTTCTCGGAAACTTGTTCTGTAGGGGCAGTGATCTACAGGCTTTTGGCAGTTGCTTGAGTGGGAGCTTGGTTGTCTTCTTGAGCAATTTCTTTGCCTTTGCCTTTCTTGCTCTTGACTTTGCTTGATAAATCACCCAAGGTTTCATTCAACTCATCTGGAGATACTACCATTACAGCTTGCTGTGCAGTAGTCTTCTCTAGAGCTTTTATCAATACATCTTCCCCCTTTTTGGCTTCAGCAAGTGCAGCCGCAAAAGGTTTCATGGCATTCAGAATCTCCACCCGAAGAGTTTGTTGAAGAGCCATGGCGTTGACTCTGCCAATATGAGTCAGATGTGTGATGCTATGTTCTAGAATCTGAGCATGAGAGTTGGAGGAGGAGGCAGCTTCCAGTTTAGCTGTAATTGCCTCCAGTTTTGTTGCTGTCTCCTGCAGCTGAATCTGAAGTTTTTCATTCTCTGCTGTAGCTGATTGGAGAAGAGCTCGACCTTCAGTAGCTCTTGCTTCAGCATCTTCAATTCTTTGCTTGTAGGTGTTTTCCATGCGGTTGACCTCATTGGTGTAGAGATCAGCAAACCTGGTGGAATGTTCACCTGCCATCTTCAGAATGCTGGTCAGATACTCACTTATCTGATCGTGAAGAGATTCTCCAAACTTGTCCTCAATGTCAATGATCTGGTTTTGAAGACGAGTTCTCTGCTCCTTGACTGCCTTTTCAACATATCTTCCAAGCTGTAGGCCTAAGCCCTTTTCAAAGTGTAGGTCTATAGCAGTCTTGACCTGTGAGCATATGTCTGCCGTATAGTCAGCTGTTGGAGTAGAAGTTGAGGCTGGACCTTGAGGCTTTGGATGGACTGTTAGGGCTTTGCCTCTTTCTTCAGCTGAAAGGTACTCTTCATTGAGAAATGTGGTAGTGACCTTAACCAGCTGAGACATGATGGTGTCTCCTTTGTCAATGAAGTGAGGTAGAGTATCCTTAGGCATGAAGTGATCAGGAATAGTGATTACTTCTCTTTCAATCTCGGTTCTCTCAGCTGGTTCAGCTGAGTCTTCTGCAGGAACTGACGCAGCTGAGTCAATCACTTTTGCTGTGCCAGCTGCCTGATGATCTGATATGTCTTCTGGGATAGGTTGAATACCTAGAATTCTGTGGCATACTGCTGTAAAGGCTTCCTCAGGTAGCAGTTGAGTAAAAGATGTGACTTGAGCAACTTCTTTTTGCTCCATTTCCCAGTCGAGGAAATTAGCTTTTCCTCCCATTCCTTCCATGACTTCAATAAGGTCATCCACATCATCTCTCCTGAGTTCAATCCAGGTGCAGATTCTGAGAATTTGTTCGAACTGAACTGATTCCTCATCAATACCAGGAATAGTAGACTTGAGCAGATTTGCTATCTTCATCCTCATTATCTTCTCCCTTGTGCACATAGGATAGTGTACCATGCTGGATTGAGGTTGAGAGGTACCAGCTTGAGCAAGGTCTGCTGGTGCCATGTCTTCTGGAACAGAAGCAATAATGATGGTAGGAGTTTGAGTATGTGGGGTAGTTTCCTCTGCTGTGTGAGTATCAGCAGGGATTTGGGAAGTGATATGTTCTTGATCTTTAGTCGTCTGTACATCAGCAGAGGTCTGGGTCTGCTGGTCTGGAATGGTGCCTTCATGAAGATCAGTAGAAGTTTGAATACGTGGATCTTGAACATCAGCAGGGTTAGGCAATAGGGTTTCTGGGGTTGAGGTAGGTGGAGCTTGTTCCTCTGCTGTGTGAGTATCAGCAGGGATTTGGATATCAGTGTTTGAGTGGTCAGATGAGGTGGAATCATCAGAAGGGTTGAAGGATGCAATCGGGGCTATTAACATGGGAGTAGGAAGCCTCGATTTCTTGGACTTTTTGTTTGAAGAAGAATTATTCTTCTTTCTCTTCTGACCCTTTGACAATTTAGAAGGAGTAAAAGAGGGAGAGGGTTTAGAGGTACCTGCCTTCTTTAAGGGAGAGGCAGTTGGAGTAGCATCTGAATCAGATGGGGAGATGAGCCCAGATCTGATTAGATATCGTCTTTGTGCTAAGGTCTGATTGTCATCATCATCATCATCCTCAGTAACCTTCTTCTGAGCCTCTTCTTTGGTTGGCTCCTCTTCTTCAGCAGAGTCATGATCAGACTCTTGTGCTGCCTTCTCAGCCAACAGCTTCCTCTTCTCTTCTTTTAACCTTTCTGCCTCAGCAAGAGCTTCCTTTCTCAAATAATATTTGGAGATGTGAAAGGTCTTATGAGGTCCCATCTTGTACTTCTTTGGGAGAATATCTGGAAGGATGATGCTCAGCTTGTTGACAAAGCTGACTGTGGCTGCTACCTTCCATACCTTTGATTGTAAGTCCAAAGTGACTTTCTTTGCCTCAAGAGCAATTCTTTCTAAGAATAGTCCTTGCCAGTCTCCATCGATCTGATCCCAGATTGCAGCCATTACTCGAACCTTTAAAGTAGTAACAGCATCATGGCTGAATGTGTTACCAAGTAACATCTTCCCTGCAATATCCAACAAGGTTTGGAATTTTGGTTCAAGTTGGGATTTCTTTAGTCCAGTTGCATCAGTAGCCTTGATTCGTCCACCAGTAAACATCTCCATATACTCTTTTTCTTTATTCATGATGTAGTTGGAGATATTTATTTTCCCCCTTGAAAGGCCAAACAATTCCTGAAGAATTTCCCTTGTAACTTTGACTTTGTGTCCGTTCATGACACTTTCAACATGAGAACCCTTCATCACGGCGTTTGCATAGAATGTCAGAACGTCTTGTTCATAGACATTAGTCGGAGCTGCTTCCAAAAAGTCCCTGAGTTTAAGATTGACGCACCGAAGCAGTATCTCCTTGTTCTCATCTGTGTGTTTGCCTTTGAAAAACAGAGCATTCTCCGTAAAAATCTTCCCTTCCTTGGAATAAATCTAGAATGAATTACATGATCAAGACTAGTCATTATACTCTAAATTTGTGTGATTTGATCAGCAGAGAGAGGTCTTCTGAGTTCTGCAAGATGTCTGCTGATTGTCTTTGAAAAGTCTTCTGGTCAGCTGAGTTGGTCTTCTGATCAGCTGAGTGGAGGAAACTGTGTTTGCTCTCATGATCCAACCTGGATGGATCCTTCCAGCTTTATTGTGAGTGATGATCCAACCTGGTTTGATGGATCTTTCAGCTCCTTCTTCAAATCAAGTGGAGCTAGTCTAGACGTAGTCCCACTGATTTAAATGTTCCTCACCATCGGATGTTCCTCATCATCAGATGGGATGTAGCATCTAATGTGCTCTTGTTGAATTTCTTCGCTTCTCTAGAAGGGGAAGGAAGGTTGAGGGGTGCTTCAATGGAGTTGAAGAGAGGGCCATGGACTCAGCCTTCATGTTCTGTTTAGACACAGTAGCTTTTGATAACAAGCTCTCCATGTAGAACTTCCTTCTGGAGAAGAAGCTCTGCTTGTTTGCTACTTTGTCCTCTGCATCTGTTCCTCCTTTAGCTTTCAACAAGAACGTCTCTTCTTCCTTTAGCTTTCATGAACATACTCATGTTGAGTAAGCCATGGATCTGCATCATCTTCATCTTCTGGACAAATCTTCATCTCCTTTACCCAAGATTTTGGTTGAAGAATGATCTCCATTCCATCTCTTCTTTCAACTGTCTCCATACCTGAAATAAGAAAAGTGTTAGGTGTTTTGTGTTCTTAGGTGTTCTCATAACTTCTCCTTTTATAGAGGTAGAAATGAGGTAGTGGAGAGAAAGATGACAAAACTATAGGGATGATAGGTCTGAATTTCTGAAAAGTGATTCTTTAAGATCAGCAGTGAATTTCTTGATCCAAGGGTTCACATTTAAGGATATTCAGACTTTATCTAATGGAATGCAGAAATTATGAATTTTGACCATGAGTTATTTGAAATCCGTACTGTGCATGCATACTGTTGAGTCGGTGAGGATGGTGTATTAATCCAGCCAAGTATGACTCACTTAGAGTAGGAAGATCAAATAGCTTTGTTCAAGTCTGCTATATGTATATGTATATTATGCAATGCAGATTTTAGAGTATTTCATCAAGGATTCTTAAGATATCATTGATTCCCCCTTGATTAGATGACTCTAAGTTTTCCCTCAGCTCTATTTGTCTTCATTGGGATAGAACTTACCTGAAGATGAGGGTGTCTATTCACCTCATCTGATTCTCCTAGTCTGCTGCACTTGGGTCAGCTGAGGTTTTCAGCTGTTTTCTCCTTCTTCATGTGCTTGGGTCCAGGAGTCCTAAGCTGTAACATAAGGTCTTGAACCTGTCTTCAGCTAGGGGCTTAGTCAAGATGTCTGCTCTTTGGATATCTGTGTGAATTTTCTCCATCTTAATGTCCTTCTTTTCAAGGTGATCTCTTATGAAGTGGTGTCTAATGTCGACATGCTTGCACCTTGTGTGGAGGACTGGATTTTGAGTGATGGCAATGGCGCTGCTGCTATCACAATAAATAGGGACTTCTCTTGCCTCTACATTGTAATCCTTGAGTTGTTGAACTAGCCAGAGCAGCTGACTACAACAACTACCAGCTGCCATGTATTCTGCTTCAGTGGTGGAGGTTGCAACTGAGGTTTGCTTCTTAGAGAACCATGATATCAGCTTGTTTCCTAGAAATTGACAGGTTCCTGATGTGGACTTCCTATCAATTCTGCATCCTCCAAAGTCTGAGTCAGAATAGCCACTCAATTCTAGATTGTCATCAGCAGAGTACCATAGACCTAGGTTGACTGATCCTTTTAGGTACTTGAGAATCTTCCTTGCTGCTTCTAGATGACTTTGCTTTGGGTTTGCTTGAAACCTAGCACATACTCCTACAGCAAATGTTATGTCTGGTCTGCTGGCTGTAAGATATAGTAAAGATCCAATCAGTGCTCTATATTCAGCTTGATCAACTGCCTGTCCAGACTCATCTGGTTCCATTTTGAAAGATGTCATCATTGGAATCCTTGCAGTCTTGCTTTGTAGAGCTTTGAATCTTTCTAGCAGACTCTTGGTATACTTTGACTGGTTGATGAAGATCCCTTCTGGACTCTGCTTGACTTGAAGTCCTAGGAAATAATTCATCTCACCCATCATGCTCATTTCGAATTTTCCTTGCATAAGTTCAGAGAACTTTTTGCACATTTCTTGATTGGGTGATCCAAATATGATGTCATCTACATATATTTGTACCATTAAAATGTCTTCTCCTTCTTGTATTCTGAAGAGAGTTCTATCAACTTTGCCTTTTGTATATCCATTGTCAAGTAGGAATTGTGACAATGTGTCATACCAAGCTCTAGGGGCTTGTTTTAGACCATAGAGAGCCTTCTTCAGTCGATATACTTGATCACCTTTTTCAAATCCTGGAGGCTGCTCTACATATACTTCTTCTATCAGAATACCATTTAGAAAAGCACTCTTGACATCCATTTGATATACCTTGAAGCCCATATATGATGCATAAGCTAGAAATAGTCGAATGGCTTCTAATCTGGCTACTGGTGCAAAAGTTTCATCATAGTCAATCCCTTCAGATTGTGAATATCCTTTTGCAACTAGCCTTGCCTTATTTCTAGTTATCACATCATTTTCGTCCTTCTTGTTCTTGAATACCCACTTTGTTCCTACTACATTGTGGTTTTCAGGACGATCTACCAATTCCCAGACTTCATTTCTTTCGAATTGGTTTAGTTCTTCTTGCATAGCAGTGATCCAATTGCTATCTGTCATTGCTTCTTCTATGTCAGCTGGTTCGATGTTGGACAGGAAAGCACACCAGCAGAACATAGATGATTGGGAATTCTGATTCAGTTGTCTTCTGGTCTTGACACCTGATTCTGCTCCTCCTAAGATGAGGTTTGATGGATGGTTGTTCCTCCATGTATGCCTCACTGGAGTATCTGTGTTGGATGAGTTTGGATCCTCATTTGATCTAGTGTCAACAGGAGGGTTGACTTGATAAGTTCGATCATCTTCTGTATCTTGAGTGTCAAAGAGATCATTCCCCCTGGCATTTGGAATTGATGCATCTTGATTCTGGTCAGCTTGCCTTGCTTGAGTTTGAGATCTAGTGACAGGTCTATGAGGCTTATCTTCCTCTGGTTCTTCAGGGAATGGTTCATTGACTTCAATAAATTCATCAGACCTCTTCTTGATCACTAGTTTCTTCATCTGTTCTGTAGCTGAGGTTGTTTCTACTGCATTCTTTTCACAAGATTCATCAAAAACAACATGAGGTGTTTCTTCCACAAGAAGGGTTCGTTTGTTGAGTACTCTAAATGCTTTGCTAGTTGAGGAGTATCCTAGGAATATCCCCTCATCTGCTTTGGCATCAAAAGCATTCAACTTACTCTTCCCATTGTTGTGAATGAAACACTTACAACCAAATATATGAAAGTAAGATACTCTAGGTTTTCTTCCTTTCCACAGTTCATATGGGGTTTTCTCATGTATTTTATGAATACCTGACCTGTTTTGAGTGTGACAAGCTGTGTTGATGGCTTCTGCCCATAGCTTCTTGGGAGTAGAGAATTCAGCAAGGAGTGTTCTGGCAGCTTCTTTGAGTGTTCTGACTCTTCTTTCAGCTACACCATTCTGTTGTGGTGTTCTTGCTGCACTTGTCTCGTGCTGAATACCATTAGAAGTACAATAGGCAATTATATAAGAGTTAATGAATTCAGTGCCTTTGTCACTTCTAATTTTCACGATTGGTTCTCCTTTCTCTACTTGGATCCTCTTCAATAATTCAGGTAGCTTCTGCTGTGTTTCACTCTTCTTGTATAGGAAGATAACCCAAGTAAACTTGGAATAATCATCTACAACAATAAGAGTGTACTTCCTTCCTGTTAGAGTGGTTGGAGTGATTGGTCCAAAGAGATCCATGTGGAGCAATTCAAGAGCTCTGCTTGTTGATGCTGTCTTCTTGGTCTTGAAGGAGACTTTTGTTTGCTTTCCTTGTTGACATGCATCACAAACCTGATCTTTACAGTAGAGTTCATTAGGCAGACCATCAACTAAGGATTCCCTTGCTAACTTGTTCAAAGTCTTAAAGTTCAGATGGCTAAGACGTTTGTGCCATAGCCAGCTGACATCTTTAGGGCTGTTCACAAGCAGGCATGTATCCTTAGGACAGCTGTTCCAATTTGCAAGATACATACTTCCCTTTCTAGATCCTGTTAGAAGGTTTTGTTTTATTCTTTTATCACTTATGAGACATTCATCTTTAGAGAATTTAACTGAATAACCAGTGTCACAAAAGTGAGAAACAGATAATAGATTAAACTTAAGACCTTCTACATATGATACATCATGTACCTCAATGTCACCATTTTTAAGGGTGCCATATCCTTTTGTGTTACCGTGCGCGTTATCACCAAAGAAAACTTTTGGACCTTTCTTCTCTATGTAGTTGGTCAGCAGGGTTTTGGTTCCTGTCATGTGAGTTGAGCATCCACTATCTATGTACCAAGTTTCTCCTGCTAGACCTCCTCTTTTGTATAGGTCCTTTCTTTCCTGCAAGAAAAGTTAAGTTTTAGGTACCCATTTTGTTTTGGGTCCTTGGGTGTTAGTACTACCCTTGGGAACCCACATATACATTGGTCGTTTAAACAACCTTGAACATTTGAGTTGTTTCCCTCGGGCATCACAGAACCAAATCTTACCAGTCAGCACCTTGGACTGATCTGATTTGTTCTTGGTGTCAGCTAAGTAGTAGTCAAATGGTTTCCCTTTATAGGAGTGTACATACATGATCTTTTGACTAGTTACATTCGGCCTGGGTGCATTAGCTGGTCGATGCACACGATTATATGGACCATACTCTTCTGTTCTCACAATATCATAAGAGATAGGGGGTGCAAAG
Source organism: Galeopsis tetrahit (assembly GCA_963675135.1). Taxonomy (NCBI): domain Eukaryota; kingdom Viridiplantae; phylum Streptophyta; class Magnoliopsida; order Lamiales; family Lamiaceae; genus Galeopsis; species Galeopsis tetrahit. The sequence goes on from OY776126.1 coordinate 67,437,999, forward strand.
AGAACAGATTTGTTTGAAGAAGATTTCTTCTTCTTGGCTGGAGCAGCATACAGCTGAGACTGTCTCAGACGAGATGGTCTAGGCTGTTTGCTGTTCCTCTGTACAGGCTTGGGGTTAGCTTGTCCTCTACCATTCTTGGTTTTGGGATAGTTAGCCTTAGCTGGTACAGATGCCTTTTGGTTCATATTGTGTTCATTGTGTTTAGAACACTCACCCTGTTCATGTGTCTGAGTAGTGCACTGGTTAGGTGTACTACCCCCAGCTGGAGAGGATGTTGATGGATTAAGTTCATAACCTAAACCCATCTTATTGCCACTTGATCTATAATACTCAGAGATACTTTCAATAGTAGTCGAAGCTTTATTGAATTCTGATATTTTTCGATCTAGGCATTCCTTCTCCTTTTCTAAGAGCTTATGTGTTTGGAAGAGATCATCGAACTTAGACTGAAGTATACGAAATTCTTTGGTTTCTAAGGCTTGAGTTTCTAACATCCCCTCATACAACTGAGTTGTTGTGGTATTTTCTTCTTTAAGAAGTTCCACTTCTTTGGTCAACCTTTCATTCATGGTGACTAACTCAGGGGTGTTATCAAACTTTACCTTTTTCAACCTAGCAATTTCTTTCCTCAAGTCCTTATTCTCCTCTTCCACTTCTATAAAGGCTCTAGTGGCAATATCCAGATCACCTTTTACCTTTCTTAAAGATTGATAATAGGTGTCTTCTGATTCGCCTTCAGATGAGTTTATGTCATCTGTTTGTGAGAAAATAGGTGAATGGAAAGTAGTAGTATAAGAGTTTACCTCATTTTCTCCTATGGCCATCATAGCTAGATCGTCTAAATCATCTGAAAAGATTTGATCGTCTGGTGATGTAGGAAGTTCATCACTTTGATATTCAGATTCTTCAGTCACCATTGCCTTTTTGTCTGAGGTTCTTCTTGGCCTTCTTTCTTTCTTGTCATCCAAATCCAGCTCAGGACATTCATAGACATAGTGTCCTGGTTTGCCACAGTTGAAGCAAGACCCAGGTTTCTGATTTGAGTTGCCTCTCCTTGGAGGAGTAGCATCTCTTCTTCTAGATCCTCGGCTGTCAGATGACTCCACATCCTTTCTAGGATGTCTTTCTGGTGTTCTTTCTGGAGGGTGAACTTGCTCTTCTATCTTTGTAGTTTCTATAGAATTTTCTATATTTACTGTTGAGGGTGTTCATCCTTTCAAATCTTTTGATCATAAGAGCCATTTTCTCTTTTAGGCTCATGTCTGATCCTTCACAGTCTTCTGTTTTCAGAGAGGTCTTGCCAGATGAGGTGTTTGCAGCTTTTGTATTGGCTGCCTTGAAGGCTACAGTCTTGGAGGTAGATGGGGTTGCAGTTGGCTCATCACTTCCTGAGTTCTCTTCTCTTTCAAGATCATATTCATGGGCTTTCAGGTTCTGAAATAGAGTTTGGGCAGACCACTTCTTGATATCTTGAGTATCTTTGATGATGGTCTTCTTGAGTCTCCATTTCTTGGTTAGAGAATCTAAGATCTTTAGATTTTTCTCTCTATTTGTGTATTTCTTGCCCAGAGATTCTATCTCATTGATGATCTTGGTAAATCTGTTGTCTAACTGATCAATAGACTCTTCTGGTTGCATCTTGAAGTGTTCGAACTTCTTGACTGCTGTAGACAACTTGGACTCTTTGATCAGCTCAGTTCCTTCACAGAGAAGTGCCAATGCCTCCCACATCTCTCTGGCTGACTCACAATGGATTACCTTTGCAATGTACTCATTTGGAAGAGTTTGCATTATGTAATCTTGAGCAATGCTATCAAGGTTTGATTGCTTCATCTCTTCTGGTGTGAGATCCTTCATGGGCTTGGGAACCAGTTCTCCAACTGGAACTTCTGGATCACCATTTGCAGTGTTGACTGTCATGATGGTGATCGGGCCTTCTGTGATTACAGACCACATCTTGTAGTGGACTGATGTGAGATTCTTCCTCATCCTGATCTTCCAGTAATCATAATCTTCCACTGAAAACTTAGGCAACTTACGCATATTAGCACTCATGCTGTATGAGTTTTCAAAAACAGGTTTTCAAAAAGATCTGTTCAAGAGGACTACAGAAAGACTCCCTCAAGTCTTCTGATAATCTAGAGACAGTAGTCCGTTAGAACCACTGCTCTGATACCACTTGTTGGTCCCTGAACGAGTAGTGAATGGGATTAAAGTCTAGAGGGGAGGGGTGAATAGACTTTAAAACTTTTTCAAACAGAGTTGGGAACCTCTTCTGATTGCTATGTCAACTGGACTGCAAGTCTGCTGGTCCAGATGACTATAGTGATCTGACTGAAGAAGTTATATGCGGAAATATGGTGGCCCTGGTTTAGACTCGTTCTTGTAACTTGTTTTACTTTGTACTTTGTGAAATTACTCAGCTGATGCTGGTTTGAAAGTTATGGCCCTTTTTGAAGAGTGTTGAAATCACAGTATGCACTATATAATAATGAATGTAAAAGAAGAAATGTAAAGTGCAGAAAGTAAATAACACCGGATTTATAGTGGTTCGGATATACGATCCTACGTCCACTCTCACGTCCTAACGTGATGTTTAATCCCTTTAATTTCCACAAATTACAAGGGGCTTGTCCTTTATAGTCCCAAGGTTAGGACTTTGAGATCTGAGCCGTCCTAACAACTGCGGTCTCCACAAGTGATTGTAAGCACTTGCACTTTGGGGGGGTTTCAAAAACTTAAACCTTTCGGTGAGGGTTTGGGGTTTTTGAGATGTATCCAACTAATGGTTCAAGCTTATAATTTGCTTAACCACTATGCCTAAAACAATTGATATACAGTATGAATAAGTTTCAGGTTTTTAAGGGTTGGATAAGAAGTACTTAAGAGCTATGGATAATCTAATGGATTTCAGGCTCTTTGAGAATTCTTAGAACAATGTGGGTTTTTGCTTGATGGCTTGCTTAGCTTGTGAATTCTCTCTCTTTTTTTCTTCTGTGTTCCAACCTCTTGTATTTATAATGGAGATTGAGTGCAACTAGCCGTTGGAGTTGACTAGCCGTTTGAACAATCTTCCCATAATAGCTTGATTCCTTGATTCCAGCCGCTTGATTGCTTCAATCCTGGGATCATGTCAATCTTCTAAATAAGGTAGGTCTTCGTTTGAATTGCAAGATGACTTGGGAATCAGCCGAGTCCTGAAAGAGCACATAGTCTTCTGATCTGTACTACTAGTCTTCTGACTGCTCTTCTGGCCTTAGGTCTTCTGTCTTCTGGTATCAGACGAGTACTACTCTTCTGATCTGGAAATTCTTTGTAATACTTTAGGCCATCTTTAATCTGGGACTCCATCAGATAAGTAGGTATACAAGCACCTTAACATATCTGGTCTTCAAGGATCTTCTAGTCTTCATGTCTTCTACTCTTCTTATCTTGAGGATAGGCATGTAAGCCATGACTGTGCTGATCAGCTGCTATCAATACAGCTGATCACACAAGACTAGTCTAAGCTGTTCTATACAAGTCAGCTGATCCTATTACATTTATAAACTCTAAGTGTTTTGGCCATCAAAACTATTCTAACATCAAATGGGGCTTAGGGTGAATTTATATCCCAACAGACCCCTTTTGATGACTCTCAACATCTCATTGTGAAGACATGCAGATGAGCTCTCATCCTGATTTTCCAGAAATCATAGTTCTCAATTGAGAACATAGGCAGCTTATGGTGACATATGTGGTTGACTGAGTCTGGAGCCATATTGTTGATGGTCTCCACTGCATCTCCAGGAACATCAACATTGTTGTTGTTGTTATTATTGTTGTTGTTGTTCCTCCTTGCCATATCTCAGATAAGAGGGGTTAGATCACAGAGTGTTAAGATTTCAGAAACACCAGTTCAGTGACCACACTAAAATTTGGTTTTGAAAATAAAAATGAATTTTCAGAAGCAATGGTCTTTGAACCCCTGCTCTGATACTACTTGTTGGTCCTGAAAGGAGTATGACACAAGTGTATGTGGGGGGTGGGGGAATGCACTTGTCTATGCAAATCTTTTTCAGTTTTAAACAAATAGCCTATGAGTAGAGTTGTCTTGGACAACTTCTTTGAGTATGATAACTTTGTTTCAGATAATCAATCTACTAAGTACTATGAAGTACCTAGTTGAATAACTATCTAATGAAGTTATATGTGCAGAATTATGATTGGACCTTTATATTTAAACTCCTTTTAATTCTGAAATCCTTTCTTAACACTTACTGTTTTCAGGAGACTTGTCCAAAACAGTTTTTGCACAACTTGTGATGTTTGTCTTTAGAAAGTATGTTTGTGTGCAGTGTATGAATGTGTTACTTTTATGAAATTGCTTGAATATAAATAACACAAGAAGTTTATAGTGGTTCAGAGACTCAAGCTCCTACATCCACTTTCCCTGATTTAACAGGATAATTCCTTCACTTGGAATTAGCTTATTTTATAGTGCCAAGGTGCACTGATCAACCACACTACTCCTTAGTGCCTTGATCCCTAGGAATTCAGAGTCCTAGTACTCTCTCAACTCTTAAACTAAATTGTTCTTCACTAGACAATTCTAGTTCACACTTCTACTACAACACCTCTTCTAACTTTCCTTGAAAGGTTTAAGGGATGATGTTGGTTCCAACTAGGGTGAGATATCCTTTACAATTAAGGTATGTATAAGGCTAGGATATCTCTCTAAGCTTTGAATGATTTACAATTTATTCAACTTAGTTGGTAACTGGAAGTGTATGGAAACTCTTAGAATGAAATCTTCTTTGAGATAGCTTAAGGTATGTAAGGTGTTGGTCCCTGAACGAGTAGTGAATGGGATTAAAGTCTAGAGGGGAGGGGTGAATAGACTTTAAAACTTTTCGAGTGAAGTATAACTCGTCTTGTTCACTAAGTCAACTGGACTACAGGTCTGCTGGTCCAGATGACTTTGAGTGAACTGATAGAGCTTAAGAATGCAGAAATGTGTAGGCCCTTTTGATTAGACTCGTTCCCTTATCTTTTAGAAAAGTCCAATTAATAACTTGTATGAAAAACTTAATTGGTGCTGGTTTGAAAGATTTAATGGCCTTCTTTATAAAGTGGTGTAAAACACAGTATACACTATAACAAATAAGTATGAAATGACAAGAAAATAAAGTGCAGATAATGTAAATGACACCGTAGGTTTATAGTGGTTCAGATTGCAGGTCCTACGTCTACTCTCACGAAACAATCGTGATGTTAATCCCTTAAATTCTCCAAATTTACAGGGGCTTGTCCTTTAGATTCCCAAGAGAAGGACTTTGAGATCTGAACAGTTCCAAACTGATACGGTCTCCACATGTGATTGATGAGCACTTGCACTCTTACAAGAGATCAAAAACTAAACCTTTAGGTAAGGGGTTTTGGGTTTTTGATTGGATCTAACTAATGGTTCAAGCTTATAAATATGCTTAACCACTATGCCTAAATCAAGATGTTTACAGTGGATGATTTGGATTCAGGTTCTTAGTTGGATGAGGGAAAAACTTAAGAGTTGGACTTAATTCTAGAATGAACAGGCTCTTAGAGAACTCCTTGTTGGTATGACTTTTGCTTGCTTGCTATAATATAGCTTAGAGTTCTTGCGTGGATTTTCCGTACTGTTGGGATATAAATTCACCCTAAGCCTCTACATATGATAGTATAGTTTTGATGGCCAAAACACTTAGAGTTTATAAATACATGTAATAGGATCACCTGATATCTGTATAGATCAGCTTAAGCTAAGTCTAGTCTTGTGCAATCAGCTGTATATATCTCAGCTAATTGGCACAGTCCGAGCTTACATGCGCAACCTCAAGAAATGAAGAGTAGAAGATATGAAGACTAGAAGATCCTTTAAACAAGTCAGATAAGTAAGGTGCTTGTATACCTTCTTAGCTGATAAAAGCCCAAGTCATTGATGACCAGAGTCAGTACAAGTATTGTTCCAGATCAGAAGAGCTAATACTCATCTGATACCAGAAGACAGACTTCACTAGGCCAGACGAGTTAACCAGACCACTAGAAGACTAGCAGACTAGTAGCTCGTCAAAGACTCGGCTGATTCCAAAGTCATCTTGTGAAATTCAAATGCAGACTTACCTTACTTAGAAGATTGACACGATCCTAGACTTGAAGTAATCAAGATCAAAGCGGCTGGAATCAAGGAATCAACATAAGGAAAGATTGCTAACGGCTATTACAAATTAAATAATCTAATCTACCCGTGGATTTTCTCACGGGAAAAACAAATCTGACCGAATCAGATTAAAAACCACATTCAAACAACATAAATTAAAACATACATTAAAACCATGATAATTGGATACCTGCAAAAAAAGATCTAACAATTCTACCATCCAAATATCAATTTAATGTAAATAGATTTAAATTCTAATTTAAATTACAGAGCCCAAAACCTTGGCTCTGATACCATCTGTTGGGAAATTAATCCCAATACCCAATAGCTAGTTGCATCAATCTTTCCTATAAATAGAAGAGGATGGAGAAGAACAATATACGGAAATATTACGCAAGAATTCTGAAGCTTAATCAAGCAAGCAAGCCAAAGCAACACTCAATCAAGAATTCTCAAGAGCGCAGAAAAGTATTAGAACACCCTTTAGCTCTTAAGATATTTCCCCATCCAACCAAAGAACCTGAATCCAATACATACTGTATATTCTTTGATTTAGGCACAGTGGTTAAGCAATCTATAAGCTTGAACCATTAATTGGATCCATTCAAAAACCCCAAAACCCCTCACCATAAGGTTATGTTTTTGAACCTCTGTAAGAGTGCAAGTGCTCACCATCACTTGTGGAGACCGTAGCAGTTTGGAACTGCTCAGATCTCAAAGTCCTACCCTTGGGACTATAAAGGACAAGCCCTTGTAATTTTCGGAAAATTAAAGGGATTAAACTTCACGTTTGGAACGTGAAAGTGGACGTAGGATCGTATATCCGAACCATTACAAATTGACGGTGTTATTTACTTACTGTACTTTACAATTTTGTTTACTTATTCTTTTCATTGTGCATATTGTGATTTGAAACACTTTTGCAAACCAGGCTATATCTTTCAAACCAGCATCAGCTAAGTATTTCATAAAACAAGTAATTGGTTATTTCAAAAGAACAATTGAACGAGTCTAAATAAAAGTCCTACTCACTTCCGCACATCATTCACTATATCAGATAACTATTGTCTTCTGGACCATCAGACTTGTAGTCCAGCTGACATAGATATCAGAAGAGGTTTTCACTCTTTTAAAGGGAAAAGTTTTTAAAGTCTATTCACCCCTCCCATCTAGACTTTAAACCCATTCACTACTCGTTCAGGGACCAACAAGTGGTATCAGAGCAGTGGTTCTAACGGACTAATGTCTCTAGAATATCAGAAGACGTGAGGGAGTCTTTTTGTAGTCCTCTTGAACAGATCTTTCTTTTTGAAATAAAACCTGTTTTCGAAAACTCATACATCATGAGTGCTAACATGCGTAAATTGCCTAAGTTTTAAGTAGAAGACTATGACTATTGGAAGATCAGGATGAGGAAGAATCTCACCTCAGTTTACTACAAGATGTGGTCCGTGATCATAGAAGGTCCTATCACGATCATGGCGGTCAACACAACAAACGGTGATCCTGAGATTCTAGTTGGAGAACTTGCCCCTAAGCCTATGAAAGATCTCACGCCAGAAGAGATGAAGCAGTCAAACCTTGACAGTATTGCTCAAGATTACATTATGCAGACTCTCCCCAATGAGTATATAGCAAAAGTACTCGACTGTGAAACAGCTAAAGAGATGTGGGATGCTCTAGCACTTCTTTGTGAAGGAACGGAGCTGATCAAAGAAAGCAAACTATCAACAACAGTCAAGAAGTTCGAACTCTTCAAGATGCTACCAGAAGAGACTATTGATCAGCTGGATAACAGATTCACCAAGATTATAAACGAGATTGAGTCTCTTGGCAAGAAGTACACCAACAGAGAGAAAAATCTAAAAATCCTATACTCTCTAACCAAGAAGTGGAGACTGAAAATTCAGAGAATACTCAAGACATCGAGAAATGGACAGCTCAGACTCTGTTCCAGAACCTAAAAGCCCATGAGTATGACCTGGAGAGAGAAGAAAATTCAGAGAACGATGAGCAAACTTCAACCCCACCCGCTACTAAGACCGTAGCCTTCAAAGCATCAACAAGTACAAGAGCCACAAGCACCTCATCTGGCAGAACTCCTTTAAACACAGAAAAGATAGGAGGGTCAGATATGAGTCTAAAAGAACAAATGGCTCTTATGATCAAAAGATTCGAGAGGATGAACACTCTAAACAACAAATATAGAAAATTCTACATAAATTACAAAGATAAAAGAGCCGAATCATCCTCTAGAGAATCAAGAGAAAGGACTCCAGAAAGGTATCCTAGGAAGGATAAGGAGTCGTCTGATACTATAAATCAGAGAAGAAGAGATACTACACCTCCAAGAAGAAACACTCCAAGTCAGAAACTAGGTACATGCTTCAATTGTCATAAACCTGGACATTATGTCTATGAGTGTCCAGACCTGAGTTTAGGAGATAAAGAAGAAAGAAAGTCAAGAAGAGACAAAAGGAACTCAGACAGACAAGCTATGGTGATTGAAGAATCTGAATACCAAAGTGATGATCTGCCCTCATCACCCGACTCTGGACTCTTCTCAAATGATGACTCAGAAGATGTAGCTATGATGGCCATAGCTGAAACCGAGGTAAACTCTTATACTTCTACATTACATTTACCTGCATCTTCACACATAGATGAGTCAAACTCATTTGTAGGCGAATACGAGAGCACCTATTACCAATCCTTGGAGGAAGTAAAAGGTGATCTTGATATTGCTACTAGAGCTTTCATATAGGTGGAAGAAGAGAACAAAGATTTAAGGAAAGAAATCACAAGGTTGAAAAAGGCTAAGTTCGAAAGCACCCCTGAACTATTAAAAATGAATGAACGATTAACACAAGAGCTTGAACTTCTTAAAGAAGAACACACTATTCTTAATCAAACTTATGAGGGAATGCTTAGAACACAAGCCAAGGATGCCTATGATTTACGAACCTTGCAATCTAAGTTTGATGATCTTTTTCATAAAAATGAGCTCTTAGAAAAGGAGAAGAATGGCCTAGATCTAAAGATATCAGAGTTCAATAGAGCCTCGACAACTATAGAACACAATTATGAATATTACAGATCAAATGCCAACAAGATGGGTATTGGTTTTGAATCAACTTCATCAGAATTCTCTCCGGCTGAGTGTTGTGAACCTAACAAATCCACAGCACAAGTTCTTGAGAAAGGTGAGTGCTCTAAGCACGGTGATCCTAAAGTGAATAAAAAGGCATCTGTGCAAAGACAACCTAAAGTTAACTATCTCATAGCCAGAAATGGTAAGAGACCAGCTAACTCTGGGCCAGTTTATTTAAGGAAACCTCAGTTAAATGCTAAAAGGTTAAATTCCCCAAAACATGCACAGAGGAACAGTAAACAGCGTGGACCATCTCGTCTGACACAGTCCCAGCTGTATGCTAATCTAGCCAAGAAGAAAAACAGATCTTCTTACAACACATCTGTTGTTTTTGCACCTCCTATCTCTTATGAGTTTGTAAGAACAAATGAGGATGATTCACTTACTCGAAAACGATCAGCTTATGCACCCAAGCTGAATGTAGCTAGTCAGAAGATCATTCTTATACACTCCTACAAGAAGAAGTCATCTGACAGCCACTTAGCTGACACAACTATCAAATCAAACCATCCCCAGGTGTCAGCTGGTAAGATTTGGTTATGTGATGCTCGAGGGAGACAACTCAAATGCTCAAGACTATTCAAAAGAGCTATGTATGCATGGGTTCCCAAGAGTACTATAACTAACACCCAAGGACCCAAAACAAAATGGGTACCTAAAGTTTAATCTACATTGCAGGAAAGAAGGGACATATACATGAAAGGTGGTCAAGTAGGAGAAACTTGGTATATAGATAACGGATGCTCATCTCACATGACAGGAACCAAAGCCCTGCTGACCAATTACTTAGAAAAGAGAGGTCTAAAAGTCTTCTTTGGTGATAACACGCACGGTAACACAAAAGGATATGGCACCCTAAAGAATGGTGACATTGTGGTACATGATGTATCATATGTAGAAGGTTTGAAGTTCAATTTGCTATCAGTTTCTCATTTTTGTGACACTGGATATTCAGTAAAATTTTCTAAAGATGAGTGTCATGTAAGTGATAAAAGAACAAAACAAACTCTTCTAACAGGATCCAGAAAAGGTAGTATGTATCTTGAAAATTGGAACAGATGTCCTAAGGATACCTGTCTTCTTGAACTTGAACTTTAAGACTTTAAACAAGCTAGCTAGGGAATCCTTTGTTGATGGTCTGCCTAATGAACTCTACTGTAAAGACCAGGTGTGTGATGCATGTCAACAAGGGAAGCAAACAAAGGTCTCCTTCAAGACCAAGAAGACTGCATCAACCAACAGAGTTCTAGAACTACTTCATATGGATCTCTTCGGACCAATCACTCCAACTACTCTGACAGGAAGGAAGTACACTCTAATTGTAGTAGATGATTACTCCAAGTACACTTGGGTTATCTTTCTATACAAGAAGAGTGAAACGCAAAAAAAGCTTCCTGAACTACTAAAGAGAATCCAAATAGAAAAAGGAGAACCTATCGTCAAAATTCGAAGTGACAAAGGCACTAAATTCATTAACTCTCATATTATTGCCTATTGTACTTCTAATTGTATTCAGCATGAGACGAGTGCAGCAAGGACACCACAACAGAATGGTGTAGCTAAAAGAAGAGTCAGAACACTTAAAGAAGCTGCAAGAACTCTCCTAGCTGAGTTCTCCACCCCCAAGAAGCTATGGGCAAAAGCCATAAATACAGCATGCCATACCCAAAACAGGTCAAGTATTCACAAAATTCATGAGAAAACTCCATATGAACTATGGAAAGGTAGGAAACCTAGGGTATCTTACTTTCATATATTTGGTTGTAAGTGTTTCATTCACAATAATGGGAAGAGTAAGTTAAATGCTTTCGATGCCAAAGCAGATGAAGGGATATTTTTAGGATATTCCTCAACTACCAAAGCATTTAGAGTATTTAACAAACGAACCCTTCTTGGGGAAGAAACACCTCATGTTGTATTTGATGAATCTTGTGAAAAGAATGCAGTCAACACAGACTCAGCTGCAGAAAAGATGAGAAGACTAGTGATCAAGTCTAAATCAGAAGAGTTTATTGAAGTTGATGAACTTTTCTCTGAAGATCCAGAGGAGGATAAACCACATAGACCTGTCACTAGATCACAAACTCAAGCTGAGCAAACAATCCTAAATCAAGATGCACCAATTCCAAATGCAAGGGGGAATGATCTCTTTGACACCCAAGACACAGATGACGATCGAGTAAATCCAGTCAACTCTCCTGACGATAGAACATATCAGAATCCTAACTCATCTAGTGCAAACACACCTGTGAGGAATACATGGAGAACCAACCATCCATCAAACCTCATCTTAGGAGGCGCAGACTCAGGTGTCAAGACCAGAAGGCAATTGAACCAAAATCCTCATACCTCTATGTTCTGCTGGTGTGCCTTTCTGTCCAATACTGAACCAGCTGACATAGAAGAAGCAATGAAGGATAGCAATTGGATCATTGCCATGCAAGAAGAATTGAATCAATTCCAACACAATGAAGTGTGGGAACTGGTAGATCGTCCTGAACGCCACAATGTAATAGGAACTAAGTGGGTGTTCAAGAACAAAAAGGACGAAAACGATGTAATAACTAGAAATAGGGCAAGATTGGCTGCAAAAGGTTACTCACAATCTGAAGGAATTGACTACGATGAAACCTTTGCTCCAGTAGCCAGATTGGAAGTCATTAGACTATTTCTAGCCTATGCATCACACATGGGTTTCAAAGTATACCAAATGGATGTCAAAAGTGCCTTCCTAAATGAAATTCTGGTAGAAGAAGTCTATGTAGAGCAGCCTCCTGGATTTGAAAGAGGAGATCAAGTATATCGGCTGAAGAAGGCTCTCTACGGTCTGAAACAAGCCCCAAGAGCTTGGTATGACACATTGTCACAGTTTCTTCTTGACAATGGATATACCAAAGGCAAGGTTGATAGAACTCTTTTCAGAATACAAGAAGGAGATGACATTCTAATGGTACAAATATATGTAGATGATATTATATTTGGATCACCCAATCAAGAGATGTGCAAGAAGTTCTCTGAACTAATGCAAGGAAAGTTTGAAATGAGCATGATGGGTGAAATGAACTACTTCCTAGGACTTCAAGTAAAGCAAAGTCCAGAAGGAATTTTCATAAATCAATCCAAATATACCAAAAGCTTGCTTGAAAGATTCAAAGCTCAACAAAGCAAGACTGCAAGAATTCCAATGATGACTTCATTCAAGATGGAACCAGATGAGTCTGGGAAAGTAGTCGATCAAGCTGAATATAGAGCACTTATTGGATCACTACTATACCTTACAGCCAGCAGACCATACATAACCTTTGCTGTCGGAGTATGTGCCAGATTTAAAGCCAACCCTAAGCAAAGTCATCTAGAAGCAACAAGGAAAATTCTCAAGTACCTAAAGGGAACAGTCAACTTAGGACTATGGTACCCTGCTGACGACAATCTAGAATTGAGTGGATATTCTGATTATGGTAGATGCAGAATAGATAGAAAATCCACTTCAGGAACCTGTCAATTTCTAGGCAACAAGCTGATATCATGGTTCTCAAAGAAATAAACATCAGTTGCAACCTCCACCACTGAAGCAGAATATATGGCAGCTGGAGGTTGTTGCAGTCAACTACTCTGGCTGGTTCAACAACTAAAATATTACAATGTAGAAACAAGAGAAGTTCCCATATACTGTGATAGCAGCAGCGCCATATCCATCACTCAAAATCCAGTCCTCCACACAAGATGCAAGTATGTCGATATTAGACATCACTTCATCAGAGATCATCTTGAAAAGAAGGACATCAAGATGGAGAAAATTCACACAGATATCCAAAGAGCAGATATCTTGACTAAACCCCTAGCTGAAGAGAGATTCAAGACCCTATGCTACATCCTATGACTACTTGATACATCCACATGAAGAACAGAAGTCAGTTGAGGAGAACTCAGCTGATACAGCTACAGCAGACTAGGAAGGAATCAGATGAGGTGAATAGACACCCTCATCATAAGGTAAGTAATTCCCAATGAAGACAAATAAGCTGAGGGAAAACATAGAGTTATTCAATCAAGGGGGAATCTATGATACCTTAAGAATCCTTGATAAACATATTCTATTTATCTGATATTCATAGAGACGTGTCTTCCTGGGACAGAGCTCAGCATGTTTGACAACTTCCTGGAGAAGAAGCTCTGCTTGCTTAGGACCTTGTCTTTTGCATCTCTTCTTTCTTTTCTTTTTAGCGTAACCTTCTCTTCTTTCTTTTCTTTTTAGTACATACTTATGTTGGCTATGCTGGAACGCGCCGGCGAAGGCGGTCCATCACCGGGATCGTTGTCGGATACCAAACGTATAAATAACGAATTAAAACCTAAACATGCATCTAAAGTAGAATTTAGATTCGTTACCCTTGAAGATCTAGACGTTGATTCCAATCTACGAATCTTCTAGCCTGTATCCCAACCTCGCTCGAACACCGGGTGGACGGCGCGCTATCAAACGTGGAGAAGGTGCCTCAGTTTCGTCTCCTTGAAACCCTAGCCGTTTTTCTCAATTTCGTGTGTGCTAGGGTTTTAAAACTATTTTGAGGCTCCTATTTATAATCTCCATAAGTTCATGGGCCAGACTAGGGATCCATTAGAAGGTATAGGGTTTGGGCTTCTTATAGGCCCAAATAATCTTATGTTCAGCCCAGAACATATAATTTGGCCCGAGAACATTAATTCATTCCACTAGAGAATTAATGTTACACTCCCGTCCTATCCCGAACTGAATCAGGGCTTCTATTAGACTTTATAATTCCCCGTGTTTAAGATATCGCACGTCCATTAATTATTAAAGCTTCTGACTTATTTAAATAATTAATTTCTATAATTCCTTGAGTAGTACCACTCAACCTTGTTGTCGTACAGATTAAATCCACCTGCAGGGTTTAATACGACAATCCTTTATGAGTTTCCTCAAGGGGACATCATCAGCCTGGAAGTACAGGACACGGTGCCCTAATGCTAATAAGTAGACATCATGCGAGCGATGCCACTACCCAAAATACGGAGCATGAAGAATCTACCAAGATTCTCACCTATGGTACATTAAAGTAGTGAACAAGCACCCCACACATCTAAATATCACACTTAGGGTTAAGAATCATAAAAGTCACCAAGACCTCTAGTTCTTCATAACAGTCAGAACAGATGAACATGTCTTCTCCGTGATCCATTCAATACGCCACAGCGTACTAGTATAAACTAATGGCCAAGACAAACCACTAACAAGTTTACACTACAAATTAAACCAATAGTTTTGTCCATAACTATCTCAGTTGTGAATACTGTTTATATCTTACAAGGAACTGACAATGTGATCTTCTGTGTGACTACAAACCCACCACATCGTCTACAATGCAAGATAAGCAGACATACAAGTAATCACAAAGAATGCAATAATGTGAAAAACCATTTATTTCAGATAAAAGGAAATCGAATATACGTCACAAAAGCCCTCCAAAAGTTTGCTTTACAGTATACACCAACAATCTCCCACTTATACTAAAGCTTAACTTTTAGTATACACATAAAGACATCAACATTTCTCCCACTTATACTCAAAGTGTAGCTTGTAATACATCATAAACCAAGACCCTCTACATGTTTCTCAAAGACTTTTATTGCCAGCGTCTTTGTGAAAGGATCAACCAAGTTATCCAACGATGCAATCTTAGCTACAGCCACGTCTCCTCGATTTACGATATCTCGTATAATGTGGTACTTTCGCTCTATGTGTTTACTTGCTCTGTGGACTCTAGGTTCTTTCGAGTTTGCCACCGCACCCGCGTTATCACAATAAACAGTGATACACATCGGCATACTCTGAGATACCCCTAATTCCAGAAAGAAATTACGCAGTCAAACAGCCTCCTTTGCGGCCTCTGAGGCAGCTACGTACTCGGCTTCCATAGTGGAGTCCGCGATGCATTTCTGCTTCACACTTCTCCAAGATATGGCTGCGCCTCCCAGCATAAACACATAACCCGAGGTTGACTTCCGTTCATCTCAATCAACTTGGAAATCTGAATCGGTATAACCCAAAGGAATCAAACTATTTGACTGGTATACTAGCATATAATCTCGAGTCTTTTTCAAGTACTTGAGAATATGCTTAACAGCAGTCCAGTGTCCATGACCAGGGTTAGACTGATATCTTGCTACCATGCCGACTGCATAGCAAATATCAGGCCTCGTACACAGCATCGCATACATAAGGCTTCCTACAGCCGAAGCATAAGGAACCTTAGCCATCTCCTCTATCTCCTTCTGTGTCTTAGGACACATATCTTTAGATAGAGGGACTCCATGTCTGAAAGGTAGCACACCCTTCTTGGAATTCTGCATGCCAAAACGAGCAATCACAGTATCAATGTAAGACGCTTGAGATAAACACAACATTCTCTTTTTTCGATCACGAGTGACCTTAATACCAAGAATGTACGATGCTTCTCCCATATCCTTCATTTGAAACTGTTCTGAAAGCCACACCTTTACGTCTGATAATACTTTCACATTGTTGCCAATAAGAAGAATATCATCTACTTATAGTACTAAGAATACCACTACGTCTCCGTCACTCTTCTTGTACACACAACTTTCATTTTGACATTGTTCAAATCCAAAAGATTTGATCACCTCATCACAACGAATGTTCCAAGACCTGGAAGCTTGTTTTAGCCCATAAAGAGACTTTTTCAGCTTCTAGACTAGATGCTCTTGGCCTTTCTTCACATAACCCTCGGGTTGCTGCATATAGATGTCCTTATCCAAATTTCCATTAAGGAAAGCTGTCTTGACATCCATTTGCCAAATCTCATAGTTCATGTGATTAGCTATGGATAAGAGAATCCGGATCGATTTTAGCATGGCTACTGGTGAGAAGGTCTCGTCATAGTCGATTCCTTCTTTATGGGTAAAACCCTTTGCCACTAACCGTGCCTTAAAAGCCGTAATCTGCCCATCAGACCCTCTCTTACGTCTGTAGACCCACTTACAACCAACGACTTTCTTGTCGTGGGGAAGTTCACTTAGGTCATACACTTCCATAGCGTCCATAGATTCAATTTCTGAATCTATGGACTTGTGCCAAGACTCTGCATCTTTGTCTTTGATTGCCTCTCTGTATGTCCAGGGGTCGTTACCATCATGTTCAACGCTTGGAATCAAGTCCATAGACTCTCCCACAAACATGAAACGATCAGGTTGGCGAACAACCCTCCCACTATGACGAGGTAATGTATACAAAGGTTCATTAGAGTCGCCACGTTGTGCAGTCTCTTGTGGTATTTCCTCTTGCACACTCGGTGTGCCATTGTCTCCTCTCAACTCATTTAGAATGATCTCAGTATTGGACTTATGCTCATTCATATAGTCTTCTTCTAAAAATCGGGCATTGGTACTCACCACCACCCTATGATCATTAGGACTATAAAAATAACCACCTCTCGTTCCCTTAGGGTATCCTACAAACAACCGTACTTCAGTTCTAGGTGCCAACTTATCAGCTTCCTTGTTCAGCACATGTGCTGGACAACCCCAAATCCGAATGTGGTTTAGACTAGGCTTTCGCCCTGACCACAATTCAATCGGGGTTTTTGGAACCACTTTAGAAGGTACATAATTTAGAAGGTACGCTGCTGTTTCCAAGGCATAACCCCAAAAAAAGGTAGGTAATGAAGCATAACTCATCATCGATCTCACCATATCTAATAGAGTTCTATTCCTTCTCTCAGCCATGCCATTCTGTTGTGGAGTACCAGGCGCGGAGAGCTGGGATCTAATCCCGTTATCTAATAAGTATTACCTAAATTCATTGCTAAGGTACTCGCCACCACGATCAGAACACAGTGACTTGATACTCTTACCATGACGGTTCTCCACTTCTACCTTAAATTCTTTGAACTTGCCAAAGCATTCAGACTTGTGGCGCATCAGGTAGATGTATCCATATCTTGAGTAATCGTCAATGAAAGTGACGAAGTACTCAAAGCCTCCTCTAGCTTGAACAGTCATAGGGCCACACAAATTAGAGTGAATCAATTCCAACACATTATTAGCCCTATTACCCTTGGCCTTAAAAGGCCTCGAGGTCATCTTGCCTTCCAAAAAGGATTCGCAGACTGAGAATGGTTCCACTTGGAGAGACTCCAAAAACCCACTACTTACTAGTCTTTGAATCCTTCTTAGGTTGACATGACCCAATCTTAGATGCCAAAGGTATGTTTGATTCAACTTAGAAGGTTCCTTTCTCTTATTTAATGATGATGATGAATGAGCTTCAGTCACAGTATGATATGCACACGTAATAGTATAAAGATTGTTTTCTAACGTGCCAGAACAGATTAAAGAGTCATTTCTCATAATAACAACATTGTCATTAAAGACAACTAAGCATCCATCCAAAAACAACTTCGAAACAAAAATTAAATTTCTCCGAAAATTCAGCACGTATAAAACGTTCTTTAATACTAAAACAGAATTAGAAAAACATAAGTGCACGTCTCCCACTGCAACCACTGATACTATCGCAGCATTGCCCAAACTAATAGTAATCTCGCCCTCACTCAGTTCCCTTGTCTGCAGAAACCCCTGCAAGGTGTAACAAACATGGTCAGTGGCTCCTGTATCGACTACCCAAGAAAAGGCATAACAAGCCACAAAACATGTTTCAACAACTAAAGCGAGAGACGTAACAGAGTTGTCCTTTTTCAGGAGAGGACAATCAGACTTCCAATGTCCCGTCTTGTTGCACTTGAAACATTTGCCCTTCGGCTTTTTTCACGCCACCAGAAGGCGCTAGTTTCTTGATCCCACTGCTTTCACCACCACTCTTTTTCTGTATAGGCTTTTTCTTCTTCTTGCCATTAGACGAAGAAGGTCCAGCCTGAACAGTAACATTGGCCTGTGGTCGTTTACCCATGAGACCCTCCACCGTGACCAATTCCGTAAGAAGCTCGGTTAAAGTATAATCCTTCTTACTCATGATTGCGTTTACACAGAATTTCTCAAAAGACTTTGGGAGCGAGTGTAGGATCATATCGATCTTGGTGTCATTATCGATTAACCCTCCGAGGACCTCAATCTCATTTACATATTCCATCATCTTGAGACCGTGGTCCCTCACGGACGCTCCCTCTGGCATAGAGGTTGACATGATCTTCCTCATAGCCTCAAAGCGGGCAGCCCTATCTTTCTCACCAAAAAGCTCTTTGAGGCTCAACATCATAGCTGCGGCACTAGGCATAGTTTGATGCTGCTGTTGTAAAACATTTGACATCGAGGCCAAAATGTAACAACGAGCCATCTCATCAGCCTTGTGCCACTTCTTATGAGCCTCCCTTTGCTCTTCAGTAGATTCGACACCCAAAGGGGCAGGAGCAGGTGTATCGAGCACAAACTTGTACTCATCAGCAACTAGGACAATGTCCAAATTTCTTTTCCAATCCAAGTAATTTTGACCAATAAGCTTATTTTGATTTAAGATAACCATAAGTGGGTTGAATGTCACCACAATGTATCTGAAATAAATAAAATGCAAGCAATAAATCACATAAGTTTGAAGCATAAAACATTGGAAACCTTCAAAACTAATATTCAACACAACCTCCAACAGCCCAACAAACACATATGCAATCCACGTTACGGTGGTCGTTTACACATGTATTCATCGACCAGACATTCAGTCTTTAATTTCAATATCACGTCAACTTATCCTTATGACGAATGAAATTAACAGTCGAACTTTAACTGGCCATGTGAACTAGAACAGTGACCCGTTGGGGGTTATATTAAAATTCACATCTAAGTGATGACCACAATTTAACAACAGTTATCTTGAATTATTCTTTACTGATGAACTCATGGATGACACATCCGTTAGGGAAGATCACACACTTCATCTAAAGATTAAAACAGTTTTATTAGAAGTCTTAACTAGTAAGCTCGTGAATGTTGCACCCGTTAGGGGAAGACTCCCAAGGTCCCACGAGCAACATACACCTTACTTAAAGACCAATTGTGGAGGCCTATAAATTAATTAAAATTCAATTATCTCACTTAGTCATTTTAACATGAAAATTATTCATTGGCATAGCAAATTAACAAAACTTAACACATGCATGCCATAACAATACAAGATGCGATAAACATAGGAAAAAATAAATAAATGCACATCTATCGCAACCCCCTTGAAAACCTATCAAAAACAGCCTACTATAAGCTATTACAATGATAAAAAAAAAAGTGGCGCGGACGGATGCCTCGCATCGGCCTCTCGCGCAATGCAAAAATCTCGAATTCTCGTCCACCGACAAAAACTGGCAGAAAACTTCATCAAGGCTTTTGAATTAGGCCTCGCTACTCGTCGTCTTAGCTTAGCATTGACTCCTGTAGATCTCATCGAGACGTTTCCGAAAAGATCTTGTGGGCTGAAAACGGACACCCGAGTCAAAAGTTATGGCCAAAACAGTTTTCACGGTCCAAGGCCATAACCCGAAAAACTCAGATTACTGTTTTCAGATCTTCCATCGACACCGCCCGTTCTCACGATCAAAAAATACAATATAAACGAGCAAAACCCTACTACAGTGATCTATGAAATAGTCCTATACTACCCACACTTATTATCTGGTGGGAAAAACGATTACCTCACATTAGGGTGGCGATAGAAGAAAAAAAACATAACCAACAGAAACGCATACATACACATGAAACAAAATAAATTGAATCATACAATCATACGTTTTAGGCAGAGCCAACAATCCATGAATCCAGGCTCTGATACCAATTGCTGGAACGCGCCGGCGAAGGCGGTCCATCACCGGGATCGTTGTCGGATGCCAAACGTATAAATAACGAATTAAAACCTAAACATGCATCTAAAGCAGAATTTAGATTCGTTACCCTTGAAGATCGAGATGTTGATTCCAATCTACGGATCTTCTAGCCTGTCTCCCAACCTCGCTCGAACACCGGGTGGAGAAGGTGCCTCAGTTTCGTCTCCTTGAAACCCTAGCCGTTTTTCTCAATTTCGTGTGTGCTAGGGTTTCAAAACTATTTTGAGGCTCCTATTTATAATCTCCATAAGTTCATGGGCCAGACTAGGGATCCATTAGAAGGTATAGGGTTTGGGCTTCTTACAGGGCCAAATACTCTTATGTTCAGCCCAGAACATATAATTTGGCCCGAGAACATTAATTCATTCCACTAGAGAATTAATGTTGCACTCCCGTCCTATCCCGAACTGAATCAGGGCTTCTATTAGACTTTATAATTCCCCGTGTTTAAGATATCGCACGTCCATTAATTATTAAAGCTTCTACTTATTTAAATAATTAATTTCTATAATTCCTTGAGTAGTACCACTCAACCTTGTTGTCGTACGGATTAAATCCACCTGCAGGGTTTAATACGACAATCCTTTATGAGTTTCCTCAAGGGGACATCATCAACCTGGAAGTACAGGACACGGTGCCCTAATGCCAATAAGTAGACATCATGCGAGCGATGCCACTACCCAAAATACGGAGCGTGAAGAATCTACCAAGATTCTCACCTATGGTACATCAAAGTAGTGAACAAGCACCCCACACATCTAAATATCACACTTAGGGTTAAGAATCATAAAAGTCACCAAGACCTCTAGTTCTTCATAACAGTCAGAACAGAAGAAAGTTGTGAATAACTATCTCAGTTGTGAATACTGTTTATATCTTACAAGGAACTGACAATGTGATCTTCTGTGTGACTAAAAACCCACCACATCGTCTACAATGCAAGATAAGCAGACATACAAGTAATCACAAAGAATGCAATAATGTGAAAAACCATTTATTTCAGATAAAAGGAAATCGAATATACGTCACAAAAGCCCACTAAAAGTTTGCTTTACAGTATACACCAACAGGCTACACCAAGTATGTCTTCGTTGAGTACTTCCTTCTGCTGGATATATCTTCAATGCCTTCACCCACGACTTTGGTTGAGCTATTATGTCCATGCCATCTCTTCTTGCAACTTTCTCCATACCTGAAACAAAAGAATAAGTGTTATCTATTTGTGCGTGTTCAAATAATCTCATGGATACCTCCTTTTATAGTGGTAGAGATGAGATTGTGGGGAGAAAGATGACAAGAATAACGAGTTGATAAGGTCTTACGCATATTAGCACTCATGCTGTATGCTTTTTCAAAAACAGGTTTTCCAAAAGATATAAATCTGTTCAAGAGGACTACAGAAAGACTCCCTCAAGTCTTCTGATATTCTAGAGACAGTAGTCATAGTCTTCAAGAGAAATCAATAGACCTCTCAAGAAAAATACGAAGGCTTACTCTGCTGATAAGAACACGCCTATCCAACAAAGTTTGAAGCCAACATTGATTGAATATTTCATTCTAGATTTAAAATTCTGAATGTAATTATGGGAGAAGGCTATATAAGGAATATATGCCATTTATATAAAACAACATTAATTTATTGAAATTACTGCAATTTAGTCACAACGATTATTTCTGGTAATGATGTCATTAACAATCAATTACTATTCTATCGACCAATCAGAAATTGACAAATGGCGATTTCAAACCAGCAATGGGCTGAAGATGAAAGGGCTCATCTCGTTTGTTACCCCTCACACCCTAGTTTTTTACCGTTGGATCAAAACACTCTTTGAAAATCCTGGAGTATTTAAATAACCCTTAGGCCATTCCTCAAAACCCTTCGCTCTCAAATTCTTGATCGCTCTCAAACACTCTCGCTCTGAAATATTACTCAAAAGCATTCTATACATACTATACCTATTTTTTCCTCTCAACCAGAATCAGAATGGGTATTATTGAGATCTATGATGAGAAGACCAAGATCACCGGCACCCTTGATGTTGCAAAGTGGTCGAAAGAAGGGAAGATTTTCACTGAGAATGCCCTGTATTTTAGGGGGAAGCACACCAAAGAGAATAAGGAAATACTCCTTCGCTGCCTCAACCTCAATCTTCGAGAATTTCTGCAGGCGGCACCAACAAACGTCTACGAACAAGACGTATTTGCTTTCTATTCGAAAGCCGTGTCAAAAGGCTCATATGTTGAAAGCTATATGGGTGGACACAAAGTGTGTATTACTCGAGACGTGCTTAAAGATCTTTTTGATCTACCCAATGGAAAGGTTAACATCTCAACCTATATTATGGGAAAAGAAAAGGAGTACATTGAGATGTTCACCGGTGGAAGAATCAAGGCTTCAAAAGCCATTGGAATTAAGAAAACTCAACTGGATTCAAAGTTCCAGACTTTGATGGACATCGCAGGAAAGATGTTGCTCAGAAATACTTTCAGTCATGATGCAGTTACCACTTTGAAAGTTAGAGTTATGGGTGCAATTTGGGATCAGATAGATGGTGATTGGCAAGGACTTTTCTTGGACAGAATCGCACTTGAAGCAAAGAAGGTCTCTCTGGATTTACAATCGAAGGAATGGAGAGTTACATCCACTGTCAGCTTTGTCAACAAGCTGAGTATAATACTTCCAGATATTCTCCCCAAGAAGTACAAGATGGGACCAGCAAAGAAGTTCCATTCATCCAAATGGTACTTGAAGAAGGAAGCCCTCGCTGAGGCAGCAAGACTGAAGGAAGAGAAAAAGAAGCTAGCCGAGGCATCTTTAGGAGATGTAGCTGATATTGAAGAAAGGGAGGAGGAAATTGCACAAGACTCTGCTGAGTCTGCTGAAGACGAAGAGGAACCCAGAAAGAAGGAAGATCATCAGAAGACTACTGTTGTTGATGATGATGATGATGACAATCAGAATCTAGCCCAAAGAAGGCTGCTGATCAGATCTGGGCTCATCTCCCCTTCTGACTCAGATGCCACCCCTTCTATCTCTCCTCTGAAAAAGACAGGTACACCTTAGCCCTCCATTACCCTTAATCCTTCAAAACTTTCTAAAAGCCAGAAAAGAAAGAAGAATAACTCTTCTTTTACTAAGAAATCAAAGAAATTCAGGCTCCCAACCCCTATGAATATAACCCCAATATCTTCTTTTGACCCTGCTGAACCTGTTAACCCTTCGGAAATCATCACTTCCCAAACCCCTATTGATACTCACACAACAGAGGAACAAATCCAAAAACCAAAGTCCCCTACCCTGATGACACCATCTGACCCCAACAACCTTACTTCCCAAATCCTTGCTGATACTCACACAACAGAGGAAACCATCAATACAACCCAATCCCCTAACCTAAATACTTCTTCTGAACCCAAAAAATTGGCACCAGAAGACAACCTACATCCTCAACCAAAATTCCAAATGGTTCATTATCCAATGTGCACAAGAGAAAAGTTAATGAGATTGAGGATAGCCAATCTGCTAAAGACTACTGTGCCCGGAGTCGATGAAGACTCAATTCAGTTTGAGCAAGTACTCAGGGTATGTACTTGGAATGAACTTAGAAGAAATGAGGTGGATGACCTTGCAGAGGTCATGGAGGGAATGGGTGGTGTGGCTCACTTCCTTGATTGGGAAATGGAACAGAAGGAAGTTGCCCAAGTCAAATCGTTCACTGAGCTGCTACCCACAGAAGCTCTGGCCAGAACATGTGAGAGGATACTAGGAATCTCCTCGAAATCCACTACTAAGGAACAAGCAGTCCCTGTACCAGAGACCGCTCTAGCTCTTGATCAGACTCAAGATCAGATGATGACAGCTGACACAGTCCTGGCAGACCACACAGCTGAGGCAGCTGAAACAAAAGAAAAGGAAAGAGATATCCTGACAATTCTAGCTCATTTCATGCCTAAGAATGAGCTTGATCACTTCATTTTTCAACCTAATAAAAAAGAAAGGACAGTCTTTACTCATCTGGTTGATGCCACTGCAAACTTTCTGAAGGAAGGATATCTCACTGCAGAGGAAAGAAACCTAGCGCTGGTTGTGTTCAAACCAAACATCACTCAGATTCCACAACACCAACCTCAAGTTACTACCTCCCCCTCTACTTCGTCTATTGATATTAGAGCAGATGTGTGTGCTCAAGTCAAGGAAGCAATAGACTCGCACTTTGAGAAGGGGCTAGGCATGTAGTTGGCTAGATATGTTGAAAAAGCAGCACAGGAGTAGAGAACTCACCTTTCAGATCAAATTCTTGATATCGAAGACAAATTTGGTGAGACACTCCACAATCAGATTGAATATTATATCACCGGTGAAATGAAAAGGACAGCAGACAGGACCAAGATGTTTGCTGATCTCTACTCCAATGAGACATCCCGCATGGAGTCTATCTACAAAAATAGGCTCGAAGATGCTGAAGCTAGAGCTACACAAGGACAAGCTCTACTCAAAACGGCAGCAGAAGAAAATGAGAAGCTAAGAGCCCAACTGAAAGTAACAGCAGACAAATTGGAAACTCTAATAGCTCAATTGGAAATAGCTTCGACCTCTAGCTCTCATGCTCAAGTACTAGAGCATAGCATCTCCCATCTCACCCATGTCAGCAAAGTCAATGCCATAGCTCTCAAGCAGACTCTTCATGTTGAAATTCTGAATGCCATGAAACCTTTTGCGGCTGCCCTTGTTGAAGCCAAAAAGGGAGAAGATGTGTTGATAAAAGCTCTAGAGAAGTCTACTGCCCAGCAAGCTGGGCTAGTTGTTGCTCAAGATGATCTGAATGAAACCTTGGGAGGTTTGAAAAGTAAAATCAAGAACAGACAAGGGAAAGAAGCTACTCAAGATAAAGCCCCTGTCCAAGATAAAACCCAAGGTACGTCGTCTAAGCTGCAGATCACTGCCACAGAAGAGTCAACTCCTGATAGGAGAATGACAAGAAAGAGAAAGGCAACTGAAACTTCAACAATTTCAGAAGAGCCTACAGCAGAAGAAAAAGAAGCTCAATAGCTGAAGAAAAGAAGAATGCAAGAAGCTCAAGAGCTCAAACAGAAAAAGCTTAATGATGCGAAGGCAGTTAAGGCAAAGTTTGAGAGAAAGATGGCCAAAATCAGAAAAGCAATAAAAGAGAAGGAAAGAGAAGAAAGTGCTCAAGTTACTGACAGCACATATGTTGATCTGCTAGTATTACAAGATGAGCTGCTTAAATAGTATCCTCTAAAGAAGAAATGGCAGCTTCAACATCACATAGTGAGAAAATTTGGGCCTCTCACAACCTATGAGGAAGAATTCACTCATCTCTCAATTCATGAACTTTGAAGATGAGGAATTCTGGACAGAAATTCTGAAGACAACAAAGACCATAGGTTACAGAATTCTAACCCCTGAAGACCCTGTCTAGACGCCACCTAAGCTGGATTCTGGAAGAACAGACATGATAGAAGTCAAAAGAATTCTGGAGAAGATTTACATTAAAGAAAACGTTACAGACCTACAACACATGCAATAGATTCGCTCTCGTCTGTACCTGGCTTTCCGCATCTGAAGAATTGAAGACCTGATGAAGACTACTCAAGAAGCTCAAAGACACTAACACTTGTAATCTATGAAAATTCCAAACATTCTATACAAGTAATAAGTTCTTTTTGCTTACAAGACAAATTCTCATTATCTTCATCAGAGACATCATGTAATGCCTTATAAACTCTTACTCTATTTTTAGGAGCATTTATCAAGTTTAGTTTTGGCTTCATCAAAAAGGGGGAAATTGTTGGGATATAAATTCACCTTAAGCCCTTACATATGATAGTATAGTTTTGATGGCCAAAACACTTAGAGTTTATAAATACATGTAATAGGATCACCTGATATCTGTATAGATCAACTTAAGCTAAGTCTAGTCTTGTGCAATTAGCTGTGTGTATCTCAGCTGATTGGCACAGTCCGAGCTTACATGCGCAACCTCAAGAAATGAAGAGTAGAAGATATGAAGACTAGAAGATCCTTTAAACAAGTCAGATAAGTAAGGTG
Organism: Galeopsis tetrahit; assembly: GCA_963675135.1. Lineage (NCBI taxonomy): Eukaryota > Viridiplantae > Streptophyta > Magnoliopsida > Lamiales > Lamiaceae > Galeopsis > Galeopsis tetrahit. The sequence goes on from OY776126.1 coordinate 67,464,260, forward strand.
CTTGTATACCTTCTTAGATGATAAAAGCCCAAGTCATTGATGGCCAGAGTCAGTACAAGTATTGTTCCAGATCAGAAGAGCTAATACTCATCTGATACCAGAAGACAAACTTCACTAGGCCAGACAAGTTAACCAGACCACTAGAAGATCAGCTGACTAGTAGCTCGTCAAAGACTCGGCTGATTCCAAAGTCATCTTGTGAAATTCAAATGCAGACTTACCTTACTTAGAAGATTGACACAATCCCAGACTTGAAGCAATCAAGATCAAAGCGGCTGAAATCAAGGAATCAAGCAAGCACATAAGGAAAGATTGCTAATGGCTAGTCAACTTCAAACGGCTAGTTGCATCAATCTTCCCTATAAATACAAGAGTGGAGAAGAACAATATACGAAAATATTATGCAAGAATTCTGAAGCTTAATCAAGCAAGCAAGCCAAAGCAACACTCAATCAAGAATTCTCAAGAGCGCATAAAAGTATTAGAACACCCTTTAGCTCTTAAGATATTTCCCCATCCAACCAAAGAACCTGAATCCAATACATACTGTATATTCTTTGATTTAGGCACAGTGGTTAAGCAATCTATAAGCTCGAACCATTAGTTGGATTCATTCAAAAACCCCAAAACCCCCACCATAAGGTTAAGTTTTTGAACCCCTGTAAGAGTGCAAGTGCTCACCATCACTTGTGGAGACCGTAGCAGTTTGGAATTGCTCAGATCTCAAAGTCCTACCCTTAGGACTATAAAGGACAAGCCCTTGTAATTTTCGGGAAATTAAAGGGATTAAACTTCACGTTTGGAACGTGAGAGTGGACGTAGGATCGTATATCCGAACCACTATAAATTGACGGTGTTATTTACTTACTGTACTTTACAATTCTGTTTACTTATTCTTTTCATAGTGCATATTGTGATTTGAAACACTTTTTCAAACCAGGCTATATCTTTCAAACCAGCATCAACTGAATATTTCATAAAACAAGTAATTGGTTATTTCAAAAGAACAATTGAACGAGTCTAAATAAAAGGCCTACTAACTTCCACACATCATTCACTATATCAGATAACTATTGTCTTCTGGACCAGTAGACTTGTAGTCCAGCTGACATAGATATCAGAAGAGGTTTTCACTCTTTTAAAAGGAAAAGTTTTTAAAGTCTATTCACCCTTCCCCTCTAGACTTTAAACACATTCACTACTCGTTCAGGGACCAACACGTATTTTGTTCTTCCTCATCATCTTGTATTTATAGGTAAAGATTAGGGCAGCTAGCCGTTGGAGTTACCTAGCCGTTGGAAAATCTTTCCTTTTTTATGTTGATTCCTTGATTCCTGTTGATTGATCTTGATTGTTTTAATTCTAGAATCTTTGTCAATCTTCTATGTATGGTAAGTCTTCTTTTGAAAGTTGTAAGATGACTTGGAATCTTGTCCTTAGGCGAATTCTCTTGATAAGTGACTAGTTTGCTGATTTTATCCTTAGTCTCCTGATGAGTTCGTCTGACCAAGTCTCATCTGTCTTCTGTTATTAGATAAGTAACCCTCTTCTGATTTAAGAAATACTCTAATGACTTGGCCAATTTGATCTTGGACATTATCAGCTAAGTAGGTATACAAGGGCCTGACTTTGCTGTTCTTCAAGGGTCTTCTAGTCTTCAGGTCTTCTTCTCTTCATCTCCTGAGATTACGCGTGTAAGTTGGGACTGTGTTATCAGTTGAGGTATATACAGCTGACCACACTAGACTAGACTAAGAAGTGAGCTGATCTATACAACATCAGCTGACCCTATTACATTTAGTTTATAAACTCTAAGTGTTTTGGCCATCAAAACTATCCTATTACATAGAGATGCTTAGGGTGAATTTATATCCCAACATAAGGCTTATAGTTTCCACACCTTGAATGGTCTCCATACTCCAGAATTTATAGAGAAAATTGAGGTTATGTCCGTTGGAGAGACAGCCTCAAAATGTCTATTTTTATCTTCTTTGAATTCTGCAACTTGAAGACAGTTTCTTGAAAGTGACATGTCCTTATTTTGGGAAGTAAACGACTGGAAGCTTCTTGTCTTGAATTTGAAGCACTCTTCCCAATGTCTGACTTAAAGATTCAATTGATCACTCATGGACATTCCTTCTAATCATTGATTCCTTGATAAGGGTCAACTTTCCTTATCTTCAGGACATACCTGCTTATCACTTTCAGTTGACTTGACTTATCAACAGTGTTGGCTAGCTTCAGTTGAGTTGGCTTTCTAACTTCACTTATCATTAGTTGATAGCTCTTTGCTTCCATATCAGTGGTCTTGACTCCATCAGCACATTTGGCTCTTGCCTTAGAACATTTCTGGTTTAAATGTGCTTGGTCCATTCTGATGGACATCTCCTCTGATCTTGATTGCACATATATCAGTAGACTTGATCTAACTGATGTGTTCTTCTGAGACTGATCATCAGGGAGGTTGTCTCTTTACTGAACTGTCTTGATCAACACAGTTGGTCAATAAACATTTCAGCAGTGTTGGGATCAACTTGATTCTGAGCCTTGAGGAACTTGATTCTTGTAATCTTCTAAGCTTGTGTTCCCCCTCAACTTATGCATCTAAAGCATCTAAGAGCTGCCTAACATACCAGCTTCTCAACTAGCCTGATCTATATGTTCCAACATTCCTGAAACATATTCATTCAATTTGACTCATCTATTTGGCATGTCTTAAGGGGTTTTAGTATCTTAATCAAAATCTCATTTTATTCCCAACAAACTCCATGAATCTTCTGAGAAGCTCATTACGGCGATCGGAAACTTCAAAATGCTGAAGGATCAATTCGCCAAAGTTGACAAAAGGAGGGCGGACTCTGAGAGAAAACTTGATGAAACTGCCGAACAGATTCGAGAATTGGAGACCGAGGTTGCTGACTTGAAGGTCATGAATGAAGGTCTTAGGGAAGATAAAACTGAGCTCTCCAGAGCTATGGCCGAGAGAGAGAGAGAGAGAGAGAGAGAGCACCCTCGCCAATCTTCGGGGAAAAATAGATGAGGTCCTGGCTGACCAAGAAGAAATTCGTTGAACAACCGAAGCTGCAGCCAAAAAAGCTGCCAATGTAAGGAATTTCCTAATGCCAAATTACCCCGGATGACCTCCTTTGCCGCTGCTTTCACAGCTTCAGAAGCTATCCGACGTCTTCGCTCCATTAATCCCGAGGCCGATGTCTCGGCCCTTAATGCGACCATGGAGGATGCGATTCTGGCGGGGGCTCCCCGACCTAAAATGAAGCTTCCTTTGGCCGAATTGGTAGAGATGGGTCTCACCTTCCCTCGTCTTTCTGCAATGCAAATAACATTTAGGAGGATGAATGGCGAGGAGCCCAGCCAAGGTGCGGCTCCGAGTGATGAGTTGCTCGATGATGAGGGCGAAGGCGGTGAGGATGAGGTGGTAAGTTAGAAGGCCCCTCAGGAGGAAGTGGCAGGCGAGCAGACTAATGTGGCCGAGACTGCCAATCAAGTGATTAATGATCCTGCATCTTAGATTTATAATTTTTTATGCTTTTCTTTATTTTTCTTTTACTGTTCGGCCCTTAAGGCCTTCTTTTATATGCTTGCCCCATTGGGGTCTTTTAATGAATGATTTTCCCTTTAGTATTTTTGCTCGTACTTTATTTTTTCTATCGAATATTAGAATACTTTGCCTTGGTAATTTTTGTTTTTATCCAAACTTAACCTTTCGGCATGAGTTTGTTCGCCGTACCCAAGTCTTATCCTCGTCAGAATAAGCTTCTTCGATTTCATGTGATCACAAAGTTATACCTTAGTATAATTTGCTCGAATAATCACGAACATAGCCTGTCGGCGTATGCTCGCTCGCATTTTTAGAAAAATATACCACGAACATATTTCCTTGGAAATATGTCGCTCGAATAATCACGAACATAACCTTTCAGCGTATGCTCGCTCGTAATTTTTGAAAAATGTACCACGAACATATTTCCTTGGAAATATGTCGCTCGAATAAACACGAACATAGCCTTTCAGCGTATGCTCGCTCGTAATTTTTGAAAAATGTACCACGAACATATTTCCTTGGAAATATGTCGCTCGAATAATCACGAACATAGCCTTTCGGCGTATGCTCGCTCGTAATTTTTGAAAAATGTACCACGAACATATTTCCTTGGAAATATGTCGCTCGTATTCCCAAATATTATATCCGTCAATATAAATTTGTTCGCATATCCCAAACATAATCTTTCGATGTATGTTTGGTTCGTATATCCCAAACATGATCTTTCAATGCATGTTTGGTTCATATTTTACCACATACACTTTCCAGTGCATGCTCGTTAGTTTATGTGATGCTTTTTAAATTGACTTAATTGTTTTGATGAAATCTTTGTGAGGGTTTTTCTTAAAAAACTTAAGAATATTGTAAATATAAATTGATCATGCTTGGAATTTTAATTCAAATAAAACTTCACATTCATTTCATAAGATAAAACTTTTACAAATCTGAGAAAGGTAATTTACAAATGTACATTCATAAATTTTTCTAATTCTTCACAAAAATTGAAAGACAAAATACTTACTCGTAATAGTTCTTTAACTTGATTTCATTCCAAGGATACTTGCACTGACCACCATCCAGTTCCTTCATTTCGTACGCTCCATTTGCTAGCGAACGAGTGATGCGAAAGGTTCCTTTCCAGGTCGGGCCAAGTATGCCGATTGACTGCTCAGTTGCTCGCCGAAGTACGAGGTCGCCAATTTGGAATTTGCGAATTCGTACTTTAAAGTTGTAATATTTTTCTGATCTTCTCTTGTAAGCGATGTTCTTCTCGTCTGTCATCAACCTCTTCTCTTCTAACCAATCAAGATCCATCAACTGCGAATTGTTGTTATACTCTTCGTCATAACTCTCTCTTCTGAAACTTGAAACATTTGCTTCTGCTGGCACCATTGCTTCTGATCTAAATGCAAGTGCAAAAGAAGTCTCGCTTGTTGAATTTCTTGAGGTCGTCCGATACGACCACAAAACCATCGGAATTTCGTCAGCCCAAGTGCCCCTCAAGCCATCCAGTTTTGCCTTCAGAGTATGCTTTAAAATTTTGTTGACCGCCTCCACTTAGCCATTTTCTTGTGGATGGTAAGGTGTTGAAAACAATTTCTTGATCCCCCATACCGAACACCAATTTATCATGTCGATGTTGTTGAACTTCTTTCCATTGTCTGTCACCGCCTGGGGTAATCCAAAACGGCAAATGATATGCGTCCAAATAAAAAATTTCATTTGGAGAGTCGTTATGGTCTTCATCGCCTTTGCTTCCACCTATTTCGTAAAGTAATCCAGAGCGACCACTGCGAAAATCATTCCCCCCGTGCCTGCCGGGAAACGTCCAATCAAGTCAATGCCCCACTTGGCGAAAGGCCAAGAGCTATATACTGAAATTAAATCATCTGGTGGCGAATGGATGGCTGGAGTATAAAGTTGACAATTTCTGCATATGTTCGCATAATACATGGCGTCCTTCTTTAATGTTGGCCAAAAATATCCTTGCATGTCCTCCGGTATGGTTCCCGCACATCCCTTCATGGATATATCTCTCCCAAAACGACCTCGGCTTCTTCAGTATCTAGGAATTTTAATAGTGGCAATGCGAATCCTCTTTTGTAAAGCTTCTCGTTGATTATGGTGTATCTTGCTGCTCGAATCTGCAGACTTGTTGGGATATAAATTCACCCTAAGCCCCACTTGATGTTAGAATAGTTTATAAATGTAATAGGATCAGCTGACTTTGTATAGAACAACTTAGACTAGTCTTGTGTGATCAACTGTATAGATATCAGCTGATCAGCACAGTCCCGGCTTACATGCGCTCCCTCAAGATGAGAAGAGTAGAAGACATGAAGACTAGGAGATCCTTGAAGACCAGTTAAGTAAGGTGCTTGTATACCTACTTGACTGATGGAGTCCCAGATTGAAGATGGCCTAAAGCAGGACAAAGAATTGCCAGATCAGAAGAGTTTTACTCTGCTGATATCAAAAGACAGAAGACGCAAGGCCAGAAGAGTAGTCAGAAGACTAGAAGTACAGATCAGAAGACTATGTGTTCTTCCAGGACTCGGCTGATTCTAAAGTCATCTTGCAGTTTAAACAAAGACCTACCTTATTTAGAAGATTGGCATGATCCCAAGATTGAAGCAATCAAGCGACTGGAATCAAAGAATCAAGCCATTATGGAAAGATTGCCCCAACGGCTAGTCAACTCCAACGGCTAGTTGCAAGCAATCACCACTATAAATACAAGAGGATGAGAAATCACAAGCACGAAGTCACAATGAGAGAATTCAACAAGTCTAGTAAGCAATCAAGTTAAAGTCATATTGTCCCAAGAGTTCTCAAAGAGCCAGAATCCATTAGATTATCTATAGCTCTTAAGTGATTTCTATCCAACCCATAAGAACCTGAAACCTGTTCATATTGTATATCATTTATTTTAGGCAAAGTGGTTAAGCAAATTATAAGTTTGAACCATTAGTTGGATACACTTCAAAAACCCCAAACCCTCTCCGAAAGGTTAAAGTTTTTGAAACCCTCAAAGTGCAAGTGCTTACAATCACTTGTGGAGACTGTAGCTGTTAGGACGGCTCAGATCTCAAAGTCCTATCCTTGGGACTATAAAGGTCAAGACCCTTGTAATTTGCGGTAAATTAAACGGATTAAATATCACGTTAGGACGTGAGAGTGGACGTAGGATCGTATATCCGAACCACTATAAACCTGGTGTTATTTACTTAGTGCACTTTACATTCTGTCATTTCATTAACTATTATATAGTGCATACTGTGATTTCAATATTCTTCAAAACAAGGCCACAACTTTCAAACCAGCATCAGCTGAGTACTTTTATTAAAGAAAACAAGTTAAACACTTTCACAAGAAACAAAAGAACTAGTCTAAACAAGGCCTACCATAATTCCGCATATAACCTCCTCTATCAGATCACTATAGTCATCTGGACCAACAGACTTGTAGTCCAGTTGACATAGTAATCAGAAGAGGTTCCCAACTCTCTTGAAAAAGTTTTAAAGTCTATTCACCCCTCCCCTCTAGACTTTAATCCCATTCACTACTCGTTCAGGGACCAACAAGTGGTATCAGAGCAGTGGTTCTAACGGACTACTGTCTCTAGATTATCAAAAGACTTGAGGGAGTCTCTCTGTAGTCCTCTTGAACAGATCTTTTTCTTTTGAAAAACTTGTTTTCGAAAACTCATACAGCATGAGTGCTAATATGCGTAAGTTGCCTAAGTTTTCAGTGGAGGATTATGATTACTGGAAGATCAGGATGAGGAAGAATCTCACATCAGTCCACTACAAGATGTGGTCAGTAATCACCGAAGGCCCAATCACCATCATGGCAGTCAACACTGCAAATGGTGATCCAGAAGTTCCAGTTGGAGAACTAGCCCCCAAGCCGATGAAGGATCTCACACCAGAAGAGATGAAGCAGTCAAATTTTGACAGCATTGCTCAAGATTACATCATGCAAACTCTTCCAAATGAGTACATTGCAAAAGTAATCAATTGTGAAACAGCTAAGGAAATGTGGGATGCTCTAGCACTCCTCTGTGAAGGAACCGAGCTGATTAAGGAGAGCAAGTTGACAACAGCAGTCAAGAAGTTTGAACATTTCAAAATGCAACCAGAAGAGTCTATTGATCAACTAGACAATAGATTTACCAAGATCATCAATGAGATAGAATCTCTGGGCAAGAAATATACAAATAGAGAGAAAAATCTAAAGATATTAGACTCTCTAACCAAGAAATGGAGACTCAAGAAGACCATCATCAAAGATACTCAAGATATCAAGGAGTGGTCTGCACAGACTCTATTTCAGAATCTAAAAGCCCATGAATATGATCTTGAAAGAGAAGAAAACTCAGAAAATGATGAACCTATTGCTACTCCATCTACATCCAAGACTGTAGCTTTCAAGGCAGCAAATACAAAAGCTGCAAGCACCTCATCTGGCAAGACCTCTCTGAAAACAGAAGACTGTGAAGGATCAGACATGAGTCTGAAGGAACAAATGGCTCTTATGATCAAGAGATTCGAAAGGATGAACACTCTCAACAGCAAATATAGAAAGTTCTATAGAAACTACAAAGATAGAAGAGCAAGTTCACCCTCCAGAGGTTCCAGAGAAAGAACACCAGAAAGACATCCTAGAAAGGATGTGGAGTCATCTGACAGCCGAGGCTCCAGAAAAAGAGATGCCACACCTCCAAGGAAAGGCAGTTCAAATCAAAAGCCTGGAGCATGCTTCAATTGTCGTAAACCAGGACACTATGTCTATGAATGCCCTGAGCTGGATGACAAAGAAGAAAGAAGGCCAAGGAGAGACAGAAGAAATTCAGATAAGCAAGCAATGCTGACTGAAGAATCTGAATATCAAAGTGATGAACTTCCTACATCACCAGACTGTCAAATCTACTCAGATGATTCAGACGATCTAGCTATGATGGCCATAGGAGAAAATGAGGTAAATTCCTACAGTGCTACTTTCCATTCACCTATTTTCTCACAAACAGATGACATAAACTCATCTGAAGGCGAATCAGAAGACACCTATTATCAATCGTTAAGAAAGGTAAAAGGTGATCTGGATATTGCCACTAGAGCCTTTATAGAAGTGGAAGAGGAGAATAAGGATTTAAGGAAAGAAATTGCTAGGTTGAAAAAGGTTAAGTTTGATAACACCCCTGAGTTAGTCACCATGAATGAAAGGCTGACCAAAGAAGTGGAACTTCTTAAGGAAGAAAATACCACAATAACTCAGTTGTATCAGGGGATGTTAGAAACTCAAGCCTTAGAAACCAAGGAATTTCGTATACTACAATCTAAGTTCGATGACCTCTTACAAGCACACAAGCTCTTAGAAAAGGAGAAGGAATACCTAAATCAAAAGATATCAGAGTTCAATAAAGCTTCGACTACGATTGAAAGTATCTCTGAATATTATAGATCAAATGGCAATAAGATGGGTTTTGGCTATGAACTTAATCCATCAACATCCTCTCCAGCTGGGGGTAGTACATCTAACAAGTGCACTACTCAGACACATGAACAGGGTGAGTGTTCTAAACACAATGAACTCAATATGAACCAAAAGGCATCTGTACCAACTAAGGCTAACTATTCCAACACCAAAAATGGTAAAAGAAAAGTTAACCCCAAACCTATACAGAGGAACAGCAAACAGCCTAGACCATCTCGTCTGAGACAGTCTCAGCTGTATGATGCTCCAGCCAAGAAGAAGAAATCTTCTTCAAACAAATCTGTTCTCTTTGCACCCCCTATCTCTTATGATATTGTGAGAACAGAAGAGTATGGTCCATATAATCGTGTGCATCGACCAGCTAATGCATCGACCATTTGACTATTACTTAGCTGACACAAACAACAAATCAGATCAGTCCAAGGTGTTAACTGGTAAGATTTGGTTTTGTGATGCCCGAGGGAAACAACTCAAGTGCTCAAGGTTGTTCAAACGACCAATGTATATGTGGGTTCCCAAGGGTAGTACTAACACCCAAGGACCCAAAACAAAATGGGTACCTAAGACTTAACCTTTCTTGCAGGAAAGGAGGGACCTATACAGAAAATGAGGTCTAGCAGGAGAGATATGGTACATAGATAGTGGATGCTCAACCCATATGACTGGAACCAAAGACCTGCTGACCAACTACACAGAAAAGAAAGGTCCAAAAGTCTTATTTGGTGATAACGCGCACGGTAACACAAAAGGATATGGCACCCTTAGAAATGGTGACATTGAGGTACATGATGTATCATATGTAGAAGGTCTTAAGTTTAATTTATTATTTGTTTCTCATTTTTGTGACACTGGTTATTCAGTTAAATTCTCTAAAGATGAATGTCTCATAAGTGATAAAAGAACAAAACAAAACCTTCTAACAGGATCTAGAAAGGGAAGTATGTATCTTGCAAATTGGAACAGCTGTCCTAAGGATACATGTCTGCTTGTGAAAAGCCCTAAAGATGTCAGCTGGCTATGGCACAAACGTCTTAGTCATCTGAACTTTAAGACTCTGAACAAGTTAGCAAGGGAATCCTTAGTTGATGGTCTGCCTAATGAACTCTACTGTAAAGATCAGGTCTGTGATGCATGTCAACAAGGAAAGCAAACAAAGGTCTCCTTCAAGACCAAGAAGACAACATCAACCAGTAGAGTTCTTGAACTGTTACACATGGATCTCTTTGGACCAATCACTCCAACCACCCTAACAGGAAGAAAATACACTCTTATTGTTGTAGATGACTACTCCAAGTTTACTTGGGTTATCTTCTTATACAAGAAGAGTGAAACTCAGTAGAAGCTTCCTGAACTGTTAAAGAGGATCCAAGTAGAGAAAGGAGAGCCTATTGTGAAAATTAGAAGTGACAAAGGCACTGAATTTATTAACTCCTATATTATTGCATATTGTACTTCTAATGGTATTCAGCATGAGACAAGTGCAGCAAGAACACCACAACAAAATGGTGTAGCTGAAAGAAGAGTCAGAACACTCAAAGAAGCTGCAAGAACACTCCTTGCTGAATTCTCTACTCCTAAGAAGCTTTGGGCAGAAGCTATCAACACAGCTTGTCACACTCAAAACAGGTCAGGTATTCACAAAATCCATGAGAAAACCCCATATGAACTGTGGAAAGGAAGAAAACCTAGAGTATCTTACTTTCATATATTTGGTTGTAAGTGTTTCTGTTGGGATATAAATTCACCCTAAGCCCCACTTGATGTTAGAATAGTTTTGATGGCCAAAACACTTAGAGTTTATAAATGTAATAGGATCAGTTGACTTGTATAGAACAGCTTAGACTAGTCTTGTGTGATCAACTGTATTGATAACAGCTGATCAGCACAGTCATGGCTTACATGCCTATCCTCAAGATGAGAAGAGTAGAAGACATGAAGACTAGAAGATCCTTGAAGACCAGATATGTTAAGGTGCTTGTATACCTACTTATCTGATGGAGTCCCAGATTAAAGATGGCCTAAAGCATTACAAAGAATTTCCAGATCAGAAGAGTAGTACTCGTCTGATATCAGAAGACAGAAGACCTAAGGCCAGAAGAGCAGTCAGAAGACTAGAAGTACAGATCAGAAGACTATGTGCTCTTCCAGGACTCGGCTGATTCCCAAGTCATCTTGCAATTCAAACGAAGACCTACCTTATTTAGAAGATTGACATGATCCCAGGATTGAAGCAATCAAGCGGCTGGAATCAAGGAATCAAGCTATTATGGGAAGATTGCTCAAACGGCTAGTCAACTCCAACGGCTAGTTACACTCAATCTCCATTATAAATACAAGAGGATGAACACAGAAGCATACACAAGAGAGAATTCACAAGCTAAGCAAGCCATCAAGCAAAAAGCCACACTGTTCTAAGAATTCTCAAAGAGCCTGAAATCCATTAGATTATCCATAGCTCTTAAGTGCTTCTTATCCAACCCTTAAGAACCTGAAACTTATTCATATTGTATATCAGTTGTTTTAGGCATAGTGGTTAAGCAAATTATAAGCTTGAACCATTAGTTGGATACATCTCAAAAACCCCAAACCCTCACCGAAAGGTTTAAGTTTTTGAAACCCCTCAAAGTGCAAGTGCTTACAATCACTTGTGGAGACCGCAGCTGTTAGGACGGCTCAGATCTCAAAGTCCTAACCTTGGGACTATAAAGGACAAGACCCTTGTAATTTGTGGAAATTAAAGGGATTAAACATCACGTTAGGACGTGAGAGTGGACGTAGGATCGTATATCCGAACCACTATAAATCCGGTGTTATTTACTTTCTGCACTTTACATTTCTACTTTTACATTCATTATTATATAGTGCATACTGTGATTTCAACACTCTTCAAAAAGGGCCATAACTTTCAAACCAGCATCAGCTGAGTAATTTCTCAAAGTAAAACAAGTTACAAGAACGAGTCTAAACCAGGGCCACCTCATTTCCGCACATAACCTCTTCAGTCAGATCACTATAGTCATCTGGACCAGCAGACTTGCAGTCCAGTTGACATAGCAATCAGAAGAGGTTCCCAACTCTGTTTGAAAAAGTTTTAAAGTCTATTCACCCCTCCCCTCTAGACTTTAATCCCATTCACTACTCGTTCAGGGACCAACAAGTGGTATCAGAGCAGTGGTTCTAACGGACTACTGTCTCTAGATTATCAGAAGACTTGAGGGAGTCTTTCTGTAGTCCTCTTGAACAGATCTTTTTGGAAAAACTTGTTTTTGAAAACTCATACAGCATGAGTGCTAATATGCGTAAGTTGCCTAAGTTTTCAGTTGAGGATTATGATTACTGGAAGATCAGGATGAGGAAGAATCTCACATCAGTCCATTACAAGATGTGGTCTGTAATCACAGAAGGCCCGATCACCATCATGACAGTCAACACTGCAAATAGTGATCCAGAAGTCCCAGTTGGAGAACTGGTTCCCAAGCCCATGAAGGACCTCACACCAGAAGAGATGAAGCAATCAAGTCTTGATAGCATTGCTCAAGATTACATAATGCAAACTCTTCCAAATGAGTACATTGCAAAGGTAATCCACTTTGAGTCAGCCAGAGAGATGTGGGAGGCATTGGCACTTCTCTGTGAAGGAACTGAGCTGATCAAAGAGTCCAAGTTGTCTACAGCAGTCAAGAAGTTAGAACACTTCAAGATGCAACCAGAAGAGTCTATTGATCAGTTAGACAACAGATTTACCAAGATCATCAATGAGATAGAATCTCTGGGCAAGAAATACACAAATAGAGAGAAAAATCTAAAGATCTTAGATTCTCTAACCAAGAAATGGAGACTCAAGAAGACCATCATCAAAGATACTCAAGATATCAAGAAGTGGTCTGCACAAACTCTATTTCAGAACCTGAAAGCCCATGAATATGATCTTGAAAGAGAAGAGAACTCAGGAAGTGATGAGCCAACTGCAACCCCATCCACCTCCAAGACTGTAGCCTTCAAGGCAGCCAATACAAAAGCTGCAAGCACCTCATCTGGCAAGACCTCTCTGAAAACAGAAGACTGTGAAGGATCAGACATGAGCCTGAAAGAGCAAATGGCTCTTATGATCAAAAGATTTGAAAGGATGAACACCCTCAACAGTAAATATAGAAAATTCTATAGAAACTACAAAGATAGAAGAGCAAGTTCACCCTCCAGAGGTTCCAGAGAAAGAACACCAGAAAGACATCCTAGAAAGGATGTGGAGTCATCTGACAGCCGAGGATCTAGAAGAAGAGATGCCACTCCTCCAAGGAGAGGCAACTCAAATCAGAAACCTGGATCTTGCTTCAACTGTGGCAAACCAGGACACTATGTCTATGAATGTCCTGAGCTGGATTTGGATGACAAGAAAGAAAGAAGGCCAAGAAGAACCTCAGACAAAAAGGCAATGGTGACTGAAGAATCTGAATATCAAAGTGATGAACTTCCTACATCACCAGACGATCAAATCTTTTCAGATGATTCAGACGATCTAGCTATGATGGCCATAGGAGAAAATGAGGTAAACTCTTATACTACTACTTTCCATTCACCTATTTTCTCACAAACAGATGACATAAACTCATCTGAAGGCGAATCAGAAGACACCTATTATCAATCTTTAAGAAAGGTAAAAGGTGATCTGGATATTGCCACTAGAGCCTTTATAGAAGTGGAAGAGGAGAATAAGGATTTAAGGAAAGAAATTGCTAGGTTGAAAAAGGTAAAGTTTGATAACACCCCTGAGTTAGTCACCATGAATGAAAGGTTGACCAAAGAAGTGGAACTTCTTAAGGAAGAAAATACCACAACAACTCAGTTGTATGAGGGGATGTTAGAAACTCAAGCCTTAGAAACCAAAGAATTTCGTATACTTCAGTCTAAGTTCGATGATCTCTTCCAAACACATAAGCTCTTAGAAAAGGAGAAGGAATGCCTAGATCGAAAAATATCAGAATTCAATAAAGCTTCGACTACTATTGAAAGTATCTCTGAATATTATAGATCAAGTGGCAATAAGATGGGTTTAGGTTATGAACTTAATCCATCAACATCCTCTCCAGCTGGGGGTAGTACACCTAACCAGTGCACTACTCAGACACATGAACAGGGTGAGTGTTCTAAACACAATGAACTCAATATGAACCAAAAGGCATCTGTACCAGCTAAGGCTAACTATCCCAAAACCAAAAATGGTAAAGGACAAGCTAACCCCAAGCCTGTACAGAGGAACAGCAAACAGCCTAGACCATCTCGGCTGAGACAGTCTCAGCTGTATACTGCTCCAGCCAAGAAGAAGAAATCTTCTTCAAACAAATCTGTTCTCTTTGCACCCCCTATCTCTTATGATATTGTGAGAACAGAAGAGTATGGTCCATATAATCGTGTGCATCGACCAGCTAATGCACCCAGGCCGAATGTAACTAGTCAAAAGATCATGTATGTACACTCCTATAAAGGGAAACCATTTGACTACTACTTAGCTGACACCAAGAACAAATCAGATCAGTCCAAGGTGCTGACTAGTAAGATTTGGTTCTGTGATGCCCGAGGGAAACAACTCAAATGTTCAAGGTTGTTTAAACGACCAATGTATATGTGGGTTCCCAAGGGTAGTACTAACACCCAAGGACCCAAAACAAAATGGGTACCTAAAACTTAACTTTTCTTGCAGGAAAGGAGGGACCTATACAGAAGAGGAGGTCTAGCAGGAGAAATTTGGTACATAGATAGTGGATGCTCAACTCACATGACAGGAACCAAAGCCCTGCTGATCAACTACATAGAGAAGAAAGGTCTAAAAGTTTTCTTTGGTGATAACGCGCACGGTAACACAAAAGGATATGGCACCCTTAGAAATGGTGACATTGAGGTACATGACGTATCATATGTAGAAGGTCTTAAGTTTAATTTATTATCTGTTTCTCACTTTTGTGACACTGGTTATTCAGTTAAATTCTCTAAAGATGAATGTCTCATAAGTGATAAAAGAACAAAACAAAACCTTCTAACAGGATCTAGAAAGGGAAGTATGTATCTTGCAAATTGGAACAGCTGTCCTAAGGATACATGCCTGCTTGTGAAGAGCCCTAAAGATGTCAGCTGGCTATGGCACAAACGTCTTAGCCATCTGAACTTTAAGACTATGAACAAGTTAGCAAGGGAATCCTTAGTTGATGGTCTGCCTAATGAACTCTACTGTAAAGATCAGGTTTGTGATGCATGTCAACAAGGAAAGCAAACAAAGGTCTCCTTCAAGACCAAGAAGACAGCATCAACCAGCAGAGTTCTTGAATTGCTTCACATGGATCTCTTTAGACCAATCACTCCAACCACTCTAACAGGAAGGAAGTACACTTTTATTGTTGTAGATGATTATTCCAAGTTTACTTGGGTTATCTTCCTATACAAGAAGAGTGAAACACAGCAGAAGCTCCCTGAACTATTGAAGAGGATCCAAGTAGAGAAAGGAGAACCTATTGTGAAAATTAGAAGTGACAAAGGCACTGAATTTATTAACTCTTATATAATTGCCTATTGTACTTCAAATGGTATTCAGCACGAGACAAGTGCAGCAAGAACACCACAACAGAATGGTGTAGCTGAAAGAAGAGTCAGAACACTCAAAGAAGCTGCCAGAACACTCCTTGCTGAATTCTCTACTCCCAAGAAGCTATGGGCAGAAGCCATCAACACAGCTTGTCACACTCAAAACAGGTCAGGTATTCATAAAATACATGAGAAAACCCCATATGAACTGTGGAAAGGAAGAAAACCTAGAGTATCTTACTTTCATATATTTGGTTGTAAGTGTTTCATTCACAACAATGGGAAGAGTAAGTTGAATGCTTTTGATGCCAAAGCAGATGAGGGCATATTCTTAGGATACTCCTCAACTAGCAAAGCATTTAGAGTACTCAACAAACGAACCCTTCTTGTGGAAGAAACACCTCATGTTGTTTTTGATGAATCTTGTGAAAAGAATGCAGTAGAAACAACCTCAGCTACAGAACAGATGAAGAAACTAGTGATCAAGAAGAGGTCTGATGAATTTATTGAAGTCAATGAACCATTCCCTGAAGAACCAGAGGAAGATAAGCCTCATAGACCTGTCACTAGATCTCAAACTCAAGCAGGACAAGCTGACCAGAATCAAGATGCATCAATTCCAAATGCCAGGGGGAATGATCTCTTTGACACTCAAGATACAGAAGATGATCGACCTAATCAAGTCAACCCTCCTGATGGCACTAGATCAGATGAGGATCCAAACTCATCCAATGCAGATACTCTAGTGAGGCATACATGGAGGAACAACCATCCATCAAACCTCATATTAGGAGGAGCAGAATCAGGTGTCAAGACAAGAAGACAACTGAATCATAATTCTCAATCATCTATGTTCTGCTGGTGTGCTTTCCTCTCCAACATTGAACCAGCTGACATAGAAGAAGCAATGACAGATAGCAATTGGATCACTGCTATGCAAGAAGAACTAAACCAATTCGAAAGAAATGAAGTCTGGGAATTGGTAGATCGTCCTGAAAACCACAATGTAGTAGGAACAAAGTGGATATTCAAGAACAAGAAGGACGAAAATGATGTGATAACTAGAAATAAGGCAAGACTAGTTGCAAAAGGATACTCACAATCTGAAGGGATTGACTATGATGAAACTTTTGCACCAGTAGCCAGATTAGAAGCCATTCGACTATTTCTAGCTTATGCATCATATATGGGCTTCAAGGTATATCAAATGGATGTCAAGAGTGCTTTTCTAAATGGTATTCTGATAGAAGAAGTATATGTAGAGCAGCCTCCAGGATTTGAAAAAGGTGATCAAGTATATCGACTGAAGAAGGCTCTCTATGGTCTAAAACAAGCCCCTAGAGCTTGGTATGACACATTGTCACAATTCCTACTTGACAATGGATATACAAAAGGCAAAGTTGATAGAACTCTCTTCAGAATACAAGAAGGAGAAGACATTTTAATGGTACAAATATATGTAGATGACATCATATTTGGATCACCCAATCAAGAAATGTGCAAGAAGTTCTCTGAACTTATGCAAGGAAAATTCGAAATGAGCATGATGGGTGAGATGAATTATTTCCTAGGACTTCAAGTCAAGCAGAGTCCAGAAGGGATCTTCATCAACCAGTCCAAGTATACCAAGAGTCTGCTAGAAAGATTCAAAGCTCTACAAAGCAAGACTGCAAGGATTCCAATGATGACATCTTTCAAAATGGAACTAGATGAGTCTGGACAGGCAGTTGATCAAGCTGAATATAGAGCACTGATTGGATCTTTACTATATCTTACAGCCAGCAGACCAGACATAACATTTGCTGTAGGAGTATGTGCTAGGTTTCAAGCAAACCCAAAGCAAAGTCATCTAGAAGCAGCAAGGAAGATTCTCAAGTACCTAAAAGGATCAGTCAACCTAGGACTATGGTACCCTGCTGATGACAATCTAGAATTGAGTGGCTATTCTGACTCAGACTATGGAGGATGCAGAATTGATAGGAAGTCCACATCAGGAACCTGTCAATTTCTAGGAAACAAGCTGATATCATGGTTCTCTAAGAAGCAAACCTCAGTTGCAACCTCCACCACTGAAGCAGAATACATGGCAGCTGGTAGTTGTTGTAGTCAGCTGCTCTGGCTAGTTCAACAACTCAAGGATTACAATGTAGAGGCAAGAGAAGTCCCTATTTATTGTGATAGCAGCAGTGCCATTGCCATCACTCAAAATCCAGTCCTCCACACAAGGTGCAAGCATGTTGACATTAGACACCACTTCATAAGAGATCACCTTGAAAAGAAGGACATCAAGATGGAGAAAATTCACACAGATATCCAAAGAGCAGACATCTTGACTAAGCCCCTAGCTGAAGAAAGGTTCAAAACCTTATGTTACAGCTTAGGACTCCTGGACCCAAGCACATGAAGAAGGAGAGAACAGCTGAAAACCTCAGCTGACCCAAGTGCAGCAGACTAGGAGAATCAGATGAGGTGAATAGACACCCTCATCTTCAGGTAAGTTCTTTCCCAATGAAGACAGATAGAGCTGAGGGAAAACTTAGAGTTATCTAATCAAGGGGGAATCAATGATACCTTAAGAATCCTTGATGAAATACTCTAACATCTGCATTACATAGTATACATATACATATATAGCAGACTTGAACAAAGTTATTTGATCTCTTTACAACTAAGCAATGTATAACTATGTATATTAATAAACTATTCTTCATAAAATACTTTATTCATATACATAAATACAGTATACTACTGAGTCATATTTGGCTGGATTAATACACCATCCTCACCGACTCAACAGTATGCATGCACAGTACGGATTTCAAATAACTCATGGTCAAAATTTATAATTTCTGCATTCCATTAGATAAGTCTGAATATCTTTAAATGTGCACCCTTGGATCAAGAAATTCACTGCTGATCTTAAGAAATCACTTTTCAGAATTCAGACCTATGACCTCTATAGTTTTGACATCTTTCTCTCCATGACCTCATTTCTACCCCTATAAAAGGAGAAGTTATGAGAACACCTAAGAACACAAAACATCTAACACTTTTCTTATTTCAGGTATGGAGACAATTGAAAGAAGAGATGGAATGGAGATCATTCTTCAACCAAAATCTTGGGTGAAGGAGATGAAGATTTGTCCAGAAAATGAAGATGATGCAGATCCAGATCCATGGCTTACTCAACATGAGTATGTTCATGAAAGCTAAAGGAAGAAGAGACGTTCTTGTTGAAAGCTAAAGGAGGAAGAGATGCAGAGGACAAAGTAGCAAGCAAGCAGAGCTTCTTCTCCAGAAGGAAGTTCTACATGGAAAGCTTATTATGCAAAGCTACTGTGTCTAAACAGAACATGAAGGCTGAGTCCATGGCCCTCTCTTCAACTCCATTGAAGCACCCCTCAACCTTCCTTCCCCTTCTAGAGAAGCGAAGAAATTCAACAAGAGCACATTAGATGCTACATCCCATCTGATGATGAGGAACATCCGATGGTGAGGAACATTTAAATCAGTGGGACTATGTCTAAACTAGCTCCACTTGATTTAAAGAAGGAGCTGAAAGATCCATCAAACCAGGTTGGATCATCACTCACAATAAAGCTGGAAGGATCCATCCAGGTTGGATCATGAGAGCAAACACAGTTTCCTCTACTCAGCTGATCAGAAGACCAACTCAGCTGACCAGAAGACTTTTCAAAGACAATCAGCAGACATCTTGACAACATCAGAAGACATCACTCTGCTGACCGAATCACACAAATTTAGAGTATAATGACTAGTCTTGATCATGTAATTCATTCTAGATTTATTCCTGAATGTAATTAAACAAATTGGCTTATATAAGGAATGCAATTTTCTTATAGAAAACGGCCTTGATGATCAATTCTTACCATAAATTAGTCTCAACGGCTATTTTTGGTAATGATGTCATTAATACTCAAGTACCATATTGCCAGCAAATCAACAATTGCCAAATGGCATAACCAGCCGGCAAATTTAAGAAATCAAAGAAGGAAATCTTGGGCTCTACTCCAAATTCAAACGCAAATCTGACCGTTAGATCAAATTTTCTGGAGTATATATATCCACACCCCTAAAAACTCTTCCAAACCCTGTCGCTCATATTACTCAATTAATCACATTACTCTCTCTCGTTCTGCAAATTTCTTTCAAGCCTTCAAACCCTAACACTCAGAATCTACTATGGCAATCATTGAAATTTACGACGAGAAGACCAAGAATACTGGCACCTTGGATGCTGCAAAGTGGTCCAAGGAAGGGAAGATTTTTACGGAGAATGCTCTGTTTTTCAAAGGCAAACACTCAGATGAGAACAAGGAAATATTGCTTCGGTGCGTCAATCTTAAACTCAGAGACTTTCTGGAAGCAGCTCCAACTAATGTCTATGAACAAGACGTTCTGACATTCTATGCAAACGCCGTGATGAAGGGCTCTCATGTTGAAAGTGTCATGAATGGACACAAAGTCAAGGTTACAAGGGAAATTCTTCAGGAATTGTTTGGCCTGTCAAGGGGGAAAATAAATATCTCCAACTACATCATGAATAGAGAAAAGGAGTATATGGAGATGTTTACAGGTGGAAGAATCAAGGCTACTGATGCAACTGGGCTAAAGAAATCCCAACTTGAACCAAAATTCCAAACCTTGTTGGATATTGCAAGGAAGATGTTACTTGGTAACACATTCAGTCATGATGCTGTTACTACTTTAAAGGTTCGAGTAATGGCTGCAATCTGGGATCAGATCGATGGAGACTGGCAAGGACTATTCTTATAAAGAATTGCTCTTGAGGCAAAGAAAGTCACTTTGGACTTACAATCAAAGGTATGGAAGGTAGCAGCCACAGTCAGCTTCGTCAACAAGCTAAGCATCATCCTTCCAGATGTTCTCCCAAAGAAGTACAAGATGGGACCTCATAAGACCTTTCACATCTCCAAATATTATTTGAGAAAGGAAGCTCTTGCTGAGGCAGAAAGGTTAAAAGAAGAAAAGAGGAAGCTGTTGGCTGAGCAGGCAGCACAAGAGTCTGATCATGACTCTGCTGAAGAAGAAGAGGAGCCAACCAAAGAAGAGGCTCAGAAGAAGGTTGCTGAGGATGATGATGATGATGACAATCAGACCTTAGCACAAAGACGATATCTAATCAGATCTGGGCTCATCTCCCCATCTGATTCAGATGCCACTCCCACTGCCTCTCCCTTGAAGAAGGCAGGTACCTCTAAACCCTCTCCCTCTTTTACTCCTTCTAAATTATCAAAGGGTCAGAAGAGAAAGAAGAATAATTCTTCTTCCAACAAAAAGTCCAAGAAATCGAGGCTTCCTACTCCCATGTTGATAGCCCCGATTGCATCCTTCAACCCTTCTGATGACTCCAACCCATCTGATCACTCAAACACTGATATCCAAATCCCTGCTGATACTCACAC
The DNA here is from genome assembly GCA_963675135.1 of Galeopsis tetrahit. NCBI lineage: Eukaryota > Viridiplantae > Streptophyta > Magnoliopsida > Lamiales > Lamiaceae > Galeopsis > Galeopsis tetrahit. Next base: position 67,485,338 of record OY776126.1, read on the forward strand.
AGCAGAGGAACAAGCTCAACCTACTTCAACCCCTGAATCTATATTGCCTATCCCTGCTGATGTCCAAGATCTACAGGATCAAACCTCTACTGATCTTAATGAAGACACTATACCAGACCAGCAGACCCAAATCCCTGCTGATGAACAAATCACTGAAGATCAAGAACATATCACTTCCCAAATCCCTGCTGATACTCACACAGCTGAGGAACCTACCCCAAATACTCAACCTCCTACCATCATTGTTTCCTCTGTTCCAGAAGACATGGCACCAGCAGACCTTGCTCCAGCTGGTCCCTCTCAACCTCAATCCAGAATGGTCCATTATCCTATGTGCACAAGGGAGAAGATAATGAGGATGAAGATAGCAAATCTGCTCAAGTCTACTATTCCTGGTATTGATGAGGAATCAGTTCAGTTCGAACAAATTCTCAGAATCTGCACCTGGATTGAACTCAGGAGAGATGATGTGGATGACCTTATTGAAGTCATGGAAGGAATGGGAGGAAAAGCTAATTTCCTCGACTGGGAAATGGAGCAAAAAGAAGTTGCTCAAGTTACATCTTTCACTCAACTGCTGCCCGAGGAAGCCTTTACAGCAGTATGCCACAGAATTCTAGGTATTCAACCTACTGATACCTCTATCCCAGAAGACATATCAGATCATCAGGCAGCTGGCACAGCAAAAGTGAATGACTCAGCTGCGTCCGTTCCTGCAGAAGACTCAGCTGAACCAGCTGACAGAACCGAGAATGAAAGAGAAGTAATCACTATTCCTGATCACTTCATGCCTAAGGATACTCTACCTCACTTCATTGACAAATGAGACACCATCATGTCTCACCTGGTTAAAGCCACTACCTCATTTCTCAATGAAGAGTACCTTTCAGCTGAAGAAAGAGGCAAAGCCCTGACAGTCCATCCAAAGCCTCAAGGAACAGCCTCAACTTCTACTCCAACAGCTGACTATACAGCAGACATATGCTCACAGGTCAAGACTGCTATAGACCTACACTTTGAAAAGGGTTTAGGCCTACAGCTTGGAAGATATGTTGAAAAGGCAGTCAAGGAGCAGAGAACTCGTCTTCATAACCAGATCATTGACATTGAAGACAAGTTTGGAGAATCTCTTCACGATCAGATAAGTGAGTATCTGACCAGCATTCTGAAGATGGCAGGTGAACATTCCACCAGGTTTGCTGATCTCTACACCAATGAGGTCAACCGCATGGAAAACACCTACAAGCAAAGAATTGAAGATGCTGAGGCAAGAGCTACTGAAGGTCGAGCTCTTCTCCAATCAGCTACAGCAGAGAATGACAAACTTCGGCTTCAGCTGCAGGAGACAGCATCCAAATTGGAAGCAATTACAGCTAAACTAGAAGCTGTCTCCTCCTCCAACTCTCATGCTCAGATTCTAGACCATAGCATCACACATCTGACTCATGTTGGCAAAGTCAACGCCATGGCCCTTCAACAAACTCTTAGAGTGGAGATTCGGAATGCCATGAAGCCTTTTGTGGCTGCGCTTGTTGAAGCCAAAAAGGGGGAAGATGTATTGATAAAAGCTCTTGAGAAGACTACTGCACAACAAGCTGTAATGGTAGTATCTCAAGATGAGCTGAATGAAACCTTGGGTGGTTTATCAAGCAAAATCAAGAGCAAGAAAGGCAAAGGCAAAGAAATTGCTCAAGAAGACATCCAAGCTCCCACTCAAGCAACTGCCAAAAGTCTGCAGATCACTGCCTCTACAGAACAAGTTTCCGAGAAAAGAATGACTAGGAAAAGGAAGGCAGATGAGCTAGCAGATGAGCAAGCTCAGAAGTCAACTCCAGCAGAGCCTACTGCAGAAGAGAAAGAGGCTTTAGAGTTGAAGAAAAGAAAAGAGCTTGAAGCTCAAGAGCTTAAACAAAAGAAGCTAAAAGATGCGAAGGCAGTCAAAGCCAAATTTGACAGGAAGATAGCCAAACTCAGGAAAGCTCTCAAGGAGAAAGCACTGAAAGAAAATGCTCTGGCACAGAAAGATAAAGTTCTGGTGTTTGACAGCAACTATGTGGACTATCTAGCCCTTCAAGATGAGCTACCAAGGTGGTACCCTCTGAAGAAGAAATGGCAAATCCAACACCACATTGTAAGAAAATTTGGCCCTCTCCCAACCTATGAAGATGAATTCTTCCAGTTCAATCAATTCATGAACATTGAAAATCCAGAGTTCTGGAAAGAAGTAGTCAAGACAGCCAAAGAACTTGACAACTGCAGAATTTTAACTCCTGAAGAACCCAAATGGGATCCTCCCAAACTGGATTCTGGAAGAACAGACTTCATTGAAGTCAAAAGGATCCTAGAGAAGATCTATGAAGAGGAGAATGTTACAGACCTGCAGCACATGGAAGAAGTTCGATCTCGTCTGTACCTTGCCTTCCGCATCTGAAGATCAGAAGACCTGATGAAGACCACTTTCAAAGCTTTAAGAAACTATTACTTGTAATCTGTAAAAGTTATATATATTCAAGTTTAGTTCTCTGTGCTTTCAAGACAAACTCTCATTGTCTTCATCAGATACTTCAGTTTTTATGAAGTTTATAAACTCCTATCTTATCTTATTAAGAGCATTTATCATATATATAGTTTTGGCTTCATCAAAAAGGGGGAAATTGTTGGGATATAAATTCACCCTAAGCCCCACTTGATGTTAGAATAGTTTTGATGGCCAAAACACTTAGAGTTTATAAATGTAATAGGATCAGCTGACTTGTATAGAACAGCTTAGACTAGTCTTGTGTGATCAACTGTATTGATAACAGCTGATCAGCACAGTCATGGCTTACATGCCTATCCTCAAGATGAGAAGAGTAGAAGACATGAAGACTAGAAGATCCTTGAAGACCAGATATGTTAAGGTGCTTGTATACCTACTTATCTGATGGAGTCCCAGATTAAAGATGGCCTAAAGCATTACAAAGAATTTCCAGATCAGAAGAGTAGTACTCGTCTGATATCAGAAGACAGAAGACCTAAGGCCAGAAGAGCAGTCAGAAGACTAGAAGTACAGATCAGAAGACTATGTGCTCTTCCAGGACTCGGCTGATTCCCAAGTCATCTTGCAATTCAAACGAAGACCTACCTTATTTAGAAGATTGACATGATCCCAGGATTGAAGCAATCAAGCGGCTGGAATCAAGGAATCAAGCTATTATGGGAAGATTGCTCAAACGGCTAGTCAACTCCAACGGTTAGTTACACTCAATCTCCATTATAAATACAAGAGGATGAACACAGAAGCATACACAAGAGAGAATTCACAAGCTAAGCAAGCCATCAAGCAAAAAGCCACACTGTTCTAAGAATTCTCAAAGAGCCTGAAATCCATTAGATTATCCATAGCTCTTAAGTGCTTCTTATCCAACCCTTAAGAACCTGAAACTTATTCATATTGTATATCAGTTGTTTTAGGCATAGTGGTTAAGCAAATTATAAGCTTGAACCATTAGTTGGATACATCTCAAAAACCCCAAACCCTCACCGAAAGGTTTAAGTTTTTGAAACCCCTCAAAGTGCAAGTGCTTACAATCACTTGTGGAGACCGCAGCTGTTAGGACGGCTCAGATCTCAAAGTCCTAACCTTGGGACTATAAAGGACAAGACCCTTGTAATTTGTGGAAATTAAAGGGATTAAACATCACGTTAGGACGTGAGAGTGGACGTAGGATCGTATATCCGAACCACTATAAATCCGGTGTTATTTACTTTCTGCACTTTACATTTCTGCTTTTACATTCATTATTATATAGTGCATACTGTGATTTCAACACTCTTCAAAAAGGGCCATAACTTTCAAACCAGCATCAGCTGAGTAATTTCTCAAAGTAAAACAAGTTACAAGAACGAGTCTAAACCAGGGCCACCTCATTTCCGCACATAACCTCTTCAGTCAGATCACTATAGTCATCTGGACCAGCAGACTTGCAGTCCAGTTGACATAGCAATCAGAAGAGGTTCCCAACTCTGTTTGAAAAAGTTTTAAAGTCTATTCACCCCTCCCCTCTAGACTTTAATCCCATTCACTACTCGTTCAGGGACCAACAGTTTCATTCACAACAATGGGAAAAGTAAGTTGAATGCTTTTGATGCCAAAGCAGATGAGGGGATATTCTTGGGATACTCCTCAACTAGCAAAGCATTTAGGGTATTCAACAAACGTACCCTTCTTGTGGAAGAAACACCACATGTTGTTTTTTATGAATCTTGTGAAAAGAGTGCAGTAGAAACAACCTCAGCTGCAGAACAGATGAAGAAACTAGTGATCAAGAAGAGGTCTAATGAGTTTATTGAAGTCAATGAACCATTCCCTGAAGAACCAGAGGAAGATAAACCACACAGACCAGTCACTAGATCTCAAACTCAAGCTGAACAAGTTATCCACAATCAAGATGCAACAATCCCAAATGCAAGGGGGAATGATCTCTTTGACACTCAAGATACAGATGATGATCGACCAAATCAAGTCAACCCTCCTGATGGCAATAGAACAGATGAGAATCCATGTTCATCTAATGCAGATACTCCTGTAAGACATACATGGAGGAACAATCATCCATCAAACCTCATATTAGGAGGAGCAGAATCAGGTGTCAAGACAAGAAGACAACTAAATCAGAATTCTCAATCATCTATGTTCTGCTGGTGTGCTTTCCTCTCCAACATTGAACCAGCTGACATAGAAGAAGCAATGACTGATAGCAATTGGATCACTGCTATGCAAGAGGAACTAAACCAATTCGAAAGAAATGAAGTCTGGGAATTGGTAGATCGTCCTGAAAACCACAACGTAGTAGGAACAAAGTGGGTATTCAAAAATAAGAAGGACGAAAATGATGTAATAACTAGAAATAAAGCAAGGCTAGTTGCAAAAGGATATTCACAATCTGAAGGAATTGACTATGATGAAACTTTTGCTCCAGTAGCCAGATTAGAAGCCATTCGACTATTTCTAGCCTATGCATCATTTATGGGCTTCAAAGTATACCAAATGGATGTCAAAAGTGCTTTTCTAAATGGTATTCTGGTAGAAGAAGTATATGTAGAGCAGCCTCCAGGATTTGAAAAGGGTGATCAAGTATATCGACTGAAGAAGGCTCTCTATGGTCTAAAACAAGCCCCTAGAGCTTGGTATGACACATTGTCACAATTCCTACTTGACAATGGATATACAAAAGGCAAAGTTGATAGAACTCTCTTCAGAATACAAGAACGAGAAGACATTCTAATGGTACAAATATATGTAGATGACATTATATTTGGATCACCCAATCAAGAGATGTGCAAGAAGTTCTCTGAACTTATGCAAGGAAAATTCGAAATGAGCATGATGGGTGAGATGAACTATTTCCTAGGACTTCAAGTCAAGCAGAGTCCAGAAGGGATCTTCATCAACCAGTCCAAGTATACCAAGAATCTACTAGAAAGATTCAAAGCTCTACAAAGCAGATGACATCTTTAAAAAATGGAACCAGATGAGTCCGGAAAGGCAGTTGATCAAGCTGAATATAGAGCACTGATTGGATCTCTACTATACCTTACAGCCAGCAGACCAGACATAACATTTGCTGTAGGAGTATGTGCTAGGTTTCAAGCAAACCCAAAGCAAAGTCATCTAGAAGCAGCAAGGAAGATTCTCAAGTACCTAAAAGGATCAGTCAACTTAGGACTATGGTACCCTGCTGATGACAATCTAGAATTAAGTGGCTATTCTGACTCAGACTATGGAGGATGCAAAATTGATAGGAAATCCACATCAGGAACTTGTCAATTTCTAGGCAACAAGTTGATATCATGGTTCTCTAAGAAACAAACCTCAGTTGCAACATCCACCACTGAAGCAGAATATATGGCAGCTGGAAGTTGTTGTAGTCAGCTACTCTGGCTAGTTCAACAACTCAAAGATTACAATGTAGAGGCAAGAGAAGTCCCTATCTTTTGTGACAGCAGCAGTGCCATTGCCATCACTCAAAATCCAGTCCTCCACACAAGGTGTAAGCATGTCGACATTCGACACCATTTTATAAGAGACCACCTTGAAAAGAAGGACATCAAGATGGAGAAAATTCACACAGATATCCAAAGAGCAGACATCTTGACTAAGCCCCTAGCTGAAGAAAGATTCAAGACCCTATGCTATAGCTTAGGACTCTTGGACCCAAGCACATGAAGAGCACAAGATCAGCTGAAGACCTCAGCTGATACATTTTGCAGCAGACTAGGAGGATCAGATGAGGTGAATAGACACCCTCATCTTCAGGTAAGTTCTTTCCCAATGAAGACAAATAAAGCTGAGGGAAAACATAGAGTTATCTAATCAAGGGGGAATCAATGATACCTTAAGAATCCTTGATGAAATACTCTAAAATCTGCATTGCATAGTATATATACATACATACAGCAGACCTGAACAAAGTTATTTGATCTATTTACTCTAAGCAATGTATAACTATGTATATTAATAAACTATTCTTCATAAAATACTTTATTCATATACATACATACAGTATACTACTGAGCCATACTTGGATGGATTAATACACCATCCTCACCGACTCAACAGTATGCATGCACTGTACGGATTTCAAATAACTCATGGTCAAAATTTATAATTTCTGCATTCCATTAGGTAAAGTCTGAATACCCTTAAATGTGCACCCTTAGATCAAGAATCTCACTGTTGATCTTAAGAAATCACTTTTCAGAAATTCAGACCTATCACCTCTATAGTTTTGTCATCTTTCACTCCACTACCTCATTTCTACCCCTATAAAAGGAGGAAGTTATGAGAACACCTAAGAACACAAATCATTTAACACTATTCTTGTTTCAGGTATGGAGACAATTGAAAGAAGAGATGGAATGGAGATCATTCTTCAACCAAAGTTTTGGGTGAAGGAGATGAAGATTTGTCCCGAAAATGAAGATGATGCAGATCTATTTACTTGGCTTACTCAACATGAGTATGCCCATGAAAGCTAAAGGAAGAAGAGACGTTCTTGTTGAAAGCTAAAGGAGGAAGACATGCAGAGGACAAAGTAGCAAGCAAGCAGAGCTTCTTGTCCAGGGGGAAGTTCTACATGGAGAGCTTGTTATCAAAAGCTACTGTGTCTAAACAGAACATGAAGGCTGAGTTCATGGCCCTCTCTTCGACTCCATTGAATCACCCTTCAATCTTCCTTCCCCTTCAAGAGAAGCGAAGAAATACAACAAGGACACATTAGATGCTACATCCCATCTGATGATGAAGAACATCCGATGGTGAGAGAACCTGAACCAGTGGGATATCATCCAGGCTGATCATCAAATTGATTTGATGGTCCTACATGGTTCAGAAGTAGAGCTAGAAGATCCATCAAACCAGGTTGGATCACCACTCACAATAAAGCTGGAAGATCCATCATCCAGGTTGGATCATGACAGCAACACTGAAGGTTCCATCAAACCAGGTCGAACCTTCAAAGCACAGAGGATTTTCTCAGCAAATCTCAGACCTCTACTCAGCTGATCAGAAGACCAACTCAGCTGATCAGAAGACGTTTCAAGGAAAATCAGCAGACATCTTGAAGAACTCAGTAGACCTCACTCTACTGAACAAATCACTCCAATTTAGAGTATAATGACTAGCCTTGATCATGTAATTCATTCTAGATTTATTCCTGAATGTAATTAAACAAATTGGCTTATATAAGGAATGCAATTCTCTTATAGAAAACGACCTTGATGATCAATTCTTACCATAAATTAGTCACAACGGCTATTTTTGGTAATGATGTCATTAATACTCAAGTACCATATTGCCAGCAAATCAAATATTGCCACATGGCAAAATCAGCCGGCAAATTTAAGAAATCAAAGAAGGAAATCTTGGGCTCTACTCCAAAATTAAACCCAAATCTGACCGTTAGATCAAAATTTACTGGAGTATATATTCACACCCTTAAAACCTCTTCCAAACCATGTCGCTCACATTACTCAATTACTCTCAATACTCTCTCTCGTTCTGCAAATTTCTTTCAAGCTCTCAAACCCTAACACTCAAACTCTACTATGGCAATCACTGAAATTTACGACGAGAAGATCAAGAGCACCGACACCTTGGATGCTGCAAAGTGGTCCAAGGAAGGGAAGATTTTTACGGAGAATGCTCTGTTTTTCAAAGGCAAACACACAGATGAGAACAAGGAGATATTGCTTAGGTGCGTCAATCTTAAACTCAGAGACTTCCTGGAAGCAGCACCAACTAATGTTTATGAACAAGACGTACTGGCATTCTATGCAAACGCTGTGATGAAGGGTTCTCATGTTGAAAGTGTCATGGGTGGACACAAAGTCAAGGTTACAAGGGAAATCCTTCAGGAATTGTTTGGCCTATCAAGGGGGAAAATAAATATCTTCAACTACATCATGAATAGAGAAAAGGAGTATATGGAGATGTTTACTGGTGGAAAAATCAAGGCTATTGATGCAATTGGGCTCAAGAAATCCCAACTTGAACCTAAATTCCAAACCTTGATGGATATTGCAGGAAAGATGTTACTTGGTAACACATTCAGTCATGATGCTGTTACTACTTTAAAGGTTCGAGTTATGGCTGCAATCTGGGATCAGATTGATGGAGACTGGCAAGGACTATTCTTAGAAAGAATTGCCCTTGAGGCAAAGAAAGTCACTTTGGACTTACAATCGAGGGTATGGAAGGTGGCAGCTACAGTCAGCTTTGTCAACAAGCTGAGCATCATCCTTCCAGATATTCTCCCAAAGAAGTACAAGATGGGACCTCATAAGACCCTCCACATCTCCAAATATTATTTGAGAAAGGAAGCTCTTGCTGAGGCAGCAAGGTTGAAAGAAGAGAAGAGGAAGCTGTTGGCTGAAGCATCTTCCAAAGATGTTGCTGAGAAGGCAGCAAAAGAGTCTGATCATGACTCTGCTGAAGAAGAAGAGGAGCCAGCCAAAGAAGAGGCTTAGAAGAAGGCTGCTGAGGATGATGATGATGACAATCAGACCTTAGCACAAAGACGATATCTAATCAGATCAGGGCTCATCTCCCCATCTGATTCAGATGCCACTCCCACTGCCTCTCCCTTGAAGAAGGCAGGTACCTCTAAACCCTCTCCCACTTTTACTCCTTCTAAATTGTCGAAGGGTCAGAAGAGAAAGAAGAATAATTCTTCTTTCAACAAAAAGTCCAAGAAATCGAGGCTTCCTACTCCCATGTTAATAGCCCCAATTGCATCCTTCAACCCTTCTGATGATTCCAACCCATCTGAACTCTCAAACACTGATATCCAAATCCCTGCTGATACTCACACAGCAGAGGAACAAGCTCAACCTACTTCAACCCCTGAATCACTATTGCCTACCCCTGCTGATGTTCAAACAGCAGATAACCAATCACAGATCTCTGATGATCAAACTCAGATTCCATCCAACACCCCTGCTGACATTCACACAGCAGATGTCCAAGATCTACAGGTTCAACCTTCTACTGATCTTCATGAAGGTACTGAACCAGACCAGCAGACTCAAAACCCTGCTGATGAACAGACCACTGAAGATCAAGAACATATCACTTCCCAAATCCCTGCTGATACTCACACAGCAGAGGAAACTACCCCAAATACTCAAACTCATACCATCATTGTTCCTTCTGTTCCAGAAGACATGGCACCAGCAGACCTGGCTCAAGCTGGTCCCTCTCAACCTCAGTACAGAATGGTACACTATCCTATGTGCACAAGGAAGAAGATAATGAGGATGAAGATAGCAAACCTGCTCAAGTCTACTATTCCTGGTATTGATGAGGAATCAGTTCAGTTTGAACAAGTTCTCAAAGTCTGCACCTGGATTGAACTCAGGAGAGATGATGTGGATGACCTTATTGAGGTCATGGAAGGAATGGGAGGAAAAGCTAATTTCCTCGACTGGGAACTGGAGCAAAAAGAAGTTGCTCAAGTTAAATCTTTTGCTCAGCTGCTGCCCGAAGAAGCCTTTACAGCAGTATGCCACAGGATTCTAGGAATTCCAACTAATGATATCTCTATCCCAGAAGGCATATCAGGTCAGCAGACAGCTGACACAACAAAAGTGAATGACTCAGCTGCGTCCGTTCCTGCGGAAGACTCAGCTGAACCAGCTGACAGAACCGAGATTGAAAGAGAAGTAATCACTATTCCTGATCACTTCATGCCTAAGGATACTCTAACTCACTTCATTGATAAAGGAGACACTATCATGGCCCACCTGGTTAAGGCCACTACCTCATTTCTCAATGAAGAGTACCTTTCAGCTGAAGAAAGAGGCAAAGCCCTGATTGTTCATCCAAAGCCTCAAGGTACTGCCTCAACTTCTACTTCAACAGCTGACTATACAGCAGACATATGCTCACAGGTCAAGGCTGCAATAGACCTACATTTTGAGAAAGGTTTAGGCCTACAGCTTGGAAGATATGTTGAAAAGGCTATTAAGGAGCAGAGAACGCGTCTTCATAACCAGATCATTGACATTGAAGACAAGTTTGGAGAATCACTTCACAATTTGATAAGTGAGTATCTGACCAGCATTCTGAAGAAGGCAGGTGACACTTCCACCAGGTTTGCTGATCTCTACTCTAATGAGGTCAACCGCATGGAAAACACCTACAAGAAAAGAATTGAAGATGCTGAAGCAAGAGCTACTGAAGGTCGAGCTCTTCTCCAATCAGCTACAGCAGAAAATGAGAAACTTCAGACTCAGCTGAAGGAGACAGCAACCAAATTGGAAGCACTTACAGCTAGACTTGAAGCTGCCTCCTCCTCCAACTCTCATGCTCAGATTCTAGACCATAGCATCACTCATCTGACCCATGTTGGCAGAGTCAATGCCATGGCTCTTCAACAAACTCTGAAAGTGGAGATTCTGAATGCCATGAAACCTTTTGCGGCTGCACTTGCTAAAGCCAAAAAGGGGGAAGATGTATTGATAAAGGCTCTAGAGAAGGCTACTGCACAGCAAGCTGTGATGGTAGTATCTCAAGATGAGCTGAATGAAACCTTGGGTGGTCTAACAAGCAAAATCAAGAGCAGGCAAGGCAAAGGCAAAGAAATTGCCCAAGAAGACATCCAAGCTCTCACTCAAACTCCTGCCAAGAGTCTACAGATCACTGCCTCTACAGAACAAGTTTCTGAGAAGAGGATGACAAGGAAAAGGAAGGCAGATGAGCAAGCTCAGAAGTCAAGCAAGAAGTCAGCTCCAGCAGAGCCTACTGCAGAAGAGAAAGAGGCTTTAGAGTTGAAGAAAAGAAAAGAGCTTGAAGCTCAAGAGCTTAAGCAAAAGAAGCTAAAAGATGCGAAAGCAGTCAAAGCCAAATTTGACAGGAAGATAGCCAAACTCAGGAAAGCTCTCAAGGACAAAGCATTGAAAGAAAATGCTCTGGCACAGAAAGATAAAGTCCCGGTGTTTGATAGCAACTATGTGGATTATTTAGCCCTTCAAGATGAGCTACCAAGGTGGTACCCTCTGAAGAAGAAGTGGCAAATTCAACACCACATTGTAAGAAAATTTGACCCTCTCCCAACCTATGAAGATGAATTCTTCCAGTTCAATCAATTCATGAACATTGAAGATCAAGAGTTCTGGAAAGAAGTAGTCAAGACAGCCAAAGAACTTGACAACTGCAGAATCCTAACCCCTGAAGAACCCAAATGGGATCCTCCCACTCTGGATTCTGGAAGAACAGACTTAATTGAAGTCAAAAGGATCCTAGAGAAGATATATGAAGAGGAGAATGTTACAGACCTGCAGCATATGGAAGAAGTTCGAACTCGTCTGTATCTTGCTTTCCGCATCTGAAGATCAGAAGACCTGATGAAGACCACTTTCAAAGCTTTAAAGAAACTATTACTTGTAATCTGTAAAAGCTCTATATATATTCAAGTTTAGTTCTCTTTGCTTTCAAGACAAACTCCCATTGTCTTCATCAGATACTTCAGTTTTTATGAAGTTTATAAACTCCTATCTTATCTTATTAAGAGCATTTATCATATATAGTTTTGGCTTCATCAAAAAGGGGGAAATTGTTGGGATATAAATTCACCCTAAGCCCCACTTGATGTTAGAATAGTTTTGATGGCCAAAACACTTAGAGTTTATAAATGTAATAGGATCAGCTGACTTTGTATAGAACAGCTTAGACTAGTCTTGTGTGATCAACTGTATAGATATCAGCTGATCAGCACAGTCCCGGCTTACATGCGCTCCCTCAAGATGAGAAGAGTAGAAGACATGAAGACTAGGAGATCCTTGAAGACCAGTTAAGTAAGGTGCTTGTATACCTACTTGACTGATGGAGTCCCAGATTGAAGATGGCCTAAAGCAGGACAAAGAATTGCCAGATCAGAAGAGTTTTACTCTGCTGATATCAAAAGACAGAAGACGCAAGGCCAGAAGAGTAGTCAGAAGACTAGAAGTACAGATCAGAAGACTATGTGTTCTTCCAGGACTCGGCTGATTCCAAAGTCATCTTGCAGTTTAAACAAAGACCTACCTTATTTAGAAGATTGACATGATCCCAAGATTGAAGCAATCAAGCGACTGGAATCAAGGAATCAAGCCATTATGGAAAGATTGCCCCAACGGCTAGTTGCAAGCAATCACCACTATAAATACAAGAGGATGAGAAATCACAAGCACGAAGTCACAACGAGAGAATTCAACAAGTCTAGTAAGCAATCAAGCTAAAGTCATATTGTCCCAAGAGTTCTCAAAGAGCCAGAATCCATTAGATTATCCATAGCTCTTAAGTGATTTCTATCCAACCCATAAGAACCTGAAACCTATTCATATTGTATATCATTTGTTTTAGGCAAAGTGGTTAAGCAAATTATAAGCTTGAACCATTAGTTGGATACACTTCAAAAACCCCAAACCCTCTCCGAAAGGTTAAAGTTTTTGAAACCCTCAAAGTGCAAGTGCTTACAATCACTTGTGGAGACCGTAGCTGTTAGGACGGCTCAGATCTCAAAGTCCTATCCTTGGGACTATAAAGGTCAAGACCCTTGTAATTTGCGGTAAATTAAAGGGATTAAATATCACGTTAGGACGTGAGAGTGGACGTAGGATCGTATATCCGAACCACTATAAACCTGGTGTTATTTACTTAGTGCACTTTACATTCTGTCATTTCATTAACTATTATATAGTGCATACTGTGATTTCAATATTCTTCAAAACAAGGCCACAACTTTCAAACCAGCATCAGCTGAGTACTTTTATTAAAGAAAACAAGTTAAACACTTTCACAAGAAACAAAAGAACGAGTCTAAACAAGGCCTACCATAATTCCGCATATAACCTCCTCTATCATATCACTATAGTCATCTGGACCAGCAGACTTGTAGTCCAGTTGACATAGCAATCAGAAGAGGTTCCCAACTCTCTTGAAAAAGTTTTAAAGTCTATTCACCCCTCCCCTCTAGACTTTAATCCCATTCACTACTCGTTCAGGGACCAACAAGACTTTTTGCTTTAACTTTGTCCTCATTTGATATACTTAAAGATTGGAATAATCCAACTCTGCTCGCCAGTGGCTACCTCAGTATGGGCGATCAAGTTGTACCTAATAGATGGAAAAGAAATTTTTGTGATAATTACCTCATTGAACTCGGCCTCTCCTTCCGAGGTGGCTATGCAAGCCAAAGCATCAGCCTACGAATTCAACTCCCTCTGGACTTGCTCGAGGTATATTTGTTCGAATTGCTCGAGTAAGTTCTTGACCAACTCCTGGTACTTCATCATCTGCTCATTGCGAGCTTCATATTCGCCACTTGGCATATGATCAACTGTGAGTCGCTATAAATCTTTAGTCAACGAGCCCCTACTGCCATAGCCATCTTTAATCCTGCGACCAACGCCTCATACTTTGATTCATTGTTGGTCGCCATAAACTCGAATCTTATCGCCGATGCGAAAGTTTGTCCCATAGGACTTACTAAAACGATTCCAGCCCCTGCCCGAGTGGTCGTCGAGGAGCCGTCGACAAATAATGACCAAGGTCGCACTTCGAGCACCTTGCTCAAATCTAGTGGGAATGAAAGTTCCACAATAAAATCGGTGGGCACTTGGCCTTTAATTGCAGTCCTTGGCGAGAAAGTCGCATCAAACTGTCTGATCTCTACAGTCCATTTCAAAAATCTACCCGTAGTATCTGGCCTATGCAAAATCTGACGAAGTGGAAATGTCGTCAAAACCTCCACCTCATGATCAAAAAAATTCAGCCTCAGCTTCCTTACACTCATTACCAATGCATATGCTAACTTTTCTAACGGGGCATACCTCAGCTCGACATCCCTCAGTGCTTGACTTACATAATAAATTGGTAAATAAGTTGTACCTTCCGCTCGAACGATCACAACACTTATAGCATGTTGACTTGCGACGAGATATAGAAACAATTTTTCCCCCGGGACCAGTTTTGATAAAATTATTGTATCCACCAGATACTCTTTGAGCCCAGTAAAAGCTTGCTCACACTCCCATGTCCATTCAAATTTTCCCTTCTTCAAAGGATCGAATAAGGGTTTACAACGATCTCCGGTTTTTGCTATAAATTTGTTCAATGCCACCAAACAACCAGTTAATATTTGTACCTCTTTCACGTTCCTCGGACTCTGCATGTCGATAATTGCTTGAATTTTACTCGGATTTGCCTGAATCCCCCTTTGACTGACCATGTGGCCCAAAAATTTCCCAAATTGAACTCCAAAGCTGCACTTCTTTGGGTTGAGCTCCATGCCATACTCTCGCATAATTTCGAATGTCATTACCAAATGTCGAACATGATCTTCCTTGTTCAAACTTTTCACAACAATGTCATCTATGTAGACCTCCATTGTCTCGTCGATTTGTTGCTCGAACATTGTGTTGACCAATCTCTGGTGTGTAGCCCCTGTATTTCTCAACCCAAAGGGCATTCTTTTCCATGCATACATGTTTTGTTTTGTCATAAAGGCTATATGCTTGACATCGTCCGGATGCATAGCAATCTGATGATATCCGGCGAAGGCATCCATGAACGTCAATAACTCATGGCCAGCCGTTTGATCGACCAAATACTCTATGTGTGGCATTGAGAAGTTACCTTCGGACATGCCTTGTTCAAATCTGTAAAATCCACACATAATCTCCAAGTACATGTTAGCTTCTTGACGAGCACTGGGTTGGCTACCCACTGAGGCTCTGTACCCGCAATTTCGACCAATCTATTATCCACCAAATTTTTCACCTCGCTTTCCAAGGCTGCATATTTTTCTGGACCAAACTTTCTTCGTTTCTGGTGAATAGGTTTGTAGCTCGCATCAACATTCAGCCGATGAAAAGCATATTTGGTCTTGATTCCTGTCATGTCCGCATGCGACCAAGCGAACGCGTCTAAGTTTTGCTTCAGAAACTCAAATATCTCAATTTGTAAAGGTTCTGGAAAATTGATGCCGAGGAAGATCTCCCATTCGGGATGCTCGGGATTGACCTGTATGGCCTCCAGCTCTTCGACTGGTGTTGCTCGTCGATTAGGCTCATAGATCCTTGGATCATCAATTGGACGCCTTATACTTGGATCGTACTTTTCTGGCTCAAAGCCTACCCTTGGTTCCAGATCAGCATCATCAGAACCAAATTCGTTATTCTCATTTATTTCCATAGGTTTGAATTTATCATCTACTTTCGTAGACTCGATTATTTCCCATCTACTTTTGTAGACTCGTCATTAGTTTGGAGAATTGATTGTTCGTCAATCTCCATTAGATTATTATTATTTGTTTTTAGGGTATTATTTCCGTCGTAGCCCACATTTGTAGTGTGACTAGTCCCACCTACTTCGTACCTTTCAATATATGTTGTCATCTTTTCGGGCACATCGGTCGAGGTGCTTGCCATTACGGCTTTGCCTTTCATATTTGGGTGATCTTCTACGAACTTCTTTGCGATATTCGTGATGCACAATCTCGCCCTTTTTTGGTCGCCTTTTACTGTAATCGTTCCACTTAGAGAAGTCACTTTGATACAATAATAATACGAAGAAGCCGCAACTTTGAATTCATTGAAAAAAGGTCTTCTCAGGAAACAGTTGTAAGAGGATGGCCCATACATGATAATGAAATCTAACATCCTAGCTATAGTGATATCAGACCCATTTGATGACTCTAATTCAACGGCCAGTCTTATCTTTCCAATGGGGTGCGACACTGCATCCTCGCACTCTTCTATATACTCGTTGAAATCACCGATCATGTCCAAAGTGATCTTGAACATGATGTTAGTGTAGGAGCCCGAATCGACTAGCAGTTGATGGATCGTACATCCCATTATCCTCGTCGTGATGACGAGCGCGTCATTGTTCGGCATCACTATGCCGTGAAGATCATCTTCAGAAAATATAATTTGATGGGAAGGAGGTTTCTCGACTACGGCGACCATTGAGACTTGGTGCACATTTTCCAGAGCCCGTTCCTCCATGCGACGGCGTCGGTTTGATAGATTGCTCTTCAATTCTAGACCCCCGACTCGGTAATCGATCAAGCCCAAATTCATTGCCCCTGGTTGATTAACATTATTGACCACTCGATTATTGCGAGGAGGTATCTGTGGTGGCCCAATTCTTGGAGGAATGTTCACAGCCTGAAGCCTTCCTTGATTTCACAGAGCCTGGTTGTTGTTCGCCCTTTGTCTTTGTCGTGGGGGTCGATCTTCTTCATCGTCGTCGTCATCTCGTCCTCGGCCTCGATTATTCACACCAGGACCCAAACCATCCAAATATTGATCCAAAGCACCTTCCTCATACAACTTGTAGAGGTTGGTTAATAAATCTCGGCACTGGTGCGTTCGATGGCCAATCGATTGGTGATATGCACAAAACCTCCTTGAGTTCAACTTTTCAGGATCGACCATAATCGGCCTTGCTGCTGGGAGCCTTTCATCATTCTTGGCTGCTTCATACAATGCCCTTGCATTTATCCCGACAGCATTGAATACTTCTTTGATCATCTTGATCTCAGTTGTGCCATCAAATGCCTTAAAATTTCACGGCCTCTAATAAGGTTAATGTTGTGGAGGGACTGGAACAAGAGCAGATGCCTAGGGTCGAGGTACTGGGGTGGAGGTCTGTTCGGGTGCCAGTTTGTTGTTATTTTTATTATTCCCCGCAGTATTCGCCCACTGCTTCTGTAGATGTTGTTAATTCTTAAATGTCTTAACATTATCAACAACATCTGAATTCGACCTTCCGAGATTTTTTCTAAGTCTTTTCTGAAATGCTACATTAAATGTTGACCTAAATGTTGTCGCATTTCTGGCAGGATCTAGAAGCTTCTACAAGGATCTGGAACCTGGAAGATTCCAGAACATTGGAGAACATGCTAGAACAGCCTGGATGCATTTGGAACGACCTGGAGCAGCCTAGAAGGATCTAGAAAGATCATGGAAGTTGTGGAAGTTGAGTTTCCTAAAAAATAGGACCTCAATGTGGAAGCCTCTAGAATTCGCATACCACCACTATAAATACCCATTGAAGGCTTCATAATTCGGTGTGCTCTATTCGATCAATATCCTAGACCGAGCGTTCATCCCTGTTAGGAAATTGTGGCCAATAGTTCTACATTTTAGTTCATACGTTGTATACCGCCCGTATGACTGTGTGTCTTCTTATCTATTGAGAGTGTAATCATTAGATAGACTAGGCATTTCGACAGTGTATAATTTATACACTTAGTTCATTTTCTAGACTTGGCACCTGCCTCGTTTATAGTTTCGTTGTGAAAGTTATTGTTGTAACATTCCACACAACATTTGTACTTGAAGATAAGTATTGATTTTACGCCATAAGGCAGACATAGATTTTTATTTATAAAATCTATGTTAAAAGTATTTCCATTGTGTCTCGTGTGTTTTTAGTGTTTCAAGTCTTCCGCTGTGTATCTTAATTTCTGATATTCTGTTAGAGTCAGTGTTGCACTATTTGTCTCAACATTCTGTGCAACATTTATTTACTTTTACTTAAACACTTCTATTTACACCACCCAACACACTTTCAGTTGGTATCAGAGCTGATACCTGACGACACTAGGTTAGATCTTTGGTCAAGTGTGTTTTTAGTTTAGTTTAGCAATGGAAACACATCACATATCCACTGCACTTAGGCCACCCGTTTTAGATGGTTCAAATTATTCCTATTGGAAGCCTAAGATGCGTATGTACATCAAGTCAATTGATGAACGTTCTTGGAGGACTGTACTTACAGGTTGGGAAGCTCCAAAAAGACCAGCAGACGTAGATGGTGAAGTTCAACTCAAAAGAGAAGTTGATTGGACGGCTGATGAAATAACAACAGCAAGCTACAATTCTAAAGCTTTAAATGCTATTTTTACTTCTGTTGATGTTTCAATGTTTAAAATTATATCTAACTGTTCTACTTCTAAAGATGCATGGGACAGGTTGCAAGAGCATTGTGAGGGTTCAGACAGTGTTCGAAGGACAAAGCTTCGAATGTTGGGGACAAAGTTTGAGAATCTCCGAATGAAGGAAGATGAAACCATTTCAGCCTACAATGAAAGGTTAAGTGAGATAATCAATGAATCACATTCTCTTGGTGACCCTATTTCTAATGTTAGAGTAGTTCATAAGATATTAAGATCTGTTCCTAAAAGATTTGATGCTAAAATTTGTGCTATTGAAGAGGCAAAAAATACAGATACATTAAGTCAAAATGAGTTAGTGAGTATTCTTAGAACATATGAAATAAACACTAATCAAGTTGATGAAAATGATGCTGATAAGAAAGTTGTGGTTTTTAAAGGAGAAACATCAAACATTTCTGAGTCTCAACCTATCATTACTGAAGTTGATTCTGATGAAGAATTGCTTGATGAATGTCTCAACAATCCTAACAACATTGCCTTGCTCACTAAGCACTTTAATAAGTTTCTTAAGAAATCTGTGAACAAATCTAGAAATATTCAGCCTAAGATTCAAATCAACACATCAACACCTCAACCAGAAAGGAGGAAAGGTCAATTCACACCAAGACTGTCAAAGAGTGAAGGTAAACCAAGGTATGATCCTGAATTTCGAAAATCAGTTCAATGCAATGCTTGTTCTGGTTATGGCCATTATGCAAATGAATGTGCCAATACTAGACTTAAGCAAAAACTGAATTTTAGTGCTACCTTGAGTGATGATTCTGATGATGATCTTGATGAATTAAATCAGAATGAATATTCTAATTTTACCAGAATTGATTATAATGTTTCCTCAGATGATGATCTGGATGAAACAGTTTCTGATGCTGTACCTGATGCTTCAACATCTACAGCAACATCAGAACAGAGTTACCCAGATTTGAACTGTTTTAATGGTTTAGTTGATGATGCAGGAAAAAGGAATGATGACAATGAATACCAAAAGTTGTTAGATGATTGGAAGAATCAGAAACTCACCCTTGATTCTCTGAATAAAAGGAATGAGGATCTGACAGACACAATCACCAAGCTAGAAGTTATTCTTACTAAAAGAGATCTGGAAATCTGTAACTTAAAGGATAAACTGATAAATTCTACTTTATGTTTCAAGAAATATTCCAAGAGTGCTTCTGAGGTAAATAATGCTATAGCTACTGGTAAGTCTAACAATCATGGTTTAGGTTATGATGGTACTACTGCTTCTATTTCTGATAAATTTAGAAAACCTGTGAAATTTGTTAAGGCAAATGTTGACACATCTGGGTCAACATCTGCAGAAACAGAGTCTCACAAGGTTAAAAGGAAGTATATTTGTCATTACTGTTTCAAAATTGGTCATATTCGTCCTTACTGTATAAAGTTGTTTGAAGAACAGAAAAACTTGAAAATGCTGCATAAGAAACTGTCACATCCTGGTAAACAGTTTTTGAAATCTGCATGGAAACCAAAAGCTACCTGTAATGTTGTTCATACCTCCTTAAAAGCATGTCTACCTGATTTGTGGTACTTTGATAGTGGTTGTTCTAGACATATGACAGGACGAATTGATTTCTTATCTGATTATGTGACCTTGAATAGTGGTAGTGTTACATATGGTGGAGGTTCTAAAGGAAAAATTGTTGGTAAAGGAACTTTGAATGTTGAAGGTTTTCCTAAGCTTAAAAATGTATTACATGTTGATGGCTTACTTGCAAATCTGATTAGCATTAGTCAACTTTGTGATGATAATTTGCATGTGAAATTTGATAAAGATTCATGTTATGTTCTTAATAAAGATGAAGTTTGTGTCATGATTGGTACTAGGTCAGCTGATAATTGCTATCTTATTGGAACAAATATGTGTAACTTGTCAAAACATGATGAAAATGTTCTATGGCATCAAAGATTGGGTCATGCAAATTACAGAGCAATGAAAAAGCTAATAAAAGCAGATGCAGTAAAAGGAATTCCAGAACTGAAGTTTCACAACACCACTGTATGTGGACCATGCCAAAAAGGTAAGCAGGTAAGAATGTCACACAAAATGCTGTCACATTGTACTACACATCGATGCTTTGAATTACTGCACATGGATTTGATGGGTCCTATGGAAACTGAAAGCATTGGAGGAAAGAGGTATTCCTTAGTTGTGGTAGATGATTTTTCTAGATATACCTGGGTAGAGTCTTTGAGAGACAAATCTGAAGCATTTGCTGCATTTAAAATTCTTTATAAGAGGTTCAAAAATGTGTTTAACTTGAAAGTTGGCCGTATTAGAACTGATCATGGTAGGGAATTTGAAAACAACATGTTTAATGATTTTTGTGACAAAAAGGGTATCTTGCAAGAATATTCATCTCCTAAAACTCCACAACAAAATGGAATTGTTGAAAGAAAGAATAGAACTTTACAAGAAATGGCTAGAGTTATGCTTACATCCAAATGTCTTGCTAAGAAATTTTGGGGAGAAGCATTGAATACTGCATGCCATATTATTAATAGGGTTTTTATTCGTTCTAATACTAATCAAACACCATATGAGATTTTGAACAACAGAAAACCTAATGTGAAATATTTTCATGTATTTGGTTGTGTGTGTTATATTCTGAATGATAGGGATCAACTTCATAAGTTTGATTCTAAAAGTGATAAAGGTTTCGTTTTAGGCTATTCTAGAAATAGTAAAGCTTATAGAGTTTATAACCTTAGAACTAACACTGTTCAAGAATCTGTTAATGTTGTGTTTGATGATGATAAAGGTCTTACAGATGACAAGGATGAAGAAGATGTATCACAGGTTACTGACACTTCTGAGAATACACTGAAGTCTGAAAATGTTGCACCAAATGTTAACACATCTGGGTCAACATCTACAGAACAGTCAGCTGTAAATTCACAGAATGATCAGTACATTCCCAAAACGAATCCTTCTTCAAGAATAGGCAAAAGTCATCCTTCTGACCAGATCATAGGCGATGCTACAGTTGGAGTGCAAACAAGAGGAAGAGTAAGATCAAACAAGGTAGATGTGCTAAGAACAATATGCATGTCTTCTATGTGTAATGTTGTAAATGTTGAATGCTATTTATCTGAAATTAAACCTAAGAGTGCTAAAGAAGCCTTAACTGATGAAAACTGGATTAATGCTATGCATGAAGAACTTGGTCAGTTTGAAAGAAATGAAGTGTGGACACTTGTTCCTAGACCTAGTCATACTAATGTCATTGGAACAAAGTGGATATTCAAGAATAAAACTGATGAATCTGGTAATATTGTTAGGAACAAGGCTAGGTTAGTAGCACAAGGTTACACCCAAGTTGAAGGAGTTGATTTTGATGAAACTTTTGCACCTGTTGCTAGGATAGAATCTATTAGATTACTGCTAGCTATTGCATGTTTTATTGATATTAAACTTCATCAAATGGATGTAAAGGCTGCATTTCTAAATGGCATATTAAATGAAGAAGCATATGTTGAACAACCTATAGGATTTGAAGATCCACAGTATCCTGATCATGTATATAAACTTAAGAAAGCATTGTATGGTCTTAAACAAGCTCCTAGAGCATGGTATGGTAGGCTTACTGACTTTCTTTTGGAATATGGATTTATTAGAGGAGAGGCAGATAGAACTTTGTTCATTAAGCACACTGAAAATGATATACTAATTGCTCAAATATATGTTGATGACATTGTGTTTGGTTCTACTTGTGATAAAATGTTGAGTAAATTTGTTGAGGCAGTGACTGCAACATTTGAAATGAGTATGGTTGGAGACTTGAACTATTTTCTAGGTCTTCAAATCAAACAATGCAGTGATGGTATTTTCTTCTCCCAGAGTAAGTATGCTAAGAACTTGGTTAAAAGATTTGGTCTTGAGAATTCAAAACCAATGAAAACTCCTATGGGATCCTCTTTGAAACTTTGCAAAGACAGTGTTGGAACAGATGTTGATCCAACACTTTACAGATCCATGATAGGTAGTTTATTGTATTTAACCTCTAGTAGACCAGATATTATGTACAGTGTGTGTGTTTGTGCTAGGTACCAAGCTAATCCAAAGGAATCTCACCTGAATGCTGTGAAAAGGATTATCAAGTATGTTGCAGGTACAAGTGACCTTGGAATCTGGTACACTAAGGACACCAACAACATTTTGATTGGCTACAGTGATGCTGATTGGGCTGGAGATATAGATGATAGAAAGAGTACGAGTGGAGGATGTTTCTACATGGGAAACAATCTTGTTTCATGGCACAGCAAGAAGCAGAATTGTGTTTCACAATCTACTGCAGAATCTGAGTATATAGCTGCTGGAAGCTGCTGTACACAACTCTTGTGGCTGAGCAAGATGTTCCATGACTATGGTATTGAGAATGGTATACTTACAATTTTTTGTGATAATACTAGTGCTATTAACATCTCTAAGAATCCTGTACAACACTCACTCACAAAGCACATTAGCATAAGACATCACTTTATGAGAGATTTAGTAGAGAAGAACATTGTGAAGTTGGAGTATATACCTACTGAAAAACAAAATGCTGACATTTTTACTAAGGCATTAGACCATGAGAGATTCTCAATCTTGAGGAAATCTCTTGGCATGAGCACTATCTGAAAAATTCGGATGGATGTTGTCACAAATGCGTCAGCATTTGGGACAACATCATGGGTTGTAAAAATTTTATAAGTTGAATTTATTTCTTACTTAGTTAAATAATTCCTTTGTAAAATATCTACGAATCTAAGAACCTTGTAGTGCAAAAACAAACATGTCTCACACCTCTCAAATGCATAAAAATGAGAATGTTATTAGCATACTAAAAGATGTACCAAATCACTGAGTAACTATGGAGCACGGAGTTCACTACTACGATGCCTTCTTTTCAAAAGGTGATTCTTTGGTAAAAACATCAATATATTTGTAATCCATTAAGTAAGTATGGGGCACGGAGTTCGCTACTACGATGTACTCTACAGGAACAATGGATCAATACAAATTAGATGCTATAACACAAAAAAAAAAAAAAAAAATGGTGCAACACAAATGAAGCAAATTCATGTAAAAACCGTGTTGAGGTGTTTGTAACAGTTTTGAGCACAACATTGCCTGATTCGAATTTATTTTTATAAGTTGTAATTATTTAATTATTTATTGAGATTTATTTTATTTATTCAATTATATAACTAACCCACGTTTTTTTTTCAGATTATGCTTGGACTAAGTAAAGAATTCTAGAAACTTCTTAATTATTTAATTAATTAATAAAATTGATTTTTCCCACTAATTAACCATGATCTAGGTTGTGGCTAAAAATGTGGAGCACTATCAAATTATTTCTGGAATAATTCGTTTTAACCTCCAACTAAACACATTCTCCCTATAAAACTCAAAATTGTGATTTATGCTGCTAATTGTGATTTTTGTCGAGCTTTGTTAAGTACACTTCTTGCAGAAATTGTGTTTGGCCGTGTATTTCTCAAAACTGCTGTATACACTCTCACACCTCGTGCCTCGAAATTCAAACCGACCCTTTAATGGCTGGAAACCAACCTCAATCTCACTCTCACTCACACTCTGTTTCTGAAACTTCCAAACAAACTGCCCAAAATTCTCTTGAAATTCTTGCTTCAATGGCTTCACAACAATCCAACTCCTCAAATGCCGACTCCTATGTCTCTGCAACTCCATCAACAACCACTCCTGTTCCAACAACTACTCAAATCCCACAAGATTCGACCGTTGAACAGTTTACAAAAGCTGTCGAAGAAGTGTCTGCAACTCTTCGAACTACCGGGCATCTACCTGTGATGCAATTCGGAGATATCACTGTGGATATCTCAAGTTATTTGGCCGATCAAACTGCTCAAATGACTGCTGCAACAAAAATCCCTAATCCTACTGTTCCAGTTTCAACGGAGGAACATGTCGATACCGTTGTTGAAGGAGAAGCTACTGCTGCATCCGATTCTGAGGATGAAGAAATGGAGGACTCCCAAGCTTCTGATTCTGGTACAAACTCATCTCTCTCACTTTCTGAAGAGTCTGCTCCTATTCCCTTCAAGAAAAATGCACAGAAAGGGAAAAGACAGAGAAGCCCTGTACAAAGAAGGAGATCGTACCGTGTATTCACTCGTGTGGATTACTCTGAATCCATGAGGAAGAAGAAGAAAGCAGGAGCTGATGCTGGTGAACCCATTCAAGTGTTCACTGATTCTGATGAAGAAACCGAAGTTGCCACTGTTGCTGCAAAGAAACCAAAGACTGTTGCTAAGAAACCAAAGAAAGCTGTTGTTGAACGAAGGAAGAAAGCTGCTACTGATCCCAAAGGCAAAGGGAAGGCCAAGATGATCCCTGAAGAAGAACCTGCTGAATCAGACTCTGATTCTGATTTCAATGTTTGCCTAAGAGACATGCAAGAATCTCTTAAGAAGAATGCTGAGTCATTTGCTGCTGCAAAAGAGTCCACACCAGAACCTGATGATGGTGGAAATGGGGACAGCTCATCTTCTGAGGCAAAGAGCTCATCTGCTGAAGCAAAGAGCTCATCCAAAAGCTCCTCTGCACATGATGGAGACACTGATCCTGATGAGGAACTGCCTTCTGAGGAAGAAAGTGAAGGTATCTCTGATCACTCTAACTATGTTGAGAAAAGGTTAGAAATTTACTCTAAAAGGAAGCTGTTGATTGAGAAAAGAATTAATGTGCCTGATTTTGATAGTAAGGGGTTGATTAAGTTTTTAGAGGATAGAAATATGTTGAATGCTGTTACATTTGGTGAAGCTTTTCTTACAAACTGGTCTTATGAATTCTATGCATGTATGAAGAAAAGTTATGGAAAAAGAAGTTCTAGGTCTTATGGTACTGTTAATTTTAGGGGGAGGGATGTGCCTTTCACTCCAGAACTTATTAATGAGTTCTTGCACACTCCTAATGTTGATGAGGATGATGATCCAGATATGGATGTTGTGATTACTGCAATCACAGGGGGTAGAAAGACTAAGTGGACTAGGAAGATGCTAGCTAGACATTTAACCTCCTTACATTCTGTTTTGTATAAGCTGATCATATACAATTGGATTCCCACTACCAACACCACTAAGATTACAAGAGACCAAGCCATTCTTATGTATAGGATTTCTATACTTAAGAAGATCAATCTGGGACATACTATCTTTCACCATATGAGGAAATTTACTGGGAAAACTACTGGGAAAGGAAATCTGCCCTATCCAGTCTTGATTTCAAATTATCTGAAGCACCATGGCTTCACTGCTAAGAAGACTGATGTTTTGAGGGGGAGAGTGCCACTACTTGCTATTGCTCCTGCCTTATTGATTGGGGACAGAATCATTGATCTGCCCATAGTTGCTCCTGGTACTGATAGTCCACAGAGATCTTCCAGACCCTCTACTTCTGCTCAACCAGGCCCTTCCAGAACACATCAGAGAAATGCACCCCCAAATGTTGAGAACATTCGTGTCAACATTTCTGGTAATGTGTATCTTTCACAGGAATTCATCAAACTCCAACTCCAACACTTGCAGGAAACAATAGATGAACTCCAATTCCTGAAGGACAGGTGGACCAACCTCCTTTCACCTACAACAGGGGGAGTACCACCACCATCCAACTCCAATGTGGTCATTGAGGAGATAAATGAAGATGGAGTTCCAGCTGCTGCTGATGCTGGTGCTGTACCTGATGCTGGAGGAGATGCTGCTGTTACTGATGTAGTTGCACATCTTGCATCTATTTACTTTGTGGATGAAGTTGATGAACAGGAACATTGATGAACAGGGACAAGCTGCTAGACAGGGGGAGATCTGAAATCCACAATGGCTATGGTGCAGGAAGATGATGCTGCAGCTGTTACCACAGCAATATAAGCCATTTATTCAGTTCTACCTTTGTAATTAATGTTTAAGTTTGAACTCTGAATTTCTGATACACTTGTTGTTTATTTTTCTAGATGATAGGATGTTTATTACTGCAACTTGCTTAATGGTTCCACTTGATATTTGTTTACTGCCTTGCTTAATTTGTTTGCAGATTATCATGTGTCTAATATTGCAGGTTGTGTATAGTATTAGTGTGTGTTTTTTGTTTTACATTATGTTTTGCTCTGATTTTTTTATTATTTTGTTTTTTGTTAGTGTCTTACTTAGATTCTAAGTTAATTCTTCCAGTTCAACTTATTATCTTAGTATAGTTACTTATGTTGTGAGTAAGTGTATAGTTTATACTTATTCTATTTTGGATAAAATAGTTTTGATCTTTTGGCACGGATCATTATGAAATTATCCTTGATCTTCAGTTGATTTGATCCAACGATTACAACAGGTATTGTCTTGACTAGTGCTTAGCAATGATGTTAACCTCAACTAAGTACATAAAACTGAGTATGTATAGAAATATATGTGCATCAGGTGTGTTGTAGTCGAAAGGTCAAATTGGGGGAGATTGTAGATGTTGTTAATTCTTAAATGTCTTAACATTATCAACAACATCTGAATTCGACCTTCCGAGATTTTTTCTAAGTCTTTTCTGAAATGCTACATTAAATGTTGACCTAAATGTTGTCGCATTTCTGGCAGGATCTAGAAGCTTCTACAAGGATCTGGAACCTGGAAGATTCCAGAACATTGGAGAACATGCTAGAACAGCCTGGATGCATTTGGAACGACCTGGAGCAGCCTAGAAGGATCTAGAAAGATCATGGAAGTTGTGGAAGTTGAGTTTCCTAAAAAATAGGACCTCAATGTGGAAGCCTCTAGAATTCGCATACCACCACTATAAATACCCATTGAAGGCTTCATAGTTCGGTGTGCTCTATTCGATCAATATCTTAGACCGAGCGTTCATCCCTGTTAGGAAATTGTGGCCAATAGTTCTACATTTTAGTTCATACGTTGTATACCACCCGTATGACTGTGTGTCTTCTTATCTATTGAGAGTGTAATCATTAGATAGACTAGGCATTTCGACAGTGTATAATTTATACACTTAGTTCGTTTTCTAGACTTGGCACCTGCCTCGTTTATAGTTTCGTTGTGAAAGTTATTGTTGTAACATTTCACACAACATTTGTACTTGAAGATAAGTATTGATTTTACGCCATAAGGCAGACATAGATTTTTATTTATAAAATCTATGTTAAAAGTATTTCCATTGTGTCTCGTGTGTTTTTAGTGTTTCAAGTCTTCCGCTGTGTATCTTAATTTCTGATATTCTGTTAGAGTCAGTGTTGCACTATTTGTCTCAACATTCTGTGCAACATTTATTTACTTTTACTTAAACACTTCTATTTACACCACCCAGCACACTTTCAGCTTCTTTGGGGTCTCACCCTGATTTGCCTTGGTCGGCGCTTTCTGGGCGCGCATCATTTCATCTATCTAGATTATGTCTCCAGCCCTGTTTCTAAATTCAGCATAAGACTTTGGAAAGCGTAAATTTACATCTTTCCATAGCCTTGTTCCGACTCTCAAACCTCCACCGATCGAGATGACCTTGGAGTCGTCGTTTATCGGCTCGCCGTCCATAACTACCTTATCGAACCTCTCGACAAAGGCCTTCTCAGTCTCCTTGGCCCCTTGTCTCATGTTGGCCAATCTTTGCTTTGATGCTGGCCGAGCAGCAATGGCACTGTAATATGTTAAGAACTCTTGCCCCAGATGGGCAAATGACACTATCGTAACTGCGGGCAACATAGAGTACCATCTATGCACCCTGTCCCCCAATGTAAGAGAGAAGTTCCTACACTTGGTTGCATTTTTGGCCCCCACCGAGGCCATGTAGTCGGTATACCTCGCCAAGTGGACCCTTAGATCCGTCTCTCCATTATAAGGTGGGATGATCGACACCTGTATCTTCTTCTGAATTGGGGCCGTAAGATTCATTAAATTCAAAGGGGAAGCAGGCATGGTGATCGACCTTGCCACTCCTCGGTTTGTCTCGACTTCGAGCAACAAACCTTCGACCTACCTCTGCAGTCTTTCTTGGTTTTGAGCCATGATAATTATTTTGTTATCTTCGACCTCGGCTTCAACAGGTTGGACCCGGGAGCCTCGCCTGGCAAGACTTACTTCTTGGTCATTAATTGAATTTCCCGACCCTAAGGGTTGGGGCCCTACACGATGATGAACCGATGGCTGACCATCGTTCCTCGCACGACAACGTGCTCTTTCCGAAATAGTTGGGCGATCACCAGCCACTCTGTCATGAACTGATCGTTGTCCATCATTTCTGACGTGGACTCTTTCTGACTGAGCAGGATGTTACTCTTGGCGATTATCCTCGACATGGATACGTTGACCGCCGTACCTTCTATGGAGAAAATTTCGTCGAGCCCTTGGCTCTACGTTATCTCTTTGGTCACCCAATCGATTAAGAGTTGATCGTTGGAATCGATGCGAGTCCCCAGACTCTTCGCTTTGGTGAGAACTGTATTCTTCAATGATTAGCTGGTCTCGATTGACTCTAACTCTTTCTCTTTCGTTTCGTACTCTTTCAGCGTTTCTTTCTCTTTCACGCTCCACTTCTTGTTCATCTATATTCTGGGATGGGGGAGGCATAAGATTTGCCCTTTCTCTGGCTTGTTCATCAGCTAAAAAGTTGATTAAATCATTCCTCCTTAGAGGATCCCTTAAGAGAGCTGCCATTTCTGGCGTTGCTCCGGCCATAAAGGCTGTCGGAGTTCCTGGAGCTGGTTGGTGTCCCCCAGAGGTGGGTTCTCAAGACCTTTCCCGCGGGCTGGATCTCTAGCCCGGAGTGGGTTGTCCTCTCTATGCGGTCGATGAGACTGATTCGATCGATTCTGAGACATCTTGTGAAGCTTTGTGAAAGCTTAAAAAATGAATAAACACTTTTTCTGGCAAAAACTTGAAGATTTAAAGGTGTTCTTGAACACTTAAGAACACCAAAAGCAAAAAACCCAGAAAAAATTACAGACTTGAAAACCTTAAACACCACAAGTGTTTAAGTCGAAAGATCTATTATAAAAACTGAAAAGAAAACTTTAGTTTATGACTTAGATATTATTTCACCGTACAAAGTTCCTAGAAACTTATACGAATGTATTAATCACTGAAGAACGAACCGTTCTTGAGCTCGAGAAAAACTTGACTGAAGATCTTTCAATAGCACCGTAAAAGCCCCTCCTTCTAGCGCCAAATGTTGTAACTTTTTTGTCGGGGTGTATCGATCAAACGGCAACAAACAATATCATTTATTTATGAGTGGTGTTTTATGGATCGAAAGATGATCAAAGATGTTCTTGATGAACTCTTTTAGATTAGGGTTTGTTCTTGAGTTAGAACTTGAAAGTAGCTTGAGAGAGAAGCTGAAATTAGGGTTGTGTGTCTAAGAAAATGAAATTCGGATCTGTTTATTATGCCCTCAATTGTCTTTTATACTAGGTTACAACTTTGCATGCATTTAGTGCTGGCAGCTCGGCATTAATCCACGCATTAATTGAATATTCTTGTTATTATATGTAAATACAACTGCTATTAGTGTAATCATTCTTTGCATTTAATGCATCTACTTTGCATTAAATGCCTCTGCATTTTGCCACTTTAAGTCCCATCGATCGTTGTTCTTGGCGCTAATCATACCACTTGCACCGCCTTTTGACTTGTCAATGCTCGGACTATGAATTCCATCTTTGTTCAGTAAATGCTGCTCTATTATGGGCTTAAGGCGAGCACTCAAACTTAGATCTTCTTATATAACTACCTTCTTCACATCTTCAAGACACCTTATTCGCCCATGACATTGTTCGTCATCCTTTATTATGCCGACCTTCTTTACTTGTGACCCCACATATATCATTTTGCCACCATTTCTAACTTTTGCTCGCCAATCATGAAGGTTCTAGCTCGCTGCCACGTGGACACTTTTGACCATTTAACATATACTTACCTTGCTCGCTTCTTATTGGTTCACTACAAAAAATGTGTGTTTTACCGACGGATTTTCGGTCGGTAACCGCGGTTACCGACGGAAATACCGACTGAAAAATTATGTCGGTGCTAACCTCGTCGGTAAGGATTACCGACGGAAATTTTAATTCCGTCGGTACTACTGACGGATTGCCGACGGAAAAAAACAGTCGACGCTTCCGACGGAATGCGTTCCGTCTGTAAACCTAATGACCCATTTTCTAACTGGTTCTAAATTCCGTCGGTGATTCCGTCGGTAAACTAATTAAAAATAATTAAAAAA
Organism: Galeopsis tetrahit; assembly: GCA_963675135.1. Taxonomy (NCBI): domain Eukaryota; kingdom Viridiplantae; phylum Streptophyta; class Magnoliopsida; order Lamiales; family Lamiaceae; genus Galeopsis; species Galeopsis tetrahit. The sequence goes on from OY776126.1 coordinate 67,516,076, forward strand.
TAAATTAATTCCGTCGGTAGTCCGTCGGTAGTCCGTCGGTACTACCGACTGAAATATTTTTTCAATATTTTTTACAAAAATTAATTCCGTTGGTATCCGTCGGAACTACCGACGGAATATAACTTTATAATTTTTTTATCGAAATTAATTTCCGTCGATATCCGTCGATCGTACCGACGGAATTATCCATCGTTAATTGTGTAAACAGGATAAAAAAGAGATTTGGGCTGGACCCGTCCCAGGCTGGACCCCATACGAGCCGGACCCGACCCGACCCTCAAACTATTAATGCAGGCCAATATATATTTGGCCTTGTTGGGACTCGAACCCGGGTGTGTGGGCGCCTGGTAAGGGGCGCCTACCACTCGGACAACTCTGTTACTTGTTTGTAATGGTAATATTAATTGTGTATGTACTCATTTTCGACCCATTTTTTTTAAATCCACAAAATTAATTTCTTTCACATACATTAATGATTAAATTCTTAATCTATCTTTATTTTAAATTTAATTTTTGTATTTTATATATTTTAAAATACTAAAATATTCATTTTTTACTATTTTGTTTTTAAAAAATTCACAAAAATTAATTTCTTTCACATACATTTATAATTAAATTCTTAATCTATCTTTATTTTAAATTTAATTTTTGTAATTTATATATTTTAAAATACTAAAATATTCATATTTTTACTATTTTTTTTTAAATTCACAAAATTAATTTCTTTCACATACATTAATAATTAAATTCTTAATCTATCAATCTATATTTATTGTAAATTTAATTTTTGTAATTTATATATTTTAAAATACTAAAATATTCATATTTTTACTAAAAATATTTTTAAAAATTTCAAAAAATTAATTTGTTTTCACACTTTTTAATTGTAACTTAATGATAAATAAACTTTTTTAAATTGTACATCTCATAAAATAATTAGCTTACATTAATTTAATATTCATCTTCTTCCTCTTCATCTTCTTCATCTACATTTTCATTATTTGTCTAATCTTCCTCCTCCTCTTCTTCCCCTTGCTCTTCCTCTTCATCCTCCTCTTCATTTTCCTCATCTTCCTCATTTTCATTATCGTTTTCAATTTCGATCAATTGTGAATTTACAACCGTCAAGTCTACGTGAATATTCAAATCTCCCGTAAAGACTTCAGTTCGAGTCTCTATTTGTTCTGTTTGAAACGGAGAATCGTCTTCATTACTCTTTTCCTTTTTAGGTACTTCTACCATTGATCTTGCCTTTACTTTGCAAACAGCGTGCCATTCAATATTACCACATGATCGTACTTGATACTTGATGGGCAAATACAAATGGATCATCCCCGCTATAGCTCATTTTCGGATTAACATCCACGAGCTTGTACTCCCGATGAATCCTTGTTCCTAAAGGGCCTGAATCAAACCAATGACACTTGAACAACACTACAGTCTTTGCTGGATATCCCGGATATTCTACTTCAACGACTTCGTGCAACACCCCAAAGAGGTCACTTGCATCTGCATTATAGTTCGCACTGTTAATGCAAACACCACTGTTGGTAGTCGCTTTTCTTGATGCATACTCGGATGTATGAAATTTGTCGCCATTCACAATATAGTCGTTGTAAGTCTTTACACGACGTAGTGGTCCTTTGCTGAGATCCCTTAAGAATCGACTCTCAAAATCGTGTGGCCGTCCCTATAAAGTTCAAATAATTAACATTAATTATGAATCATATTTATTTTCGTAAAATTAAGGAAATGGTACTCACATAACATTGGAACCATCGGGCAAAATCACGTTGAAGACGAGCATCTATATCTGTATCTGAGATGTTTTGTTCTGTTCGTTGTAGTTCTTGAGTATACAACCTAATTCACAACATTCAACCACAATTAATATTAAATTACATAAATGAAGTAGTTATTAATAATTTTCTTAGATGATAAAAATATGAAATACTTACTCAATGTAAGGCTGAACTTCATCACAGTTCAATAACACATACGTTTGTGCTATTTCTGCCTCTCTGTTTGTCTCCCAATCTCGTTCAGTGAATTTTCCTATAAGTCTTCCCTTAGACTTGAATATAGACAGCATTCCATCGACCTTTTCACCGATATTGTATGTACCTCTACCACCGTAGTTACGTGGTTCACTTCTCAACCGAGTGTTGACATGGTCTTCAAAATAATAAGAATAAAACATGCCAACCTCTTCATTCAAATATGCATTAACAATCGATGCTTCCACATTTGCCTTTTGTTTAGCATTGCGTTTCAAGTTGTGGAGATATCTGATATATATAAAAAAAAATTAATTAAGTGAACATGCATGTATAATAAAAAATGATGCAAGTAAGAGTTTACCTTTCAAATGGGTACATCCACCTGTACTGCACTGGACCACCAATTCTGGCTTCATACGCTAAGTGAACGGGTAAGTGTTCCATCGAGTTGAAGAAGCTAGGTGGAAAAATTCATTCCAACTTACACAAAATCACTGGAATGTCTTGCTCCAAATGAATAATATCAACGATCTTGATCATTGAAGATGTTAAATCTCTAAAAAGGAGACTTAATTCAATGATAGCTCTCCACACATTGAGAGGAACAAGGTCTCGGAACGCAATCAGTATCAAGCGCTGCATAAAAACATGACAATCGTGACTCTTCATCCCTGCAACCTTACCCATGTTTATATCTGCGCATCGACTCAAGTTTGAAACGTAGTTGTACGGAAAGTTCAACTCGTGAATCCAACGACACAGTTGTTGTTTCTGTGGCTTATCCAGTGTGTAGCAAGCCTTTGGATATTTACCTATACTGGGATCCATTTTCAACTCTTCATGACGACAATAAATGTTCAACTCTTCTCGAGACTTTGGAGTGTCTTTCGTCTTGTCTTCTGTGTTCATGATTGTGTGGAACACATTATCAAACACATTCTTCTCAATGTGCATCACGTCCAAATTGTGTCGGATCAACAGTGAACTCCAGTATGGCAAATCCCAAAAAATACTCATTTTATTCCAACCACCAGGGATTCGAATGTTGTGTTCAGCTGCATTTTCCTCTATAGACTTTTTCAAACCCGTCCACTGAATCTCATGTAACAACATTTGTCCCATACAATGAATAAATAATAAATAACATTAGAAGAAATTAATAAAAAAATATACGTATAACATTAGATCAAATAATTGTATAATTAAAATACCGTTTCGAAGGGGCGGTCGATTGTGTGTAACTGTTCTATTCTTCAAGAAGTTGTTCTTCTTCCTTCTAAATGGATGATCTCGAGGTAAGAACTTTTGGTGATTATCGAACCACGTAACTTTCCTACTCTTCTGAAGACTGAAAGCTTCAGAATGCTCCATACAATACGGACATGCTTGCAACCCTGCCGTTTTCCACCCAAACAACATAGAATATGCAGGAAAGTCGCTAATGGTCCACAATACAGCAGCACGCATCCGAAAATTCTGTTTTCTGAACATCATACGTTTGGACACCACTTTCCCATAAAAAGATCAAGTCTTTTATAAGAGGATGGAGATAAACATCAAAATTTCCTTTGGATTCGACGGACCGGGCACCAATACAGTCAGAAACATTGTTTGAGGTTTCAAGCACATCCACGTAGGAAGATTATACGGAGTTAGTATCACCGGCCACAAAGAATACTGCTTTCCAAAGCTCCCAAAAGGTGCAAAACCATCAGTACACAAACCTAACCTCACATTCCTCGGTTCACAAGAAAAACCTGGAAACACGTTGTCAAGGTGTTTCTAGGCCTTCGAGTCGGCCGGATGTCGCATCTCCCTAGACTCGGTCGAGGAAGAATCTGTTGCATGTCACGTCATGTGTTGTGCTGTGGCAGTAGATTGATACAATCTCATTAAACGAGGAATGATTGGAAGATAATACATCCTATTATGTGCCACTTTCTTGTTCATTGTAAAATTCACCATTCACATTTTCTAAATTGAACCTAGGAGTACAATACATTCATCGACGATCCGACAATTCCATCTGTTAAGCATTTAAAATACATATAAAAATTAAAATACACAACTAAACTAAACTACAAAAAATATAATTAAACTACAAACATATAATATGCACAACTAATTAAACTACAAACATATAAAATGCACAACTAAACTACAAAATTTAACCAAGTTGAAAAGAAAAACGTACCAAAATTTGAAGTTTTCATACAATTTGCACAATTTTTTTCGATTGAGAGTGAGAAAAAAGCTTTTGTAATGTACTGCATGTTATCGACGGATTTTAAATTCCTTCGGTAGCTTGACTTTTGAGTTTACCGACGAAATTTCAGATTTCGTCGGTAAGTTGGCGCCCAATTTTCCGTCGGTAACATTTGAATACATTATTTCCGACGGAATATTTGTTTCCGTCGGTAAATTGGCGGAATAAAAAAAAATTAAAATTATTTGACCTGTTTATAAATATTTAAACCCAATCTATCGAAAAATTATATATAAATTAAAAATAATAACATAAATAAACAATCTATTAACAAAAAAGTATCGATCGAAATAAATATGTTCGACAGAATAATAAATAGTTCGACAGAATAATAAATAGTTCGACAGAAAAATAAATAGTTCAATAGAAAAATAAATAGTTCAATAGAAAAATAAAGTGTTCAAACATCAACCACCAAAGTTAAAAAAGTCATCAAGATGTTCACCGCCGAAATTCACGTCGACGTCACCATCCAATTCGTCGTCTTCGGTTGCGGCTGCACTTGGAGCTGGATCGGGAGCTGGACCTGGAGCATTGAAAGGCGGAGAGGGAATGCTCATCGCCTCTTGAAAGCATGCATCTATCTCAGCAGGAGACATCCCTAACGATCGACCCATAGTGTCAGATAGCTGTCGGAAGTAGTGGTTGAAGGTGGCCATTACGTTCGGTCCGGAACAGCAGTGGAGGATACAAAGGCCTGCGATGCACGTTGGGACGAACTAGACGACCGCACAGTGCTGCTCAACCGGCCAAGGCCAATGATCCGTCCTCGATTAATTGGGGCAACGTCCAGGTAAATCTGGTTAAGGTCAACCGGCGGAGGGAGAGAGTTGGGGCCGGCTTGAGCAGAAGTCTGCGTCGTGGCCTCTTCAATCCTCTAGTTGACATTCAACTACATAATTAAAAATATTAAATTAATACATAGTTTAATACATTTAATTAATTAAATATTAAAAAAAACATCACAATTTAATTAAACTTACGTGAAGCTCGGTAGTGCGCCCATATGTGGACGTCTACGTATCCGGATCAAACGGATGAAGAAGGTTCAACCGATCCACTGTGTGGGTGCACGCCCCGTCTCCCGCTCTTATTTCGTACCAAATGAGCATATACAAATTATTTTATATAATGTAATATAAATAATTGAATTAAAATTAGTTAGAAATAAATTTAGTGAACACTTACTAGAGCAATTGAGTGCTCATACGCGGATCGGGACCCCCCCCCAATGCCTTGACATCCTACCTCCAACATCAGTTGTACGGTTGGCCCGAGCAGTATTACACTTCTGCACGTACTCCGGGCTACTCCAATACGTGGTCAACGTGCGTGTTCCACACGTCGACTCCATTTTCGTCCACACCCAACGTCTGTACCTTGCCACGACGGCGCCAAGCTGTCCTCCAGTTGTACATTACCTCATTATACCTAGATGGATATGAACTGGCCCAGTACCTGTGAATATCGGCGTCCGAGTAGTACTCCCTATGCCAATAAGCACGTTTCTGCACATATTCGATCAACATATTTATCAAATAATATATATAATAAATTATTTTTATTAATATTTAATTGAATGCGCTCAACATATTCATCCTTTTTTGTGGACGGCACCTTCAGCCAAGAGTACGTATTCGCAGCAATCTTGCACTTAACAATCGATTCAGTGCAAATCTTCGACACCTCGTTACCAGGCAATAATTTGTGACATTATTAATAAACAAACACATTATAAATTAAAAAATTAATGCTATTAAATATTGTTAAACCTTAAAATTATTTAATTAATTACTTACTATCCATCCAGAGACGAAGTTGGATAGCTCAAGTGGTTAGAGCACCACTACCTAGGCTTTAGATCCTGGGTTCGAGTCATGGGGAGGGGAAAAAGGGATGGGTATTTAATGAAATTCAAAATACTATCCATCCAGAATCCATACGTGCAGTCTGGTTTCGACGGATGCCCTGGGATGTTGACGAGTTGCCGACGACTGAGATGACGGCGGCGACTGCTGTGGAATGGGCGACGATAGACGATTACGTGGAACGGACGGCGATGTCGTAGGAGCCGGCGTCAAAGTAGACTTAGGCCTAAGTGAGCCCTTCGACTGGCTACGTCGAGATCCTGAGGCCCCACCAGCACTAGAAGGAGCATTCACATCTTAACTCATCTATTTTAATAAATAAAATTTAACAGTATAATAAATTAATCAATAATATAGTAATGAAATCAATAATTAATTTTCTAATTTAATCAATAACATTTTAGTAATTAAGTCAATAATTTCCTAATTTAATCAATAACATTTTAGTAATTAAGTCAATAATTTCCTAATTAATTAAATCAATAACAAGTTACTAATGAAATCAATAATTTACCAAGTTAATTAATAATGATCTAATTTAAACAATAACAATAATTACTATATTAATCAACAACACTCCTACTTATAACAATAATTACTAATTTAATCAACAATAATAACCTAGTTTAATCGACAATATAACCTAATTTAATTATCAAAACGTACACACTAATTCTTCTCAATGTTAACTAGGGCAATTCTTACCATAGTCACATTTTACAAAGTGACTACATAGTCACTTTGTCGAATCGCGCCACGTGGCGTCGTAAACGTCGTAACGACCTGCTACCTGTTATACAGGTTTAAGTTATTTATATTATTTTTTAAATTGTACTTTGTTATTTACTATATTACCCTTCTTTTATTTAAATTATTTTTAAAATATATACATATATATATATATATTTTAAAAATAATTAGGTAAAATTAAAATTACTGTTCTAACCTTTTGTAATACAATTATTCTTATTTTAAAAATTAATGAAATCAATCCAAATAATAATTAAAAAATAGATTTGTTAAATTAGTAATTAGGTATTTTGTCTTCCTCAATTCAGTTCGCACATTCTTAAGATTTTTCACAAATTCGTGATCCTTGTCCCTTGATTCGCCATTAACAAGCAGGTTTGAAGCATTAGGTTGGAAGCAAGAATGAATCTTTCACATTGATTCTAATTATCCACTCTACAATCGAACTCGCTCACGAAGTGGCTTTTCTTCGAGGGTCGCTCAATTAAATCCGTCTGATCCTTGATTCAATCCATTATCAGGTTTGAAGCAAGAATGAGTTTTTCTCACTGATTCTGCTTCTCCAATCTACAATCTCGACTCGCTCATTCCAAGAAGCAACAAGGGGCTTTTAGAATGTAGTCATTTCAAATTATTCTTTTTGCATCAAGATTACTAATAAGGATACCTTATTAAAATATTACAGCCTAAAAACAATGTGAAATACATCTCTTAAAATTTAGAAAAAAAGAATAATAATACCCCGTTCAAATATTGCGGCCTAAAAACAACATAAAATACATGTTTTAAAATTTAGATAAAAACATGTTAGGTTGTAAAATTTTCGAACACGTTAAATTTGGGGTTAACCATGTCGTTCTATTTTTAAAAACATGTTTAGGTTGTAAAATGATGATATCAGAAAACTTAAGTTTCATATTTGACACACGAAAACGAGATAACGACCCGTGTGACATTAACGTATTGTGTAGAACATGGATATCAACGTATAACATGTGTTGAATACTCCGATAAACGAGAGAACGACCCATATCGACTTCTAGACCGTGCACAACTAAATTTTGGAAATAATTGTAATTCTTACAAATAATTATAAATATCAATTATATATGGTAAATTATTGGTAATGCACGACTTCTACACCGTGCACACTCTAATTTTGAAAATAATTGTAATTCATACAAATAATTATAAATATCAATTATTTATGGTAAGTTATGGGTAATGCACGAATTCTAGACCGTGCACACTCTAATTTTTGAAATAATTATAAATATAAATTATTTATGGTAAATTATTGATAATTATAAATTGATAAATCATATCCTTATTTACAAAACAAAAACTTCCATGTTTGACACGTTCTCTTTAATAGAAAATGCAAATTTATGACACATTACGATAATACATACCGTAAAATTTACAAAAGGTAACAGGTCATCAAATTTAAGCCTTTAGATTAGATTTTTAATGGGTTAGATTAACTGACCACGGTAGTTATTACGACACCTTACGACACCCTGACTACATGTAGAAGGTCCCATGTTAACTATAATCATGCACTAACTAGATAATTAATTATTTAAAACTAACTAACAAGTACCAAATATATATTAATTAAATAAATAAAATATATAACAATCTAACGTAAAAAAAAAAACAATAAATTTATAAAGAACTACACTATATATAACACGAACAATTAATTACAATTAACCAATAAAAACATACTAATCCACATAACATATATATCAATTAATTATACATATTCATCGTACATGCAATTTTATAATAATTAACATGCAATTTACAATAATACAATAACAATTTTATAATAATTAACATGCAATTTAATTACAATAATACAATAACTTAATTAAAATTAATTAATAATTTATAAAACGTACCGTTTAAATTGAAGAAAACTGAAGTAGATGATCGGAATGCTCTTCATCTTTCAATCCACACACAAGAAATTAAATCCACGCACGAGACCACGAACGGCGGAGAGGAAAGTGAAATTTTTTTTCCTTCTTAGGAACCTACTGCCTCTCGGCAGGTTTTATAAAAAAAATGGCTACCGACGGAAATTTCCGTCGGTAGCACACGAATATTAAAGGTACGCGTCTTTTTTAGGGGTTTTCGAGGCAGTGGAGTAAAAGCGGGTCGACTACCAACGGAAATTTCCGTTGGTAGCCCAAATTCGAACTGCCGACGGAATATTCTGTCGGGAAGCCTGCCCAAAATGGCGCCGTTTCACTTTCAACCTGAATTCCGTCGGGACGTTCCGACGGAAGTTGAAATCTGTTGGCAGTGTGTCGATTCCGATATTCCGTCGGAGATCCGTCGGAACGGCCGATGGAATGAATTCCGTTGGTAAACTTCTGTCGGCAAAATGCGCATTTTTTGTAGTGGTTGCTCGCCCTTGATCTAACTGACTATGCTCGACGACTTTGACTTTTCTTCGTTGAATTGTTGACCAGTCAATAAAATAAATGGTGACTTGTTGACCGGATATAATGTATATAACAAGAACTGGTATATATATTGTATATTTAGATCGCACGAGTTTAAGATATAATTTTCCTGGGCTGATCATCAATTATTGCTAGAACGTACGTGTATTTTATTTATATATATAGTGAACAATCTAAAAAGGTTATTTTAAGAAAACATGATATAGCTTCCCGAGTGTATATATATATATATTCACGATATATATGTATGCTCGTATAGATAGATGTGATCTTGGTAGTATTATATTGTACAAGGAAATCTCGTATGAGATGGAACTCTATTTTATAATTTATATTTTATTAATTCACACTTGATGTGATTAAAGATCGACATAGGTGGACCCTGGGATCTATGACTTAGAAGAGTAACCACAATTTTCAAATGGTAACCCAAGATAGGTGGTTATTTAGGTTTAAAATAGATATCTAATCGGTTCTAAAATAATTTTTCTACTCAATAAATAAAAAAACACTCAATTGTGTACATATCAAATAAAAAAAAAAAAACACCATCTACGATTTAATATGGGTCAATTGAGATATCTAAACTGCCTATCATGATGTCTACGTGAGTGATCCATAGACAATGTAACAAAATATATTGGACCATTGTATAATGGTCCGAACTTGTAGAAAGGTAGGGAATTAATTCTTGTATATTAATTTCTATTACTCCCCCTCATTCGTGGGCCGAATTATAACACCCTTTGGGGAGGAGGCTCATCGAGTGGACAATTTAAATGAGTCAGAAATCGAACCGAGGTCGTTTGCTTAGAGGCTTTGATACCATGAAAGAATTTCATCTCATCTAAAAGTCCAAACTTGTAGTCTTGTAGAGAGATGTGAAATTAGTTATTGGATATTAATTCCTACGGAGTATTATTTAGCTAGCTAGAAGATCATTAAAATTTTAAGAAAAAATTAAGACTCGAGCTTTAATTTTACACAGAGGCGCTCACGTGAAGCGTTTAGGGTACACGTACATATAGCATTTATACACATATGTATACTATCTGAATATAAAAATATTTGTACATATTAAAGTGTACAATTAATTTATAAATGCATTATACTATATATATTATTATGGGAATGCAATCTCCACATGCATGATTATTGGGGTCTTAGATCATATCTGGGCCGGGTGTTACATGCAAATTTTCCTTTTGTTGAGCATTAATAATTTGATTAACCTTTTCTTCCAAATTACTCACGACAACCAAAATCCTCATTGTCTCTCGAAACTGAAGAGCTGCCACATTAATCTGGAAAAACTTCAACAGTGAGCCTTCCAACTTGCTTAATCTCTTGGAGTAGTAAAGCCTCAAGAGAAGGTTAACCTTCGTCACCTTAGCGCACTTCCGGACGAGCTTTTCGCCTTCTATTAATCGAACGGTGAATGATTCCGTCTCGTGCAGGGGCCGATCCAGGATTTTATTGAAGCTCTCTACGTCGTCAATGGCAACCCTAATTGAGGACAAAGTTGATTTTAAGCGGTTTAGGTCAGAACTGAAACGAGCCACTTTTAGGGTTGCATCAACAACTGATCTCAATAGCTGATCAAAAGCTGCTCCCAAAGCCCCTCCTGCCACCAACCCTCCCCCCCATCAAAAAGACTATATCATATGTGTGTTTCCTTAATTAAATATATGCATGGAACTATCGAAGAAAGCTTTGTTAATGTTTAAGGTAAAAAAAGAGCATATATTTATATATTTATAGTGCCCTAATCCGAAAAAGGAATAAAAAAACCTAGCCTACGAGTACATATGGTGAAGCACGCAATGAAAGCCACGTTTCACAAATTATATGTTGGGATATGTGTGTGAAGTTCGAATATTTCAACTGATACAAATTGAATCGTAAATGATGGTAATTAAACATCCAATCAGATGTGTATTTACGTGCTGGCATGGATATAAATATTTTTATAGTGCCCTAATCCAAGAATGGAATTGAAAAACCTACCTTAGGTGAAGCACGCAATGAAAACCATGTTTCATAGATATGTTGAGATCCTTATTCCTAATAAATTAATTAAGTTCAATATTGAATCGTTTCAGCCGTCCTAACAGCTGCGGTCTCCACAAGTGATTGTAAGCACTTGCACTTTGGGGGGTTTCAAAAACTTAAACCTTTCGGTGAGGGTTTGGGGTTTTTGAGATGTATCCAACTAATGGTTCAAGCTTATAATTTGCTTAACCACTATGCCTAAAACAACTGATATACAATATGAATAAGTTTCAGGTTCTTTAGGGTTGGATAGGAAGCACTTAAGAGCTATGGATAATCTAATGGATTTCTGGCTCTTGGAGAATTCTTAGAACAATGTGGCTTTTTGCTTGATTGCTTGCTTAGCTTGTGAATTCTCTCTTGTAGCTTCTGTGTTCATCCTCTTGTATTTATAATGGAGATTGAGTGCAACTAGCCGTTGGAGTTGACTAGCCGTTTGAGCAATCTTCCCATAATAGCTTGATTCCTTGATTCCAGCCGCTTGATTGCTTCAATCCTGGGATCATGTCAATCTTCTAAATAAGGTAGGTCTTCGTTTAAATTGCAAGATGACTTGGGAATCAGCCGAGTCCTGGAAGAGCACATAGTCTTCTGATCTGTACTTCTAGTCTTCTGACTACTCTTCTGGCCTTAGGTCTTCTGTCTTCTGATATCAGACTAGTACTACTCTTCTGATCTGGAAATTCTTCGTACTGCTTTAGGCCATCTTCAATCTGGGACTCCATCAGATAAGTAGGTATACAAGCACCTTAACATATCTGGTCTTCAAGGATCTTCTAGTCTTCATGTCTTCTACTCTTCTTATCTTGAGGATAGGCATGTAAGCCATGACTGTGCTGATCAGCTGCTATCAATACAGTTGATCACACAAGACTAGTCTAAGCTGTTCTATACAAGTCAGCTGATCCTATTACATTTATAAACTCTAAGTGTTTTGGCCATCAAAACTATTCTAACATCAAGTGGGGCTTAGGGTGAATTTATATCCCAACACTAAGCAAGCAATCAAGCAAAAAGCCACATTGTTCTAAGAGTTCTCCAAGAGCCAGAAATCCATTAGATTATCCATAGCTCTTAAGTGCTTCCTATCCAACCCTTAAGAACCTGAAACTTGTTCATATTGTATATCAGTTGTTTTAGGCATAGTGGTTAAGCAAATTATAAGCTTGAACCATTAGTTGGATACATCTCAAAAACCCCAAACCCTCACCGAAAGGTTAAAGTTTTTGAAACCCCCCAAAGTGCAAGTGCTTACAATCACTTGTGGAGACCGCAGCTGTTAGGACGGCTCAGATCTCAAAGTCCTAACCTTGGGACTATAAAGGACAAGACCCTTGTAATTTGTGGAAATTAAAGGGATTAAACATCACGTTAGGACGTGAGAGTGGACGTAGGATCGTATATCCGAACCACTATAAATCCGGTGTTATTTACTTTCTGCACTTTACATTTCTGCTTTTACATTCATTGTTATATAGTGCATACTGTGATTTCAACACTCTTCAAAACAAGGCCATAACTTTCAAACTAGCATCAGCTGAGTAGTTTCATTAAGTAAAACAAGTTACAAGAACGAGTCTAAACCAGGGCCACCATATTTCCGCATATAACCTCTTCAGTCAAGATCACTATAGTCATCTGGACCAGCAGACTTGCAGTCCAGTTGACATAGCAATCAGAAGAGGTTCCCAACTCTGTTTGAAAAAGTTTTAAAGTCTATTCACCCCTCCACTCTAGACTTTAATCCCATTCACTACTCGTTCAGGGACCAACAAGTGGTATCAGAGCAGTGGTTCTAACGGACTACTGTCTCTAGATTATCAGAAGACTTGAGGGAGTCTCCCTGTAGTCCGCTTGAACAGATCTTTTCTTTTTGAAAAACTTGTTTTCGAAAACTCATACAGCATGAGTGCTAATATGCGTAAGTTGCCTAAGTTTTCAGTGGAGGATTATGATTACTGGAAGATCAGGATGAGGAAGAATCTCACATCAGTCCACTACAAGATGTGGTCTGTAATCACAGAAGGCCCGATCACCATCATGACAGTCAACACTGCAAATGGTGATCCAGAAGTCCCAGTTGGAGAACTGGTTCCCAAGCCCATGAAGGACCTCACACCAGAAGAGATGAAGCAATCAAATCTTGATAGCATTGCTCAAGATTACATAATGCAAACTCTTCCAAATGAGTACATTGCAAAGGTAATCCATTGTGAGTCAGCCAGAGAGATGTGGGAGGCATTGGCACTTCTTTGTGAAGGAACTGAGCTGATCAAAGAATCCAAGTTGTCTACAGCAGTCAAGAAGTTCGAACACTTCAAGATGCAACCAGAAGAGTCTATTGATCAGTTAGACAACAGATTTACCAAGATCATCAATGAGATAGAATCTCTGGGCAAGAAATACACAAATAGAGAGAAAAATCTAAAGATCTTAGATTCTCTAACCAAGAAATGGAGACTCAAGAAGACCATCATCAAAGATACTCAAGATATCCAAGACTGTAGCCTTCAAGGCAGCCAATACAAAAGCTGCAAGCACCTCATCTGGCAAGACCTCTCTGAAAACTGAAGACTGTGAAGGATCAGACATGAGCCTGAAAGAGCAAATGGCTCTTATGATCAAAAGATTTGAAAGGATGAACACCCTCAACAGCAAATATAGAAAGTTCTATAGAAACTACAAAGATAGAAGAGCAAGATCACCTTCCAGAGGTTCCAGAGAAAGAACACCAGAAAGACATCCTAGAAAGGATGTGGAGTCATCTGACAGCCGAGGATCTAGAAGAAGAGATGCCACTCCTCCAAGGAGAGGCAACTCAAATCAGAAACCTGGATCTTGCTTCAACTGTGGCAAACCAGGACACTATGTCTATGAATGCCCTGAGCTGGACGACAAAGAAGAAAGAAGGCCAAGGAGAAGAACTTCAGATAAGCAAGCAATGCTGACTGAAGAATCTAAATATCAAAGTGATGAACTTCCTACATCACTAGACTGTCAAATCTACTCAGATGATTCAGACGATCTAGCTATGATGGCCATAGGAGAAAATGAGGTAAACTCTTATACTACTACTTTCCATTCACCTACTTTCTCACAAACAGATGACATAAACTCATCTGAAGGCGAATCAGAAGACACCTATTATCAATCTTTAAGAAAGGTAAAAGGTGATCTGGATATTGCCACTAGAGCCTTTATAGAAGTGGAAGAGGAGAATAAGGATTTAAGGAAAGAAATTGCTAGGTTGAAAAAGGTTAAGTTTGACAACACCCCTGAGTTAGTCACCATGAATGAAAGGTTGACCAAAGAAGTGGAACTTCTTAAGGAAGAAAATACCACAACAACTCAGTTGTATGGGGGGATGTTAGAAACTCAAGCCTTAGAAACCAAAGAATTTCGTATACTTCAATCTAAGTTCGATGATCTCTTCCAAACACATAAGCTCTTAGAAAAGGAGAAGGAATGCCTAGATCAAAAGATATCAGAATTCAATAAAGCTTCGACAACTATTGAAAGTATCTCTGAATATTATAGATCAAATGGCAATAAGATGGGTTTAGGCTATGAACTTAATCCATCAACATCCTCTCAAGCTGGGGGTAGTACACCTAACAAGTGCACTACTCAGACACATGAACAGGGTGAGTGTTCTAAACACAATGAACTCAATATGAACCATAAGGCATCTGTACCAGCTAAGGCTAACTATCCCAAAACCAAAAATGGTAAAGGACAAGCTAACCCCAAGCCTGTACAGAGGAACAGCAAACAGCCTAGACCATCTCGGCTGAGACAGTCTCAGCTGTATGCTGCTCCGGCCAAGAAGAAGAAGCCTTCTTCAAACAAATCTGTTCTCTTTGCACCCCCTATCTCTTATGATATTGTGAGAACAGAAGAGTATGGTCCATATAATCGTGTGCATCGACCAGTTAATGTGCCCAAGGCGAATGTAACTAGTCAAAAGATATTGTATGTTCACTCCTATAAAGGAAAACCATTTGACTATTACTTAGCTGACACAAACAACAAATCAAATCAGTCTAAGGTGTTAACTGGTAAGATTTGGTTCTGTGATGCCCGAGGGAAACAACTCAAGTGCTCAAGGTTGTTCAAACGACCAATGTATATGTGGGTTCCCAAGGGTAGTACTAACACCCAAGGACCCAAAACAAAATGGGTACCTAAGACTTAACCCTTCTTGCAGGAAAGGAAGGACCTATACAGAAAAGGAGGCCTAGCAGGAGAGATATGGTACATAGATAGTGGATGCTCAACCCATATGATAGGAACCAAAAACCTGCTGACCAACTACACAGAAAAGAAAGGTCCAAAAGTCTTCTTTGGTGATAACGCGCACGGTAACACAAAAGGATATGGCACCCTTAGAAATGGTGACATTGAGGTACATGACGTATCATATGTAGAAGGTCTTAAGTTTAATCTATTATCTGTTTCTCATTTTTGTGACACTGGTTATTCAGTTAAATTCTCTAAAGATGAATGTCTCATAAGTGATAAAAGAACAAAACAAAACCTTCTAACAGGATCTAGAAAGGGAAGTATGTATCTTGCAAATTGTAACAGCTGTCCTAAGGATACATGCCTGCTTGTGAAGAGCCCTAAAGATGTCAGCTGGCTATGGCACAAACGTCTTAGCCATCTGAACTTTAAGACTATGAACAAGTTAGCAAGGGAATCCTTAGTTGATGGTCTGCCTAATGAACTCTACTGTAAAGATCAGGTTTGTGATGCATGTCAACAAGGAAAGCAAACAAAGGTCTCCTTCAAGACCAAGAAGACAGCATCAACCAGCAGAGTTCTTGAACTGCTTCACATGGATCTCTTTGGACCAATCACTCCAACCACTTTAACAGGGAGGAAGTACACTCTTATTGTTGTAGATGATTATTCCAAGTTTACTTGGGTTACCTTCCTATACAAGAAGAGTGAAACACAGCAGAAGCTCCCTGAACTATTGAAGAGGATCCAAGTAGAGAAAGGAGAACCAATCGTGAAAATTAGAAGTGACAAAGGCACTGAATTCATTAACTCTTATATAATTGCCTATTGTACTTCTAATGGTATTCAGCACGAGACAAGTGCAGCAAGAACACCACAACAGAATGGTGTAGCTGAAAGAAGAGTCAGAACACTCAAAGAAGCGGCCAGAACACTCCTTGCTGAATTCTCTACTCCCAAGAAGCTATGGGCAGAAGCCATCAACACAGCTTGTCACACTCAAAACAGGTCAGGTATTCATAAAATACATGAGAAAACTCCATATGAACTGTGGAAAGGAAGAAAACCCAGAGTATCTTACTTTCATATATTTGGTTGTAAGTGTTTCATTCACAACAATGGGAAGAGTGAGTTGAATGCTTTTGATGCCAAAGCAGATGAGGGGATATTCTTAGGATACTCCTCAACTAGCAAAGCATTTAGGGTACTCAACAAACGAACCCTTCTTGTGGAAGAAACATCTCATGTTGTTTTTGATGAATCGTGTGAAAAGAATGCAGTAGAAACAAACTCAGCTGCAGATCAGATGAGACATCTAGTGATCAAGTCCAAACCAGATGAGTTCATTGAAGTCAATGAACCTTTCCCTGAAGAACCAGAGGAAGATAAACCTCATAGACCTGTCACTAGATCTCAAACTCAAGCAGGACAAGCTGACCAGAATCAAGATGCATCAATCCCAAATGCCAGGGGGAATGATCTCTTTGACACTCAAGATACAAATGATGATCGACCTAATCAAGTCAACCCTCCTGATGGCACTAGATCAGATGAGGATCCAAACTCATCCAATGCAGATACTCCAGTGAGGCGTACATGGAGGAACAACCATCCATCAAACCTCATCTTAGGAGGAGCAGAATCAGGTGTCAAGACCAGAAGACAACTGATTCAGAACTCCCAATCATCTATGTTCTGCTGGTGTGCTTTCCTGTCCAACATTGAACCAGCTGACATAGAAGAAGCAATGACAGATAGCAATTGGATCACTGCTATGCAAGAAGAACTAAACCAATTCGAAAGAAATGAAGTCTGGGAATTGGTAGATCGTCCTGAAAACCACAATGTAGTAGGAACAAAGTGGGTATTCAAGAACAAGAAGGACGAAAATGATGTGATAACTAGAAATAAGGCAAGGCTAGTTGCAAAAGGATATTCACAATCTGAAGGGATTGACTATGATGAAACTTTTGCACCAGTAGCCAGATTAGAAGCCATTCGACTATTTCTAGCTTATGCATCATATATGGGCTTCAAGGTATATCAAATGGATGTCAAGAGTGCTTTTCTAAATGGTATTCTGATAGAAGAAGTATATGTAGAGCAGCCTCCAGGATTTGAAAAAGGTGATCAAGTATATCGACTGAAGAAGGCTCTCTATGGTCTAAAACAAGCCCCTAGAGCTTGGTATGACACATTGTCACAATTCCTACTTGACAATGGATATACAAAAGGCAAAGTTGATAGAACTCTCTTCAGAATATAAGAAGGAGAAGACATTTTAATGGTACAAATATATGTAGATGACATTATATTTGGATCACCCAATCAAGAAATGTGCAAGAAGTTCTCTGAACTTATGCAAGGAAAATTCGAAATGAGCATGATGGGTGAGATGAATTATTTCCTAGGACTTCAAGTCAAGCAGAGTCCAGAAGGGATCTTCATCAACCAGTCCAAGTATACCAAGAGTCTGCTAGAAAGATTCAAAGCTCTACAAAGCAAGACTGCAAGGATTCCTATGATGACATCTTTCAAAATGGAACCAGATGAGTCCGGAAAGGCAGTTAATCAAGCTGAATATAGAGCACTGATTGGATCTCTACTATACCTTACAGCCAGCAAACCAGACATAACATTCGTTGTAGGAGTATGTGCTAGGTTTCAAGCAAACCCAAAGCAAAGTCATCTAGAAGCAGCAAGGAAGATTCTCAAGTACCTAAAAGGAACAGTCAACCTAGGACTATGGTACCCTGCTGATGACAATCTAGAATTAAGTGGCTATTCTGACTCAGACTTTGGAGGATGCAGAATTGATAGGAAGTCCACATCAGGAACCTGTCAATTTCTAGGAAACAAGCTGATATCATGGTTCTCTAAGAAGCAAACCTCAGTTGCAACCTCCACCACTGAAGCAGAATACATGGCAGCTGGTAGTTGTTGTAGTCAGCTGCTCTGGCTAGTTCAACAACTCAAGGATTACAATGTAGAGGCAAGAGAAGTCCCTATTTATTGTGATAGCAGCAGCGCCATTGCCATCACTCAAAATCCAGTCCTCCACACAAGGTGCAAGCATGTCGACATTCGACACCACTTCATAAGAGATCACCTTGAAAAGAAGGACATCAAGATGGAGAAAATTCACACAGATATCCAAAGAGCAGACATCTTGACTAAGCCCCTAGCTGAAGAAAGGTTCAAGACCTTATGTTACAGCTTAGGACTCCTGGACCCAAGCACATGAAGAAGGAAAGATCAGCTGAAAACCTCAGCTGACCCAAGTGCAGCAGACTAGGAGAATCAGATGAGGTGAATAGACACCCTCATCTTCAGGTAAGTTCTTTCCCAATGAAGACAGATAGAGCTGAGGGAAAACATAGAGTTATCTAATCAAGGGGGAATCAATGATACCTTAAGAATCCTTGATGAAATACTCTAAAATCTGCATTGCATAGTATACATATACATATATATATAGCAAACTTGAACAAAGCTATTTGATCTCCTTACTCTAAGCAATGTATAACTATGTATATTAATAAACTATTCTTCATAAAATACTTTATTCATATACATAAATACAGTATACTAACTGAGTCATACTTGGCTGGATTAATACACCATCCTCACCGACTCAACAGTATGCATGCACAGTACGGATTTCAAATAACTCATGGACAAAATTTATAATTTCTGCATTCCATTAGATAAAGTCTGAATATCTTTAAATGTGCACCCTTGGATCAAGAAACTCACTGCTAATCTTAAGAAATCACTTTTCAGAAATTCAGACCTATGACCTCTATAGTTTTGACATCTTTCAAAGACAATCAGCAGACATCTTGAAGAACTCAGAAGACCTCACTCTGCTGATCAAATCACACAAATTTAGAGTATAATGTCTAGTCTTGATCATGTAATTCATTCTAGAGTTATTCCTGAATGTAATTAAACAAATTGGCTTATATAAGGAATGCAATTTTCTTATAGAAAACGGCCTTGATGATCAATTCTTACCATAAATTAGTCTCAACGGCTATTTTTGGTAATGATGTCATTAATACTCAAGTACCATATTGCCAGCAAATCAAATACTGCCAAATGGCATAACCAGCCGGCAAATTTAAGAAATCAAAGAAGGAAATCTTGGGCTCTACTCCAAAATCAAACCCAAATCTGACCGTTAGATCAAGATTTTCTGGAGTATATATTCACACCCCTAAAACCTCTTCCAATCCCTGTCGCTCATATTACTCAATTAATCACATTACTCTCTCTCGTTCTGCAAATTTCTTTCAAGCCCTCAAACCCTAACACTCAGACTCTACTATGGCAATCATTGAAATTTACGACGAGAAGACCAAGAACACTGGCACCTTGGATGCTGCAAAATGGTCCAAGGAAGGGAAGATTTTTACGGAGAATGCTCTGTTTTTCAAAGGCAAACACTCAGATGAGAACAAGGAGATATTGCTTCGGTGCGTCAATCTTAAACTCAGAGACTTTCTGGAAGCAGCTCCAACTAATGTCTATGAACAAGACGTTCTGACATTCTATGCAAACGCCGTGATGAAGGGTTCTCATGTATAAAGTGTCATGAATGGACACAAAGTCAAGGTTACAAGGGAAATTCTTCAGGAATTGTTTGGCCTGTCAAGGGGGAAAATAAATATCTCCAACAACATCATGAATAGAGAAAAGGAGTATATGGAGATGTTTACTGGTGGAAGAATCAAGGCTACTGATGCAACTGGACTCAAGAAATCCCAACTTGAACCAAAATTCCAAACCTTGTTGGATATTGCAGGAAAAATGTTACTTGGTAACACATTTAGTCATGATGCTGTTACTACTTTAAAGGTTCGAGTAATGGCTGCAATCTGGGATCAGATCGATGGAGACTGGCAAGGACTATTCTTAGAAAGAATTGCTCTTGAGGCAAAGAAAGTCACTTTGGACTTACAATCGAAGGTATGGAAGGTAGCAGCTACAGTCAGCTTTGTCAACAAGCTGAGCATCATCCTTCCAGATATTCTCCCAAAGAAGTACAAGATGGGACCTCATAAGACCTTTCACATCTCCAAATATTATTTGAGAAAGGAAGCTCTTGCTGAGGCAGAAAGGTTAAAAGAAGAGAAGAGGAAGCTGTTGGCTGAGAAGGCAGCACAAGAGTCTGATCATACCTCTGCCGAAGAAGAAGAGGAGCCAACCAAAGAAGAGGTTCAAAAGAAGATTGCTGAGGATGATGATGATGACAATCAGACCTTAGCACAAAGACGATATCTAATCAGATCTGGGCTCATCTCCCCGTCTGATTCAGATGCCACTCCCACTGCCTCTCCCTTGAAGAAGGCAGGTACCTCTAAATCCTCTCCCTCATTTACTCCTTCTAAATTGTCGAAGGGTCAGAAGAGAAAGAAGAATAATTCTTCTTTCAACAAAAAGTCCAAGAAATCGAGGCTTCCTACTCCCATTCTAATAGCCCCGATTGCATCCTTCAACCCTTCTGATGACTCCAACCCATCTGACCACTCAAACACTGATATCCAAATCCCTGCTGATACTCACACAGCAGAGGAACAAGCTCCACCTACCTCAACCCCTGAAACCCTATTGCCTAACCCTGCTGATGTTCAAGATCCACGTGTTCAAACTTCTACTGATCTTCATGAAGGTACTATACCAGACCAGCAGACCCAAATCCCTGCTGATGAACAGACCACTGAAGATCAAGAACATATCACTTCCCAAATCCCTGCTGATACTCACACAGCAGAGGAAACTACCCCAAATACTCAAACTCCTACCATCATTGTTTCTTCTATTCCAAAAGACATGGCACCAGCAGACCTTGCTCAAGCTGGTCCCTCTCAACCTCAATCCAGAATGGTACACTATCCTATGTGCACAAGGGAGAAGATAATGAGGATGAAGATAGCAAACCTGCTCAAGTCTACTATTCCTGGTATTGATGAGGAATCAGTTCAGTTCGAACAAGTTCTCAGAATCTGCACCTGGATTGAACTCAGGAGAGATGATGTGGATGACCTTATTGAAGTCATGGAAGGAATGGGAGGAAAAGCTAATTTCCTCGACTGGGAAATGGAGCAAAAAGAAGTTGCTAAAGTTACATCTTTTGCTCAACTGCTGCCCGAAGAAGCCTTTACAGCAGTATGCCACAGAATTCTAGGAATTCCACCTAATGATGCCTCTATCCCAGAAGGCATATCAGGTCAACAGACAGATGGCACAGCAAAAATGAATGACTCAGTTGCGTCTGTTCCTGCGGAAGACTCAGCTGAACCAGCTGACAGAACCGAGATTGAAAGAGAAGTAATCACTATTCCTGATCACTTCATGCCTAAGGATACTCTACCTCACTTCATTGACAAAGGAGACACCATCATGTCCCACCTGGTTAAGGCCACTACCTCATTTCTCAATGAAGAGTACCTTTCAGCTGAAGACAGAGGCAAAGCCCTGATAGTGCATCCAAAGCCTCAAGGTACTGCCTCGACTTCTACTTCAACAGCTGACTATACAGCAGACATATGCTCACAGGTCAAGGCTGCCATAGACCTACACTTTGAAAAGGGTTTAGGCCTACAGCTTGGAAGATATGTTGAAAAGCCAATCAAGGAGCAGAGAACTCGTCTTCATAACCAGATCATTGACATTGAAGACAAGTTTGGAGAATCTCTTCACGATCAGATAAGTGAGTATCTGACCAGCATTCTGAAGAAGGCAGGTGACCATTCCACCAGGTTTGCTGATCTCTACACCAATGAGGTCAACCGCATGGAAAACACCTACAAGAAAAGAATTGAAGATGCTGAAGCAAGAGCTACTGAAGGTCGAGCTCTTCTCCAATCAGCTACAGCAGAGAATGAAAAACTTCAGATTCAGCTGAAGGAGACAGCAACCCAACTGGAAGCAATTACAGCTAAACTAGAAGCTGCCTCCTCCTACAACTCTCATGCTCAGATTCTAGACCATAGCATCACACATCTGACTCATGTTGGCAGAGTCAACGCCATGGCTCTTCAACAAACTCTTAGAGTGGAGATTCGGAATGCCATGAAGCCTTTTGCGGCTGCGCTTGCTGAAGCCAAAAAGGGGGAAGATGTATTGATAAAAGCTCTTGAGAAGACTACTGCACAACAAGCCGTAATGGTAGTATCTCAAGATGAGCTGAATGAAACCTTGGGTGATTTATCAAGCAAAATCAAGAGCAAGAAAGGCAAAGGCAAAGAAATTGCTCAAGAAGACATTCAAGCTCCCACTCAAGCATCTGGTCTGCAGATCACTGCCTCTACAGAACAAGTTTCCGAGAAAAGGATGACTAGGAAAAGGAAGGCAGATGAGCAAACAGATGAGCAAGCTCAGAAGTCAAGCAAGAAGTCAACTCCAGCAGAGCCTACTGCAGAAGAGAAAGAGGCTTTAGAGTTGAAGAAAAGAAAAGAGCTTGAAGATCAAGAGCTTAAACAAAAGAAGCTAAAAGATGCGAAAGCAGTCAAAGCCAAATTTGACAGGAAGATAGCCAAACTCAGGAAAGTTCTCAAGGAGAAAGCACTGAAAGAAAATGCTCTGACACAGAAAGATAAAGTTCTGGTGTTTGATAGCAACTATGTGGACTATCTAGCCCTTCAAGATGAGCTACCAAGGTGGTACCCTCTGAAGAAGAAATGGCAAATTCAACACCACATTGTAAGAAAATTTGGCCCTCTCCCAACCTATGAAGATGAATTCTTCCAGTTCAATCAATTCATGAACATTGAAGATCCAGAGTTCTGGAAAGAAGTAGTCAAGACAGCCAAAGAACTTGACAACTGCAGAATCCTAACTCCTGAAGAACCCAAATGGGATCCTCCCACTCTGGATTCTGGAAGAACAGACTTCATTGAAGTCAAAAGGATCCTAGAGAAGATCTATGAAGAGGAGAATGTTACAGACCTGCAGCACATGGAAGAAGTTCGATCTCGTCTGTACCTTGCCTTCCGCATCTGAAGATCAGAAGACCTGATGAAGACCACTTTCAAAGCTTTAAGAAACTATTACTTGTAATCTATAAAAGTTCTATATATTCAAGTTTAGTTCTCTTTGCTCTCAAGACAAACTCTCATTGTCTTCATCAGATACTTCAGTTTTTATGAAGTTTATAAACTCCTATCTTATCTTATTAAGAGCATTTATCATATATATAGTTTTGGCTTCATCAAAAAGGGGGAAATTGTTGGGATATAAATTCACCCTAAGCCCCACTTGATGTTAGAATAGTTTTGATGGCCAAAACACTTAGAGTTTATAAATGTAATAGGATCAGCTGACTTGTATAGAACAGCTTAGACTAGTCTTGTGTGATCAACTGTATTGATAGCAGCTGATCAGCACAGTCATGGCTTACATGCCTATCCTCAAGATAAGAAGAGTAGAAGACATGAAGACTAGAAGATCCTTGAAGACCAGATATGTTAAGGTGCTTGTATACCTACTTATCTGATGGAGTCCCAGATTGAAGATGGCCTAAAGCAGTACAAAGAATTTCCAGATCAGAAGAGTAGTACTCGTCTGATATCAGAAGACAGAAGACCTAAGGCCAGAAGAGTAGTCAGAAGACTAGAAGTACAGATCAGAAGACTATGTGCTCTTCCAGGACTCGGCTGATTCCCAAGTCATCTTGCAATTTAAACGAAAACCTACCTTATTTAGAAGATTGACATGATCCCAGGATTGAAGCAATCAAGCGGCTGGAATCAAGGAATCAAGCTATTATGGGAAGATTGCTCAAACGGCTAGTCAACTCCAACGGCTAGTTGCACCCAATCTCCATTATAAATACAAGAGGATGAGGAATCACTAAACACAGAAGCTACAAGAGAGAATTCACAAGCTAAGCAAGCAATCAAGCAAAAAGCCACATTGTTCTAAGAGTTCTCCAAGAGCCAGAAATCCATTAGATTATCCATAGCTCTTAAGTGCTTCCTATCCAACCCTTAAGAACCTGAAACTTGTTCATATTGTATATCAGTTGTTTTAGGCATAGTGGTTAAGCAAATTATAAGCTTGAACCATTAGTTGGATACATCTCAAAAACCCCAAACCCTCACCGAAAGGTTAAAGTTTTTGAAACCCCCCAAAGTGCAAGTGCTTACAATCACTTGTGGAGACCGCAGTTGTTAGGACGGCTCAGATCTCAAAGTCCTAACCTTGGGACTATAAAGGACAAGACCCTTGTAATTTGTGGAAATTAAAGGGATTAAACATCACGTTAGGACGTGAGAGTGGACGTAGGATCGTATATCCGAACCACTATAAATCCGGTGTTATTTACTTTCTGCACTTTACATTTCTGCTTTTACATTCATTGTTATATAGTGCATACTGTGATTTCAACACTCTTCAAAACAAGGCCATAACTTTCAAACCAGCATCAGCTGAGTAGTTTCATTAAGTAAAACAAGTTACAAGAACGAGTCTAAACCAGGGCCACCATATTTCCGCATATAACCTCTTCAGTCAAGATCACTATAGTCATCTGGACCAGCAGACTTGCAGTCCAGTTGACATAGCAATCAGAAGAGGTTCCCAACTCTGTTTGAAAAAGTTTTAAAGTCTATTCACCCCTCCCCTCTAGACTTTAATCCCATTCACTACTCGTTCAGGGACCAACAGGGAGAGTCTACCACTGCACAACAGCCAAAGAAATATGGGACACTCTTGTTGAAATGTGTGAGGGTACTGATAAAATCAAGGAGAATAAGCTCCAAGTGGCTGTGCAGAAGTTTGAACAATTCACAATGGAGTCAGAAGAGCTCATTGACAAGTTTGGTGGTAGATTCACTGATATAATGAATGAGATCAACTCATTGGGCAAGGTTTACTCCAAGAGGGAAATTGCACTCAAAATTCTAAGAAGTCTCACTCCAAAGTGGGATGTATATTCTTTAATGATGCAGAACACCAAGGATCTATATACCATGCCCATGAAACAAGTCTTCTCAGAACTCAGAGCTTATGAGTTTGATCTCAACAGAAGAAAACCTACTGAAGAACCTTCCTTACCAACCGAGGGAGTGGCATTCAAAGCCAAAGTTATTGAACTAGAAATGGAGTCCGCTCCAAGATCATCAAAGTCAGTCTCTAAGGCTGAAATATAATGAAGGAAGAGCTAGCCCTCATGGCTAGAAGGTTTGAAAAACTCAACTCTAGATTTGGTAGATACAAAAAATTCTACCAAGACAAAAAGGTCAGGAGAAGGTACAACTCTCCTAAAGCCAAGGCAGAGGACAAAAGGCCTAAAGAAAGAAAATCAGAGGACAAGTACTGTGACAGGAGAAAGTCCAACAGAACTGAACCTTCATCATCTAGAAGAAGAGATGATTCAAAGAAAGATGATGATGAAGACCTGTGCTACAACTGCCAAAAGAAGGGGCACTTTCAGTATGACTGCCCTGAACTCAGCAGTAAGGAGAGAAAGGATAGGTAAGCCAAAAGAGACAGAAGATTCACCAATAGAAAAGCCACGATGGCTGGTGATGAGTCTCAAAGTGATGAAAGCTTCAACTCTTCTGATGATGGACTGTTCTCTAACAGTGATGATGATGATGTGTGCAACATGGCCATAGAAGATGATGAGGTATCTTCTACACCTAGTTCATCATCTAATCACTCACTGGAAACTAGTGAGGTCAACCTGAAACTATCCCTTGGAAAGTTGATGGAAGATTTCACTAGGTTACAAGAACTTCATAACAATTGTGTGAGAGAAAATAAGGTGTTGTATTCTGAATTACAAAACTCTCTCAAGTTGAATTTGTAGTAAATGTCAAGTCTACTGAGTTGTATCAACAAGTCTTGAGAGAACTTGATGAAGCTTCTCTCAGGATAGTTGAGCAACAAAAGCAGATTGATGAACAACTACTTATTCAGAAGAGAAAGGATTTTGAACTTAAAATTCTTGAAGCTAAATTTGAAAACCTCTCACATGAATATGATGTTCTTAAATCAATTGAAGAGAGCCTGAAAAATAAGATGTCTGCAATGAATAAATCCTCTAAGGCAATAGAGAAAATTCAAAGCTTCCAAAGACCTGTGGCTCAAAAGAGTGGATTGGGATATGATCCATTCGAATCTTCACCTTGCCTTAGTGTTGCTTCTACAAGTAACACTAAAAGAATCTTTGTCAAGTCAGTGGCACAACAAGCTGAAAATGAATTAATTCAGCCACTGAACAAAGGAAAGGGCAAACTAAATGAAGTGCCTACTCAAGTATTCCAGAGAACAAGGACCATACCTAAGGAAATGGCCAAGGTCTCTGAATACAAGAGAAATGGTGTTTAGTAGAGTAAACCCAATGGAAGGGCAACTCATCTGAACAACATTCAGAGAAATTGTCCAAGGTATGTTCAGCCTAGGCCAACTCATCTGAGGCAACCTTTGTTGAATAGACCTAAGGCCAACTCTCCTCATAGGTACAATAAAATGAGACAACCAAAACCCTTCATGCCAAAGGGTAATGGTCATCTATATGCCCATCCTCAAAGATTTTCTCAAGCTGCACAAAGAACTCATAAGTTCAGGAGAAATGTCAACTCTCCTGAAACTTACAGAGCTAATACTTTCACAAATTCTTTCCCAAAGGCATTTAAGGGAAAAACTGTGTATGTTGATGAAAGAGGAAAACAACTTAGCCACCTTGAATCAATCAGGGTCATTAGGTAAGTTTGGGTTCCTAAACGTACAGCTAACCTCTCAGAACCCAAAATTCAAAGGGTACCTAAAGCTTGATTATTGCAGGTACCAAAGGACCACAAGAAGATGAGGAGCTTGAACAAAAAGACAGCATGGTACTTGGACAGTGGATGTTCAAGGCACATGACTGGAAACAAAACACTCCTCACTGAATTCATTGAACAAGAAGGTCCTAATGTCATATTTGGAGACAGCTCACAAGCCACTACAAAAGGTTATGGTACCATGAACATTGGTAATGTCAAGGTAACAAATGTATCATATGTGGCTGGTCTCAAATATAACCTCCTAAGCATAAGTCAATTCTGTGATAAAGGATATAATGTTGAGTTCACAAGTGATAAATGCCTAATTAAAGATAAGACTCAACAAACTCTACTGACTGGAACTAGAAAAGGAAATGTGTATTTTACGGACTGGGACAAGTCTATTGATGCAACATGCTTTATTGCCAAAATCTCTAATGAACAAAGTTGGTTGTGGCACAAGAGGCTAAACCACCTGAACTTTAAATCCCTGAACAAGCTGGCTAGAAATGCATTATTAAAAGGACTGCCTAATGAAGTTTTCTTTAAAGAACATGTTTCTAAACCATGTCAAGAAGGAAAACAGATTAAAGCTTCATTTAAAGGCAAACCAGTCATCTCTACTGAAAGGGTACTAGAATTGTTACAAATGGACTTATTTGGACCAATTACCCCTGCAAGCATAAATGGAAGAAAATACACACTGGATGTAGTAGATGGCTTCTCTAGATTTACTTGGGTAGTATTTCTCCTTAATAAGAAGGAAACACAAGTCAAACTCCCTGAGTTAATGAAGAGATTGTCAAATGAGAAAAGCCTTAACATCATTAAAATAAGATCTGATAAAGGCATTGAGTTCATAAATTCTTATATAAATGAGTATTGCATTGAAAATGGAATTTCCCATGAAATTTCAGCAGCTAGAAACCCCTCAGCAGAATGGTGTATCTGAAAGAAGAAATAAAACTCTTAAAGAGGGAGCTAGAACCTTAATTGCTGATTCAAATTTGCTTAAGAGATTTTGGGCTGAAGCTATAAACACTGCATGCTATACTCAGAATAGATGCTTGATCACTAAGGGTCAAGGCAAAACCCCTTATAAACTCTGGAAAGGAAGATTGCCTAAAGTATCATACTTTCACATATTTGGTTGTAAGTATTTCATTCACAACAATGGGAAAGAGCAATTGAAAACTTTTGACATAAAGCTGGTGAAGGAATATTTCTTGGATATTCTCAAATCAGTAGAGCTTTCAGAGTCTACAATTGCAAATCCCTTCTTGTGGAGGAAACACCTCATGTTGTGTTTGATGAAGCTATTTTTTAGAACAGGGATAAAATCCTGGACCTGAATGACATCACATAAAGAACAACCAGACTAAGCTTAAAGGACAAAGATACCTTATTCACAGAAGTTGTCCAAGCCAATCCTACTGAAATCATCACAATGGACAACACCTCTGAAGGCAATCTCCCTAAGGCAAACCCCACTGAAGGAAATGATGAACTGAATGACCCAATCCCAGTTCATAATCAGGTAACAACTACCAATGAAGAAGCAGGCTCTGCTGAGGTAGTTAATGGATCCACTATTTTAGGGGGAACTAACAATGTTGAAAATGCCAATGTCCCTGACATTGAGGCCAAAACCCTTGAATATGATCCTGAATTAGATCCTACATTAGATTTTCCTGAATTTTATGAACCTAGTGACTCAACCTTAGTAGAGGACAACTCTACTGAAGGGATCAGGAAAAGGAGGAATTGGTTATCTGACCATCCAACTAACCTGATACTTGGAGATCCAAGTATAGGAGTGAAAACTAGAAGGTTTCATGGTGAAAGTGTTTTGTTTTGTTGCTTCTTATCAGAACGGGAGCCTCAAGACATAGAAGAAGCACTTCAAGATGCAAACTGGATTACAGCCATGCAAGAAGAGTTGAACCAGTTTACAAGAAATGATCTTTGGGAACTGGTTGACAGGCCATTACATCAAGATGTTATTGGAACAAAGTGGGTGTTCAAGAACAAGAAGAATGAAAATGATGTGATAGTCAGAAACAAGGCCAGATTGGTGGCCAAGGGTTATTATCAATCAGAGGGCATAGACTATGATGAGACTTTTGCACAAGTGGCAAGACTTGAAGCTATAAGGTTATTCTTAGCATTTGCTTCCCACAAAAGGTTCAAAGTCTATCAAATGAATGTCAAGAGTGCTTTTCTGAATGGAGTGCTCAAAGAAGAAGTCTATGTGGAGCAACCCCCAGGGTTTGAAGATGGAAATAAGGTGTACAGACTCAAGAAAGCCCTTTATGGACTTAAGCAAGCTCCAAGAGCTTGGTATGACACCTTGTCACAATTTCTGTTGGATCATGGTTTTGTCAAATGGACAGTGGACAGAACCTTGTTCAGAATCTGTGAAGGAGAAGACATCCTACTTGTCCAAATATATGTGGATGACATCATATTTGGATCACCAAATGAGAAGCTTTGTGAAAAGTTCTCAAAGCTCATGCAAAGCAAGTTTGAGATGTCAATGATGGGGCTGGTGAATTTCTTCTTGGGACTTCAAGTCAAACAATCTAAAGAAGGAATTTTCATCAACCAAGCCAAGTACACAAGAGAAATGATCAAAAAGTTTGGGTGTTCAACAAGCAAGCCAGTGAGGATTCCAATGAACACTAACTGGAAAATGGATCCAGATGAGTGGATTGGCAACCAACTCTACTGAATATAGAGGAATCATTGGATCACTCCTCTACCTCATAGCCAGCAGGCCTGACATCACCTTTGAAGTAGGTGTATGTGCAAGGTTCCAAGCTAATCCTAAGAAGAGTCATCTAGAGGCTGTAAAAAGGATCCTGAGATACCTCAAAGGCACTGAGAATGTAGGCCTTTGGTATCCAGCAGATGACAACCTTGAGCTAACTGGCTACTCAGATACAAACTATGGAGGATGCAGAATTGATAAGAAGTCCACTTCTGGAACATGCCAATTCTTGGGAAGCAAGCTCATCTTTTGGTTCTCAAAGAAGCAAAACACTGTGACAACTTCAACTACTGAAGCTGAGTATGTTGCAGCTGGAAGTTGTTGTGCTCAAATCCTTTGGTTGAGACAACAACTCAGGGACTACAATGTCAACTCTCCTGAAGTGCCAATATTTTGTGACAACAACAGTGCTATAGCAATATCACAAAATCCAGTATTACACACAAGATGCAAGCATGTGGTCATCAAGCATCACTTCATAAGAGACCATGTGGAGAAGAAGGACATCAAATTGGTGAAAATCCACACAGATCATCAAAAGGCTAATATTCTAACCAAGCCTCTTGCTGAAGCAAGGTTCATGGAACTTTCAGCAGAGTTGGGACTTCTTGATACAGGAAAGATGGACAAGTAAGCCCAAGGGAGTTCAACAATCAAGGGGGAACAAGAACAGTTCTTTAGCAGACTTGGGCAAAGTCTACTAAATTCAGGAGAGATGACCCAAAATGGTTAAGAAAAGTTGGGCAGATCAATTCATTGATCTGGGCCCACTTCAGGAGAATTAGGTCAGGACAGTTGTCCATGTGGGGCCAGATAAGCTGGTATTGCTATAAAAAACATATCTAGGTTTGATAAGCACCTACTTTGGGTAATCATTGCCTATTTTGATGGTTGTCTCATTCCTCTTCAAGCCATCACCTTTACAAAGATTTAATTTGTCCCCTACCCAAAAAGTCACTTTCGAAGCATTTAATGCAAAGATTCAATTCTTGTTTGCATTAAACATTTCAAGCCCACAATCTACCTTGATAACTCCCCGACCATAATAAGCCTTAACTTCTTACTCCACGTTTTAATAAAACAGTTTTAAAACATTGAAATCATTTTCCAACCGTTGGATCATTAATTGGCCAACCCCCCTAAATTAATCCTGGCCATCCAATGTTTGATTTCCCCTTTTGTAAACTGTTGAATTGCCTTAAAACTCACCAACTCATTGACATACATTCCTTTTGGAATATACTCAAGTCTTAAGAAGCTCAAACCCTTTCATTCTTCCCCACGCATTCTTACAACTCTCAAACCCTAACCAAAATTTTCAAAACCTTCAGGCTTTCTTACAGTTCATCAATGGCACCCAAGATTAGACAAGACAAGCTTGTTGACTTCTCAAATGAGAAATTAGACATTGATTTTGAGTACCTTAGACACAAAAACAACCTCACATTCGAACCAATACTTTTCTTTGAGAGTGAACTTCCTGAAGTTACTCCCACACTAAGATGGCTAAGAAGAGCAGATTTGCAGAAGTTCATGGAAAACAAGCCAATCTCATGCCTTGAGCAATACATGGCTGAGTTCTTTGCTTTTCTCAAATGGAAAGGTAAAGCAATTGTAGGAGCAGCTTCCACAAGATTGACCTATGTTGATGAAGGTTAGGAGGAGGAGAGCTCACATATGGTCAAGTTCTCTGAGGAGGACTTAGAAGATGCATTTGAATTGCCTTCAGAAGGAAGGAATCCAGAATCTTATTGTGCAGGGCATGAAAAAGATGTTGCCCAAGCATGGCTTAAAACTCCAGGTCCACTTTCGTCCACACAGCACAGAAATACTCTCAAGCCTGAATTTCTCACACTTTTTGAAGTGGTGACCAAGAGTATTCTTGGCAATACTGGAAGTCTTGAGCAAGTAAGCTTGCCAAGAATTAGGATCATGGCTGATGTAATTGATGCCAGTGACAAGGGAATCAAATTCAACTAGAGAGGCTTCATCACGGGGGAAATGATGAAGGACAAGGCAAAGTTCAAGGTGAAATCCCACATGAAGGTGGTGATGGAGGGAAAGTTGAGATATTGCACAAGGGCAAGTCTCTTGATTGAAAGATTTTCCCACTACTCTCAAATGTAGACATTTGCCAAGCCTCTTCCTGCTCAGAAAATCATGTTCAGGAAACTTTCCAAGAAAACTGAGAAGAGGAAGCTACAGGTAGCCAAACCTGCTGAAGTGGTGGAACAGAAGCCCAAGATGAAGCCTAGGAGAAAGGCAAGGGCTGTGAAAACAAAGAAAATGACCCAAATCTTATCAGAAGAGGAATTTGATACTTCAGCAGAGTTGGAAAAGGTTGCTGAAGAAGGGGTAAGTGTGCCATCTGATTTTGAGGAACTTGGGGAAAAAATCCCAATGGCTGTGAAGAAGAGCAAGAAGCAATTTGCTTCTAAGAAAAGGGTCAAGGAAGTTGTCCCAGAAGAAGAAGGAAGTGGCAGTTCTAGAGCAAGCAAGAGAAGGGCCAAACCTTCTGAAAAGATGTTGTCCTTGCAGGAAGAGAAGACATTGAAGGTTGCTCTCAAGGAGAGTAGAGCTGAAAGCATATCAAGGTCAAAGTCCAAGTCCAAAACCAAATCCCCTGAAGTTGGCACCCCTGAGTCTAAACTTCCTGAAACCCACTTTTCAGAGCACAACTCCCCTGAAAACCAAAACCTTCCTGAAACCCAAGAACCTAACTCCCCTGACCCACAAAACCCCTGAAAACCAAACCATCATTCCCTTAGATCTTACTAAGAGATATTCTCCATAGGGAACAGCTCAAAGAAGTCCAATTGATTTATTGGCAGCCATTGTAGTTGATGAATCAAGACTTGAATCCCCTCTTGATTCAACTATGCTTTCATATTCCAGATTCCTTGAAGCTGCATTGATGGAACCCACACCCCTAAGTAAACTCCCTTCAGGAACATTGCTCTCAAAAGCACCTGAAACAACCCTTGCTGAGCCCAATGTCCCTGAACCTAACCCTGAAACCAACCTCCCTGAAACTGTTGCCAACTCTCCTATAACCCAAAGTCCCCAGTCAGACGGAGATGAGGAGGAATATACCTTTGAAGGTATGCTCAGAGGAGGAGCCAGAGCAACTGTAGACAGCTTGTATCCCAATCTTGCTGAATTCCCAAGATTGCAGAGGACTTTCCATGATTTGAGAGCTCTAGTTGAAGTAAAAGACAAAACCATCATTGAAATTGCCCAAGCTATACAAGACAAGGGTGCAAGTTGGTGGCAGATTGAGGAAAGTAGACTTCTACACTTTGCTGGTGCTCGGAAGACAAGATTCTTGACAGATGAAGTTGTCTTTGCAAAGTTAGTGGAAGATAAGATTGCTGAAGAAAATGATAGAATTGCAAAGGGCATCAAACATCCTGATAGCAGTTCTACTTATGATAGTGATGATCCCACAAACCCCAACCCTCTTGGTCCTCAAGTGCGCAAGGTTCATTACCTCACATATGCAAGAACAAAGGGCTATGTTGCTTCAGAGGTGTTGACCATTGATGGTAACATAGTCAAAGATACATTAGCCCATGATGGTTCATCTGAGCTTGAGGCACGGCTAAATGATGTTGAGACTTCTCAAGAAGAAGCTAGTTTGGTTAAAACCTCATCAGTGTCAGCAGAGTTGGACACTGACCATCTTTTAACCATTCAGGATGACTCAGTGGCCTTGGTATGCCCAAGCACTATGATCTCCTAACAACTGCCTTCTATGAATCCTGTTGAGGATGTAGAAGATGCAGGTTTAGGTGAAGGAGTTGAAAAGGAGAATAGTCCTGAAAAACTAGAGGGTGTTTAGGATGAAAGTGAGGTAGTAATCACTAAGATAGTGAGTGTATCAAACATAGAGGGAGAGGATGGAGTAAGTGAGTAAGGACAGATTATTCTTGAAGTCAAATCTGAACTTCAAGAATCCCTTGATGAGAGGAGATATGTTCTTCATGATTGTGAGATTATCTTTGATGAAGGAGAAAAAGAAATAGTTGAAAATGAGGAGAAGGCTAGTGATGAATCAGGGCCTTATGAAAAGGAAATTGAGGGTGTTTTTGCTGATAATTTTTTCTATGCAGATGCTGCAGGTATGACTCTTGAGCAAATTTCCAGTTCAAGCTGATGCAAGTCTATCCAAAATAGCACTTGAGGAGCATTCAACAAAGTTGGACACCTTGGCCCAACAAGTAGAGAATGTCCATGCACAAACTTCTGAAGCCTTGGATGAACAAGGAAGAACACTTGCCTCAGTGGATATGAGGCTCACTGGTTCAGAAGATGTGGTGCTGCTCACTATAGAAGTAAGAATCAGTGGTGTTGAATCTGGGCTGCAGACCATCTCTACTGAAGTTCAGAAAGCTAAGCACAACATGGATAACTTCACCAAGTCTGTGAAGAAGGATCATAAATTGCTTCTTGACAACCATAATAAAAATATCAAAGCTCTCAAATTGGTTGTGAAGCAGGCCATTGGAAAGAAGAGTGCTCTTCAGAAGAAAAGGGCAGAGGAGATGAGATTGGCTATGGTGAGAGAAGCTTCAGCCAAGTTCTCTGAAGAAGTGATGGCCAAGATTTCTGAATCTGCAGTGGCCAACCTTACTGAACTTCTCAAGGCCAACCTTGATGCATCCCTTAGAACAACTTTAGAAGAGGTTGTTGAGCAGAAAATGAAGCCTGTTCTTACTTTCCTTAGCATGAGCAGTGATAGGATGGAAAACATTCATGATGAGAATGTTTATCTTCTTGTGGAGATAAGTCCCTGAATCAGGCCCAATCCTTATTGGCTACAACAATGAGTGATCTCAAACCCCAATGTTTTTATGAAGCCAAAAAGGGGGAAAGAGAAAGAGTTAGAGCCAAATGTGTCTTGAAGATTGGAGAATGCACTAAAGGAAAAGAGCAAGTGCCTGAGATTGAAGGAAAGGGCAAGAAGGTGATGGACATAGAAGATCTTGATGAAGAAGAGCAACTAGTCATTGCTATGAAGAATTATATGGCTTCAGTGCAAGAAGAAGGTGTTAGGTGGCAGCAAAGTCCAGGTGGAGATTCAGCAGGCTTGGACAAAAGTGTTGAAGATGTCCAAGTCAAGGGGAAGGTCAAGAAACCAAGAAGAACAAGAGGAAAGCAGAGACCTTCACTGATTTTCCCAACAGCCTGGACTTGCCTGCTGAGTTCAGAATTGATGAAGAGTCAACTCTAAAGTAAAGCAAGACTGCTGAGGAAACTGAAATGGCCAAGTGCCCTGAAAAGAAGAAGATTCCAGTCCTTGCTGATGATCCTTCCAAGTTGTTTGAAGAAGGCTTTGGAAAGGACCCTGAGACTCAGCTGAAATTGTCTATGACGAGAGCTAAAGAGAAGATGGAAGCATTGATGGAAGCAAACAGAGCTAGAGACTTGAGAAGACAGAACTTTCAGAAGCCAAGGAGAAAGGGGGCCTCTTACACTAAGCTCAAGCCACAGCTGCTGATCAAGATGGACACCAAGTATCCCCATCTTGACAAATGGGTCCCAATACAGCTGAATGATGAATGGGAGGAAGCAAAGAGGGAGTTTCTTTATGACTTTTATGTCATAGGTAGATGGATGGATGAAGACATTGAATCCATCTTTACTCAGTTTATGTATGAAAACCATAGAGAGCTTTATCAGAAACTCTTTGCTGCTGCAAATATAGCAAGAATGGAGTTCAAATCCCCTGGTCCCATCATCTACATGCCTCCAAAGCTACAAGGCTACATTGATCAGCAAAGGATTCTCCAAGAGTTCATGGAAATACTTAAGATGGAGAAGTTGAAACTTGGACCAAGGGAACAAACAAGGAGGCTATGGACCTAAAGAAGAGGGTCTGGGCACAATATGGGATGGTGCCACCTCCTGAAGAAGATCTCTGAAACTGCTAAGTTTCCTTGTCCCCTTTGCTCATGACTGCTGAAATTTATGCTTAGTATATGCTCTGATTACATGCTCTGATTGGTTGATTTTGATTATCATCATGCTTTGTAATGCTTATATGTTATATCAATGAAAATCAATCATTTTGTTAAAGAGATAATTTCTCATTGTCTCAACTTGCCTGATTTAACCTATATGCACTTAAAACTGTGATTGTACTAACATCTTCTTTCAGGAAATTTAACCTTAGTCATCTCTACTGAAGATACATGTAATAGTATAGTCAAGTCAACTTTGTATAGGTTTTGGCATCATCAAAAAGGGGGAAATTATTGGGAATAAAATGAGATTTTGATTAAGATACCAAAACCCCTTAAGACATGCCAAATAGATAAGTCAAATTGAATGAATATGTTCCAGGAATGTTGGAACATATAGATCAGGCTAGTTGAGAAGCTGGTATGTTAGGCAGCTCTTAGATGCTTTAGATGCATAAGTTGAGGGGGAACACAAGCTTAGAATATTACAAGAATCAATTTCCTCAAGGCTTAGAATCAAGTTGATCCCAACACTGCTGAAATGCTTATTGACCAACCGTGATGATCAAGAAAGTTCAGTAAAGAGACAACCTCCCTGATAATCAATCTCAGAAGAACACATCAGTTAGATCAAGTCTACTAATATATGTGCAATCAAGATCAGAGGAGATGTCCAGCAGAATTGACCAAGCACATTTAAACTAGAAATGTTCTAAGGCAAGAGCCAACTATGATGATGGGGTCAAGACCACTGATATGGAAGCAATGATGCTCAAGAGCTATCAACTAATGATCAGTGAAGTTAGAAAGCCAACTCAACTGAAGAGCTAACCAACACTCCTGATAAGTCAAGTCAGCTGAAAGTGATAAGCAGATTTGTCTTGAAGATAAGGAAAGTTGACCCTTATAAAGGAATCAATGATCTAAAGGAATTCCCATGTGTGATCAACTGAATCTTCAAGTCAGACATTGGGAAGAGTGCTTCAAAGTCAAGACAAGAAGCTTACAGCCGTTTACTTCCCAAAATAAGGACATGTCACTTTCAAGAAACTGTCTTCAAGTTGTAGAACTCAAAGAAGACAAAAATAGACATTTTGAGGTTGTCTCTCCAACGGACATAACCTCAATTTGCTCTATAAATACTGGAGTATGGAGACCATTCAAGGTGTGGAAACTACAAGCATTCAAGCCTTACATACCTTAAGCTATCTCAAAGAAGATTTCATTCTAAGAGTTTCCATACACCTCCAGTTACCAACTAAGATGAACATATTGTAAATCATTCAAAGCTTAGAGAGATATCCTAGCCTTATACAGACCTTAATTGTAAAGGATATCTCACCCTAGTTGGAACCAACATCATCCCTTAAACCTTTCAAGGAAAGTTAGAAGTGGTGTTGTAGTAGAAGTGTGAACTAGAACTGTCAAGTGAAGAACAATTTAGTTCAAGAGTTGAGAGAGTACTAGGACTCTGAATTCCTAGGAATCAAGGCACTAAGGAGTAGTGTGGTTGATCAGTGCACCTTGGCACTATAAATCAAGCTAATTCCAAGTGAAGAAATTATCCTGTTAAATCAGGGAAAGTGGATGTAGGAGCTTGAGTCTCTGAACCACTATAAACTTCTTATGTTATTTACATTCAAGCAATTTCATAAAAGTAACATATTCATACACTGCACACAAACATACTTTCTAAAGACAAACATCATAAGTTGTGCAAAAACTGTTTTGGACAAGTCTCCTAAAAACAGTAAGTGTTAAGAAAGGATTTCAGAATTAAAAGGAGTTTAAATATAAAGGGCCAACTATAATTCCGCACATATAACTTCATTAGATAGTTATTCAACTAAGTACTTCATAGTACTTAGTAGATTGATTATCTAAAACAAAGTTATCATACTTAGAGAAGTTGTCCAAGACAACTCTGCTGATAGGCTATTTGTTTAAAACTGAAAAAGATTTGCATACACATGTGCATTCCCCCCCCCCCCCCCAATCCACTTGTGTCATACTCCTTTCAGGACCAACAGATTTGCAACTTCAGTTGTTCGTTGAAGAAGGCAGATCGAGCGACGTGGACAGAGACGGCGTTAGCATTATCAATGGCCTCTTATCGAAGTGCATCAGCGACCATAGTCCTCGTTAGAGCCCGAGGAATGGAAGACATCGCCAAAAGAGTGGCGGGATCAATCTCTTCGGCGTTCGCGCCCAAGGGGGATCGTGATTGCAGATAGTTGAGCACATCTTCTGATCGGCTGCGATTAGGGCTCAACCTGAATAAAAAAAAAGGAAGAGAAATATTTTTCAAGAAAGGCATTAAATACAGGATTTTCTAACAAGAAATGTTGAAAAATTCATACCGGAAAGTTCTCTCGGGGTCCCACCCGAGCATGGTATCATCCTGAGGATCCCTCGCTGGAAAGGGAGAAGGAATGTTAACAGCAACCTCGGTCTCTTGGTCTTCGGGGCTCGAATGAGTTTCGGATCGGAGAGGTCCGAGGAGGAGAAACTGGGGCAGTAGTAGTAGCAGCAGGCCTACCATGGCGAGGTGGGCGAGAAACGGTAATCTTTTGTCGAGCAGCTTGAGTAGAAGTGCCCGCACCAGGAGCTTGTTTTCTTTTCTTTCCCTTGGTGGGAGGTTTCTCCTTGGCCACTTCCTCGACCCTCTCCCTAACCATGGAATTCTCCAGCATATTGGACATCATGTTTTTCAAAATTTTAGGGATGTTCGTCCTTCGAGGAAGAATGGTTGTGATAGTTAGCGGAACTGAAAAAGCAACAAAAGAGTCAGTTTGGGCATATGAATTGTATGGACGAACAAGAAAACAATGCATCATTTGAAATTTACCCGGAGGAAATTCCCTTAGAATGTGGTGGGGAGTAACGCGAAGACCAGCGTGCTCGCGGATACTCTCTCTGTTCAAATATTCGATCGTTCATTTGTGGAATGGACAAATAATCACGCAGCTCAGATGATAAACGAAGAGTGGGGAAAGACTTCGAACAGACGTTGTTCTCAAGTCAGCTGCAAAAAGAGAAAAAGTTAGTTAGTATAAAAATGCACAAAGGAAAAAATCAAAACATTTACCTTTGATCGAGACAAAGTCAAGAGGAATGTTGATTCGAGCATTCAAATCGTCATGGTGTTTTTCACTCTTCCAATCTCCACTGACGAACCACCATTTTTTCTTCTAGTCCCTGACCTTGTTCGGCATGTGCTCGACGAGCTTAAAACTAGAGCGAGCTCGGAGATAATGCCATCCTACACCATCACCGGCGGTGGGTTGAAGGAGAAAGTTAAGTTCGAGAAGAGCGAGATGTATCCCTTGGCTCCCACTTGCTCGACTCTCAAGACCGAACAAGGTCAGAATTCCTATCAAGTTACTCCATCCGTTGGGGTAAATTTGCATGGGCGACAACCAAATTAAATTCAAGTACAGTAGTTACTAATAACCGGATGGAGAGGGAAGCGAAGACCAGCTTCCATCATGCCTAAGGAAACGGTTATACACCCTTGAGGTGGTTGATCAGCTCACTCATTGGGGGCGGGAATGTTAAACTGAACATCGGCGGGCACAAAAAACATGTTTCGATATTCCATTAGTTGCGAAATGGTTATTTAGCTAGCGAAGTTGTTCGCATCAAAATTACTTGCAACGGCGGGACGGTGATATATTGGGAAGAGGAGAGCGGGGTATTGCGAGATATACTCCTCGTAAGAAGGTCCGGGAATCTCGCCCTCAACATATTCTTTATAACCAGTCAAGAAAGGGCGTATCGTGTCGACATATTCGAAAATGCGAGGAATGGTTTCCGAGTCGAGGTCGCTCTCTTTCCAAGTCAGTTTCGTCGCCGCTATCGGGACAATCTTCTTCGTCCTCGCCATCGTCAGGATCATCGTTCCCGGCGTCCTCGTGAGGAGGAGTCTTATATTGGCTAGTATCGTCCTCGGGGTGAGTAGTTATTGGGTTTATGTTCATCATCGGACGGGAAACCGCCTCTTCTCCACTGGAACCCTCATAATCAGAAGGTATAACCACGATGCCAAGTCTCGGAGTGTGGCGGCGTCCAGCCACCGGAACAGTAGAAAAATGGTCACTTGGACCTTGGGTTTCACTAATATCAAACGGTGGGAGATTCCAAACTCCCCCACCACCTACATTGCTACTTGAAGCCATGGGAAAGTAGATAAAAGAGAAAGAGAAGGATAGAGAGACAAAAGAGCCGTGAAATACCTTGAAAACAGTCGGAAAATGCTTGAGTTCTTTGCCGGAAATCGAATTCACAAAAGCTTGAAAGAAGTAAAAGTGAGAAATGGGGAAGAGAGGGTCTATTTATAGGCCCCAAACATGCAAGGACTTATTTGCAAAAAATGGGGTAAATCCCGTAATAAACACAAAGTTAGGGGGTTCTTCTCCAAAGTGACGCGCTGATTGATGATCACGCGCGTCCTTTATCTCCAAACGCGCCCCACACGTTATTTAAAATTTGAATTTGGCGCATGCTTCTGACACCAGCCGTCAAATCAGGCGTCATCAAATCGTTTCGAAAAAGCAAGAGATCTTGGCAAAATCGAGACGAAATTTTAGCCTAGTAAGTTTTGAGATAATAAAACAAAAATATTACAACGAACATATATATTTTTGTTCGCCCATCGAGCAAAGTCACGAAGAGCGGCCAGGGGCTAATGTTATATACATTATGTCCGGTCAACAAGTCAACATTTGTTTTATTGACTGGTCAACAATTCAACGAAGAAAAGTCAAAGTCGTCGAGCCTAGTCAGCCAGGTCAAGGGCGAGCAACCAACAAGAAGCGAGCAAGGTAAGTATATGTTAATTGGCAAAACACGTCAAAAGTGTCCACGTGGCAGCGAGCAAGAACCTTCATGATCGGCGAGCAAAGGTTAGAAATGGTGGCAAAATGATATATGTGGGGTCACAAGTAAAGAAGGTCGGCATAATAAAGGATGACGAGCAATGTCATGGGCGAATAAGGTGTCTTGAAGATGTGAAGAAGGTAGTTATATAAGAAGATCCAAGTCTGAGTGCTCGCCTTAAGCCCAGAATAGAGCAGCATTTACCGAACAAAGATGGAATTCATAGTCCGAGCATTGACAAGTCAAAGGCGGTGCAAGTGGTATGATCGGCGCCAAGAACAACGATCGATGGGACTTAAAGTGGCTAAATGCAGAGGCATTTAATACAAAGTATATGCATTAAATGCAAGGAATGATTACACTAATAGTAGTTGTATTTACATTAAATGAACATTTAATAGCAAGAATATTCATTTAATGTGTGGATTAATGCTGAGCTGCCAGCATTAAATGCATGCAAAGTTGTAACCTAGTATAAAAGCCCATTGAGGGCATAATAAACAGATCTGAATTTCATTATCTTAGACACACAACCCTAATTTCAGCTTCTCTCTCAAGCTACTTTCAAGTTCTAACTGAAGAACAAACCCTAATCTAAAAGAGTTCATCAAGAAGATCTTTGATCATCTTTTGATCCGTAAAACACCACTCATAAATAAATGATATTGTTTGTTGTCGTTTGATCGATACACACCGACAAAAAAGGTTACAACAATGTTGAACAAGCTAAGTAATTTAAAATGTGTTTTTATTGATGTGTAAATCTCATAAGGTTTTGGCTTAAATACATGTTAGTAGAACTTTCTAGAATCACTATAACTACATATCTTCTGTAGGAAGTTAGCCTAACAAACTTGCTAACTAACTATACATACAACGGTTTATAAGCATGTGTTGCATGTACAGGGGTGAACTAATCGATGGAGTGTGTGTACAGTTCACGTGTTTTGCATGCATGTTGTAGGAGTGTATTTACTAATTCTTCAGGAGTGTATTTCCTAATACTTTTGCATGAGGATTTGCATGAGTTTAACATGCTCCGACTAGCTATAAAACCCCTGAAGATGAGAGGCCAAGAGTTGTGCACAGCGAGTGGAAACGAGAGGGAGCTAAGGATTTGGTGAAGATATCATCTTGTTGATCATCCGTCGGCACATATCGAAATTTAGGGTTTCATCAAGCACCTTTTCTCGTATGAAATGCACATCAATTTCAATGTGTTTTGTACGAGCATGAAAGGCTGGACAGAAGGCAAGCTTAATTGCTCCTTC
The DNA here is from genome assembly GCA_963675135.1 of Galeopsis tetrahit. NCBI lineage: Eukaryota > Viridiplantae > Streptophyta > Magnoliopsida > Lamiales > Lamiaceae > Galeopsis > Galeopsis tetrahit. The sequence goes on from OY776126.1 coordinate 67,558,390, forward strand.
ATTATCACACCACAGGATCAATGGAGATGTTAAAGGGAGACCAAATTCTTTGAAGAGGGAGGTAACCCAAATGAGATCAGTAGCAGCTAAGGCAAGGGACTTGTACTCAGCTTCAGTGCTGCTACGAGCTACAACGGACTGTTTGCGAGAACACCAAGCAAGAAGATTGATACCAAGTTTGATTCAAAATCCACTAGTGCAACGTCTATCATCCAAGGAAGCAGCAAAATCCGAATCCGCAAATGCAACCAACCTGAAGTCAGAGATAGAACTAAAAACAAGACCATTAGAAAGAGTGCCCTTGATGTAACGAAGCACCCTTTTGTAAGCTTTCCAATGTTTAATGTTGGGTGTGTGCAAAAATTGACTTAGCTTGTTAACCGAGTATGCAATATTAGGCCTTGTGAGGGTGAGATATTGGAGAGCACCAACAATAAATCGATACAAAGTAGGGTTCTCAAATGGAGAGGAATCAAATTGGAAGAGTTTTATAGTTGGACAGGAGGGAGTGGGAATTGGTGTCCATTTGTGGAGCTCATCTTTGAGAAGGATTTCTTTGGCACACTTGGATTGAGTGAGAGTGATTGTTGGTCCAGAAAGGAGTATATAACAAGTGTATGGGGGGGAATACACTTGTATGCAATTTCTTTTCAAACTTTGATCAAACCAGTCTTCAACAAGGTTGTCCTGGACAACTCTGCTGATATGATGAACTCTTTATAGATAGCCAAGCTACTAAGTACTATTGAGTACTTAGTTGAATAACTATCTAAGGGAGTTATATGTGCGGAATTAGTGGTTGGCCCTTTAGTTTAAACTCCTTTTAATTTCTGAAATCACCTTAATAGTTTATCCAGTTCAGGGAACTTGTCCAAATCTTGTTTTGCACATTTTAGGATATGTATCTTTGAAAGTCTAATTTGTGCAGTGTTGAGTGTATGTGTATGCTTGAGAGTAAATCAACACAAGAGTTTATAGTGGTTCAGAGACTCAAGCTCCTACATCCACTTTCCCTGATTTAACAGGATAATTCATTTACTCTTGGAATTAACTTGTTTTATAGTGCCAAGGTGCACTTGATCAAGAACACCACTCCTTGGTGATTTGATCCCTAGGATGTCTAGAGTCCTAGTACCCTTTCTCAACTCAGAACTGAACTGTTCTTCTCTCAACAGTTAGTTCCTTCCACTTCTACTACTACAACCTTCTAACTTTCTCTCTTGAAAGGTATAAGGGTTGAAGTAAGGTTCCAACCAATGAGATATCCTTTACAATGAAGGTCAGTGTATAAGGATAGGATATCTCTTCTAAGCTTTGTATGGATTATACAATGGGGTTCAGCTTAGATGAAGTGTTTGAAGACTAAGAATGTCTTTTAAGGACTTTGAAACTTCAGAGTAGTTGTAGTTGGATTCAGTAGATTGGATGCTTCAAAATGGTCTTCACACTTCTGTATTTATAGACAAATTTGAGGATTTGCCCGTTGGAGAGGCAGCCTCAAATGTCTATAAATGTCTTCCTTGAAATCTTCAAACTGGAAGACAAATTCTGATAGTGGCATGTCCTTGTTTTGGGAAATAAACGGCTGTAACCACTTTGTCTTTATTCTGCAGCACTTTTCCCAATGTCTGACTTCAAGATTCACTTGGTCAAACATGGACATCTCTTCTTATCAATGATCCTGAGATAAGGACAACATTCCTTATCTCTTGGACAACTCTACTTATCAGTTTCAGCAGAGTTTTCTTATCAGCAGTGTTGGCTTTTTAGCTCTTCAGATGACTTGGCTCTTTCTCTTTCCATTTCTTCTTTGTGTTGTTATTTGAGCATATATGTCTTGGAAAGGTGAGTTTGACCTCTTCAGCATAGTTGGCCTTTGATCTTAAAGGCTTGGTCTATTTCAATTGTGTTGGGACAATATTGCTGGACAACTCTTCTGAACTTGACAATTCTTGTAGTAGACTTGATCTTCAGGATCTACTCTTCTTAGTTGATATTCAAATAGGTTGTTCCACTTTGACTAGACTTTGATTAGCATACTTGTCCTTCAGCAGACTTGGGGTCAATTCAGAAACTGAGCCTTGAGGGGACTTGGACAGAATAGACTTATAAGCATGTGTTCCCCCTCAAATAGTGCATCTATTTATCTAAGAGCTGCCTAACACCTCAGCTTCTCTACTTGTCTTAGTCTACATGTTCCAACAGTCCTGAAACATGTTCATTCAAATTGACTTATCTACTTGGCATGTCTCAGGAGGGTTTTTGGTATCATAATCAAAACTCATTTTATTCCCAACAATTTCCCCCTTTTTGATGATGCCAAATACTATACAATCTATGCAAAGATGACTTGATTACACTTATTACATTCTACTTCAGTGAAGGTGACTGAGGTCAAGTTCCCTGAGAGAAAATGTGTTAGTGTATTTTCTGTTTTCATTTGCATATAGCTAGGTTGATAAGTCAGACAAGTTAGAATTCAGTAATGTTGATTCAAAATGTGTTCAACTATCATTCAAATAAGAGATCATTACAAGCGTGTTGATAGTTGAACAAACATATCAGAGCATGAACATTACATCAAAGCATAAATTAACTAAGTTACATGATCAGAGCAATACTTAACAAGATATTCTATCAGAGCATCAATCTTTGAGTATTAGAGCAAACAGTTGCCAGAGCAAAAACATATCAACAGTCTTGAGCAATTTCAGCATAGATGACCAATTTCAACAAGTCAGCACTCAAGACATTCAAATCAGCAGAAAAAAGGGTCAAGAGGACTTAGCCAATTCAGAGATTATCTTCAGGAGGTGGCACCATCCCATATTGTGCCCACACCCTATTCTTTAATTTCATGGCCTCTTGGTTAGTGCCCTTAGGTCCAAGTTCCATCCTGTTCAACTTCAGGATCTCAAAGAATTCTTGGAAGATTCTTGACTGATCAATCCATCCATTCAGCTTTGGAGGCATGTAGATGATTGGCTTAGGGGCAGTGAGTTCAATTCTTGTAATGTCAGCAGCTGCAAGCAATTGTTGATATAATTTCCTGTGATATTCTATCATGAACTCAGTAAAAGTGGAGTTGACATATTTTCAATTCCATCTATCAATGACATAGTAGTCATAGACAAACTCCCTCTTTGCCTCTTCCCATGTATCATTCAGCTGTATTGGCACCCATTTATCCAAGTGTGGATATTTGGTGTCCATGGGGATCAGTTGTTGTGGCTTTAATTTGCTGTAGGTTGCTCTTCTTCTTCTTGGTTTCTGAAAATCAATTCTTCTCTTGTCTCTTGCTCTGTTAGCTTCTTCCATTAGATCCATCTTTTCTTGGGCCCTCATCATGGCCAGCTTCTGTTGTGTTTCAGGGTCTTTGTCATACCCTTATTGAAACAGCTTTGATGGATCATTTAACAGCACAGTTATCTTCTTCTTTGGTTGGGGTCCAAAGCCTTCTTCATATAGCTCTTCAATATTTTCAGCAGCTTTGGCACCTTCAATGGACTTAGTCTCAGCAGACTTGTCAGTTTTAGAAGACTTTGCTTTCTCAGCAGTCTTGGTCACTTCAGCAGTCTTGACCTTTTCAGCAGTTTTGGACTTTTCATCATTCTTGCTCTTCTTGGAGGTAGGCTCTTCTTCTTCAATCCTGAATTCAAGTGGCAAATCAAGACTGTTAGGAAAATCTGTAAAAGTTTCAAAAACTTTCCTTTTGTTTCCTTTTGCTTTCTTGATTTTGCCTCTTATTTGGACTCCTTCAGTGGATTTGTCCATTCCAGAAGCTTCTCCTCCAGGCCTTTGCTGAAGCCTTGCTTTTTCCTCTTGTGCTGATGCCATTGAATTTTTCAATGCTATGGCCAGTTGTTCCTCTTCATCAAGATCTTCTAAGTTCAGCACTGCTTGCTTCTTGCCCTTATCTTCAGCAGCCTTTTCCTTGCCCTTATCTGAACCACCAATTATCAAGGCACCTTTGGCCCTTGCTCTTTCTCTTTCCCCCTTTTTGGCAGCATCAAAACATTGAGGTTTGAGCTCACTCATGGTTGTTGCCATCAAGGATTGAGCTTGGTTCAGGGACTTCATCTCTTCCAGCAAATATACATTCTCATCATATATATTCTGCATTCTGTCACTGCTCAAGCTAAGAAAAGCTAGAACAGGCTTCATCTTTTGCTCAACAACCTCTTCCAAGGTTGTTCTAAGAGATGCATCAAGTTGGGCCTTCAGGAACTCAGTAAGATTTGTCACAGCACTTTCAGCAATGTTGGCCATCACTTCTTGAGAAAATTTTTCTGAGGCAGCCTTCACCATTGCTAGCCTCAATGCTTCAGCCCTTTTCTTTTGTAGGGCAGTTTTCTTTCCAAGGGCTTGCTTGACAGTCAGTCTAAGTGATTTGACATTGGAATTGTGATTGTCTCTTAGCAGCTTCTGTTCTTTCTTGACCTCTTTTGAGATAGCCTCCATGCTTGACTTAGCTTTTTGAACTTCAATGGAAATGGTTTGCAGACCAGATTCCACTCCACTTATCCTTGCTTCTAATGTAGGTAGTACTACATCTTTAGAGCTAGTCAATCTCATCTCCACAGATGCCAATGTTCTACCTTGCTCATCCAAGGTTCCAGAAGTTTGAGCATGAGCAGATTGGACTTGATGGGCCAAGGAGTCCAACTTAGTTGTTTGCATCCCAAGCAGAGCTTGTGCTGATCCAGAATCCACTTGGATGGGAGCATCTGTTAAGAAATCATCTGCAAAGATTTGGTCAAGAGAAATACCTGCAAGTTCTGACAAATCAAATGGGTTAGAGAATAAACACTCATCACCCTCAGTATTTTTTGCATAAGACTCTGATACATCAGCAGCCTTCTTCTCATTTTCAACTATTTTTTAACTCCCTTCATAAATAATGTCCTCACACAAAGGATCAGGTCTCCTTTCATCAAGGGATTCCTAAAGTTCAGATTTGACTTCAAGAATAACCTGTCCTTCCTCACTTATTCCACCCTTATTTGGTGGTACACTCACAATCTTAGTAATTACTACCTCTCTATTATCCAAAACTCCCTCTGATTTTTCAACTATACTTTCTTTTTCAACCCCTTCTCCTAAACCTGCAACACCTTCACCCTCAACAGGGTTCAAAGGAGGCAGTTGTTGGGAGATCACAGTGCTTTTCTCAGCAGCCACTGAGTCATCCTGAATGATTAATGGCTGATCAGTGTCCAACTCTCCTGACACTGAATAGGCCTTAACCAAACCAGCCTCTAGGATAGGAGCCTCCACATCTGTAAGCTGTGCCTTGGGTTCAGAAGAACCTTCATTGGCAGATGTGTCCTTGGTTGTGTCACCAGCTCTGGTCAACACCTCTGAAGATACAGAGCCTTTTCTATGATAGGTGACAAGAGGATTTGAGAACTTGCTGGATTCAGAAGGGTTGGATTGGGGAGGTTGGTCTGAGAGGGTTCAGGAGGGTTGTCTTCAGAAGGTTGGGAGGGGTTTGAAGGGTCATCTTTGCCATCATCATTAGAGCTGCTATCAAGGTGCTTGATCCCTTTAGCTAGTCTCTCTTTCTCCTCTACAATTTTATCAGCAACCAACTTGGCAAATACTTCCTCATCAGTGAGGAACCTTGTTTTGTTTACTCCAGCAAAGTGGAGTAACATGCCCTCTTCAATCTGCCACCAATTTGCACCTTTGTCAAGAATGACTTATGCAATCTCCATGATGGACTTATCTTTCACTTCCACTAACATTCTCAAATCATGGAACATGGTTTGAAGCCTTGGGAAGTCTGCAAGTTATGGATACAAGCTGTCCACAGTAGCCCTTGCTCCACCTCTGAGCATACTTTCATAAGTATACTCGTCCTCATCACCACTTGAGTGGGGACTTTGGGTTATAGGGGAGATGGCTTTAGTTTCAGGAATTGCAGATTTAGGAAGATTGAGTTCAGGGGGGTTGACTTCAGAAGGGTTGAGCTCAATAGAGGGTACTTCAGTTGCTTTTGAGAGCAATGGATCTGAAGGGACTTTGCTAAGGGGGGTTGGCTCATGAAGTGCACTTTCTAGGAATTTTGAATAGTGGAGCATAGATGAGTCAAGAGGAGACAGGAGTCTTATCTCATCTACTGCAAGATCAGCTAGCACATCAATTCCACTTCTTTGTACACTCCCTTCTGGAGAATATCTCTTAGTAAGATCAACAGGGGTGATGGGTTGGTTAGGATGGGTAACATGGGTTTCAGGGGAGTTGGGTTCAGGATTTTGGGTTTCAGGAAGGTTGGCTTCTATGGGTTGGCCTTCAGGGACTTTGGACTCAGGGGTTCCAGAACCAGAAGAATTGGTCCTGGACTTGGATTTTTTCCTACTTTCTGCCCTGCTCTCCCTTAGAGCTACTTGGAGAGACCTTTCCTCCTGAAGTTCCAGAATCTTGTCAGTGGGCTTGGCTCTCCTCTTACTTGCTCTACTGCTCCCACTTCCTTCCTCTTCCTTCTCAGGGACAACTTCCCTGGGCCTTTTATCACCCTTCTTCTTTCGCCTTGTCTCATTGTACTTCTGCCTCAACTCTTCTGAGTGATCAGAAGGCACTTGCACTCCCTCTTCTGCCACTTCATCAACTTCAGTTGATGCTCCTGAGGCTTCTTTTGATGGAATTTGAGACAATTTATTTGTCTTTACAACTCTGGCCTTAGTTCTCTTCTTCAACTTAGGTTTCTCTTCTTGCTTAACTTCAGCAGGTTTGGCCAGAAGCATCCTTCTTTGTTCAGTTTTCTTGCTTAGCTTTCTGAACAAGATTTTCTAGGCAGGGAGAGGTTTTGCAAATGTTTGCATTTGAGAGTAATGAGAGAACCTCTCAATCAATAGGCTTGCCCTGGTGCAGTACTTCAGTTTCCCTTCTAACACAACCTTGTTGTGAGCTTTCACTTTAAACTTGGCCTTCTCTTTCATCATTTCATTCAAGATGAATGTCCTCCAGTTGAATTTGATGCCCTTATCACTGGCATCAACTACTACAGCCATTATTTTGATCCTTGGAAAGCTGACCTGCTCTAGACTCCCAGTGTTGCTTAACAGACTCTTTGTAACTACCTCAAAGAGATTGAGGAATTCTGGCTTGGGAGTCCTTTTGTGTTGAGTAGAGGAAATAGGACCTGGTACAAGCAACCATTCTTGAGCAATCTCCTCTTCATGCCCATTTCCATAAAACTCTGGATTCCTCCCTTCAGAAGGTAATCCAAAAGCTCCTTCAAGATCTTCTTCAGAAAATTTCACCCTGTGAAATCTTTCTTCTTCATCTCCCTCTGCAACATAAGCTAGTCTTGTTGCCAACTCTCCATCTTCAGGCTTTCCTTTCCACTTTAGGAAGGCAAAGAATTCAGCCATGTAGTTTTCAAGGCAAGAGCTTGGTCTTCCCTCCATGAACTTCTTAAGACCTACTCTTCTCAGCCATCTAAGTGTTGGAGTGATTTCAGAATCTTCATTCTCAAAAGAGACAATAGGCTCAAATATGAGGTTGTTCTTGTTGCTAAGATACCCAAAATCAAGGTCTAGATCCTTGTTTGTGAAGTTAACAACCATTTCAGTTCTAACTTTGGGAGCCATTGAAGAAAAATGAAGGATTTTGAGAGAGTTTTAGAGAAGATGAAATCTAGGGTTTCAAGAGACTTTGAATGCGTGGGGAAGAATGAATTGTTGTATGACTTCTTAAGACTTGTGAATATTCCAAAAGGAATGTATGTCAATGAGTAGGTGAGTCTTAAGGCAATTCAACGGTTTACAAATAAGGAAATCAAGATTGAACGGCCAAGATCAATTTCAGGGGAGTTGGCCAGTTTTGATCCAACGGTCAATAACTAATGAAACAGTGAAAAACTGTTTTTATACAAACGTGGGAAGGAGTTTAATGTTTGTTTAATGCTGGGGGGTTATCAAGGTAGATCATGTCTCGAATTGTTTAATGCAAACAAGAGTTAAATCTTGGCATTTAATGCATTAAAAGCGACTTTTTGGGTAAGGGACAAATTGAATCCTTGAAAAGGTGATATCTTTAAAAGGAATGGGACAGTTATTGAAATAGGCAATGATTACCCAAAATAGGTGCTTATCAGACCAAGATTTGGTTTGATAGCCAAGACAACTTATCTGACCCTACATGGACAAGTGTCGTGAAGTGATGTGGACAAGTGTCCTGAATTTTAATGGACAAGTGTCCTGAACAATTGAGGTCATCTGTTCTGAGCTTCAGTAGACTTGACCAAGTCTGCTGAGCTTTTCTTATAGTTCCCCCTTGAATAATTAACTCCTTTGGCCTCATTTATCCAACTTCCCTGGATCAAGAAGTCCCAACTCTGCTGATAATTCCAAGAATCTTGTCTCTGCAAGTGGTTTTGTCAATATATCAGCTTTTTGATGATCTGTGTGGATTTTCACCAACTTGATATCCTTCTTCTCCACATAGTCTCTAATGAAGTGGTGTTTGATGTCCACATGTTTGCATCTTGTGTGCAAAACTGGATTCTGAGATATTGCAATAGCACTATTGTTGTCACAGAATATAGGCACTTCAGTAGAGTTGACATTGTAGTCTCTTAGTTGTTGTCTCAACTAAAGGATCTGAGAACAACAACTTCCAGTTGCTACATATTCAGCTTCAGTGGTGGAGGTTGTCACTGTGTTCTGCTTCTTAGAGAACCAAGAAATGAGTTTGTTCCCTAAGAATTGACATGTCCCTGAGGTGGACTTCCTGTCAATTCTACAGCCTCCATAATCAGCATCTGAGTAGCCAGTGAGCTCAATGTTGTCATCAGCAGGGTACCAAAGGCCTAGATTTTCAGTTCCTTTGAGATACCTCAAGATCCTCTTAGCAGCCTCTAGATGGCTTTTCTTAGGACTTGCTTGAAACCTAGCACAAACACCTACTGCAAAGGTGATGTCAGGTCTGCTGGCAGTAAGGTAGAGGAGTGAGCCAATGATTCCTCTATACTCAGTAGAGTTGGTTGGAACATCACTCTCATCTGGATCCATCTTCCAGTTTGTATTCATGGGGATCCTTACTGGCTTGCTGGTTTGTACACCCAAATTTCTTGATCATTTCCCTGGTGTACTTTGCTTGGTTGATGAATATTCCTTCTTTTGATTGCTTGACTTGTAAGCCCAAAAAGAAGTTCATCATTCCCATCATTGACATCTCAAACTTGCTTTGCATGAGCTTTGAGAACTTCTCACACAGCTTCTCATTTGGGGATCCAAATATGATGTCATCAACATATATTTGGACAAGCAAGATGTCCTCTCCTTCAGTGATTCTGAAGAGAGTTCTATCCACAGTGCCTTTGATAAATCCATGGTCCAAGAGGAACTGTGATAGTGTGTCATACCAAGCTCTTGAAGCTTGCTTGAGTCCATATGGAGCTTTCTTCAGTCCGTAGACTTGATTTCCAACCTCAAAACTAGGTGGTTGCTCAACATAGACTTCTTCTTTCAAAACTCCATTCAAGAAGGCACTCTTGACATCCATCTGGTATACTTTGAACCTTTTGTGGGCTGCATGTGCTAAGAATAGCCTTATTGCTTCTAGCCTTGCCACAGGTGCAAATGTTTCATCATAGTCAATGCCTTCTGATTGACAATAGCCCTTTGCCACTAATCTGGCTTTGTTTCTAACAATCACATCATTCTCATTCTTCTTGTTCTTGAACACCCACTTGGTTCCTATGACATCTTGATGTGAAGGTCTATCCACCAGCTCCCATACATCATTTCTAGTGAATTGGTTCAGCTCTTCCTGCATTTTTTTGATCCAATTTGCATCTTGAAGTGCTTCTTCAATGTCACTTGGTTCCTGTTCTGATAGGAAGCAGCAAAACAAAGCACTTTCACCATGAAACCTTCTGGTTTTTACTCCTATACTTGGATCACCAAGTATCAGATGAGTAGGATGGTCAGACAACCATGTCCTTATTTTTCTGATCCCTTCAGTAGAGTTGTCCTCTACTAAGGTTGAGTCACCAATATCATAAAATTCAGGATAATTGAATGCAGGATCTAATTCAGGATCATATTCAGGGATGTTGTCCTCAATGTCAGGGACATTGGCATTTTCAACATTTATATTTCCCCCTTGAATATTAGATCCATTAACTACCTCAGCAGGGCCTGCTTCTTCATTGGTAGTTGTTACCTGAGTGTGAACTGGGATTGGGTCATTCAGTTCACCATTTCCTTCAGTGGGGTTTGCCTCAGGAAGGTTGCCTTCAGGATTGTTGTCCAGTATTATGTTTTTCAGGAAGATTGGCTTGGACAACATCTATGAATACAGTGTCCTTGTCTTTTAGGCTCAATCTGGTTGTTCTTTGTGTGATTTCTTCAGTGTCCAGGTTTTTGTTCCTGACCTCAAAAGTAGATTCATCATACACAACATGAGGTGTTTCCTCCACAATTAGGGTTTTGCAGTTGTACACCCTGAAAGCTCTACTGATTTGAGAATATCCAAGGAATATTCCCTCATCAGCTTTGCTGTCAAAGGCTTTCAACTGCTCTTTCCCATTGTTGTGAATGAAACACTTACAACCAAATATGTGGTAATATGACACTTTAGGCAGTCTTCCTTTCTAGAGTTCATAGGGGGTTTTGCCTTGACCCTTAGTGATCAAACATTTGTTCTGAGTATAATAGGCAGTGTTTATGGCTTCTTCCCAAAACCTCTTAGGTAGGTTTGAGTCAGCAATTACAGTTCTAGCAACTTCTTTTAGAGTTCTATTCCTTCTTTCTGCAACTCCATTCTGCTGAGGAGTTCTAGCTGCTGAAGTTTCATGGGCTATACCAATTTGTGTACAATACTCATTGATATATGAATTTATGAACTCAGTGCCTTTATCAGATCTTATCTTGATTATATTAAGGCTCTTTTCATTTGACAGTCTCTTTAGCAGTTCAGGGAGTTTGACTTGTGTTTCCTTCTTATTAAGGAGAAATACTACCCATGTGAACCTAGAGAAGTCATCTACTACAACCAGTGTGTATTTTCTACCATTTATGCTTGCAGGGGTAATTGGTCCAAATAAGTCCATGTGTAATAGTTCAAGTACCCTTTCAGTAGAGATGACTGGTTTTCCCTTGAATGAGGCTTTAATTTGTTTTCCTTCTTGGCATGGTTTACAAACATGCTCCTTAATGAAAACCTCATTAGGTAGTCCTTTAACTAATGCATTTCTAGCAAGCTTGTTCATTGATTTAAAGTTCAGGTGGTTTAGCCTTTTATGCCATAACCAACTTTGTTCATTAGAGCACTTAGCAATGAAACATGCAGCATCAGTAGACTTGTCCCAGTCAGCAAAATACACATTTCCTTTTCTAGTTCCAGTCAGTAGAGTTTGTTGAGTTCTATCTTTGATTAAGCATTTTCCACTTGAAAACTCAACATTAAAACCTTTATCACAAAACTGACTTATGCTTAGCAAATTGTACTTGAGACCAGCCACATAAGATACATTGGATATCTTGATATTACCAATTATCAAGGTACCAAAACCTTTTATTGTTGCTTGTGAGCTGTCTCCAAATGTGACATTAGGGCCTTCTTTTTCAGTGAAATCAGTGAGGAGATCTTTGTTTCCAGTCATGTGCCTTGAGCATCCACTGTCAAGGTACCATGCTGACCTTTTGTTCTGCTCCTCTTCTTCTTGTGGCCCTTAGGTACCTGCAATTAGCAAGCTTTAGGTACCCTTTGAATTTTGGGTCCTGAGAGGTTAGTTGTACATTTAGGAACCCAAACTTGCCTAATTACCCTGATTGATTCAAGGTGACTAAGTTATTTTCCTTTAGCATCAACATACACTGTCTTTCCCTTAAATGCCTTTGGGAAAGTGTGTGTGAAAGTATTGACTCTGTAAGTTTCAGGAGAGTTGTCACATCTCCTGAACTTATGAGTTCTTTGTGCTACTTGAGGAAATCTTTGAGGGAAGGCATATTTATGACCATTACCCTTTGGCATGAAGGGTTTTGGTTGTCTCATTTTATTCTTCCTTTGAGGATGGTTGTCCTGAGGTCTGTTCAGCTGAGGCTTCCTCAGTAGAGTTGGCCTAGGCTGATCAAACCTTGGATAACTCCTCTGAACATTGTTCAGGAGAGTTGCCCTTTCATTGGGTCTACTCTGCTGACCAACATTCCTCTGGTGTTCAGGGACTTTGGCCTTTTCCTTAGGTTTGGGCCTAGTCTCCTGAAACACTTGAGTGGGTATCTCATTCATTTTGCCCTTCCCTTTGTTCAGTGACTGAATTATTTCATTTTCAGCTTGTTGTGCCACTGATTTAACAAAGATTTTCTTAGTGTTACTTGTGGAAGAAACACTAAGACAAGGTGAAGATTCAGATGGACCAAAGCCTAATCCACTTCTTTGAGCCATAAGTCTTTGGTAACTTTGAATTTTGTCTATTGCTCTAGAGGATTTCTTCAAAGCAGACATCTTTAATTTCAGGCTTTATTCACTTGATTTGAGAGTGTCATACTCATGTGAGAGATTTTCAAATTTTGCTTGAAGAATTTTTAGTTCAAAATCTTTTCTCTTCTGAGAAAGCAGTTGATCATCAATCTGTCCTTGTTGGTCAACTATCCTGAGATTTGCTTCCTCAAGCTCTCTCAAGACTTGCTGATACAACTCAGTAGACTTGATATCAACTACTGTCTCAGCAGGTTTTGATAGTTCAATTGAAAGCCTTTCATTCTCTCTCACACAATTGTCATGAAATTCTTGTAACCTAGTGAAATCTTCCATCAACTTCCCAAAAGAAAGTTTCAAGTTGATTTCACTAGTATTTTGTGATAAGAATGATGGTGAGCTAGAAGTAGAAGACACCTCATCATCCTCAATGGCCATGTTGCACACATCATCATCATTATCACTGTTTGAGAACAGTCCATCAGAAGAGCTGAAGCTTTCAGCACTATCAGATTCATCACCAGCCACCATGGCTTTTCTGTTGGTGAATTTTTTATCTCTTTTGGCTTGCCTTTCTCTTCTTTCCTTGGAGCTGAGTTCAGGATAATCATACTGGAAGTGCCCTTTCTTCTTGCAGTTGTAGCACAGATCCTTATCATCATCTTTCTTTGGATCATCTCTCCTTCTAGATGAGGAGGGTTCAGCTCTGCTGGACTTTCTCCTATCAGAGTACTTGTCCTCTGATCTTTTCTCTTCAGGCTTCTTGTCCTCAGCCTGTGCTTCAGGAGAGTTGTACCTTCTCCTGAATTTGTTGTCTTGGTAGAATTTCTTGTATCTACCAAACCTTGAGTTGAGTTTGTCAAATCTCCTAGCCATGAGGGCCATCTCTTTCTTCATTTCAGCCTTAGAGACTGATTTTGATGATCTTGGAGTGGACTGCATTTCTGGTTCAGTAGTTTTGGCTTTGAATGCCACTCCTTTGGTTGGTAAGGAAGATTCTTCAGTTGGCTTCCTTCTGTTGAGGTCAAACTCATAAGCTTTAAGTTCAGAGAAGATTTGTTGCATGGGCATGGTGGAGAGATCCTTGGTATTTTGCATCATCACATCATATACATCCCACTTTTGAGTGAGACTTCTCAAGATTTTCAGTCCAACTTCTCTCTTGGAGTACATCTTGCACAAGGAGTTGATTTCATTCATCACATCTGTGAATCTACCAGCAAACTTGTCAATGGATTCATCAGACTCCGTTGTGAATTGTTCAAACTTTTGCACAGCCACTTGGAGCTTGTTCTCCTTTATCTTTTCAGTACCCTCACACATTTCTGCAAGAGTATCCCATATTTCTTTGGCAGTTGTGCAGTGGTAGACCCTTTCCATTATTGCATCTGGAATTGTTTGGTAGAGGGTATTCATGGCTCGATAATTCAAATTATCTTTCCTTTTCTCTTCAGTGGTGAAGTCATCTTCATCCTTGGGAATCACATCCCTTGTGTCTGCTCTTTGTTCATCAGTCAATCTGGGGTTAAGCTGAGTGAACACATAGGGTCCTCTTGTAATTACCCTCAACATGTCAGTGTGGAGAGAAGCAAGGTGAGCTCTCATTCTGATTTTCCAGAAATCATAATTATCAATTGAGAACATGGGTAACTTGTGATGTGATATATGGTTTACTGGATTGCTGGCCATACTTTCCAGCCCTTGAACAGCAGGAGGAGGAACATCATTCATGTTCTGTTCCTGATTTTGATCTTGGTTCTGGTTCTGGTTCTGATTCTGTTGCTGATTCATGTTGTTGTTGCCACCCCTTGCCATATACCTTCAATATAAGGGTTAGACAATAGATATGCAAGATTTCAGAGAGATCAGTTCAATGACCACACCAAATATGTGATTTTGAAAATCAAGATGGATTTTCAGACGCAGTGGTCCTTGAACCCCTGCTCTGATACCACTTGTTGGTCCAGAAAGGAGTATATAACAAGTGTATGGGGGGGAATACACTTGTATGCAATTTCTTTTCAAACTTTGATCAAACCAGTCTTCAGCAAGGTTGTCCTAGACAACTCTGCTGATATGATGAACTCTTTATATATAGCCAAGCTACTAAGTACTATTGAGTACTTAGTTGAATAACTATCTAAGGGATTTATATGTGCGGAATTAGTGGTTGGCCCTTTAGTTTAAACTCCTTTTAATTTCTGAAATCACCTTAATAGTTTATCCAGTTCAGGGAACTTGTCCAAATCTTGTTTTGCACAGTTTAGGATATGTATCTTTGAAAGTCCAATTTGTGCAGTATTGAGTGTATGTGTATGCTTGAGAGTAAATCAACACAAGAGTTTATAGTGGTTCAGAGACTCAAGCTCCTACATCCACTTTCCCTGATTTAACAGGATAATTCATTTACTCTTGGAATTAACTTGTTTTATAGTGCCAAGGTGCACTTGATCAAAAACACCACTCCTTGGTGATTTGATCCCTAGGATGTCTAGAGTCCTAGTACCCTTTCTCAACTCAGAACTGAACTGTTCTTCTCTCAACAGTTAGTTCCTTCCACTTCTACTACTACAACCTTCTAACTTTCTCTCTTGAAAGGTATAAGGGTTGAAGTAAGGTTCCAACTAATGAGATATCCTTTACAATGAAGGTCAGTGTATAAGGATAGGATATCTCTTATAAGCTTTGTATGGATTATACAATGGGGTTCATCTTAGATGAAGTGTTTGAAGACTAAGAATGTCTTTTGAGGACTGTGAAACTTCAGAGTAGTTGTAGTTGGATTCAGTAGATTGGATGCTTCAAAATGGTCTTCACACTTCTTTATTTATAGACAAATTTGAGGATTTGCCCGTTGGAGAGGCAGCCTCAAATGTCTATAAATGTCTTCCTTGAAATCTTCAAACTGAAAGACAGATTCTGATAGTGACATGTCCTTGTTTTGGGAAATAAACGGCTGTAACCACTTTGTCTTTATTCTGCAGCACTTTTCCCAATGTCTGACATCAAGATTCACTTGGTCAAACATGGACATCTCTTCTTATTAATGATCCTGAGATAAGGACAACATTCCTTATCTCTTGGACAACTCTACTTATCAGTTTCAGCAGAGTTTTCTTATCTGCGGTGTTGGCTTTTTAGCTCTTCAAATGACTTGGCTCATTCTCTTTCCATTTCTTCTTTGTGTTGTTATTTGAGCCTATATGTCTTGGAAAGGTGAGTTTGACCTCTTCAGCATAGTTGGCCTTTGATCTTAAAGGCTTGGTCTATTTCAATTGTGCTGGGACAATATTGCTGGACAACTCTTCTGAACTTGACAATTCTTGTAGTAGACTTGATCTTCAGGATCTACTCTTCTTAGTTGATATTCAAATAGGTTGTTCCACTTTGACTAGACTTTGATCAGCATACTTGTCCTTCAGCAGACTTGGGGTCAATTCAGAAACTGGGCCTTGAGGGGACTTGGACAGAATAGACTTATAAGCATGTGTTCCCCCTCAACTAGTGCATCTATTTATCTAAGAGCTGCCTAACACCTCAGCTTCTCCACTTGTCTTGGTCTACATGTTCCAACAGTCCTGAAACATGTTCATTCAAATTGACTTATCTACTTGGCATGTCTCAGGAGGGGTTTTGGTATCATAATCAAAACTCATTTTATTCCCAACAGTGATCTATCATGAGTGACAAGGGCCTCAATCACCAAGAAATAATTAACTTCTCCAAGATGTTTTAGAGAGAATTTGAGGTGAAGAGCCTTAATGAGCAGTTGTATATCATTAGAATCATCACCAGTGATAAGAATACCA
The DNA here is from genome assembly GCA_963675135.1 of Galeopsis tetrahit. Classification (NCBI taxonomy): domain Eukaryota; kingdom Viridiplantae; phylum Streptophyta; class Magnoliopsida; order Lamiales; family Lamiaceae; genus Galeopsis; species Galeopsis tetrahit. The sequence goes on from OY776126.1 coordinate 67,574,628, forward strand.
TCAACATAGACAAGAATCATTAGCATTTTGCCACAATCATGTTTGTAGATAAGGCAATGATCAGAGGTGGGTTGACAGAAACCTTGAGCAAATAAAAAGGTCATAAGAGTGTCAAACCAGGCTTTTGGAGCCTACTTGAGACCATACAAAGCTTTCACCAGTCTGTAAACATGTGTTGGTTTTGAAGTGTCAATAAAGCCCTCAGGTTGTTCAATATAGACAATCTCCTTAAGTGTGCCATGTAAGAAGGCATTGTTAATATCCACCTGTTGAATGCTCCAACCCATTGTTACAGCTAGAGCAAACATGATTCTTAGAGTGATTGGTTTGAGGACAGGACTAAAAGTATAGAAGAAATCAACCCCAGATGTCTGCTGAAAACCCCTGGCCACTAACCTTGCTTTGAACCTTTCAATAGTGCCATCTTTGTGTTTCTCGACTCTGAAAATCCATTTAGTGGTGACAAGATTCATATCAGCGGTCCAAGGGACTTGATCCCATGTGTGATTCTTCATAAGAGCCAAGTACTCATCTGTCATGGTTTGTTTCCATTCTGGGATTACAAGAGCTTGAGAGGCAGAATCAGGTTCAATCAGATTAGGAAGCTCAGAAAGAAAAACTTTTAGATGAGGTTTTAAAATGCCAGCTTTGGATCTGGTGATCATAGAGTGAGTGGGAAAAGGAGCACGAGGAAGGGGAGTGGGAACAGCAGGTTTGGGACAGTATGGTTGGGACCAGCAGAGTTGGGATCAGAAGACTAAGGACTAGATGAGTGTGGAACAGCAGGGTTAAGAGTAGGAGAGTAAGGACCAGCTGAGTGTGGAACAACAGGGTTAAGAGTAGGAGGGTAAGGTGTAGTAAGGGAAAGATCAGCTGGGTTGTGATCAGCAGAGTTGGGACCAGAAGAGTTGGAACCAGCAGGGTTGGGATCAGCATTGGGATCAGAAGAGTAAGGAGTTGAGGAAGAGGGGGTTCTGACTGGATGATTAAATGTAGTGTAAGGAGGAGAAGTAATAGTTTGGGAAGGTGGAGAGGAGGCAGAAGGATGTGAATAGAAAGGGAACTCAGATTCATTGAAAGAGACAGTGGGTGAGATATATATTCTGCCAGAAGAGTCAAGGCACATGTAACCTTTATGAGAAGAGTTATAGCCAATGAAAGTTCATTTGAAGGATTTGTATTGTAGTTTAGATGTGGCATATGGTCTGTGGAAAGGATAGCAAGTACAACAAAAAACTTTTAGAAAAGAGTAGTTGGGAGGTTTGTGATAGGGTTTTTGGAATGGGGAAGTGTTGGCAAGAGTGGAGGAGGGAAGTTGATTGATGAGAAAAGTAGCTGTGTGAAAAGCATCCCACCAGAAAGTGAAAGGTAGAGAGGCTCGAGCAAGAAGTGAGAGGCTAACCTTAGTGGTGTGTTGGTGTTTTCTTTCAACAAGACCATTTTATTGATGAGTATATGGACAAGAGTGCCTCATAATGATCCCCAGATTTTTACAAAACCCTCTCAGAGCCAAGAATTCACCCCCATTATCACATTGAATGATTTTCACTTTTGTTGCAAACTGTCTTTCACATAAAATGATGAACTGAGACAATACATTAGCAACCTCAGACTTTACTCTTAAAGGATAAATATATGAGAACCGTGTAAAATCATCCACAATAGCAACATAGTACTTAAACCCTTCAGTTGAAACCACAAAAGAAGGTCCCCAAACATCAACATGAATCTATTGAAGAGTAAAGTCTGAGGTTGTGGACCCTGAATCCTCTTCAATTGATTCATGTTGATGTTTGGGGACCCTCTTTTGTGGTTTCAACTGAAGGGTTTAAGTACTATGTTGCTATTGTGGGTGACTTTACACGGTTCTCATGGATTTATCCTTTAAGAGTAAAGTCTGAGGTTGCTAATGTATTGTCTCAGTTCATCATTTTATGTGAAAGACAGTTTGCAACAAAAGGGAAAATCATTCAATGTGATAATGGGGGTGAATTCTTGGCTCTGAGAAGGTTTTGTAAAAATCTGGGGATCATTATGAGGCACTCTTGTCCATATACTTATCAACAAAATGGTCTTGTTGAAAGAAAGCATCAACACATCACTGAGGTTAGCCTCTCACTTCTTACTCGAGCCTCTCTACCTTTCACTTTCTGGTAGAACGTTTTTCACATAGCTACTTTTCTCATCAATCAACTTCCCTCCTCCACTCTTGCCAACACTTCCCCATTCCAAAAACTCTATCACAAACCTCCCAACTACTCTTTTCTAAAGGTTTTTTTATGTGCTTGCTATCCTTTCCTCTGACCTTATGCCACATATAAACTACAATACAGATCCTCCAAATGCACTTTCATTTGATATAGCTCTTCTCATAAAGATTATAGGTGCCTTGACTCTTCTGGCAGAATATATATCTCACCCACTGTCTCTTTCAATGAATCTGAGTTCCCTTTCTATTCACATTCTTCTGCCTCCTCTCCACCTTACCAAACTATTACTTCTCCTCCTTACACTACATTTTATCATCCAGTTAGAACCCCCTCTTCCTCAACTCCTTACTCTTCTGATCCCAACTCTGCTGATCCCAACCCTGCTGGTTCCAACTCTACTGATCACAACCCAGCTGATCTTTCCCTTGCTACACTTTACTCTCCTACTCTTAGCCCTATTGTTCCACACTCAGCTGGTCCTTACTCTTCTGATCCCAACTCTGTTGGTGTCAACCCCTGCTGGTCCCAAACCTGCAGTTACCACTCCTCTTCCTCGTGTTCCTCTTCCCACTCACTCTATGATCACCAGATCCAAAGCTGGCATTTTCAAACCTTATCCAAAAGTTCTTCTTTCTGAGCTTCCTAATCTGATTGAACCTGATTCTGCCTCTATAGCTCTTGCAATCCTAGAATGGAAACAAGCCATGACAGATGAGTATTTGGCTCTTATGAAGAATCACACATGGGATCTAGTCCCTTGGACTGCTGATATGAATCTTATCACCACTAAATGGATTTTTAGAGTCAAGAAACACAAAGATAGCATTGTTGAAAAGTTCAAAGCAAGGTTAGTGGCCAGGGGTTTTCAGCAGACAATTGGGGTTGATTTCTTCCATAGTTTTAGTCATGTCCTCAAACCAATCACTCTAAAAATCATGTTTTCTCTAGCTATAACAAGGGATTAGAGCATTCAACAGGTGAATATTAACAATGCCTTCTTACATGGCACACTTAAGGAGATTGTCTATATTGAACAACCTGAGGGCTTTGTTGACACTTCAAAACCAACACATGTTTGCAGACTGGTGAAAGCTTTGTATGGTCACAAGCAGCCTCCAAAAGCCTGGTTTGACACTCTTAAGGCCTTTTTATTTTCTCAAGGTTTCTGTCAATCCACCTCTGATCATTGCCTTCTCTACAAACACTATTGTGGCAAAATGCTAATGATTCTTGTCTATGTTGATGATATTCTTATCACTAGTGACGATTCTAATGATATACAGATGCTCATTAAGGCTCTTCACCTCAAATTCTCTCTAAAACATCTTGGAGAAGTTAACTATTTCTTGGGGATTGAGGCCCTTGTCACTCATGATAGATCACTCCCCTTCAATCCAAGTATGCCAAAGAAATCCTTCTCAAAGCTGAGCTCCACAAATGCACTCCAACTCCCACTCCCTCCTGTCCAACTATGAAACTCTCCCAATCTGATTCCTCTCCATTTGAGAACCCTACTTTGTATTGATTTATTGTTGGTGCTCTCCAATGTCTCACCCTTACAAGGCCTGATCTTGCAGACTCGGTTAACAAGTTAAGTCAATTTTTGCACACACCCACCACTAAACATTGGAAAGCTTGTAAAAGGGTGCTTTGTTACATCAAGGGCACTCTTTATAATGGTCTTGTTTTTAGTTCTATCTCTGATTTTAGGTTGGTTGCATTTGTGGATTCGGATTTTGCTGTTTTCTTGGATGACAGACGTGCACTAGTGGATTTTGTATCAAACTTGGTGTCAATCTTCTTGCTTGGTGTTCTCGCAAATAGTCTGTTGTAGCTCGTAGCAGCACAGGAGCTGAGTACAGGTCCCTTTCCTTAGCCGCTACTGATCTCATTTGGGTTACCTCCCTCTTCAAAGAACTTGGTCTCCCTTTAACATCTCCATCGATCTTGTGGTGTGATAATGAAGGAGCAATCAAGCTCGCCTTCAGTCCAATACACATTGAAATTGATGTTAATTTCATACGAGAAAAGGTGTTTGCTCAAACCCTCGATGTTCGATATGTGCCCACGGATGATCAACAAGTTGATATCTTCACCAAGTCTTTCGCTCTCATCTCATCTTCAGGGGTTTTATAGCTAGTCGGAGCATGTTAAACTCATGCAAATCCTCATGCAAAAGTATTAAGAAATACAATCCTGAAGAATTAGTAAATACACTCCTATAACATTCAACAAAATAGGACGGGTGGTGGATTTATTCTGCCCTATTAAACGGGATGCGGAGGGGAGGAGATTCGGATTTGCCCGATTCCCCAAGGAGGACATTCAGAATCCGGAAAGCTTCCTGGAGAAGGCGAACCAGTTGTGGATCGATAGCTATAAGATTAGAGTTTTCTTCTCCAAATATGGTCGAGAGAGACCAACATACAGCTGTGCCCCAAACCCCATTCCAAGCACCAAAACAAGTGAGAGAATTCATAATACCTCGTACAAGGAAGCTTTCACAAGGGAAAAGAATGTCAGGATAGAGCCCACCCCCCATGGAACAAAGGCAAACCTCTCTTTTGAGACAAACGAAGATGAAAGACGGTGGCTCCAGAAGTGTTACGTCAGCCTCCTCAAAAAGGACTTCTTGTGGGAAGACTACGACAAGGAAATCCAGGGCGAATGCGGGAACAAACTGACACTAAGGCACTTGGGAGATGACGCAATAATGATCCAAATCATGGAGGACAAAAATCTCATTGACATCAGCAAAGATCTGGACGAATGGTCCTCCCACTGGTTCAAATGGGTTAGGAAATGGAGGCCAGCGGATGTAGCACATCGGAGAAAAATATGGACGCATTAGCTGGGGATACCGGCCCACGTGTGGTGCCCTAGATTCTTCAAAATGATTAGCTCTCGCCTCGGAACCTTCATCAAAACGGACAGGAGCACAGATCAGAAAACTAGTTTGGACGCAGCGAGAGTGCTCATATCTATGCCATGGTCACAAGAGATTAACCAAACACTACAAGTAGAGATTGATGGAACCACCTTTAAAATCAAAATTGAAGAGGATCTTCGCCCTCAGTATGAGGACACTCCCGATTGTGAATTTGATGAGGGAAGCGATTCTGAGACGTCATGGTCTGGAGAATCTTACCTATCCAACTATGGCAGAAATGGAGGCATCACGACGGAAGATTGCGAAGAAGAAACGGTAGTGCAGGGGCTTCAGGCGGCAGTGAACGAGGCTGAGTATGGCGGCGACGTTTCGGTGTCCAAGGGTCATCTAATTGGCATGGGTATCAAGATGGAGGGCGGCGCAGTTAATGCAACCGAATGCCCCAAGAATTTTGGGATTCAAAACATGGGGGTGGTTTCGAGTGATCAGTTTAATGAAGGTGAGACCCCCGAAGAAACCTTAAATGCGGACCCCACAAAAAATAACGGAAAGAATCTCTCACTTTTGGATTCGGGCTGTGATATTTCAAATATAAATGGGCCTCATGGAACCAAGCCCACCCCATCAAACCTAGATAGAATTATTTCAGAGAGTGGGCCCTCTAAACCCCAAATCCACTTAGATAATTTGTGGATTGATGGGCCACAAAAACCAAACCAATTAAACTAAAGTACAGAGCATTCTCCCGAATCTTACATCGGTGGTCCCCCCAAGAAGATCCTAGAACCTATCCAAATCTTCAACAGCGGTGAGAACACTCAAGACATAACCCAAGAAAATAAAGGAGAAACACCAGATCAGGCGGAAAATTCCAATCAACCGATCAGACCATTAGAGAAGGCAAACAAGGCAATTGGAAACAGCAACAAAAGGATGTGAGAGACCTGAAACGAAAAATCAGAGGAAACACCACAATGGCAGGGCTAAGAAGGCAAAAAAGAAAGCAGATGGAAGAAATTGGAGGGATTTTGTGGAGGATATAGAAACCCCAATAGAGCCAAAATTCGTAAAAGAGAAGGATTAGGCATGCTTTCAACAAGATTCAACGCCTCAAACACAGAAAGCACTATGGTCAGCAAGTGACACATGGGAATTGGAAAAAATGATGGGTATGACGACATCGGGGCCAGAAAAGAATATCATCAGCACCTTCTAAACACAGGACGACGAGAGGACCTACACTCAAGAAACGAACAAGGAGAACCCTAACCAGGTAATTTAATGATCGTGTTATCCTACAATATTAGGGGCTTGGGGAGCAGAGTGAAATGTAGAGAGATTAGAGAGATGATTAGACAGAACAGAGTGGATTTTTGCTGCATCCAGGAGACAAAGAAAGAACAGATTGATGAATTTCTTTGCCGAACTATCTAGGGGACCAGAAAATTCAGTTGGGCCTTCAAAGAATCAGTAGGGAGAGCGGGGGGTATCCTATCTGTATGGAACTCTGAGATGCTCACGGTTAGGAGTTGCTGGCATATGGAAGGGGCGTTCATTGTAAACGGGCTTTGGGGAACATAAAGAACTCAATGCACTATCATAAACGTGTACGCTCCGGGACCTTTGACTGAGAGACGTATGATGTGGGATCGTATTCTAAGTGTAGTTTCTCAAGCGCAAAGCTCCTGCGTATGTGTTGCTGGTGACTTCAATTCAGTAAGGAGGGTAGAGGAAAGAATTGGCAAGAGGATGGAACCAGACAGAAGGGATATGCACAGCTTCGACTCATTTATCCGAAGGTCCGGACTGATTGATCTACCCTTACATGGAAGATCCTATACCTGGTATAAGCGGGACGGGACCTGCAAGAGCCGTATTGACATATTCTTAGTAAATTTTGAATGGGTTACAAGCTGGCCATCAGTAGCACAAAAAGGACTTCGAAGAACAGTGTCCGACCACGTCCCCATAATTATTGAAACAAAGAAGAAGGATTGGGGGCCGAAGCCATTCAGATGCCTCAATGCATGGTTATCACAGCCAGACTTCAAGAAACAAATTGAGGAAAAGTGGAATCAGTACGATATCAGAGGGTGGGGAGGCTTCGTCTTCAAGGAAAAACTGAAGAGACTTAAAGAGGATATACAAGAATGGAACAAGACGGAATTCAGTTTCATCGATAAAAGAATTGAGAAGAGAAAGGACGAAATTCAGATACTGGACATGATAGACGACACTTTGGGTGTAGACGAAACAGAAGTACTGAAAAGGAATGAGGAGAGGGCACGGTTGATGATGGATATGAGGAGCAAAGATAACATTCTTCAATAGAAGGCTAGATGTAAATGGTTGAAACAAGGGGACTGCAACTCCAGCTACTTTCACAAGAGAATTAATAGTAGGCGCAAAAGAAATGAAGTAACAGGGATTAAGATCAACGGAAGGTGGACGGAGAATGTAGAGGAGGCAAAGAAAGGAATATTCGAGCATTTTAGCAAACATTTCAAAGGGGTCAGAAGACAAAGACCTTTTTTTGGCCACTGACTTCTGCACAAACAAGATTTCTGCGGAGGATAATCGTCTACTCACTGCCCCATTTTCAGAGGAGGAGATCAAGAATGCAGTCTGGTCATGCGAAAGTTCTAAAAGCCCTGGACTAGACGGCTTCAACTTCGGATTTTACAAGGAATTCTGGGACGTTCTCAAAACTGATTTCATGAGACTTATGAATGAGTTCCACGAAAAGGGTAAACTCGTCCGCGAAATTAATCCAACTTTTATCATACTTATCCCGAAAAAGGAGGACGCTGCCGAGATGGGAGATTTTAGACCAATATCACTGATTGGAGGGGCACATAAAATAATCTCGAAGATCCTGGCAACGAGATTGAGCAAGGTCATCGAAACCATTATTTCAGAATAACAGTGCGCTTTTGTCGGAGGGAGGCAGATTCTTGATAGCATAGTGATTCTAAACGAGATAATCGACGAAGCAAAAAGAGAGGGGAAGAGAAGAATGATATTTAAGATCGACTTCGCAAAAGCATATGACTCAGTGGAATGGAGCTACCTGAAAACTATCATGAAAAGATTCAACTTCCACCCAAAATGGATCAAATGGATTATGGAGTGCATCTCAACAGCCCACGCGACAGTTCTAGTTAACGGAAGCCCCTCAGGTGAATTTAAGATGGAGAGAGGCCTCCGACAGGGAGATCCCCTCTCACCTTTCTTATTTCTTATAGCTGCAGAAGGGTTAAGTATCATGATGGCGAAGGCTGTCCAACATGGAGCATTCAAACCGATCGAAGTGGGGAAAAATCATGTGAGGATCTCCCATCTCCTGTTCGCAGACGATACTATCTTCACAGGAGAAGCAGAATGGGAGAACCTAAATTTTATCAAGAGATTCCTAAAATTGATAGAGAGTGTGTCGGGTCTAAAGGTAAATACGGACAAGTGTTGCATCTACGGGTTTAACATACAAGAAGAGGAACTCGCGAATTGGGCAGAGACAATGAGCTGCAATGCGGGCAAGGTTCCATTCCTATATTTAGGAATGAAGGTTGGGGCGCAGACCAGATCGGTTTCAGAATGGAATTATGTTGTACAAAAGATTAGGAACCGATTGAAAAAATGGGAAGGCCTCAAAATCTCAATTGGAGGCAGACTAACGCTAATTAAAGCAGTACTCTCTTCTATACCAATTTATTATTTATCCACCTTTAGAGCGCCGAAATCCACATTAAAGGAGATCGTAAGTCTACAGAGGAACTTCTTTTGGGGTGGAGAAAATACCAATGATAGAAAAAAGATTGATTGGATTGATTGGGACACCATATGTACACCTAAATTCAAAGGGGGATTGGGAGTTCGAAAACTAGGAAGATTTAACGAGGTTTTGATGGGAAAGTGGCTATGGAGGTTTTGTAACGAGAGAGAGAGAGAGAGAGCTTATGGGCTAGAGTGATAGAATCTAGATGGGGGTGACGTGGGGGAGGGGCTGGTGCCAATAGCTCAGGTGAGATTCAAACAAGTTAGGGGGTGGTGGGGAGATATAATTAAGTTGGGCAGAAGGGCGATAGAAGTAGATGGAGGCTGGTTCTGGGATAACTTGATTAGAGGTGTGGGGGGCGGCAGAAACACAATCTTTTGGGAGTCTAGATGGGCTGGGGAAGAAATCTTAAGGCTTAAATACCCAAGGATGTACCAAATAAGCTTAGATAAGGACAAACGAGTGTCGTTAAAAAAAAACAAGGACAAACGAGTGAGTGACATGGGAGAATGGATAGATGGGATGTGGGAATGGAGACGTACACTTAAGGAAAGTGATTATATTATGCTTAACGTGTTGCTTAATGTGATTAACATGTACAAACCAATACAGCTCGGGCCAAATTATATGTTCTGGGCTGAACATAAGAGTATTTGGGCCTGTAAGAAGCCCAAACCCTATACCTTCTAATGGATCCCTAGCCTGGCCCATGAACTTATGGAGATTATAAATAGGAGCCTCAAAATAGTTTTGAAACCCTAGCACACACGAAATTGAGAAAAACGGCTAGGGTTTCAAGGAGAGGAAACTGAGGCACCTTCTCCACGTTTGATAGCGCGCCGTCCACCCGGTGTTCGAGCGAGGTTGGGAGACAGGCTAGAAGATCCGTAGATTGGAATCAACGTCTCGATCTTCAAGGGTAACGAATCTAAATTCTGCTTTAGATGCATGTTTAGGTTTTAATTCGTTATTTATACGTTTGGCATCCGACAACGATCCCGGTGATGGACCGCCTTCGCCGGTGCGTTCCAGCAATTGGTATCAGAGCCTGGATTCGTGGATTGTTGGCTCTGCCTGAAACGTATGATTGTATGATTCAATTTATTTTGTTTCATGTGTATGTATGTGTTTCTGTTGGTTATGTTTTTTTTTTTCTTCTATCGCAACCCTAGTGTTATGTAATCGTTTTTCCCACCAGATAATAAGTGTGGGTAGTATAGGACTATTTCATAGATCACTGTAGTAGGGTTTTGCTCGTTTATATTGTATTTTTTGATCATGAGAACGGGCGGTGTCGATGGAAGATCTGAAAACAGTAATCTGAGTTTTTCGGGTTATGGCCTTGGACGGTGAAAACTGTTTTGGCCATAACTTTTGACTCGGGTGTCTGTTTTCAGCCCACAAGACCTTTTCGGAAACGTCTCGACGAGATCTACAGAAGTCACTGCTATGCTTAGACGATGAGTAGTGAGGCCTAATTCAAAAGCCTTGATGAAGTTTTCTGCTAGTTTTTGTCGGTGGACGAGAATTCGAGGTTTTTGCATTGCGTTAGAGGCCGATGCGAGGCATCCGTCCGTGCCACTATTTTTTTTATCATTGTAATAGCTTATAGTAGGCTGTTTTTGATAGGTTTTCAAGGGGTTGCGATAGATGTGCATTTATTTATTTTTGCCTATGTATATCGCATCTTGTATTGTTATGGCATGCATGTGTTAATTTTTGTTAATTTGCTATGCCAATGAATAATCTTCATGTTAAAATGACTAAGTGAGATAATTGAATTTTAATTAATTCATAGGCCTCCATAATTGGTCTTTAAGTAAGGTGTATGTTGCTCGTGGGACCTTGGGAGTCTTCCCCTAACGGGTGTAACATTCACGAGCTTACTAGTTAAGACTTCTAATAAAACTGTTTTAATCTTTAGATGAAGTGTGTGATCTTCCCTAACGGATGTGTCATCCATGAGTTCATCAGTAAAGAATAATTCAAGATAAATGTTGTTAAATTGTGGTCATCACTTAGATGTGAATTTTAATATAACCCCCCAACGGGGTCACTGTTCTAATTCACATGGCCAGTTAAAGTTCGACTGTTAATTTCATTCGTCATAAGGATAAGTTGACGTGATATTGAAATTAAAGACTGAATGTCTGGTCGATGAATACATGTGTAAACGACCACCCTAACGTGGCTTGCATATGTGTTTGTTGGGCTGTTGGAGGTTGTGTTGAATATTGGTTTTGAAGGTTTCCAATGTTTTATGCTTCAAACTTATGTGATTTATTGCTTGCATTTTATTTATTTCAGATACATTATGGTGACATTCAACCCACTTATTGTTATCTTAAATCAAAATAAGCGTATTGGTCAAAATTACTTGGATTGGAAAAGAAATTTGGACATTGTCCTAGTTGCTGATGAGTACAAGTTTGTGCTCGATACACCTGCTCCTGCCCCTTTGGGAGCCGAATCTACTGAAGAGCAAAGGGAGGCTCATAAGAAGTGGCACAAGGCTGATGAGATGGCTCGTTGTTACATTTTGGCCTCGATGTCAAATGGTTTACAACAGCAGCATCAAACTATGCCTAGTGCCGCAGCTATGATGTTGAGCCTCAAAGAGCTTTTTGGTGAGAAAGATAGGGCTGCCCGCTTTGAGGCTATGAGGAAGATCATGTCAACCTCTATGCTAGAGGGAGCGTCCGTGAGGGACCACGGTCTCAAGATGATGGAATATCTGAATGAGATTGAGGTCCTTGGAGGGTTAATCGATAATGACACCAAGATCGATATGATCCTACACTCGCTCCCAAAGTCTTTTGAGAACTTTCGTGTAAAAGCAATCATGAGCAAGAAGGATTATACTTTAACCGAGATTCTTATGGAATTGGTCGCGGTGGAGGGTCTCATGGGTAAACGACCACAGGCCAATGTTATTGTTCAGGCTGGACCTTCTTCGTCTAATGGCAAGAAGAAGAAAAAGCCTTTACAAAAAAAGAGTGGTGGTGAAAGCAGTGGGAGCAAGAAACTAGCGCCTTCTGGTGGCGTGAAAAAGCCGAAGGGCAAATGTTTCAAGTGCAACAAGACGGGACATTGGAAGTCTGATTGTCCTCTCCTGAAAAAGGACAACTCTGGTACGTCTCTCGCTTTAGTTGTTGAAACATGTTTTGCGGCTTGTTCTGCCTTTTCTTGGGTAGTAGATACAGGAGCCATTGACCATATTTGTTACACCTTGCAGGGGTTTCTGCAGACAAGGGAACTGAGTGAGGGCGAGATTACTATTAGTTTGGGCAATGCTGCGATAGTATCAGTGGTTGTAGTGGGAGACGTGCACTTATGTTTTTCTAATTCTGTTTTAGTATTAAAGAACGTTTTATACGTGCTGAATTTTCGAAGAAATTTAATTTCTGTTTCGAAGTTGTTTTTGGATGGATGCTTAGTTGTTTTTAATGACAATGTTGTTATTATGAGAAATGACTCTTTAATCTGTTCTGGCACGTTAGAAAACAATCTTTATACTATTACGTGTGCATATCATACTGTGACTGAAGCTCATTCATCATCATCATTAAATAAGAGAAAGGAACCTTCTGAGTTGAATCAAACATACATTTGGCATCTAAGATTGGGTCATGTCAACCTAAGAAGGATTCAAAGACTAGTAAGTAGTGGGTTTTTGGAGTCTCTCCAAGTGGAACCATTCTCAGTCTGCGAATCCTGTTTGGAAGGCAAGATGACCTCGAGGCCTTTTAAGGCCAAGGGTAATAGGGCTAATGATGTGTTGGAATTGATTCACTCTGATTTGTGTGGGCCTATGACTGTTCAAGCTAGAGGAGGCTTTGAGTACTTCGTCACTTTCATTGACGATTACTCAAGATATGGATACATCTACCTGATGCGCCACAAGTCTGAATGCTTTGGCAAGTTCAAAGAATTTAAGGCAGAAGTGGAGAACCGTCATGGTAAGAGTATCAAGTCACTGCATTTTGATCGTGGTGGCGAGTACCTTAGAAATGAATTTAGGCAATACTTATTAGATAACGGGATTAGATCCCAGCTCTCCGCGCCTGGTACTCCGCAATAGAATGGCGTGGCTGAGAGAAGGAATAGGACTCTATTAGATATGGTGAGATCGATGATGAGTTATGCTTCATTACCTACCTCTTTTTGGGGTTATGCCTTGGAAACAGCAGCGTACCTTCTAAATTATGTACCTTCTAAAATGGTTCCAAAAACCCCGATTGAATTGTGGTCTGGGGGGAAGCCTAGTCTAAACCACATTCGGATTTGGGGTTGTCCAGCACATGTGCTGAACAAGGAAGCTGATAAGTTGGCACCTAGAACTGAAGTACGGTTGTTTGTAGGATACCCTAAGGGAACGAGAGGTGGTTATTTTTATAGTCCTAATGATCATAGGGTGGTGGTGAGTACCAATGCCCGATTTTTAGAAGAAGAATATATAAATGAGCATAAGTCCAATACTGAGATCATTCTAAATGAGTTGAGAGGAGACAATGGCACACCGAGTGTGCAAGAGGAAATACCACAAGAGACTGCACAACGTGGCGACTCTAATGAACCTTTGTATACATTACCTCGTCGTAGTGGGAGGGTTGTTCGCCAACCTGATCGTTTCATATTTGTGGGAGAGTCTATGGACTTGATTCCAAGCGATGACCATGATGCTAACGACCCCTGGACATACAAAGAGGCAATCAAAGACAAAGATGCAGAGTCTTGGCACAAGTCCATAGATTCAGAAATTGAATCTATGGATGCTATGGAAGTGTATGACCTAAGTGAACTTCCCCACGATAAGAAAGTCGTTGGGTGTAAGTGGGTCTACAGACGTAAGAGAGGGTCTGATGGGCAGATTACGGCTTTTAAGGCACGGTTAGTGGCAAAGGGTTTTACCCAGAAAGAAGGAATCGACTATGACGAGACCTTCTCACCAGTAGCCATGCTAAAATCGATCCGGATTCTCTTATCCATAGCTAATCACATGAACTATGAGATTTGGCAAATGGATGTCAAGACAGCTTTCCTTAATGGAAATTTGGATAAGGACATCTATATGCAGCAACCCGAGGGTTATGTGAAGAAAGGCCAAGAGCATCTAGTCTAGAAGCTGAAAAAGTCTCTTTAAGGGCTAAAACAAGCTTCCAGGTCTTGGAACATTCGTTTTGACGAGGTGATCAAATCTTTTGGATTTGAACAATGTCAAAATGAAAGTTGTGTGTACAAGAAGAGTGACGGAGACGTAGTGGTATTCTTAGTACTATACGTAGATGATATTCTTCTTATTGGCAACAATGTGAAAGTATTATCAGACGTAAAGGTGTGGCTTTCAGAACAGTTTCAAATGAAGGATATGGGAGAAGCATCGTACATTCTTGGTATTAAGGTCACTCGTGATCGAAAAAAGAGAATGTTGTGTTTATCTCAAGCATCTTACATTGATACTGTGATTGCTCGTTTTGGCATGCAGAATTCCAAGAAGGGTGTGCTACCTTTCAGACATGGAGTCCCTCTATCTAAAGATATGTGTCCTAAGACACAGAAGGAGATAGATGAGATAGCTAAGGTTCCTTATGCTTCGGCTGTAGGAAGCCTTATGTATGCGATGCTGTGTACGAGGCCTGATATTTGCTATGCAGTCGGCATGGTAGCAAGATATCAGTCTAACCCTGGTCAAGGACACTGGACTGCTGTTAAGCATATTCTCAAGTACTTTAAAAAGACTCGAGATTATATGCTAGTATACCAGTCAAATAGTTTGATTCATTTGGGTTATACCGATTCAGATTTCCAAGCTGATCGAGATGAACAGAAGTCAACCTCGGGTTATGTATTTATGCTGGGAGGCGCAGCCATATCTTGGAGAGTGTGAAGCAGAAATGCATCGCGGACTCCACTATGGAAGCCGAGTACGTAGCTGCCTCAGAGGCCGCAAAGGAGGCTGTCTGGATGCGTAATTTCTTTCTGGAATTAGGGGTATCTCAGAGTATGCCGATGTGTATCACTGTTTATTGTGATAACGCGGGTGCAGTGGCAAACTCGAAAGAACCTAGAGCCCATAGAGCAAGTAAACACATAGAGCGAAAGTACCACATTATACGAGATATCGTAAATCGAGGAGACGTGGCTGTAGCTAAGATTGCATCGTTGGATAACTTGGCTGATCCTTTCACAAAGACGCTGGCAATAAAAGTCTTTGAGAAACATGTAGAGGGTCTTGGTTTACGATGTATTACAAGATAAACTTTGAGTATAAGTGGGAGAAATGTTGATGTCTTTATGTGTATACTAAAAGTTAAGCTTTAGTATAAGTGGGAGATTGTTGGTGTATAATGTAAAGCAAACTTTTAGTGGGCTTTTGTGACGTATATTCGATTTCCTTTTATCTGAAATAAATGGTTTTTCACATTATTGCATTCTTTGTGATTACTTGTATGTCTGCTTATCTTGCATTGTAGACGATGTGGTGGGTTTGTAGTCACACAGAAGATCACATTGTCAGTTCTTTGTAAGATATAAACAGTATTCACAACTGAGATAGTTATGGACAAAACTATTGGTTTAAGTTGTAGTGTAAACTTGTTAGTGGTTTGTCTTGGCCATTAGTTTATACTAGTGCGTTGTGGCGTATTGAATGGATCACAGATAAGGCATGTTCTTCTGTTCTGACTGTTATGAAGAACTAGAGGTCTTGGTGACTTTTATGATTCTTAACCCTAAGTGTGATATTTAGATGTGTGGGGTGCTTGTTCACTACTTTGATGTACCATAGGTGAGAATCTTGGTAGATTCTTCACGCTCCGTATTTTGGGTAGTGGCATCGCTCGCATGATGTCTACTTATTGGCATTAGGGCACTGTGTCCTCTACTTCCAGGCTGATGATGTCCCCTTGAGGAAACTCATAAAGGATTGTCGTATTAAACCCTGCAGGTGGATTTAATCCGTACGACAACAAGGTTGAGTGGTACTACTCAAGGAATTATAGAAATTAATTATTTAAATAAGTCAAAAGCTTTAATAATTAATGGACGTGCGATATCTTAAACACGAGGAATTATAAAGTCTAATAGAATCCCTGATTCAGTTCGGGATAGGACGGGAGTGCAACATTAATTCTCTAGTGGAATGAATTAATGTTCTCGGGCCAAATTATATGTTCTGGGCTGAACATAAGAGTATTTGGGCCTGTAAGAAGCCCAAACCCTATACCTTCTAATGGATCCCTAGCCTGGCCCATGAACTTACGAAGATTATAAATAGGAGCCTCAAAATAGTTTTGAAACCCTAGCACACACGAAATTGAGAAAAACGCTAGGGTTTCAAGGAGACGAAACTGAGGCACCTTCTCCACGTTTGATAGTGCGCCGTCCACCCGGTGTTCGAGCGAGGTTGGGAGACAGGCTAGAAGATCCGTAGATTGGAATCAACGTCTCGATCTTCAAGGGTAACGAATCTAAATTCTGCTTTAGATGCATGTTTAGGTTTTAATTCGTTATTTATACGTTTGGCATCCGACAACGATCCCGGTGATGGACCGCCTTCGCCGGCGCGTTCCAGCAAGGACTACTGGACATGGAGGCCGATAAAAAGCGGGAGGTACAACACGAAAGAGACACACAAATGGTTAACAGCGAAATAAAGAGGCGACCAACCTAACGAAGAAAACAAGAAAGCCTTCTAAAAAATCTAGAACATAATGATTCCTTCGAAGGTCATTGTCCATACTTGGAGAGTTCTAAAGGGGAGAATACCTACCGAAACGGAATTACAGAGGCGAGCTGTGCTCCCACAAAATATTGATGCGAAGTGCACCCTATGCGAATCAGAACCAGAAAGTGTGCAGCATATGCCATTTAAATGCCACTTTACTTACAACCTGTGGATGACATTTATAGATGGATGGGCATCGAAACGGCACTCCCAGATAACCCCCGAGACAATTTTCTCGCTTTTAGCAGATTATTTAACGGGAAGTAGAAGGAGACGATACTGGTAAGTGTATGGGAATGTGTGGTCTGGGTAATGTGGAAAAATAGAAACGCGAAGATATTCAGAAACGGGGAAATAAGGAGTGACAAAATAGTGGAAGATATTATCTCAAGACTCTGGAACTGGATTAGCGTAAAGCAAGCAAAACCAAGAAATATGGATTATAAAGACCGGAGATTATCCCCAAATCTGAATATGGAAAATTACACTCCATTGATTAGTTCACCCCCTTGTATATGCAACACATGCTTGTAAGTATGCTTATAAACTGTTGTACATATAGTTTGTTTGAAGTTTGTTAGGCTAACTTTGTGCACAAGATAGGTAGTTATAATGATTCTAGAAAATTTTACTAACATTTAAGCAAGAGCTTATGAGATTTACACATCAAAGAAAACACATTTTAAATTATTTAGCTTGTTCAACCGTCCTCGCATATTAAAAAATAAATTTGTAACGATTTGAATGCGTCACAAATTGATCTAGGGCAAAAACTTGTGTGAGACCGTCTCACAGAAAAAGATCCGTGAGACGGATCCTTTTAACCCATATTTCAAAATTTTGGGTAGGATAACCCATATTTTTTTTCCAAATTTTAGTTTGTAAAAAAAAAGTGATAATGTTTAAGTAAAAAGTGATAATATTTTTAACAAAAGTGACTATCACTTTTTACTTAAATATTATCACTCTTTGCTCAAACATTATCACTTTTTATATATAAAAGCCATCTCACGAATCTCATTCTATTAGACGGTCTCGCCCAAGACTAGCCCTTGATCTAGTTCCAAACGCCTCGTACATGCTATTAAATTTAACCGGTATGATTTACAACAAAAAGTGCACTCACAAATTCATTTTTTATTTGCTATGACAATTTCGTTGCAAATCACCAATATATGCAACGAATTTTATGCATGTTGCAGATTTTGATCCTATAAATACTAGTCCGCTGCCATTTTTTACGTTCATATTCTCTCTCATACCTCTTTTGTCTCTCTAAATTTTCAAAGGATTTCAATTGAGGGGTAATCAACATGTATTCTTTTTCCCGTACGCTCGACACTATAATTGTATGTTTTCTATTATTTAAATTTATTATGTTTTATTAGTTTAATGTTCAATCACTTATTCTCTATAATACACATATAAACCAATTTTTATACAATTTACTTTTTTTTTTCTACGTTTCTTCCACATGCTAATTTTCTTTCCTATTTTTTATCTTCACAATAATTACTCCACTAACTAACAATAATAAAATAATACAACATCACTCTTGATTTGATATAAAGTTTTTCATTCACCTCTACTTCGAGGAGTGTGTAAAAATAGACCGAAACGAAAAAAAAAGATCAGAACTGAACCGATCAATTAGTTTCCGATCCGATCCGATCCTTGATCCATTAAATTTTAAGATTCCGGATTTTCAGTCCGGACCAGAAACACAATTTTTTTTAAAAATATTTTGTTATGTACATTCTATATATTTTTTAACCCAAAAACTTATACTATGAAATAGAGATAATTAAGTTAAGATTGGCAAAAAATTCACATGTAGATATGATTTGAGAATTTTAGAAACGGTCTTAACTAAACATATTTCATGTATAAAATATTTTATACAAGTATTGCTCTTTTTTTAATATGTACTCTTAATTATTCTAAACTAAATAGAAACGCAATATACTTAGAATCAAATAATTGGTGAAGATGTGAGGTAAACGTAGAGTTGTCAAAATGGGCTAGGCCCGCCCCCACCTATTAAAAAGGTAGGTTGGGTTGAGTAATATAAGATCGTTTAAAAGGCGGGTCTATACGGGCCAAACCGCATGAATCGTGGATTTTGGTGAGTTTTACACCGCTATTGTCACATATTCACATGACTTCGGGAGAGATTTTATAATTAATGTAGATTTTTAACTTATTCTTTGTAAATGCATAATTATCATTAGTAGGTTGAGAGAGTGTGGTGAGATGTGTATTTCAAAATTTACATTTGCTACTAATAGTTGTGTTGATTTGTCAATTAAACTTTCATTGAATATTAGGAGTATATATATTGATTCTGCCTTTGGCAATAAGGATTTAAACAATTTGAAGGTTTAAATTTTAGTTTGGTTGATTTGTTAATTAAACAAAAAAATTATATTTGAGGTCTACTTTTTTATTATAACAGATTAAAATTATTCACATCAACTGAGTGCATTTAATCAAAGATTATCCAAAATTATTAGTACTTTATTTTTATTATTTTTTTAGTAATTATTTATATACTGTTTAAAATTTAGGGTTAATTCTAAATAAATACACCACCCTTTAGTCTCAGTATCAATTTAATCACGACCTTTACGATTTTTTTTTAAAAACCCCAACCTTTCATCGTGTTGCAATTAGATACACTTTTTTTTTCTCCGATCAACAATTGACGATGTGGCTTGCCGGAGCTCGCCACGTCATATTACACATATTTTTTTTTCCCATACAGATTACACTTTATATAGAAATTAAAATATAAAATTTTATAAAAATAAAAATAAAATTGCATTTTTCAAACTAAATCAAGTTTTCTTCTACCATTCTCAAACTAAATCAAATTATAATTTTTATGGTTAGAAGAGAATTTTGAGAATGGTAGAAGAAAACTTGATTTAGTTTGAGAAATGCAATTTTATTTTTATTTTTATAAAATTTTATATTTTTATTTCTATAAAGTTTAATCTTTATGGGGAAAATAAAAAAAATATGTGTAATATGACGTGGCGAGCTCCGGCAAGCCACATCATCAATTGTTGACTGGAGAAAAAAATGTGTATCTAATTGCAACACGATGAAAGGTTGGAGTTTTAAAAAAAGCGTAAAGATCGTGATTAAATTGATATTGAGATGAAAGGTGGTGTATTTATTTAGAATTAACCCTAAAATTTATTATAATAATACTTCGTACATGTAAAAAATTAAATATATAATGAAAAAGTATGTGGGCTAACCTGCAGCCCGCCATGAATTGGGTTGGGTTGAGTATTTTCCAGCCTGTTTCTGTCGTGAACGGCTCGTCAAAACCCGCAAAATGATGGGTTTAGGTGGTTTGTGAACTGGACCGCTCCGTTAGTCGATTTTGACAGCTTTAGGTAAAATTGTTGAAATTTGAGTATATTTTTCAAGTATATAATTTAACAAAATTATTAGATTTAATAATATTGTAAATAAAATTCAATTTAACAACATTTTAATTTTCATATACAAATTCATCATTCTTGTTCTCGTTTGCATAAACTTAAAAAGCTAGAAAAAAATTCTTGAACTCAGTCTGAAACGGTCCAAACCCGGACCGGACCGGTTTGGACAAATTAATTCCGGTCCCTGGTTCACCCATTTGGGTAGATTTCTGTTCCGAGTCAAACGGGTCCCAACCCGGTCCGATTTCCGACCGGTGCACACCCCTCCCTACCTCCAAATCTCTATCCAAACACAATTACTATTCACGGATTACCTTCATCCACATTTTTTTTAACTTTATTCCATTAACAAGTCTAACGAGTCTAATGAAATAAAAAAAAAAAATTTAGCACCCCTCCCTACCTCCAAATCTCTATCCAAACACAATTACTATTCACGGATTACCTTCATCCACATTTTTTTTAACTTTATTCCATTAACAAGTCTAACGAGTGTAATGAAATAAAAAAAAAAAATTTAGCTATCGAGTTGAGCTCGTTAATAAATTGAGTATCAAATTTGCTCGAGCTCACGAGCAGTTCGATTCGTTTAACAGCACTACACACGTGATTAATTATTCCGGCTAACTCCTCATTTCAATTAGCACTGTTTATTGTCCATATTGTCCTTGAACTTATATAATTTATGACTATTATACCCTCACCTCAATCAATATTTACACAATGCCCATCTATACGTTGAATGTGAACCCTAATTCCCATTTTCAATCAGTCTCCAACCCGGGCGACGTAAATAGTGTAAACACAGTAGCGACAGCGGCGGAAATAATTTTCATCCATCTGTCTCCATCAGTTTCGCCAGGTAAAGTGTTCTTAACCTGAAACCTCTGTTTTGTATTTTTTCTTTGTTTGTGCAGAAAGTGTGTATAATCTGGTACCATCCATGGCTAAATAGTAGTATTCATATATTGGCTAGTGAACTGTTTATGCTTTAGTTGTTGGCTGAATATTTTTTGGATTCATTAGTAATAGCATCTTTTTCTTACTTAAGAAGATTAGAAGATATGATTTGCAAATTCATAAGCAGATTAGTGGATTACTAGTTGCGAGTTCAGTAAATTAGTATTATTGAAAGCTTAAAACCATTATAGAATACTTTCAATTTTGTTGATCTTTTATGTTTCGATTGGAATTACTAGGTCAATTCCCTGCTCTTTTGTATTTTCGCGAGAAAACAGAGCTATCTGGGCCAAAGAAGTTTCTTGAAGACGCAAATCAACAATATATGAAAAGAAAATAACAAAAATTTCAATATTATCCTACAATACAAACTAGTTAAGTATAAATTATGGCGGAGAAGAAACGGTTGATAGCGTTAGGGTTTGAGGGCTCTGCCAACAAAATCGGCGTCGGAGTTGTGACATTAGACGGAAGCATTCTATCAAATCCACGCCATACATACATCACTCCGCCGGGGCAAGGCTTTCTCCCCAGGGAAACTGCTCAACACCATCTTCAACACGTGCTGCCGCTCGTCAAGGCGGCGCTAGATGAGGCCAATATTACGGCCGATGACGTTAACTGCATCTGCTATACCAAGGGCCCTGGCATGGGTGCCCCGCTACAGGTACTTTCTGTACACAGAAGTGATGTCTGATTATCTGTTTTTTGGAGTTGTACATTGCTATTTGTTAATGTTCTACATGTGGAATCAAGCTGAAATAAATTATAGCCGTGTTAACTTTGAAAAATGGTATTGATTAGAGTAACGGAATTGCATAAATCTCAAATTTATCCTGTTTCTAGTGAAGAGTGCAATTTGAAGTTTCTGGAAGTTGGAAATGAATAGTGAAGGTAAAACTCAGATGATTCGAAATAGGGGACCTTATCCCAATTCTCGTTCTTTTCTCGACTCTGTATATACTATATAGTAACTGGGAAGATAGTTTGTTCATCTCATGCCAATTCTCAATTTTTCCTTATTCAAACTAGTCTAGAATATATATCTTTAATACCTATAATTATTGTAATGTTTTGTTGGAGGCGATGGGCAGTGGCTGATGAAAGAATAGATCACGGGTATTATGAGAATATTTGTCAATGTTTATTTTTTTCACTTTAAGATTATCAGTATTTCATTTGTGAATCAACAAATTCTCCTTTTAATTGATGCATCATGTTGCATTATTACATCTGTTTTGCTAACTTTTGCAACTAGCTAAACTAACTCAGTCCAATGAAATAAGTATAAGTGTGACTGTATGATTAATGAGACATGTTTTATTTTGTCTTTTAAATTGCATTTCTTTACGTGGTAGCTTTACTTTTTTAACACGTCTTTTGACTTAGGGTTTGGTACATATCAATTATCATTGCCTTGGAAAAGTCTTTGTAACTTGGGATTGCCAGGGTTGTTTCATTGATGCTACAAAATCAATGCATTTTGATTATGGAATTTGCAGTAAAATCAACAATTTGGTGCAGAATAAAGACAAAAATGCTGTCTTTCAGTAGTTGTTACAAATTTTGCATAATTAAGGTGTACTTGTACTATTGTAGTGCAAAATCTCATCAAATATATGCTTCTTAAGAATTGTATGCAATGCTTTATTAGGAGATAATTTTTCAGCATACAGTGTGGTTATGGGTGGAGTTTGGGGTTTATACTTAAGTGTTTTCTTGCAGGTATCAGCTATAGTGATCCGCATCCTGTCACAACTTTGGAAGAAACCAATAGTTGCAGTTAATCACTGTGTAGCACATATTGAAATGGGAAGAATCGTAACTGGGGCTGATGATCCAGTTGTTCTGTATGTAAGTGGAGGGAATACTCAGGTTATTGCATATAGCGAGGGGCGATATCGTATTTTTGGAGAGACAATCGACATTGCGGTTGGAAATTGCTTGGACAGATTTGCTAGGGTTCTCACGCTATCTAACGATCCCAGCCCTGGCTACAACATTGAGCAGGTATGATCAAGTGATGATTTGAAAGTCCATTTGTGGACCTTTAGGCGATGTTTGTTTTGGGTTTTAAGTGGTTTTTAAAAACTTATATTTGAAATTTAGGGAATCTGATGAATAGTAAGGTGTGTGTTTATTTTGGAATTTTGAGTATGGTAGGAAATATGTCAAATCAATGTGTAAAAGTAAAAGATATTGTATTATTATATTGTTGTTGGGTATGATTGGATGATGCGTGTTATGATTTAAATATATTAAAGTGTAAGGAGATTAGGCGAGAGAATTGAATGTATTGGAAAGTGTGATTGTAGGTTTATAGGTGTTGTATTAATGGTTTGGTAAAACCAGATTTCAAAATCCAGAAGTAGAACCAGATTTAGATTTGTTAATCCACAGGGATACCGTGGCATAAGAAAAAAAACAATGTGGTTTTTAAAATTCAAAACAAACATCATCTTAGTGCTATATTATCATTTGCACTATGGACATCTCCAAGATGCGTATATGTTTTCTTCTTGCAACTTCAAAATTAAAATCAACACACATACGTCTGTTTCATGTGTTTCCAATGTTTCTTGTATTTATTTTACTGCTCTTAGATACAAGTGTATTTCTTTTACCTGCCTATGTGAAATCTAGGTGTCTCCATACAAGCAATATGGTTTAATGAGCGTGCTTTGTTTTACATCCTCTAGATTTAAAGAGTTGGTTTTTAAATCTTTTTCATTTTTCCTGTCCAAGTTGGCATATGATACAAAAATAATTGCTTGTACGCCTGATCTGATTCATTTAACCTCATGCCAGCTTGCAAAGAACGGAGAAAAGTTTATAGATCTTCCATATGTTGTGAAAGGAATGGATGTTTCTTTTAGTGGAATATTGAGCTACATTGAAGCCACCGCGGAAGAGAAACTTAAGAATAACGATTGCACCCCTGCTGACTTATGTTATTCTCTGCAGGTAAGTTTGTTGAAGTTATTATTTATTGGTGGAGCTATTTGCATCCACAAAATTACTGAATATTCCCTGCACTTGGTCAAATTTAGTCAAGCCTTCTTCAAAAGGTCAAAAATACCCTTCAAATGACTTTATATCCTCATTAATACTTATCATTTTAAGCCCGTTTTCTTCTAACTCTCAATCTTGAAAATTGTATAAGAGCCAAGGTTAATTTGTTCCATTTTCGGAAACTAGAAAAAATTTTGGCTTAAAACAAAAGATGTTAACATTTAGAAAATATAAAAGCATTTTTTAAATGATGAAGTCATTGGAGGTGTATGTTTGACTTTTTAAGTAAGATTGACCAATTGGTGAGTGTATTAAGGACAACTTCTAGAATCAATTTTTTTCTAAAGCTGTTAGAAGAAGTGATTTTCAGTTGAGGGATAAGTTAATATCAAAATGCAATATTTTGACTGTATATTGGGAAAAAAAATCAGGAAACTCTGTTTGCGATGCTCGTGGAGATCACAGAGCGGGCAATGGCACATTGTGACAAGAAGGACGTGCTAATTGTTGGTGGTGTAGGATGTAACGAACGGTTACAGGAAATGATGCGTGTCATGTGTTCCGAAAGGGGTGGCAAGTTATTTGCAACTGATGATCGCTACTGCATTGACAACGGAGCTATGATTGCTTATACAGGCCTCCTTGCATATGCTCACGGCACATCAACTCCACTAAACGAATCGACATTTACCCAACGATTCAGAACTGATGAAGTATTAGCAATTTGGAGAGGAAAGGAACATCCTAATGTGAATGGTGGCCTAGGATTGGAAAATAGTTGACAAGGTATTTTCAACCTCTTATTACTCTTTTTGCTTGGTTTATGAATAGGATAATATCATTTTTTGTCCTTAAAGTTTACTCTTGTCCATTTTGATCCCCTCTTTAACTCACTGCCAAAATTGGTCTCACCCTTGGTTGACCATCCATTAGCTCGCCGGAATCAACCATTTGGAGGTGCCAAATGAAATTATTTGAAAATTTAATTACATGTAGCACCCCCCAAATAATTATTAATTAGATTTAACACCCGTAAAATAATTACAGTTAGCACCCTTGAATAGTTGGTACTATTATTATCCCGTTCACTGCAGTGCTTGTTAGATGAAGAATTGAATTTGAAACTGCAGATTTACTGTTTTTGGCAATGCAGGTCAGTTAGATCAGAGTATTCCATGCGATTATTGTTTTCGACCTCTTCAAAATGAAGGCTGTTGTGTACTAATACTATACTTTACACTATGTTGTTGATAATTCGACTTTGTACCGATTTATCATAGGCAATTTTGTCTTTTTTTTATTATTATTATTTACTCCCCCCTCTCAAGGGAATTTGCACCATTGAGATTGTACACTTTTTAAGAGAAGGGTAAACAGAATGTGTAATGAGTAGAGTTTTGAGGGTAGCCTTGTAAGTTTTAAGTAAAGAAAAAAGTAGATGGATTGTTTCGTCTAAAAAAAATCCTTTTGGTCTAGTAAATTCCTTGCCCCACACAAATTATCAATATCTTTATTTATTTGATGGTTCGTCTACTATTTCTTCTACAAAACTATGTTTAATGAACCAAGATCAAGCTGCTCCCACCTATTTACATCACTAATTTTAGTCAAAACTCTTGAATACTCTCTTATTAGCAATGATACTTGAAAACTGATCTCATTTTTTAGTGCAATTATTATAAGAGATATTTAGGAATTAATGTATAAATCCCTTGATTGATTGTGATTCCTAGAATCATGCACATGATTAGAGCTTTTCCTTTTTTTGTATAGTTGACTCCGCTGTATATATTAATGTAAATTACTCAATGAAGACAACTCATTCAAATCACAACATTCTATATGGTATCATTATTTACTCCACTTGATGTTCAACAAGGTTTGGTTGTTGATCCTCCCAGTGCCCCATCCTCTCTTGTCTCGGATTCCCAAGTGGCTGCTAATCCTACTCCACCACCTACTCATACCCATGTCATGCGTACGAGAAGTCAGAATAATATTTTCAAGCCCAAGCAGCTCCACTCTGTCACAAAGCATCCACTTCCCGTGGACACCGAGCCTACTACCGTTTCTGCCGCCCTTGCGGATCCTAGGTGGCGGGCGGCCATGTCCGATGAATTCACAGCTCTCCAACATCATGGAACTTGGGATCTTGTTACACCTCCCTCTCATGCCAACATTATTGGTTGCAAGTGGGTTTTTAGAATCAAGCGAAAACCTGATGGCACCATCGACAAGTTTAAAACTCGCCTTGTTGCTAAAGGTTTTCATCAACGCCCTAGTGTTGATTATCATGACACATTCAGTCCAGTAGTAAAACCAGTCACCATCCACACTGTTCTGGCTTTGGCTCTTTCTCGCCAGTGGCCTCTCCGCCAACTTGATGTTAGCAATGCTTTTTTGCATGGAACACTCTCTACTCCAGTTTATATGCACCAACCACCAGGGTTTACTGACTCTCAACATCCTACCCATGTTTGTCTATTGAGGAAGTCACTTTATGGCCTTCGCCAAGCCCCTCTTGCTTGGTATCATGCCCTGAGCTCGTCCCTCCTTGCCTTTGGTTTCTCTCAATCCAATGCTGATCACTCCCTGTTTACATACACTAAGGGTCCTGCTCAGCTAATTGTGCTAGTATATGTCGATGATCTAATTATTACAGGCTCCGACTCTTCACTCCTTCATTCTCTCACAACTCACCTGGAGTCGTTGTTTGCGGTCAAGGATCTTGGTGACTTATCCTTTTTCTTGGGCATTGAGGTAGCCCGTTGCAAGCAGGGGTTGTTTCTCTCTCAACACAAGTACATAGTTGATCTACTTCATCGTCTCCAAATGGATGGTGCCAAGCCCTTACTTACTCATTCCTCTGGAAAACCTGGTTCTTCTACTGGCATTGTCGATCCCACTACATATCGTAGTGCTATTGGTGGTCTACAATATCTCTCCTTCACTCGTCCGGACATTGCGTTCACTGTTAATCGCCTAGCTCAGGCCATGTCTTCTCCAACTCCAGATGATTGGGGTGCAGTGAAACGTCTACTCCGCTACTTGAAGGGGACACTGCATCATGGTCTACTCATTCGACCGATTACAGATTTAACCCTCACTGCCTACTCCGACTCTGATTACGGGGCGACTCTCGGGACGGAAAATCCACCTCAGCTTATATATTGTTCCTTGGTAGCATCCCTATATCTTGGCGTTCTCGAAAGCAAACGAGTGTTGCTCGATCTTCCACTGAAGCAGAATATCGTGCTCTAGCCTCAACTGCCTCGGAAGTCTGTTGGGTCATGCAATTGTTTAAAGACCTTAACCTCTCTCTCCGACATCGACCTCGGCTCCTCTGTGACAATGTCAGTGCCACACGTCTAGCTCTCCACCCGATTCAACATTCTAGGTTAAAACATATTGCCATTGACATACACTTTGTTCGAGACATTTCTTCCAAAGGGCCACTTAGTGTCTTCTACGTCAACACTTTTGACCAGCTCGCTGATCTCCTCACCAAACCTCTCCCGCGGTTTCGATTCGAGACTCTCAGATCCAAAATCTCCGTCGCTGACGGGATGTCAATTTTGCGGGAGCGTATAAGAAATATTTAGGAATTAATGTATAAATCCCTTGATTGATTGTGATTCCTAGAATCATGCACACGATTAGAGCTTTTCATTTTTTGTATAGTTGATTCCACTGTATATATTGATGTAAATTACTCAATGAAGACAACTCATTCAAATCGCAACATTCTATAATTATAACTCATTAGTGACCGCTAAAATTTAAGGTATTGTAAGAAACAATTTAGTAGCATGAAACAAAAATAAAGTTACTGAAAATTGTTTTTGTATATGCTGCCGTATCTTTATATCGAAGTAGGTAAATGTGCAATTGTGGGTGTATGGTGAAACACGCATCTATAGTATTAATAGGTTTTGCATCAGTAATTGAATTGCAACTTATTCAACGCTAAATTAAGAAATTCTATGAGAAGTGAGAACACGACTACTAGAATTTACTGCATGAAAGATGATAAATATTATTCCATCCCGATATAAGTTCTCTTTCTTTTGTGTGTTTTGATTAAGAAATATGATAAAATAAGGATTTTAATACTCTATGGATTTCATTGGATTCTCTTTCAAAAATATAAATAAATTTCACTATTCAAAATCTCTTCTAAAAAGTAGAGATTTCAACGGATTCTCTGGGAAGAAAAAAAAAACTTTGTTAACTATTTTCTTCGATAACCATTAGAGATTCTTCACCACCATTATTATGGTGAAAAAGATTACATCTCTGTATTTTAAAATTGGTAAAGTCTAGTATGCACTCGAGTGCATACTATGCACCCTAGTCCATGTGCACTTTTCAATTTATTGACTTACACTTTTTGGTAAATGATATTGTATTTTTCAATTATTAAACTGTATAAGTAATAATTGAAAAGTGCAACACCATTTACCAAAAAATGTAAGTCAGTAAACTGAAAAGCAACATGTACTAGGGTGCACACAATGCACTCGAATCCATAGCAGACCAACCCTTTAAAATTATGTTCTTTTTTTAAAAATTATAGTATATCGGACACCATTAGGTTAGCAATAATATTTAATTGACGTCAATTCCCCATTAAGTTGTGTTCGATATCATCTAAAAGATTTTGGTGGTCAAGGTCGTCACTCCAGAAATGATTTTGGTGGTCAAGGTCGTCATCCAGCAATTATTCAATTGAATTTTTGGTATTTTCAAATTGCAATTCACAAGTTCCCATTTCAAACACAAGTGTGCTGGATTACATAATTTTTTTTCGGAAAGAAGGTATGAATTTTCAGTTGAATATAAAGAAGATCAAGATTCACTGCATCGTGAAAAATGAGGCCGAGTATAACCATGATGAAAATGAAGATGAGAATAATAATGATGAATAATAAAAAAATTTTTTTAACTAGGTTTTAGGGGCGTAGTTTATGAAAATCAATGTAAATCAATAAAAAAAATGTGTATTTCAGAATCCTGTCAAATCTATAAAAATCCATATAAATCAATAAAAAAGGTGTGTATTTCATAATCCTGTCAAATCTATAAAAATCCATGTAAATCAATAAAAAAAAGTCAGTCAAACTCTGCATAGAGTCTATGGATTTTCTAAATCCACTGACTTTTTAAAGTCAAAAAAAATCCAACAGAATCTCAATTGAATACACCCGCCGTAGGATAAGTGATGTGTTGGTGAGAGAGAAAATAATAGATTAGTATGAGATAAAATAACAGATAAAGTATAATAAGGAAAATTTATTGTGGAACATAAAAAAAAAAAAAAAAAAAAAAAAAAAAAAAAAAAAAAAAAAAGAGGAAAGTGAGAAACTTATAGTGGAACGAAGTAAATATATATAGGCATTGCAAAATCTTGAGGATCATTAAGAAAAAGTATGAAAACATATTAATAGATTTCATATTTAAACAATTACTCAAGATAACTTTAAAAGTAGATTACGTGTAGACATTGGAGCTCGAAATTGCCTTCAATTGGCATTAAATTACAGAAAATCCATCTGGTGATCTAAAAAATTATAAAATTCAACATAAAATTACACAGAAAATCGTCCCTTGATAATTAAAAATTTAACAGAGAAGCCTGAATCAAATCAGTGTCTTCAAAGTAACAGAAGATAGTAGGCATATTGGACTTACTATAGATTCAAACAACACATAGAATTTGCGTGAATAATAAAAAAATAGAGAGCAACATATCATACTCCAAGACCAATGGTACAATTTCCATTACACACATTCATTCGTAAAGGTTGTATTGCATATTAGTATAATTACTCAGAATCCTCCATTATTGTTTAAAATTTTGGAAAGCTTTCAGCAAATGAATCCCATCACTTTAACTGAAATGTGAGAGTAAAGTGTGATTATCACAAATACCATTCCATAATTCTTCGTTTCTCTTCACCACATCATCAACCAAATCCATAATAACTTTAATCCCAAAACACAAAATTGTACGACATATAATTAAACTTCAACAAATCTAAAATAAATAAATAAAAAGGAGAAAAAAATAGTACTCCCTCCGTCCAATTTTATTATGTCAACTTCTCCGGGCACGAGTTTTAATGAATATTGATTAGTTTATTCATAAGACAATTGCTTATGTGTACCAGTTACATACATGTAACGGGCTATTTACCCTCCTTTTTTAATAAATCCACACTCCCTCCTTTTAGGAATTATGTGTACGAGTTACATGCATGTAACTAAATCCAATTTTTTACATGGATTATTAGTTTTTTACCTTCTTTTTTATTAATTTCACCCCCAAATTTTTTAAAAGAAAAATACATGTAAAATACTATATTACCACTTTATCAATTAAATTAAAATACAACTCATTAAAATTATAATTATACACCGACTATCGATTCACCAATGAATAACCACGAAGTCAAATATTATTCTATTTTTTTAACTTTTAAAAAATAAATATAAAAACATAACGAATATTAAAAAAATATGAAACTCAAAAATAAAATTATGAAATAAAATTTCCAGTTTTTTTTTTTTTAAAAATGACCAAAATTTAGGAAAAAAATCAAAAAAAAAAAAACTAAACTAAAAAAATTCAATTTTTTTCTAATTTGGGTATAAATGTATGAATAAGACATGCTCACTCTCTAGCTTTAATCTGATTTATAATAACTAAGATTATTTTGTTATGTCTTCATTATTTCTAAAATGATATCTGGTTTGTTACAAGTTTTTTTAGGTTGTAGATTATTTTTTAAAACTAATTAATAATATAATCTAATTGAAAAATAAAATTTATATTTAAAAACTTAAATGAGTTGAGAATTGGGGAAGAAACCAGCATAATATTGCATTAGTTTTATTATTTTCTTTGGGGTCATCGTCATGTTGATGCATTCATATGTTTATTGAGTGTGACCGTATCTATTAATTGAATTGTATGTTCAGTGTGATTCATTCTCACTTTTGTTCTTCTTACTAGTTACTTAATATCACTTTTTTTAATATTGATGTATTAATTTGCATGGTATGCCTGGAATTATAAATGTGTTAAGTTATGTATTTTTTGTTAAATATAAATATTAGTTTAAATACGATATAGTATTAGTACGCCTATGGTATAGTACTAGTTAATATATTGTGTAGTACTAGAGATTAATGTGGGTATAAAAATATTACGGAGTATTTAATATATGAACTAATACTATACAATATTTGAATTTATACTATACTATATTTGAACTAGTACCATAGAGTATGTGAACTAATACTATACTATATGTGAACTAATACTATACTATATTTGAACTATTACCATAAAGTATGTGAACTCGAAACTCGAAAAAATTAAAACATATACCAATATAAACTAATATTATACTGTATATGAACTAATATGTACAGTACTGCATATTAACTAATAATATATCATAATACTTATCAACGGTTATCATAACACTTATAAACTAAAAATTATATTCATAAAAAATTAAAATAAAGTGATTAAAAAATGAAAGTTCAAATGAAAAAAATAATTAAACAATGTAAAACGAAGTTAAATTTATAAGGAATGAAGTAAAATTTCGAAAGGATAAGGTGAAAATTATACACCAATTAATTAAAGTAAAATAGTACCAATAAAATTGAACACTTGCCTAAGAGAGGTGAGAGTTTTATTTTTTAAAACAAATAATTATTATACTATTTAATACTTAAAAAAATAATTAATATTATTTTTAAAATTTTCTTATTAGATTTTAAAATTTTAGAATAATTATTTATGACATAAAAAGAAATTACGTTAAAAAATTATCATTTGAAACACAAATGATAAACAGGAAGAAAAATAAATTTAAAAAATAATATTAAAAAGATAAATGTAAATATTAATTGAGTAAAATAAAAAAAATAAAATTTTAAAAAATTAATGAAGTATTAGTTTTTAATGATAAAATTTAAAAAAAAATTAATTGAGGTAAAATAAAGGCTCATGAAAAAATGTATGTGTTAAATTAATATAGTAAATGGGTCATGTGTTATTAGATTGGATATAGTAAATGGGTCATGT
This sequence comes from Galeopsis tetrahit, assembly GCA_963675135.1. Lineage (NCBI taxonomy): Eukaryota > Viridiplantae > Streptophyta > Magnoliopsida > Lamiales > Lamiaceae > Galeopsis > Galeopsis tetrahit. The sequence goes on from OY776126.1 coordinate 67,606,757, forward strand.
CTTATTTGTAATGGGTTATTGGATTGGATATAGTAGTTACATATACTGGATTGGATATAGTAGTTACATATATTGGATTTGATATAGTAGTTACATACATGTAACTGGTACACAAGAGTGCAACTCTATTCTTAAAGTAGATAAGTTAAGGGTATAATGGGGTATTGTGTGGTCCATTTATAAATAAATGATTGTTTATGAATAAAAAGTGAATGTCAAAGTGGGTAAATAAGTGATGGTAGGAGGGTGGAAATAAAGTAGTATGAATAATATTGTTTTTAAAAAAAGGTATGAGCATAATAAAATTGAACAACCATATAAAAGAAAAGTGGAAATAATGAAATTGAAATTGACCGGAGGAAGTATTAAATATGACCTTTTCCTCATTCATAAAAAAAATTATTTATATTTTTTGATCTCCTAGTCCACAAACATCACAAAATCCTTCATTTCTATGAACATAGAATTAAACTTCAACAACCCTAAAATAAGTAAATAACTAAAAAGGAGAATAAATTCATACATTAAATATGATAACTTAGTATTCTTACACTTCTCTACTATTACAATTAATTAAAAAAAAGATAGGAGTGTTTAAATTCCGCTCTCAATATAATTAATGATTAAGGCGTTTAACTTCTCTATTATTACAATTGTTTATGTACTGATATCAACTTCTAAAATTTTTAGTACACGAAAATTGTTTAGGAACTGATACTAGTCTATACCACACAATAAATTTATTGTAGGGTGAAGTAATATAATTTATGTCATTAGTTATCAAGTACAAATGAATGGGAACTACATATGTAATTGTTTTTGTTGTATTCATTGCTGGAAAATGTTGGTTTTGATCACATCTCATAAAATTAAGTGACAATGTTATATTCAAAGGTTATGTCTTTTAGAAATTATTATGTTAATTTAAAAAACATACATTTTGATGAATAATTACTAATTTTTAAAAGTTGCAACTTTAGAAAAAATGAGTTTATTGTGAAGAGTCACAATTATTACCTTAAGACTATTGAAAGTCTAAAAATAGACCCCCCTCCCCCCTACCAAAATTCTAACATTCAATGAGAATTGTTTTGGTCAAAAGAGTTTCAAAATTTGAGTTAAAACTACATATGCATACTTAACATTATAGAGTTGTAGTTCATGCATTAGAGACGAGTCGAAAGTTTTGGATACTTGTTTGCATTTCGCTGATAGCTTCCATTTCGTAGTGCAACGAGCGGAAGGCTTTCACTACAACAAAAGTGATTTTTTAGTCACAATCTCTCATTATTGCTTCTCTAGCTAAAAGTCTATAGTGACAGGAAATAGAGAATTAATGACCAGACTTGTTCTGTCAATAAAAGTCAATTTTCTTGTAGTGTTTAAAGTCGATGTATCTTGGGGACGGTTGTCATGATCCGTATTGCACCCGAGTACGAGACAACAACGTCTTATGGAGATAGAGTCAAACTTTAGCCTCGACTTTCATTAGTAATTAGTCAGTCATGCATAAGTCATTTTCGTCTACACATACACCTAATTTTTTCAACACTCATGAATATCAGGACTCTATTGTTTTATATCCCATTGCTTTGGTATTCAGAAGTACTAATCAAAGAACCACTACAGGGTGATGGATGTAAAAAATACAATATAGTTAAAGGGTGCTATAAGATATTTCGAGAACATGATTTGAAAATCTAAGTGTAAACCATGAAAAGATGAAATCCAATGAGGTGTGATTAACCCTATAATACAACAAATAAAAAGAAATACGAGTTGCAATGTTAGCCAATTCTAATCATGAGGTCTTAATAAAATTTTGAAAACATTTTACAACAAGTTCTAACTATGTGCACATTCATCTGTAATGGAGTTAAGTCTTTTCTCAGGATTTAAAGTCGTTTTAATCTTCATCATCTACCACTTTGATAACAAAAAATGTGGAACATATTAATGAGTTTCTCAACAGATGGTAACAATATAAAGTAGACAGGAGTAATGCAGCAAGATAGTAATATGTAGTTGACAAGGATATCATGCTCTTTTAAATTTGACTCTTGGTTTGGAAAATAAGGCATACCTTAGTGATAGCTTTGAGATCAGGTCACTTTGAAGGTTTTTTAGTTGAATCTTTAGGTGTTCCTTTTTCTACATATTTCCAATAAGTTAGGAAGGCATTATGTAATTTACCCCGATAACTAAATGTAAATGGATACAATGGATTATAAAAATCGCAACAAACTACTGGACAGTCAACAAAATGGTTCTATGTAGATAACTAATGTACAATATGAGTCTTGTAATAATCATTAAATTGTTTGTACCACGTAATACACTCAATTGGAAAAGAAAAGGAAAAATAGGTGTGGAAGAACACAACCTCTTAGGAGTGGCAACGGGGCGGTTCGGGACCGGTTTTACACATACTCGACCCCGATAGTGATTTTTCATCCCTGACGCCGCCTCGTACCTCGATTTTTTTATTTTTTAAACCCCGTCCCCAACAGACTCGGGTATCCCCGACCCGAAAATCCGAACTTTTTTAATCTTCATCAATATATTAATTATTATATTATATAGAATTAGAGTATAAAAAAACCATGCAAATATTAAACTATACAAACCATATAATATTTTCTATAATAAAAAATTGCAGCATGTTCCTGCTGCTTTACTACATAAATTTCAACCTTTGCAAAATGCAAAACAATATTTAAATTAAACAACAATGCAAATATTAATATATTCACCAAAAGCAATGCAAACTACAACATTTCTTCTTAAACAAAAAAGTTACAAAAGTTTGATAAAGAACTTGAAATTTGCTTGATATGAATCTTCAAGTTACCGCTGCACTGCACACCTTCACTATTATTCCATGATAGTCCCTGCAATTATAACTTATATTCAAAAAATTTATTTATAAATCAATTGTTATTAATATTAGCATAAAAAATATAAAAACAATACCTTCACCATCCGAATCAATCTTATCATATATGGTGGCATAACCATCGGAAGGCATTGCATTCCCATCTAACAATTAACAAAATTATAACACACATCATGTTTATGAGGAAAAATTTTAGTTTTAGTCCTATAAGTTTGATACATTTCAAAATAAATCCTTTAAGTTTATCTGCCACATAATTATCTCTCATTTATATATACTTAAAAAATATCATGCCACATCATTAATGGACTATAAATCAATAAAAAATAAAATCTCTGCATCTACGCAATTAACTGTAAACTCCAAGTTCAATTAAAAACAAAATTGAAATATGCACCATTGATAAAACAATTCTATAATTAAAAATAATTTTTTTTGACAGGATAATTAAAAATAAAATTGACAACAACTAAATTAAAACATAACAATTTAAAATATATAAACCTGTTCATATCAATTGATGCTTACAATATAATAAAGTTGTATTTCAATCTTTTCAAAAACTAACATTCCACCTAAAAGATTGAGAATACAACTCTCATTTTTGCAAAAAAAAACACCATTTGTGTCGTGAATTGTGGTCTCAAACTTAATGCTTGGTCTAAAGAGTCGTGAATTGTGGTCTCAAACTTAATGCTTGGTCTAAAGAGCATAGTTGGAACATAGGGAGCTGTATAATCTTCTTGTAGAAGTTGTTGATGAGGAGTAGGTCCAACCATACATGGAACAATAGACATTCCCAAAGGTTGAAATTGACTTTCACAGCCTATTCCCAAAGGTGAAATTGACTTTCACAAAAGCTTGGCTGAGAGCAGCCTCAAAAGCTTCATTATCTTCCTCCATTAGATCCATGAAAGGTTCTGGGGGTACCCTCTCTGAACATCAACCTGCAAGAATCATATTGTTCAGGGCGTAACAAATTTCACTTAAACTAGTAAAATAAACTTCTCCCTCTTTTTTTTCCCTATGGTGAGTGGTTCACTCACCTAAAAAAACCATAACAATTTGTCAAAATATATTCAAAACATAATAATTGCTAACACAAAAAAAAAATGGTAATTAAACTCGAATATTGCTCAAAACTGTATTATTTATACACATTCTTAAAATAAAATTATATGTAAATTTTATTGAGAACTTTTTAAAATATTGAAAACTTTTTAGAACTTCTTAAAATATACCTCTAATCAATTGATTTAAATAGACATGAAAAAATATATATCACAACAAAACTACCCCTAGTGGACAGTGGTCATATTATTAACAAAAGAAAGAATTAAATAGACATGAGAAAGTATATAGACATAAAAAAAAGTTCATGGTCAAATAAAATGGACATGAAAAATTAAATAGACATGAAATGTTATTATACCACAGGAAAAGTCGTGTACTTACCATGTGAATGTGGAGGTGGTGGAAGGAGTTTAAAGCCCTTCCCTCGAAGACATTTGTCCATCTACTTTATTTTGTATTTTTCAACAGATGAATTGTAATGGTAACCCTTATTTAGAGTTTTTTTTCTTTGTTTCAGTTAGAGTTTTTTTTCTTGGTAAGGTCTAGTATGCACTCGAGTGCATGCTGTGCACCCTAGTCAATGTGCACTTTTCAGTTTACTGACTTACACTTTTTGGTAATGGTGTTGCACGTTTCAATTATTACTCATTTACTAAAAAGTGTAAGTTAGTAAACTGAAAAGTGCACATGGACTAGGGTGCACAGCATGCACTCGAGTCCATAACAGACCAACCTTTTTTTCTTTGTTTCAGAATCTGAATGGATGGAGTATGTCTTGTTCAGGTTTGATTTGTGACCATGGAATTTTGTATTATTTACAAAGTTTGTCATTATATTTTCCCTCCAAAGATAAGATGATGTGCCAGATGACATCACATTTTTTAAATAAATGTGATACCAAGTCAGCCCATTCGACCGTCCCCAAATAATTTAACCGCATAATTCATTAGAAAGATAAATAATTAAAATTGATGTAAAAAAGGATTAAATTGAAAGGTAAATGACGTATTTTGTAAAGTTGAAACTTAAAGGATTTATTTTGAAATGTATCAAACTTATAGGACTAAAACTAAAATTTTCCCTGTTTATGAAGTGATAATAAGAATAATAAAATTAATAAAATAAGTAAAATATTGTCACATAATGGTTACCATTATTTTCAGCTGCCCAAAGCCAACTCCTAGCACACATTAATGCCTCTAATGTCTTTGGATGAAGTCTGCTACGATGTGGACTCACTATCCTACTGCAAGGATTCAAAGGCAACAGTAGATACAGAAATGACCAATATATCTCTTGCAATAGCTCGAAGTGTATAGGATATTTAACTCCATGTATCTTCCACCATAATAAAATATTAAAATCCCAGCTCTTGGTAAGACATCCTCTTCTAAATAATTATCCAATTCTGTCTTAACTAATGATGTTCTGCATCTTTTCTTTGCCTTCACAAATGAATCATAATCTGACATTTTATCTTTACCTCCACCTAAATGAGTATAATCCATTCTTATTGAATCCCCTTCTCCAGACCCAGAAAATCAAGGGCTAATTGATAATCACTCACCAAGTTATAACAAAGCTGGCTTATATTCTCAATTTGGACAACATAATCACTTCCATAAACCTTAGAAAAATAATATTCAAGCAAAGTCATCTTATATCTTAGATCTAACACAGCTGCAACCCCCATCATTTCATGAATAACTCCCCAATATTTTTCAAAATTTTCCAACATAGAAGCTGCCATTTTTTAAATAATCTCATTTCTACAATTAAGCCACTCTGGTAATTCTAGACGAATCTCACAAATGTTAGGAAAATACAGATTAGCCATAGGATACTTCGTTCCAGAGAACAATTAAGTCATATCATAGAACACTTTCAATCTTTCACAAACTTCTTTTGCAAATTCCCAATCACCATCAGAAGGTAAATGCTTATATTGAGGTTCACGTTGTTTCAATCGACTAAAAACATCTTTGTACAAAATGGCAGTTCGAAGCATAAAAAAAGTAGAATTCCATCTAGTTTGATAGTCAAAAGCCAACTTTTTAGTTACTGGAATCCGCAATTGCCTTGCTGCTTCCTCAAAATTTTCAATCCTCTTAGGAGTTGCGGTCCAAAAAACAACACTCTCACGAATCATACCAATCCCTTCTTTAATAATATCTAATCCATCTTTCACTATTAAGTTTAGAATATGTGCACAACATCGCATGTGTATCAACGAACCCATCTGATCAAATTACTCATATCTAGTTTACCAATAATATTATTTATCAATGCATCATTTGTGGAATAATTATCAACTGTAATAGTTGATAATTTAGTATCCACACTCCAATCCATCAAACAATCTAGCAAGGTCTCACATAACACTTCACTGGTATATGGTGCAGGCACATATATAAACCTAAATAATTAGAAAAAAAAAATAGATCAATTAATATTTCAAACACCATTAACATAAATTAATATTTCAAACACCATATTTCAAACCCGATTACCAAAATAATTTGAAAAAAAATAAAATACATCAATTAATATTTCAAACACCATTGACATAAATTAAATAAGGGTTATTACCTTAATATTCGACTTTGCATTGCCCAATTGCTATTTATAAAATGTGCAGTAACAACCATGAATCCTCTTTTTTGATTGCTTGAAGTCCATATGTCGGTTGTAATGGCCACTTTACTGTCATTTTTTTCTAAAATCTTCATGGTCTTCTTTCTTTCACAATCAAAGATCTTGATTATGTCGCTCTTCACAGTATTTCTTGAAGGAACTTTTAACAAAGGTTGTAGGGTCATTGAATACCTTTTAAACCCAACATGCTCAGCAATAATGAGTGGATATTCATGCATAATAATCATGCTTGCAAGTTCTCGCCTCACAATAGCTTCATCAAATGAATAAGTGTCTACTTCATTTTTCTTGAGATTGTTCACTAAAACCTTCCGCCTTATATCAAACTGGCTGCGCTTTGGACATCTCTTTAAATGATCATGCAAATGTCTCGTTCCATTTTTTGAATCACCACCAAGTAATTTTTTAGAGTAATTGCCCTTGGCCTTGTCTTTTCCTTCAACAGTCATTTTCACAAAATGATTCCACACAAGACTCTTAAGCCTTTTCCCTCTTATTAGGCGTTTTGTTATCTTCAATGTTGGTATCCTCTGCTTCTACATGTGAGAAATTTTCAGATTGAGTAGGCACATTGGACCCTGGATTATCATCTTCTTCATTTTGAGGAGCATCTTCAATTGATATGGATTGAGTTGATTAACTTTTCATGGCTTTTGATTGCGGAAGAAATAAAGAGAAAAAAATATCTGGTTTTGTTGCTTAAGAAATAAGAACTCTAATGTGGAGAAGGAGTAAAGAAATGGATATAAGAGATGTAAATTCTTGTTCAAACCTCAAAAAACATTTCGTATCTAAAGATACATTGGAATGTGAAGAGGTGTAATGGTAATGTGAAAAGGTGTAATGGTAATTATGATATTGCCAGAAATCTGCCATCATTTCTTTTTACGGGAAGGTTAAAAGTCGATGTTGAGTGTTGAAATGAATCTATTGATGTGAATGTGGCTAGTGTGTACGGTAGAGCCCTAAGAAGTAGAAAGTAGGAAGTATGAATATATTTATTATTTAATAGACTCAAATACTAATTCAAACTTTCCTATTGCCTTAATATTTAATACACGCAAATACCAATTACTAATAACTTATTTAACTTTATCCACATTAATTACATATTTAATATGATATTAACTTTATATACATACATATAAAGAGTAGGAATTTCGCGGGTCCAATACGCTATTCTCTCTCTAGGAGAACTCTCCACCTTCTCTCTCTAGAAAAACCCACCACAACCAACAATCGCCTACTCCACCGCCTGAATTAAAAAAGAGGGGTATCAGCACCGATCATGGCGCCGCCTTAACACCGCCAGTTGCAACACCGTCAGTCGTCCTACTGCACCGTCGTCTTGTTTAATTCTTCTCTCAAGGGTTAAGGTTTCTTTTATAAATTTAGTTGGGATCAATGGATAAATCTCCCTGACGGCGCTACGGTGGCCGATCGGGTGAGTCTTCTGTTGATCCCATTTATCTTTTTCTGTATTTATTTTCCAATATTTAGTTTCTTGTTGTTTTCTTTTTCTTGTTTTTTCTTGATGTAGTTTTATTTGTTTCCTGTTGGTGTTTTTGCCAATCTTTCTGCGGTTAATTCCTGTTTCCCTTCTCTTTTGAGACCCCTTAAAAAAACTTTTTTTTTTTTAGACCTGTTTTCTCTCAAAGACCCGTGGATGTTTTTGGGATTTGGATTTGTGAGAAGAATATGGCGCTCGGTGATCCTTTGTCTTTATTTTTCTATCTTTAGTTTTCTTGATTTGTTGATACCTTAGTGTGGGGTGTCTCGGTTCAAGAAATGGAGATCTATGCTTCTTTTGCGGACAAAGTTCTTCACTCGTTTCTCTACTTCCTCACGATTGGAGGTGACAACGACGCCGTTTGGATTTGTCCCGGTTTGAAGATCTAGAGCTAGATGTGATTTTTCATATTTCCGATCTTTGTAACCTGTCAAAAAAAAAAAAACTTTATATACATACATAAATTTAAATGTATATATATTTAATATGATATTTAGTATTATAAATAAATAAATATCGGGGCGGGTTTCGGGGCAGGTTTCATAAATACCACCCCTGCCCCGTCATCGTATTTTTTTCTAGTTTTCGGGGAAAACCGAATCGAACCCGATCAAAAGTAAAAAAACCCATCTAAATCGAGTCGGGAGAGGGACAGGTTAAAACGGGTTCAAGTTAAATTGCCATCCCTACAACCTCTATCATAAACAAAAGGGAAAGTGATAATAGCAAACCTTAGATGTTTTGCACTTTTTCAGTTTTCCTTTTAGTTTCATATCAACTCCTAGCCCTGCACACCGATTCTCTTCCTGCTGCAAAGATCATAGTAATTGGTCCGACCTTCTTCTAGAAAGAAGGCAATTAAGCAGATACTCTAAAACTAAATTGGTATATGGAGAAAGCTATAAACATGTTTTATGCATATATTTCATAACATCAAATCATTAAAGATAAAAGGACAGCATCACCACAATGTTTAATTAGAAGTTTGGAACATAAGAAACAATTCACAAAAACAACATGAACACTCAACAAAAAACACAATAAGAATTATTTAAACGATTGATAAGCAAATGGGATGCAATTAAAAAAGAAAAAAACAACAAGAAAATAAATAGAAAAAAGATTATCCTTACAAGTTGGTTTTTTCTTGTTCTACTCTGTTCACAATTTGTGTGACAAGATTTTTCCAGTATACACCACCTCAACCTCCAACACTACGTTTGTATTTTTTTTTTCTTACAGTAAAATTCATTTTTCCATTTTTTTCTCTTATTTTCCTCACTATCAATTGAAGAATCGTCTTCTTTCATCTGGTATGAGTGATTATGGCTCCTATTATTCGGTGTTCAATTATTGTCAGACTCTTAATATTCTTATCAACACTATTAAGTTAGGGCAATTACTTATGTGTACCAGTTACATGTATGTAACTGGCTATTTACCCTCCTTTTTTACTAAGTCCACACTCCCTTCTTTTAGACACTCCCTTTTTTAGACATAAGGACACTCCCTTTTTTAGGCACTTATGTGTACAAGTTACATACATGTAACTAAATCCAATTATTTACATGGGTTATTAGTTATTTACCTTCTTTTTTATTAATTTCACCCCCAAATTTTTTAAAAGAAAAATACATGTAAAATACTATATTACCATTATATCAATTAAATTTAAATACAACTCATTAAAATTATAATTATACACCGACTATCGATTCACCAATGAATCACCACGAAGTTAAATATTATTCTATTTTTTTTAACTTTTAAAAAATAAATATAAAAACATAACGAATATTAAAAAAAATATGAAACTCAAAAATAAAATTATGAAATAAAATTTTCAGTTTTTTTTTTTTCAAAAAATAACCAAAATTTAGAAAAAAAATCGAAAAAAAAAAAACTAAACTAAAAAAATTCAATTTTTTTTCTAATTTGGGTATAAATGTATGAATATGAGATGCTCACTTTCAAGCTTAAATCTGATTTATAATAACTAAGATTATTTTGTTATGTCTCCATTATTTCTAAAATGATATCTGGTTTGTTACAAGTTTTTTAAGGTTGTAGATTATTTTTTAAAACTAATTAATAACATAATCTAATTGAAAAATAAAATTTATATTTAGAAACTTAAATGAGTGTAGAATTGGGGAAGAAACCAGCATAATATTGCATCAGCTTTATTATTTTCTTTGGGGTCATCGTCATGTTGATGCATTCATATGTTTATTGAGTGTGATCGTATCTATTAATTGAATTGTCTGTTCAATGTGATTCATTCTCACTTTTGTTCTTCTTACTAGTTAGTTAATTAATATCATTTTTTTAATATTGATGTATTAATTTGAATGGTATGCCTAGAATTATAAATGTGTTAAGTTATGTATTTTTTTGTTAAATATAAATATTAGTTTAAATACGATATAGTATTAGTATGACTATGGTATAGTACTAGTTAATATATTGTATAGTACTAGAGATTAATGTGGGTATAAAAATATTACGGAGTATTTAATATATGAACTAATACTATACAATATTTGAATTTATACTATACTATATTTGAACTAGTACCATAGAGTATGTGAACTAATACTATACAATATGTGAACTAATACTATACTATATTTGAACTATTACCATAAAATATGTGAACTCGAAACTCGAAAAAATTAGAACTTGTACCAGTATAAACTAATAGTATACTGTATATGAACTAATACGTACAATACTGCATATTAACTAATAATATATCATAATACTTATCAATTGTTATCATAACACTTATAAACTAAAAATTATATTCATAAAAAATTAAAATAAAGTGATTAAAAAATGAAAGTTCAAATGAAAAAAATAATTAAACAATGTAAAACGAAGTGAAATTTGTAAGGAATGATGTAAAATTTTGAAAGGATAAGGTGAAAATTATACACCAATTAATTAAAGTAAAATAGTACCAATAAAATTAAACATTTGCCTAAGAGAGGTGCGAGTTTTATTTTTTAAAACAAATTATTATTATTATACTATTTAATACTTAAAAAAACAATTAATATTATTTTTAAAATTTTCTTATTAGACTTTAAAATTTTAGAATAATTATTTATGACATAATAAAAAGAAAGTACGTTAAAAAAATTATCATTTGAAACACATATAATAAATAGGAAGAAAAATAAATTAAAAAAATAATATTAAAAAGATAAATATAAATATCAATTGAGTAAAATAAAAAATAAAATTTTAAAAAATTAATGGAGTATTATTTTTTGATGATAAAATTAAAAAAAACATTAATTGAAATAAAATAAAGACCCAAGAAATAATTTATGTGTTAAATTGATATAATAAATGAGTCATGTATTATTTGTAATGAGTTATTTAATTGGATATAATAAATGAGTCATGTGTTATTTGTAATGGGTTATTGGATTGGATATAGTAGTTACACATATTGGATTGGATATAGTAGTTACATACATGTAACTGGTACACAAGAGTGCAACTCTCAAGTTAGTTTAGTTGGTTAGTTAGTTATTAACCAATCTTGATAACTTCTCTTAGTTTATTGTTTCTCTCTTGTATATATGAACTTGTGGTCACTTTCAAGCTAATGAGAATAATTTTAATCATTCCAAACACTCTACATGGTATCAGCCTAACAACTGAAAACCCTCTCTTTCTTTCACATTTCCTTTCTCTACTTTCTTCCATGGCCGATCCATCGCCCACCACCTCCTCGGCCGCCTCTATCTTCGATTCTACTCTCACGTTACATGTCGTGACGCATCTCGTTACCATCAAGTTAAAATCCACAAATTTTCCCATGTGGTACGCTCAAATCCACCCTTTATTGGCTACTCAAAAGTTCCTCCCATTCGTCGACGGTTCATCTCCGGCCCCTCCGCCCACCATCTCCAAAGATGGCCGCTCCGAGCCGAATCTTGAGTTTTCTTCCTGGACTGCAAGTGACCAAATCGTTCGTGTCTTCTTGGTTTCCACCCTAACGGAGGAAACCATGGTTGTTATCATTGGCTGTCGCTCCTCGGCAGAAATGTGGACCAATCTTGCAACGACTTTCAACCAACCATCCAAGGCTCGCGAACTTCACCTCAAAGACGAGCTTCAAACCATCAAGAAAGGCCACCGCACGGTCGCCGAGTATGACACTCTCTTCAAGAATCTATGCGATCAGCTATTCCATGGGATGTGTTCTTGATGACACAGATAAATATCATTGGTTACTTCGTGGTCTTGGCCCTGAATTTCATGGTTTCTCCGCCTCTTAGATCAATATTTCTCCTCTCCCTAACTTCTCTGATCTCCTCGCCCTAGGCGAGTCACATGATATGTTTACAAGATCCCTCAATAACTCTTCCATGCCGAACCCCAATGTTCCTTCCTTTTTTGCCCAGACTGCTTGCCTCCTCGTTGTCGGAACACGCCGGCGAAGGCGGTCCGTCACCGAGATCGTTGTCGGATGCCAAACGTATAAAGAAATAAAAACCTAAACATGCATGTAAAATAAAGTTTAGATTCGTTACCCTTGGAGATCGAGGCGTTGATTCCAATCTACAGGTCTTCTAGTCTGTCTCCCAACTTCGCTCAAACACCAAGTGGATGGCGTGCTATCAAACGTGGAGAAGGTGCCTCAATTTCGTCTCCTTGAAACCCTAGCCGTTTTTATCAATTTCGTGTGTGCTAGGGTTTCAAAACTGACTTGAGGCTCCTATTTATAATCTCCATAAGTTTCATGGGCCAGACTAGGGATCCATTGGGCTTGGGCTTCTTACAGGCCCAAATACTCTTATATTCAGCCTAGAACATATAATTTGGCCCGAGAACATTAATTCATTCCACTAGAGAATTAATGTTGCACTCCCGTCCTATCCCGAACCGAATCAGGGCTTCTATTAGACTTTATAACTCCCCGTGTTAAAGATATCACACGTCCATTAATTATTAAATCTTCTGACTTCTTTAAATAATCTATCTCTATAATTCCTTGAGTAGTACCACTCAACCTCGTTGTCATACGAATTAAATCCACCTGCAGGGTTTAGTACGACAATCCTTTATGAGTTTCCTCAAGGGGACGTCATCAGCCTGGATGTCCAGGACACGGTGCCCTAATGCCAATAAGTAGACATCATGCGAGCGATACCACTACCCAAAATACGGAGCGTGAAGAATCTACCAAGATTCTCACCTATGGTACATCAAAGTAGTGAACAAGCACCCCACACATCTAAATATCACATTTAGGGTTAAGAATCATAAAAGTCACCAAGACCTTTAGTTCTTCATAACAATCAGAACATAAGAACATGTCTTATTTATGATCCATTTAGTACGCCACAACGCACTAGTACAAACTAATGACCAAGATAAGCCACTGACAAGTTTATACTACAACTTAAACCAATAGTTGTGTCCAGAACTATCTCAGTTGTGGATATTGTTTATATCTTACAAGGAACTGACAATGTGATCTTCTATGTGACTACAAACTCACCACATCGTCTACAATGTAAGATAAACAGACATACAAGTAATCACAAAGAATGCAATAATGTGAAAAACCATTTATTTCAGATAATAAGGAAATCAAATATACATCATAAAAGCCCACTAAAAGTTCGCTTTATTGTATACACCAACAAGTATTCCCTGTGTATTTATTGGCTACAATTCTCGCCATCAAGGTTTTTGCTGCCTAAATCCTTCCTCGTCTCGGATCTTTGTTACTCGGCATGCTCAGTTTGACGAACAACATTTTCCTTTCAAGACTCTCAAAACCTGTTCGTCCTCACCTACTTTTCTCGATCTTTCCACCTATATGGAGCCCCCTGCTGCTCGCATTTCCTCACCGTGATCCGTTTGCATATCTGCAGATGACTCATTTCTCGCTCTTGCTCCCTCGCCTGCACCACCTCTACTCCCTACACCTCGTCATCCCCCCTTTCCTCCTACTCGCTCTCCCCCTCATCGACAGGATATTCCTGGCCCAACTCATGCTATGCGCACTCGCTCTAAGGATGGTATTTTCAAACCAAAACATCCGGTTAATACTTCTTTCCTCATCACCAATGCTCTGCTCGCCTCCATTCACTCCACCAAAGAACCTTAGGGTTTTAAATCTGCCTCTAAATTTCCCGAATGGGTCGCAGCCGTGGATGCCGAGCTTTATACCCTTCACTCCAATAACACATGCACTCTTGTTCCTCGCCCTGTCAATGAAAACATTATAGGCTCTAAATGGGTAATCCACACTAAATTTCTATCTGACGGGAGTATTGATCGCCACAAAGCTCACCTCGTTGCCCAAGGGTTTTCACAAACTTCCTGGTTTTGATTACGACCACACTTTTAGTCCGGTCGTCAAAGCTTCTATTGTGCGAATCATTATTTCCCTTGTTGTCCTCAATAAGTGGTCGCTTCGTCAGTTAGATATTAACAACGCCTTTCTTCATGGTCACCTTACTAAACCTGTTTAATTGGAGCAACCTCCCGGTTACATTGATCCTGCTCGCCCGGACTTTGTCTGCCGCCTTAATAAGGCCATTTACGGTTTAAAGCAAGCACCCAGGGCCTGGTTTCTTTGCTTTAGCTCCTTTCTTCTCTCGTTAGACTTTGTTGAAAGCAAATCTGACACTTCTCTATTTCTTTTTCATCAGGCGACCACAACTCTTTATCTTCTCGTCTATGTTGATGACATCATCATCACTGGAAAAGACGACTCATTCATTGCTCGCCTTATTACTCGAATCCAAAATGAATTTGCCATCAAAGATCTCGGTAAGCTCACCTATTTTCTTTACAAAAAGTCTTCCTCACCCGCTTTTTGAATTCTTTCGAACTAAGCTTCGCATATGTCCCCATCTGTCTAGCTTGAGGGGGGGGGGTATCAACACTATTAAGTTAGTTTAGTTTGTTAGTTAGTTATTGACCAATCTTGATAACCTCTCTTGGTTTGTTGTTTCTCTCTTGTATATATATGACCTTGTGGTCACTTTCAAGCTAATGAGAATAATTTTAATCATTCCAAACACTCTAACAATTCTTTCATTTAATCGTGAAATACTATAATCTTGTTGATTCCACGTGTAAGAAGAGGAGACCCATGTAGCAGAAGCATGAGAGATTCATAATCCAGTCGCTTGCCACGTGTAAGAAGCAGGAGAGCTATATGGCAGGAGTTGGAGAGCTAAAATGTTTTGACTCGTATAATTCGATCGAAAATTATTCACGAGTAAATGGTGGTAATCAAAGACACAATATAAATTGTGGTTTGAGAGCGTAAATTGTGTTTTGGATTTGCTCCAAAAGATCTTAACTCGTATAATTCGATCGAAAATTACATTCGAGTTAAGGGTGACACTAAAAATTCATATTTGAAATTGAACTTATTAATAAATTAATTTCATTATTGAAATTGTGCTTGAGAGCAAAAATGTGTTTTGAATTTACATTCGAAATATTTTGACTCGTATAATTCAATCAAAAATTATACTCGAGTCATGGGTGGCAATAAAAGTCACATTTGAAATTAAATTTAATTTTGGTGTGTTTACCAAATATTAAATTAATTTTGGACTTGGATGAAAATTCAATGTATGGTTATCCAATGTTTCGAGGTTGTGTTCAAATTTGGTGAATAAGAGTAATTCACAAATAAAAGGACAAAGAAACTCGAATGAGGGGGAATTTGTCTCCTCACGTGGATACATTCGAATGTGGGGGGAAAAAAGACTATGTCGATATGTTCGAATGTAAGGTGGTTAGAGAAGGTGTGGCCTTAAAGCTAAATAAGGAAAAATTGAGGCGGTTGAATTCGGTTGAATGTTTTCCACAAGCTATATGAATTTGTTCATCTTGGAAAATCACATTCGAGTAAAGTCGCCACACAGGTAGATAAAACCATGTGAACTATGGAAAATGATAAATTGATCCTATGATTATCTTAAAGTGTGGGGGTGACTCTTAAATATTGAAGCACGTGGTAGTGTTCATCGATTTTTAATGAACAAATAAAAAATTCCTTATTAGGAATTTTGCATAAGTAATATCTAGTTGCACAAATTGGATATTTGGACACAAAATTTGAGCCTATCATTGGAAATGTGGGGGGAGCAGTGTCACGAAAATCCTCTAAATACTTATGCAATTAAATTAACGAATATTGCATTTTGAAAAATACTGGTCGGTAATGATAAAATGTTTATGAGAAAAATGTGTAAGGGGAATGAGTATAAAACCCACACGTAAAAGGGTGCTCATAGAGGTAACTCGTCCATGATGACTGGATGATCCCAAGAACTTGGCTCAACGGGACAACTAAGTTATGAAGCACTCAAATACACACTTGAAAAATTAATTTAAACGCTTTCTCGAATCCCTCAAGTGCAACTTGCACCTTTAGGTGCAGAAAACCTACTGAGATGTGGTGAGGTTAAGCTTAACAACTATTAATTATTCTTATATCCAAAGGGTGGTATATTGCAGGGTACTCTTGATAGGAGATCACCCATATAATTGTGAAGTTTGATCGCTTTAAATGGAAAACACTTATGAATCTAAGATATGGTCTAGGGCCGAAATGGACACAACGTGAGAACCAAAGGGTATCAGAGTCGTTGTTGTGTATATGTCATTGTTTTGGTTTACACAAAATGTTAACCAACTCAAGACATCGTGTTTACTGAGTGTTAAGTAAATTCGATGGTATTTTACTAGGGAAGGTTCAAAATCATGAAAAGATGAAATCCAACGAGGTATAAGATTGACCCTATAATACAACAAATAAAAAGAAATTTGAGCTGCAAAGTTATCCAATTCAAATAATGAGGCCTTAATCGAATTTTTGAAATATTTACTACAAGTTCTAACTATGTGAATATTCATCTGTAATGGAGTCAAGTGTTTTCTCAGGGTTTAAAGTCGTTTTAATCTTCATCATCTACTACTTTGATAACAAAAATGTGGAACATATTAATGTGTTTCTCAACAGACAAGAATAATGCAATACAATAGTAATATGTAGTTGACAAGGATATCATGTCCTTTTAAATTTCACACAAGGTTTGGCAAAAAAGGCATACCTTAGTGATAGCTTTGAGATCGGGTCGCTTTGAAGGCTTTTTGGTTGAATCTTCAAGTTTTCCTTTTTCTACATATTCCCAATAAGTTAGGAAGGCATTATGCAATTTACCTCGATAACTGAATGTAAATGGATAAAATGAATTATATATAAAAATCGCAATAAACCGTTGGACAATCAACACAATGGTTCTATGTAGATAATGTACAATAAGAATATGTATAATATACAATATGAATCTTGTAATAATCAGTAAAATGTTTGTACCACATAATACACTCAATTGGAAAAGAAAAGAAAAAAAAGGTGTGGAAGAACACAACCTCTATCATAAACAAAAGGTGAAAGTGATAATAGCAAACCTTAGATATTTTGCAGTTTTTAAGTTTTCCTTTCAGTTTCATATCAACTCCGGGCCCTCCACACCGATTCTCTTCCTACTGCAAATAACATAGTAATTGGTCCGACCTTCTTCTAGAGAGAAAACAATTAAACAGATACTCTACAACTAAATTGGTATATGGAGAAAGCAATAAACATGTTTTATGCATATGTTTCATAACATCAAAACATAAAAGTTAAAAGGGCAGCATCGCTACATTATTTAATTAAAAGTTCGGAACATAAGAAACAATTCACAAAAATAACATGAACACTCAACTAAAAACACAATAAGAATTAATTAAACGATTGATAAGCAAATGAGATGCAATTAAAAAAAAAAAGAAAAAAATCAACAATAAAATAGATAGAAAAAAGATTATCCTTACAAATTGATTTTTTCTTGTTCTACTCTGTTCACAATTTGTGTGACAAGATTTCCAACATACACCACCTCAACCTCCAACACTACGTTGATAAAAAAATAATCTTATAGTAAAAATTCTTTTTTCAAATTGTTATCAACTTTATTCACAAACAATCACTTTATTCAAAATGGACTCCACAATACCCTGCAATACCCTTACTTTATCTATTTTATCTACATTTTTCTTAAAATTAACATATGCCCCACTCTAATAGAACTACATTTGATGGATGGAGGGACTAGGGAGTACACGATTACTCTGGAATATAAAGGTCATCGTTGTTTAACAATTGGAGTATCAATAAAATTAAATTACACAATTGTCATTGTTATCATATTATTATAAATTCCTTCATCAAGTCTTTTATTTCTTTCTTTTTTCAAAATAATACTCCTTTTTAAGACCAGTTTAATAGGGTAATAATCAAACGCAAATATGGATTTCTAATTGGACTTAAAAATATTTACAAAATATGCAAAAACACACTTAATTGTGTACATATCAAGTTACTAAAAGACACATTATTTGTGATTCAATCGGAAGAAATTGAAATATCCGAACGCGATCATATATATCTCAACATATTTATATCAAAGCGACCTTATAAGATGTTAAAATATGTCTTGTCTAATGTCCTTTTTTTTTTTGAAGTAAAGATACTTCTTTATTCAATTTAATGACAAGAGCAGACGACAACGAGAAAGCTTTCCACAAATTGAGGAAGCTCAACCCTACAAGAAAGGACTAGGTGAAGACCTAGTAGCTCTAGGCAAACAATGTGCCAAATTATTAGCTTTTTGACTTATCCATTGAACTGTAATTTCTGGAGTATCCACAATAACATCCTTGCACCTTCGAATAATGCTCTCCAATGCACTCCAGTTAGTCGTATTCGAACCCCATGTATTGGCAACAATCTTTGAATATGTTTCAACAATAACCAGTTCAAACACCAATGCCTTTATCCATGAGAGTGCCTCGTGAAGGACCATTGCTTTGCCCACTTCAACCTTGTATGCACCCGGAAGAACGAAGGAACGACACATAACAAATTCGCTACTCTCATCATGTACAATAAACCTGAATCCCATCTCTTTGGTGTTATAAAAGAATGCAACATCAAATTTTAGTTTCACAAACCCTACTGGAAGTGGATGCCAAGCAACACATGTCACACAACTACTACTACTCAGAACCTTTGTATCCGCAGTAGTCCATTCCATCAGCATCTGCCTCGTGAGGTGAGGAATTCTCCTAAGATTTGCGCACACATTCCTCCATACTAACCTATTCATTTCTTTTCAAATGTGTCAAATGATACATGCAAAGAAATCTATCTTCTCTTCCTCGATGTCTCACAACAAACGAAATATTAATTCAGTGACTGATTCCACCTCCACACAACACCTCTAGATATCTTGAAGTTACCCGCCACACTCCATACTTCCTAAGTGTACTTGCAGCCTACAAAAATATGCCATGTATTTTCATTCTTTTCTCTGCACATACCACATGTTTTATCCACAACAACCCTCTTGTAGAAGAGATCGCAAAATGTTAGTATAAAATTTCGACATACTCTCCATAAGCATGGCTTCACCTTCGCCGGAACTTTTAATCTCCATATCCGACCCCAATTCTCTTCAACAGCGTTGATTTTAGGATTTGTCAGATTCTCCGCCAAACGATACCCCATTTTAACTGAGTATTTGCCATCTTTAGAGAAATGTCATATTAGTCTATCTTGTATCCCTTCAGGAAGAACTGAGTTTTCAATATACGAGCACAATCAATGATGATGTTGGGTTTCGGTGCCACCGGCCGCCACACGTCTCGCGGGTTACACGAATGGGCTCAGACACGTGTCGAGATTGTCTCGGGATATAGTGAAGATAACCAAACACAAAGATATGTAGCACTTCACCCTTACTGTTCTCTCACTCTCCAATCTCACGTTTACATCATGCGTCTCATCTCTTGTCCTAGTCAATGGAGAGGGTGACTCAGTATAAATGGGAAGGCTGCCAAGAACTAGGGCACCAATAAGCTGGGCCCTTGTGTGTAGGCCCAATGACCAAAACAACACTTGGGCTAAATCCCAACATTCTCCACCTTTTTGGCCATCCCCAACTACAATCCACAATCCACAAACAATTTTGTCATCATCGCCCAACCCACTTCCATTTACCTGCAAAAGATAACACACAAAGAAACATACCAAGTTTGTCCACGTACGTAAAAGTTAGTCCACAAAGAAAAACAAACAGTGCTCCACCTCACTTGGAGCAATCACAAAGACTCACAAAGCAAAGCACAAAGACAAGCTCTACTTCACTTGGAGCATTCACAAAGATTCACACAAAGGCACAAAGACATGATATCATAACGTATACATAGCTCACAAAGACAAAATCACTCCACCTTACTAGGAATGATCTCCAAACACAAAGAAACAAATAAACATGCAACTAGATGAAAATGGGGTAGGAGGAAAAACATGAAACCACAATGTATGAAGTCGTGCACAACACACATACATATAAACACATACCCGTAATTCCCACAAAACCCACAAGTATAATCATGCAACTATTCCCCCACTTTCCCACTGGCCCATCATCTACTCATGTATCAAAAAGAAAATCACAGAGCAAAACAAAGAGATTGTAGGAAGCAAATAACATGAACCAAACAATTAACCACCAAGACAATTAATAAAAAAAAATGCATAAATAAACCTCACAAAGGCAGATACACTAAGACACTAAGCACAAAGGATAACCAACCACAAAGAACATATCACAAAGAAAGCGGAAGGAATAACATTTATGATTCACAAAAAACGTAAATAAAATCACAGAGAAACAAGACTCATAAAAATATCCTAAAATCCATATCAAGAAAAAACTCAATCAAATAATCTGCCAATATGGTATATATGAAGCAACCAATACAACACACAAAATCTACTACAAAATATTTGCAGAATCCTACCACACAACCAAATAAATTAATTAAGAAACTAACATGAATTTTAAAACAAATAGACCACCTCAAAATTATGCAGCCTTAACTCAATTAATTTTAATAATTGCAGAAAAACAAATAAGCTCACTGCTTAAACCTCAAAAATGTACAAATAAATAAAACTAATTGATTTACTTACCTTACCTCCTTACCTGCTGCAACTATGGATGGCGGTGCAACTACAAGGAGACCGGCAACACAAAGACATCAAAAGGGGAGGCACCTCCAGCGCCTTTAAAAGGAAACCCCTCACGGCGGAGGAATGCAATAGGCGGCGACGACAACATCTGCTACAAGTTTCGAGCGGCACGATGTGGAAATGGGCAGCGGTAGGCGGCCGATCTGAAAGCGCACGGTGGGAAGCTTCTGGTCGAACAGAGCGTCAACCCGGTAGACGGGGCTGAGCAATAGGCTTGGAGCGGCGGCAATCGGTCGATCTGGCCGTACACGAAGACGACGAACGTGGTGGAGGCGCGATCTGATTCTGGGTAGAGGCGGTGGCGCAACGGCGACGGCGCTCGATCTGAAACGAGCGCGAACAAGGACGCCAACACACAGAGAATTGGGCTCTGACCGTTTCTTTCTGGCGAGGTTTCGAATCAGAGAACACAAAGACAAAAACTCGATAAATGGCGGAGGCAGGCGGCCGACAGCGGAACCAGGCTCTGATACCACTGTTGGGTTTCAGTGCCGCCGGCCGCCACACGTCTCGCGGGTTACACGAACGGGCTCAAACACGTGTCGGGATTGTCTCGGGATATAGTGGAGATAACCAAACACAAAGATAGGTAGCACTTCACCCTTACTGTTCTCTCACTCTCCAATCTCACGTTTACATCACGCGTCTCATCTCTTGTCCTAGTCAATGGAGAGGGTGACTCAGTATAAATGGGAAGGCTGCCAAGAACTAGGGAACCAATAAGTTGGGCCCTTGTGTGTAGGCCCAATGGCCAAAACAACACTTGGGCTAAATCCCAACAGATGAAAAGCTCCTCCAGTGCTAATGTGTCATACCCTCTCGACCATGGATGAAATAATTCACATACCTTCAAGTTTTTCAATTCTGGGACAATATAAAGTTTTGATCGTCCACCAACCATAGTTGTCCCCATAGTCTAATGTTTCTTCCGTCCCCCACTTTCCATCTCGTGCCTCGCTTCACTAAATCCTGTGCTGGCCATATGCTTCACCAAGTGTAACTCGGGTTTCTCTCCAAATTGAACGACAAATAATTGATATTGTGAAAGTATTTAACTTTTAGCACCCTTGTTACCGACATGTTTGATTCTATTTGTAGTCTTTAACTAACTCATTTTCCCCAAAAGAGCTATGTTAAAAAGGTACTCCCTTTTTCTAAATTTCTAAATTTCTAAATTTCATCCCATGAATAAGAATTAATGTTGAAGCACTACTACATATTTGGCCTTGGAGAGCTTTTAGAAGAGCTCTACAAGTGCAATTTAGTTTGGACAGCTCCCACTTGGAGAACTCTTCTAAAAGCTCTCCAAAGCCAAATATGTAGTAGTGAAGAATCTTATTTCACAGTATCAAATTTTTAATCTACATTAATTATTTTTGATGCAAAACTCAATGTTGATTCTTAATAAGCCTAATTTCAAGATACAGAATACATTGAATTCCTTATTCATAAAGAATTGAATCCAATTGTTGCTAGTTGGATTTATATTAATCGAAAGTACAATGAACTGAACTTATTTGCTGCCTAATCTTGAATGTGTTGACCCACTCACTCTATCAATCCGGGTTTTGCAGTCCATACTTTTGAGAAAATTTCATTTTACATTATTTAACTTAATTCTAATCCAGTTTATATCCGGTCCAATTTACATCATTTTTACCAGAAGATTAGAATTCCAATCAAATAGTCCAATTGAACAATTTAAAAAACATTTTCATCCTGATGTAGAAATGAGTTAAGTACTTTAATTACATAAAAGCGAGAGCATCTATAATAATTTAAACCCCACAATTTTTAAAACGGCACCCTCCAAATTGTAGTCAAACTCAAATATAATTTCAAATTTCCTTAACTTTTAGATTAAAATAAATAAACTTAAGTACCATAAAATTTTGAATATAAATATACAATGACAAACCGAGACTTTATTACCAAATAAAGGGTAGACTACATGAACCAATTATAAAATATTTCATAGAGAATTGAAATTGAATCCAATGGTTGCTAGTTGGATTTATATTAATCAAAAGTACAATGAACTGTACTTATTTGCCGCCTAATTAATCCGGGTTTTGCAGTGCACAATTTTGGAGTTTTTTATTTTACAATACAAATTAATTATTTAAAAATAGTCATATATGTATAATTTTTGGTGTGAACACGAAATATTGAATTAAGCTAGGCCAAATAATTTAATTTTCATGAATTCAAAAACTTTGTGTGAGTTCATGATGTTGTAACCAAAGACGAAAATATGCGAAAAATATTTTAGAAAAATATTTTCGATAAATCCAATATTTGTGTTTGTCGATATCGATAATAAGAATAATGATATTTTCACGATATTTATAAAAATATCAGCAATAACAATATCAAACCTAATATTTATAAAGTATTGAAAGAATATTGAAAAATATCAAAAAAATTAAAAAAATGTCGATAAATTTTAAAAAATATCTATAAATATGAGTATATGAAATAAGTATATCTTATGTAAATTCTATCACAAATATAAAATCTATTCAAATTATTTTGTTAAATTTATATATTAAAGTTTTCTATTAATTTTTTCATAATATTTAAAATTGATATATAAATCAATATTTCCACAAATTCAATGTCTCAATATTTTCACCGATACCAATATTTTCAGCCATAAACTTTGTACTCCCTCTTTCCATAATGACAAATTTTTTTGAATATAAAATTTTGTAGATTTTTTTTTTTTTTTTTTAAAATAACAAAAATGGAAGAGTTTTCGAATTTAGACAAAGGCATGAATGCCACTCTAGCTTCTTGAAAACGTCTGAGTGCCACCCTAGCTTCTTAGTATGTTCTTATATATGCATGTCTTTTATCCAATTTATACTCATACTTTTCATTTTTTTTAAATCAAATTTAGCACATACTTTTTTTACTTTTATCCAATCTATACCCATACTTTTTATAAATATAATTAAATTAAAAAATTATATAAAAAATATAAAAAATTAAAAATTATTTAAAAAATCTCAAAGCATAATTTAAAAATCAACCAAAAATATGTTCATACTTTTTACGGATGGAGGGAGTACAATTTATTTCAATTACTGTATTTTTTAATATATATATTTCGTAAATCTCTTTATAATTCAATAGTTTTAGATAATTTCAATTCTCAATTATTTTTAAAATTTAAAATTTGTAGATTTTAAATTGAATTTTTAATTTAAACATATTTAAGATATTCCTTTTTCATTATTTTTACATTTTTTTATTATAAATTAATTGATAAAAACATGTGCTAAAATTGGGGGAAATAAAGATATTATTACAAAAGAAAAAAAAACACATAAAGCCATAAGTTCACATATCGAACTAGAGGCCGGGGAGTCGTTAAAACCTTACCAGCTGGGAAAACCCTCCTTAGGGACAAAACCTGAGTCAAGGAAAAATGTACCCCCTCTAATAAGTAACAATCTTTCTGAAGCGAAAATATTCAGTGTTCATATCGCTATACAAAATATGAGAGATAATATTCGGGCAATGACCTCTCCAAAACATAAAAAGTATGTGCTACATTTGATTAAAAATGAAAAGTATGGGTATGAAAGAAAAAGTTTGTGCTAAATTTAATAACAAAATGAAAAATATAAGTATAATTTAGTTAAAAATAAAAGTATGTGCTAGATTTAGTAAAAAGTGAAAAGTATGAGTTAAAATTGATTATGGAAAGGTATGTATCGTTCAGCATTTTTAAGAGGCCCTCCTTGCACTCATGCTTTCACAAGACACAATTTTCTCGGGAATGAAAAGTCCCATATGCTACACTAGCCTCTTGTTATATTATTTTTTTAATTTTTTTTTGTTTATTAAATTAAAATACCTAAAAAGCTAGAGGGTGACACCCATGCCTTTGTCTAAATTCGAAAACTCTCCAATTTTTTTACATTTTAGAAAAAACATCTACAAAATGCTATATTCAAAAAATTTTGCCTTCCATATTGGTTGTGCTCATCGAAATAACCACAAATTTCTTTTAAAAAAATGTAAAGTAAAGGTATTGTGAGGATATTGTAGGGTTCATTATGAATAAAATAATTGTTTGTAAGTAAAGTTAAATGACAATTTAAATTATTAAGTTATGGTTTAAGAGTGAATATAAAATAATAATTTCTTTAGAAAAAGAAGGTATTGAAATAAATTTTGCGAACAAATGAATAAATAAAGGGTTAATTGCAAATTAAATCACCACCTTTCGATAAATTGCAATTTAATCTAAACTTTTGAATAATTGCAAATAAAATCATCACCTTTCAATATTGTTGCAATTTAGACTTCTAGACAATCTCATTTGTGCCCGAATTTGACGTTTCGAGATTAGATCGAAATAAAAAAACAATGTTGTTTCATTAAGAAGGTGTCACATCCGCCAACCACGTTAGATTTAAGCACAAATGAAACTATTAAGAAGTTTAAATTGCAACAATATTTAAAGGTTGTGATTTTATTTGCAATTATTCAAAAATTTAGATTAAATTGCAATCCAGTGAAAGGTGGTGATTTAATTTGCAATTAATAAAGGGTTAATTGCAAATTAAATCACCACCTTTCGATGACCCATAAATAAAACTAGGTGAACAAAAAATTGATGTATACAGAAAATAACACGTTGTAATGCTGCTGCATGCCTACCCATATACCATTTTTCTTTTCAAATACTTGATGCATCTTAATCATCAAGTGAGCCTTTCAAAAAAAAAAATCATCAAGTAGTGAGAGACCTAGAGTTGTTCTAAAAAAACATTTTCGATATATTCAATATTTGTGTTTGTCTGATATTAATATCGAGAATAATAATATTTTCATGATATTTATAAAGACAAATTAAAATATCAGTAAACAATAATAATATCAGTAAAAATAAATCATCAAGGGAGAGATCCTAAAGTTGTTTTATGAGGGAAAAACCTTGATTTTTTAAAATCAAATATCATGTTTTTATTACTCCATAAAGAATATATATGAAACTCACGTTTATTAAATATTAATTATTTTTAGGCTAAATTACAAATTAAATATCTAATCTAAATATTTGAATACAACTGTAATTAAATAAATTATTAATTTGAAATATCCCCTTATATACTAATAGGGAGTTTAAATTGATGATGTGTCATTTTGTGGTTAATTTGGTTTATGTGTCATTTTGTGGTTGATTTGGCTTATGTGTCATAATTTAATGAAGTTGTTAATTTTAAAAAGTATGATGTGTAATTAAATTATTGGTTGAGTAAGATATGATTAATAAACTCTTTCAAAATATTATATTCTTATTATTTTAACATTGACTAATTAAATTAAATTTTATTTTATTTACTTAACTTTATTTTAGTATTCATTTTATTCTTTAGTTTAATTTATTTTAGAACTATTTAATGTTTTTCTGAGTAAAATACATTAATCTAAAATTTATTTTTATTGGGGGTACAATTCTTTATTTAATTAGTTATTCAATTGTATTTTATAATTTCTTTTATTTTATATTTCAAGTAATTTTTTCTGCAATTATTTTAAATTTATTATAAGTTTAATGCATTTAAAAAATAGAGCTCGAAAATATATATGTAAAACTTATTATATAATTTTATACATAATATTTATTATATAAATAATTATATTATTTTACAAGATTACCAAATTTGTTATATATACATAATACACTACTTCTATAGTATATAATCCCCTTATATACTAATAGGGAGTTTAAATTGATGATGTGTCATTTTGTGGTTAATTTGGCTTATGTGTCATTTTGTGGTTGATTTGGCTTATGTATCATAATTTAATGAAGTTGTTAATTTTAAAAAGTATGATGTGTAATTAAGTTATTGGTTGAGTAAGATATGATTAATAAACTCTTTCCAAATATTATATTCTTATTATTTTAACATTGACTAATTAAATTAAATTTTATTTTATTTACTTAACTTTATTTTAGTATTCATTTTATTCTTTAGTTTAATTTATTTTAGAACTATTTAATGTTTTTCTGTGTAAAATACATTAATCTAAAATTTATTTTTATTGGGGGTACAATTCTTTATTTAATTAGTTATTCAATTGTATTTTATAATTACTTTTATTTTATATTTCAAGTAGTTTTTTCTGCAATTATTTTAAATTTATTATAAGTTTAATGCATTTAAAAAATAGAGCTCGAAAATATATATGTAAAACTTATTATATAATTTTATACATAATATTTATTATATAAATAATTATATTATTTTACAAGATTACCAAATTTGTTATATATACATAATACACTACTTCTATAGTATATAATCCCCTTATATACTAATAGAGAGTTTAAATTGATGATGTGTCATTTTGTGGTTAATTTGGCTTATGTGTTATTTTGTGGTTGATTTGACTTATGTGTCATAATTTAATGAAGTTGTTAATTTTAAAAAGAGGTAATTGCAAATTAAATCACGACATTTCGCTCATTTGCAATCTAATCTAAACCTTAAAAGAATTGCAAATAAATCACAAACTTTAAAAGTTTACTTTGTCCCTAAATCACAAACTAATCACAAACCTTAAAAGAATTGCAAATTAGACTTTTTACAAGTTTACTTTGTCCCTAAATCATAACTTTTGATATTTGGTTTGATTGAAAAACAATATTGTTTTATTAAGGTGTTGTTATGTCATTAAGAAGTCTAAATTATGTTAGATTCGAACACAATTAAAATTGTCAAAAAGACTAAATTGCAACTATATTTAAAGTTTGTGATTTATTTGCAATTACCTTAAAGTTTAGATTAGATTGCAAATGAGGAAAAAATTATGATTTAATTTGCAATTAACTAAAATATTTATTTATTTAATTGTGTAATGGTTGATATGGAATGTTTACTTACAATTTATTAAGAGTTATTTTAATATTATTTAAATTATTTGTTTTCGAACTTTTATAATTTTTTTAAAAGTTATTTTCATATTTAGTAAGTTTCAATGTCACATTTCGTTTGATTCTCACAAATTTTCTTAGAAATTTGCTTTATAAAATTAACTAACATAACATAAGTGTAATTATTTTGTATAATTTAAAATATTATGTTCATTAAACTTTTATATTATAATACAACGTTATAATAAATATAATTAAAAAAAATGTTAAATTTTTTTAACAAAATGATTATAATTCTGCGAAATCATTTTTTTAAAAATATAATTATAAAATATGAAAAATTAAATTAAGTAAATAAATAAAAATTTATTATTAAATATTTAAAAATATATTTAAAATTCCGTGTAATATACGGGTTCTACACTAGTTATTGTAAATTAGAAGTATTTTAGACATGGTTTCGATTCCTTTATTCCAGTTTTTATGTTTTCCTGATTTTCCATTCTAATGGATCTTTTAACACCCCAATATCAATGGAATAAAAAGTGAAATAGGTGATTTCAATCTTTTCAGCCGGTCCTTATTCATGTGCGCCCCTTAATTAAACAATGTCGGTTTTAAAATTGTTAAATTTGGACATATAAAACTATTGAGACACTAATTAGCAGCAACGTTTTAAATGAATTATTTATTTGTAATTATCAAATGTATAAATTAGATTGCAGACTTGCAGTACTGTATAACGAAATATTATGTTTAATTTGGAATTAAGCATATTACTTTTGATTGATTATTTAATTTACTTTTTGAGGAAAATTGTTTTGGAAAAAGAGAAACGTGTTTTGTAATACTTAATTTTTAATCCTGAAAAAAAATGTAATAAAACGCTTTTTGGTAGATGTTAGTTGCATTAAATCTCACTCACTTTGCGTCTCTGTGAACTCATTCTCCACAACACGACGGAGCATTAGTTCTCGGCGGAGAGATCTTCCGGCGTCGATTAGTTTGAAGGTTAGTTCATGGTGTTTCCTCCGGAGGTGTATGTATTCATAATTAGCTCCGCCTAATTATTGACGTTTCACCATTATTTGTCCAATTTATTATTGCTGAATTGTTCGTTTTCCTCTTTCCGTGATTTGATGGTTTTAGTTTTGAAATGAACAATTGATTGGTTTTGGAATGGAATTCCTTGAATTGGAAGACTGGCTCCTGTTGATGCCAGATCCGATAGGATCTGTGGCTCTGATGGAATCAGAGCAATTTTCCACTGGATTTACTCTTTAATTTGATTGTTTTTCATTTTATATTTGTTGTGGGTCGGTTAATATTATCAAATTGACCCATATCTAGCTCGAAAGAGCTTATACTCAGTCTGATCCCCATGGATACAGTCATCAGGCATGGTAATAACTCGTATACAGTTTCATTATCTCGTTTGGTAGTGCAATGCGAGGATTGAACAACTTTTAGAACTCCAATTCGTCATAAGTATGGCTGGATCTTCTGAATGCTGTTTGTTAGAAGTCGAGGAAAGACAATGTTCCCGCTCTTGTGCTGCTCACAAGGCAGTTAAAGTTTAACTATTGGAAATGTACTGATTTCAGAGTATGTGTTCTGTTTTTGAGCTGGTTGAAAGTGTTTAAATGTTATAATGAATGAATTTTTGCTTTGAGAATCTTAAGGTTGATTTTGTTGTTTTTTGCTAAACCTTTTCAATGAATCGGGGATATACTAAGACTGCCCAAAAAGTATTGCCCCATTGGGGATATGATGTATTTTTTATCATGTCACTCACAAGATGGTTCCTCATATTGTAATTGGATTCCCTTATGCTTGAGATGATACATGTACTGTAAAATTGCACCCTGTTTTAATATATACGTTTGCTTTTTGACAAAAATTATATGGGAATTCACAATTTTTAGGATTGCGTATGAGGTTGTGCATTGGGGAGTATCCGAGTATATGAGGTTGTGTATATGTTGTGGAATTTTGAGTGATGGGTATAATGGTAGATGATATTCTTCCAATAAAGTTGTAATGAATTTCATTTTTCAATAAAGAGTATCGCAGGTGGTATTTATCCCAATTTCCCAAATTAATATGAAAATTTGGGTTTGAAATTAGTTAAAATGATAAAAGTAAAAGCAGAAGCTTTTCTTTTGTTGGAATTAGTAAAAGAGTGTTGATCTATACTAGTACCAAATCAGTTTATAAGCAAAGTTTAGGGGTAATTCTCAGTTAAATTTTACTTTCTGCTTGATTTTATCAGATCTTGCGTGACCCACAATCTGATTTGAAGGGAAAGAAAGCGAAGAAGACGAGCTGGAGACGGTACAGGAACCTGGAGGAGGAAACGGTCAGATTCGTTATCGTTCTCCATCGGCTGCCGATCTTCTGGTCCTAGATGCTCAGCAGCAAGTTCAGATGGAGAAAATTTTGAAACGAAACAGACAACACGAGACCTTGTCTGATCAGTTTCAGAGATGGCGTGGCCCCATTCTGTTGGTTTTGGTCCCTCTCCTCCTCATCTCCTTTGTCATCTTTCTCATGCCGGCGACTTCCTCTCCCGATTCAATATCTCGCAAGTTTTCTCCTAACTTCATGTCTAAGCGCTATGCAGTCATCTTTGATGCTGGAAGCTCTGGCAGTAGGGTTCATGTCTTCTGCTTCAACCAGCAGCTAGATCTTGTTCCCATGGGCCAAGATCTTGAGCTTTTCTTACAGGTAATTTGATGCTTCATCTATTGCCATATACATTTTACTCGATTAGTTTCTGCATTTGATTTTATAACTGCTCCTGAATTTGGAGTTAGTTAATTTGATTGGTGCCATTTTTAACGATTGCCTAATAAGAATGCTCTAACCCTGGCATATATGCACATATACTTTTCTTCGTAATGAGTACAATGATCATGTGTGCGTATTCCACATTTGATGTATGGATTCAACTAAGCTTATATGGGTTCAAAATATCAGATATGTTGGTGTGTGGAAAGTGATGGTTCCCCATCAGATATTGATCGATTTTTCTGGGGCGATATATTAGATTTGCATAAAAACAATGCTAAGGGACAAGCAATCAACATAGCTTATACTCGTGTAAGCCTAGTTGAATAGAACAATGGATTCTTTATAGGGAAGGATGATAATGATCTATTAAATCTATTTATGAAAATATAAAGGACTCCCAGTTATCCGTTTGTACATTGAGGATGCACCAGACCCCCCCTATTACTATTGATAAAAAATGCAATGTTCTATCTGAAGCAGATATTTCCATCCCTTCACTCTGCTCTGTTACTGTTAAGAAAAAACTTCTTTTGGAAGAATTATCTCTGAACTTTTTGACCGTGGCTTGAACTCAAGACTTCGCAGTCACAACTGAATCCTTTCCTTCATACTCCCTCCGTCCCACAACTGTTTGCACACTTACCTTATTTGTCCGTCCCACAATTGTTTGCACACCCATAAAAGGAAACTCTCTCATAAACCCCACCCTCACAATATTCACATATTTACACAAAATGCCATTACTTTTACACTCTATCCAATCACCTTTTTACTTTATTCATATAACTTTACAAAATTACCCCTCAACACTCCACTCATTACACTTTTTTCTTAAAAAGTGTGCCCACAAAGTGGTGCAAACACTTGTGGGACGGAGGGAGTATTTTTCTTCATTTCTATATCTGATATTCTAACAGTGGCCTGAGTCTCCATTCAATCAAAGCATAGTATATTGGTGGATTACAATACTTAATGATTGATTTTATTATGAGCCTTGGCATACTTTGCTCAGTTCCCCCCCCCCCCCCCCCCCCCCCTTTGTGTTCTTTCTACCCACATATATATATACACACACACACACTTTATTCTATCTGTATATTTCTTTTACAAGTCAAGATTAACTTTCATCTTGTAGAGAAAACCAGGTCTTAGTGGATATGCAACAGACCCTGAAGCTGCTGCAAGTTCACTGTCAGATCTTCTTGAGAAAGCAGAAGCTGCAGTTCCAGAAGAGCTGCGATACAACACACCAGTCAAAGTTGGGGTAGGGAAAAATTCTCAGTTCTAGCTATGTTTTTTTATGGAAAGCCCTGTTTATTTTGTTGTATTTCTGCAAACTGAATTGTACTGCTGATGTTCATGCAGGCTACTGCTGGTCTAAGGCAACTGGAAGGTGATGCATCAGACAGGATTTTACAAGCAGTAACTACATTCTCCATAATTTCATATACAAATTAAATTTTTTCTTTCTTTGAGTTCCATGTAGTTACACCTCTAAATTCTTGTGAAGGTGAGGGATTATTTGAAGAATAAAAGCTCCTTCAAGTCAGAACCTGACTGGGTCACAGTTTTGGATGGGAATCAGGAAGGTGCTTATCAATGGGTATGTTGTTGCATACTTCTTTAAGTTCCTAGATAAATTGATGGTTTTTGGAAACAATGGTATGTGAAATTCATGAGAAGTTAAATTTGAGCACATTTCAATGGAAGCATTTCTAGATATTCAGGAAACTGAACCTTAAAAATGTTTGTTATAAGATAGGCATTTATACAGTCCTGGAGAATTATAAGGACCTTCCATATAATTTTGCACTTGCATAACTGTATGGTCTGTGTCATGGGACTTTTTGAGGATACAAGTATCAAATTGATACTATTCAGTATTTTGTCTCTTTACCCATGCAAGGATGAAGGAATTTCACTCTCTCAAGATCCTTGCAACCTCTAGTTTAAAAATAGACTTTTCATATGCTAAAATCTGCCATTATAACAACTTATTTTCTTAGAGCTTGGACATAATGAATACGCAAGAACTAATTGTAAAACAAACCAATAAGCTCCCCCATGGGCATGAGAAATAGTAGAAGCTTCACTAATATCAAAATGATTCCAACCAAAGAAACGATGTACAGTTCATGTAAATGTCTAAGATGAATAACCAACGTCTCCTTGGTCATTTCTTAGAATGGGATTGGACCCAAGGCGAATGGAATTTATCAGTTTTATTGTTGTTCCAAGAAGCAAATTATATATGTAATGGACAAATGAGGTTTGAAATTGACTGTAGCAAATAAAGACTACCACATCCCCAGAAGTCACCGAGAACACCAATCACCAGTAACTAATCTCTGTCTGATTCTTCATATTTAGGAATACACAGTGTATCCAGTTGTTGCTAACAATCTCACACAATAAAAAGAGTAGCTTGCATCCCTAGATTTGTCATTGCCTGCTGTAAAAGAACCTTGTACAAATATGACAGATCTTATGCTTATTACTTTTCTCGTGTACCCATGGTGGTTAAGAATTTATTCTGACAGTGTTACATCAATACAGGTGACAATTAACTATTTATTGGGGAATTTGGGAAAAAAGTATTCCAGCACTGTTGGAGTGGTTGATCTTGGAGGTGGTTCTGTACAAATGGCATATGCCGTCTCAGAGTCCGATGCTGCTAAAGCTCCAAAGTTATCTGATGGAGAGGAATCATATGTGCAGGAAATGTATCTCAAGGGAAGAAAATATCATCTCTATGTTCACAGGTTACATCTCATTTTCTTGCGTAATGTTAACTGCAAGACTGATATTAATGTGTTTTTTTTTTTGGTCTGTCTTTTAAATAATGATGATGCATTTTAGTTATCAAGATGTTTTACTGTTTTTATGAATCTTTTATCATTTTTTGTTGTTGTTAAATTCTCTTTCTTGAAGTTACCTGCACTATGGTTTACTGGCTGCTCGAGCTGAGATCTTAAAAGTTGATGAAGAATCTGGCAGCCCATGTGTATTGATGGGTTATAATGGTAAGCCTTAGTTTACTTAATCAGCCCCACTTGCTATTCCTTGACTTTTTCTTGATATTTATATATATACATGCTGTATTATTTTTCTCTGCCAGATTTGTTTTGACATTAAAAAGTAGGTTGTATCTGTGTCCCTGCTCTCTTTTCTGATCATTAAGTATACATTAGTGGTGAGTGAAGTTACTTAAATATGCCTATTACCTATGAACCAGACATGTGATTGTGACTTTCCAATATGGATGTGGTGTCTATGCGTGAATCACCGTTCTACATTTTAGTACTGGCTTGCTAAATGCATTCTCCTTTCTCGTTCAAGTTTCATAAAAGAAGCAAATGTACCAATCCATATCTTTGGATAAGAAGAAAACAAATGCTCTAGTAATTGTATGCTTTACTTGTATTGGGTGATTTCAATCCAGATCTCAGCACTTTTATACCATAAGTACTATAAACATACATATATAATTGTTAGGCTGACTTTTTCCTTAAATTCTTTGCTATACTAATCCAATTTAATAATCAATACATATGATATTTGTTGGAAGGTGTGAGAATAAAGATATTAATCAAACTCCTACTCTGTTGCTATGCAGCAAATGGAGGGACTAGTTTTTTTTTTGGTAAAAAGTTGTGATGATATATGTTTGAATTTCTAGGTTCTTACAAATATGGACCATCAGTATATAAGGCGTCAGCTTTGCCTTCCGGTTCCAGCCTCAGCAAATGTAGAGAGGCAACTATTAAGGCTCTGAAAGTTAACGAATCATGTACACACATGAAATGTACATTTGGGGGCATCTGGAATGGCGGGGGAGGGGATGGCCTGAAGAATTTATTTGTTGCTTCATTCTTTTTCGATCGAGCTGCTGAGGTAAACATTAATTCCACATTTAGATGCTCACACAGTTTGCACAAACTGCTTAATTAGGTTAATTTTGATATTTAGGCTGGTTTCGTTGATCCAAGCATGGCTGTTGCCAAAGTTCATCCAGCTGATTTTGAGGAAGCAGCTAAACGTGCTTGTACAACTCGTCTGGAGGATGGCAGATCTGCATATCCTAAAGTGGAACCAGATAACCTGCCTTTCTTGTGCATGGACCTTGTTTATCAATATACGCTGCTTGTTGATGGGTTTGGTGAGTAATTGCATCCATTATATAGAATATATTTTTTTTAGCTAGGTAATTTATATGAGTGCAACTTATTTGAGCTAGATCAAGCCATTTAGAATCAACTCAACAATCTGGCTCAATAGTTGAGCTTGAGCTACTGTAGTAGCTCTCGAGCTTAAAAATACTTGACTCCATAAAGTTCACGAGTCTGGTTGAGCCTTATCAAACCTAAAGTACTTAACTAGTTTAGACGTAGGGGCTGCATGTATAGGGGAATGGGGAGTGATGAATGAGAACGGAATGCAAGTTGTGCTTTATGTAGGCACTCTATGGGAATGATTTCCCTGGAGTAATTCCTCACTTTGAGGTAACCATACTTCTCACAAATGGGAGGTATGGAACCTATTCATTTTGGGAGGTGCTTGGTTCAAATTCTTCAACGGGAATGTGAATGAGAATCTCTTTTCCCTTTATGCCCCGACAATGATAAAGATATGTTGGAGGAAGGGTGTCCTAATGGTGGTTACATTGTTTTGTTGTTCTCTATTTTTGGAATAAAAGGGGGCAACAAATGATTGCTGGTTGAGAAATAGTAGAATGGTCGAGGAGAAATGATTATAGGAGGGAGAGTAGTCAATTAAAACAGGGTAATGATTAAGTTAATTTGAGTCTCATTACCTCATATGAAGTATGATGAAGGTGAACTGAGCACCACAATTACCCTACATACATTCCCATTCCTGTTGAGGAATTTTAATCAAGTGCCCCCTTAGTATCTTTAGGTAGTGTTTGGTTAAGGATGGTGGTGGATGAGATTGGGATGGAGATGGAAAAAGGTGGATAGGGGAAATCCAGTGAAGAGTAAACTTGTGTGTTTGGTTAGGGATGTAGAAGTAGGAGTGAATAGAGTTTTATGTCAAATCTAAAGTGATGTTGCATTGTTTTATTATTGTTATTAGGATAATGGTTTGATGATTGTGATAGTAGATGATTCATTATTTTATTATTTTTAGTTAGTTGGGTAATGATATTCACACATATATGTGTTTTTAAGTAACTGTGTCATTGAATTACAAAATATTTCAGACTGCTTATATAAGTAACCAAGTTGAGTTCAAGTTTATTGAGCCTGCATTCGAATTGAACTCGAGTTCAGAAAATTGAAGCTCTGAGTGTTACGGCCTGCCATTGTAGGCTAGATTACTAGCAAAAAACACTGATCAATCCTGTG
This sequence comes from Galeopsis tetrahit, assembly GCA_963675135.1. NCBI lineage: Eukaryota > Viridiplantae > Streptophyta > Magnoliopsida > Lamiales > Lamiaceae > Galeopsis > Galeopsis tetrahit. The sequence goes on from OY776126.1 coordinate 67,643,090, forward strand.
TTTTGCTTGACAGGACTGGACCCATGGCAAGAGATTACATTGGTGAAAAAGGTTAAATATCAAAATTCCTTAGTTGAAGCAGCTTGGCCACTGGGCAGTGCCATTGAGGCCGTCTCGTCCCCGGTTTAACTACGAAGGTATCTTATCTTATTCGGAGTTGGAGATAGCGATGAAGTCGTGGGATTCAATATATTCTTAGTTTTGATCTCTTGTTTGAAAGGTGGTTAGAACAATTAATAAGTATTTTTCAATTGAAGCCTAGGAATATCATTCAAAATTAATCATCAGTATTTACACACATTGTACTGATAAACACAGAATTTACATTTTTTTGCTGTGTTAATGAAGCCAATCGTCTCTTCTATCCAGCTCAATATTTGTTTGCACTATTTTACTCAATTGTTGCCCATATTTCTATTTCTATATGATTTAGATTCATTGTGTATTAATGTGGGGGGTTGTTTTTGGTTTATGAGTAATTAAACTTATTTTTTTGGGTATTTCATATTTTCAAATTCTGATGAGTGATCAAAGAATTCTAAATATTTTAGAGTTGATCCAATTGAAGGGGCGTTTCTGTTAAATTGCTAAAAATGAGATGATTGAGATCTATAGTCCATGCGCTTCTCAAATTAAAATATTACTCCCTCCGTCCCACAAAGATAGCCACGTATTTCTTTTTTGAATGTCTCAAATTATAACCATATTTCCTCTTTTACTTTAACAATAAAGGCTTTATTGTCAATTTTACCCCTAATTAATAAAAGTAATTAATGCTTAGAAGATTTTAGAGTATGAAATTTCAAGGGCAAAATTGACATATTAGCTAAATTTAACTGCCATATTTTTGTGGGACCATCGCGTTCTTCAACCATTCTTGTAACAATGATGCACTTCACTTTCAAATGATGCACTTCATTTTCAATTTTATTATCCATATCTATAAAAGGAACAAGTGGGTTCACCCGTCCGATAGCAACATAACGAGGGAACGAGAATTAGAAAAGTGAAGAAAAAAAAACGACTTGCAAAAATCAGATCAGAATAATTGAATAAAGGAAGAAAAATAATTATTTGAAAAAAAAAACCTGGTTCAACAGGTTTTTCCAATTTTAATTGATTCGACCTTTAAAACAGTTTTTTTAAGTGGAATCAGATCGATTCTAGGACGACACTCGATTTAACCGATTGGTTCGATGTGATTATAAAAACATTGCATTAATCGATTTAGAAAAATTGACGTGATGAATTTTGATTGATGGAAGGAGCATTATATAAGAAATTAATACTCCCTCCTATTTAAAATATAAGTCGTTTTGACCTTTCGTTTTCTTTGTAAAATATAAGTCGTTTTACACTTTTCAATGTAAATTAATTGCATTTATTCCACATTTACCCTTAAGATCAATAAGTATTTACATAAATGTATTTTTTAAAATGAGAATTATAAGCATTGATTAAGGGTAAAATGAGAAGTCAATTATTTTCTTAATATGTGTGCATGAGCTTAAGATGACGTATATTTTGAATAGGAGGGAGTATATAACTTAATTTATACTAATAAATTGAGTTTTTTTTTTTAAATTTTTTTTTTCCTTTTAAACTCCAATTCAGCTCTATAATAAACTAATGGGTGGGGCTAATAACACCCAATAAAATGCTATACACACTCCAAATGTTAAACACACCCCATTAAAATTTAAAATTCAATTTTTATTACTATACACTTCCTATTTACCCTTCAACCCTCATAACCAATAAAAATTAACTAAAGAGGGTGTATTCAATTGAGATTCTGTTTATTTTTTTGGACTTTAAAAAGTCAGTGGATTTAGAAAATCCATACTCTATGCAGAGTTTGACTGACTTTTTTATTGATTTATATGATTTTCATAGATTTGACAGGATTCTGAAATACACATTTTTTTATTTTTTTAAATGGATTTTCATAAACTATGCCCCTAAAACTATGCAAGCGTATATCGAACACACTTGTATATAAAAAAAATTATCTAAATTATTTAGAAAAAATATCAAAAATATATCTCAATGCATTAGCTTGTTTTGGTTGGCTTCGAGAAAGCAATTCCAAATTTTCCTCTTCCACAGATGCGGTGTGTAATCCAGTCCAAAGCTCGTCATTTCAATCATGCATGAGGAAGAAGAAAGATTGAATAATTAATTCTCTCAATCACATTTCAATCATGCATGAGGAAGAAGAAAGATTGAATAATTGCATTTCTGGAGTGTGTTTGAAATGGGAACTTGTGATTTAAAAATACCAAAAATTCTCTCAATCACATTTTTAATCATGCATGAGGAAGAAGAAAGATTGAATAATTGCATTTCTGGAGTGACGACCTTGACCATCAAATTTTTTTAGATGATATTGAACACGACGTAATGGGGAGTTGAACACCACGTCGATTACTGGAGTGACGACCTTGATATTGCTAACATAACAATATACTATAATTTTTAAAGAAAAAATATAATTTTAAAATACAGTTTTCACGATAATAATAATGGTAGTGAAGAATATGTGATGCTTATCGAAGAACATGGTTAGATTTTATTTTGTTTGAAGAAAGAGTAGGAAGATTCGTTTGAAGAAGAGCAGGAAGATGGACAGTTTTTCGATTTTGTAAACGATGAGGCTGTGTAGAATTTTGTGGTTTGAAATACACTACTTTCTTCTCTTTCAGACTTTCTGAGAGAATCCATTGAAATCTCTACTTTTTAGAAGAGATTTTGAATAGTGAAATTTGTTTATATTTTTTAAGGAGAATCCAACGAAATCCATAGAGTATTAAAATCCATAGATTGTTGAATACCTAAAAATTTCTAAAGACTTTTTAAAATCCGTATTGAATACCTCAAAATTTTGAAAGACTTTTAAAAATCCGGATTGAATACCCCCAGATTTTAAAAGTCCAAAAAAATCCAACAGAGTCTCAATTGAATACACCCCCCTAAATCTTTAAAAACATATAAAATTTAAAATTTAATTAACGAAAAAAATTAATAATACAATAAAATTACGTGTAAACGTTGAAAATATTTAAAAAAATCAACTAAATTTTAAAAATTGTTTAAAAATGGAACAATCAATTAAAACAATTAAAAGACAAAGTGGGATACCTCAAGTGGTTAGAACACCACTACCTAGGCCTTAGGTCCTGGGTTCGAGTCATGGGGAGGCGAGAAAAGGGATGGGTATTTAACTTTCCATAAAAAAAAAAAAAAAATTAAAACAATTAAAAAATAATAATTAAATCTAAATAAAATCTGAAAAATAAATCAAATAAAAAAATTAAGGATTAACTATTCTTTTTTTTAAATTAAATAAAATAATAAAGAAAAATCAACTCAATATTAAATTAAAAAATAAAATCTTTAAAAATAAAATAAAGCTAAATAAAATTTAAAAATTTCAACTAAAATTTAAAAAATAATCAAATCAATTTTATTTTTAATATTTATAATTAATTTAATTAATTCTTAAGATTTAGGTGATTTTTAATTTTTTAGATTTTATTTATCATTATTCGAATTCTTAATTTTAATTGATTTTTTAATTAATTATTTTTTACAATTTATTAAGAAAATTACGAATTTATTTATTTTTAATTGATTTCTGAATTTTTTATTTGAATAATATATTTTTTCTTAAAAAAAATATTTAATTTTTTCAGATTATTTTTAAAAAATATTTGATTTGTTTAAATTAAGTTTTTTTAAAGATTTAATTAATCTTTTAAAATACTTTTCAGATTTTAATTACAATTTTTAAGTTTTTTTCAAATTTTTTTAAAAAATTATCTTTAATTTGTATAAGTATTAAGGATTATATTTTTTTTAGTCCATTAAGTTACCACGATTTTGAATTTAGTCCATCAGGTTACCACTTTTTGAATTTAGTCCATTAAGTTTCGATTTATTTTGATTTTGGTCCAGTTACCTGCTATAGCAGGTTTCACAGGTCATTTTTTAAAACACACCCCATAAAATGATATACACACCCCAAATGTTAAACACACCACAATAAAATTTAAAAATCATTTTTTATTACTATACACACCCCCAACTATTTTCTATTTAATAAATTGTCAAAAATAATTAAATTAAAAAAAAAGTAAGAATTCAAATTAATATAAAAAATATAAATAAAACCTATAAAAAATTGCATGAATCTTTAAAAATTAAACCAAGCTAAAATAATAAATTTAATTATTTTTGAAGATTTAATTAATTTTCTACTAATTTTAAATTTTATTTAGCCTTATTTTCAACGTTTTTTTATAGAAGATAGAATGCAAATAAAACATTAATAAAGCAATAGAGGTGTAAATTTTTTTTTTCTTTAAAATATTTCTTTTATATTACATGAACCTACTAACACCTCATAAATTTTATACACTCCAAACGTTAAACACAAAAATTTAAAAATCAAATGTAGTTAAAAAAAATCATAAACATATTTAATAAATTGCTAAAAAAAATTAAATTAAAAAAAAAAGTAAGAATTTAAATTAATATAAAAAAATATAAATAAAACCTACAAAAAATCGCCTAAATTTTTAAAAATTAAACAAAGCTAAAATAATTAATTTAATTAGTTTTGAAGATTTAGTTGATTTTCTACAATTTTTAAATTTTATTTAGCCTTATTTTTGACGTATTTTATAGAAGTTAGAATGCAAATAAAACATTAATAAAGCAATAGAGTTTTAATTTTTTTTTTCAATAGAGTTTTAATTTTTTTTTCTTTTAAATATTTTTTTATATTACATGAACCTATTAACACCACATAAATTTATATACACTCCAAACGTTAAACACAAAAATTCAAAAATCAAATGTAGTTAAATAAAATCATAAATGTATTTAATAAATTGCTAAAAATAATTAAATTAAAAAAAAGTAAGAATTCAAATTCATATAAAATATATAAATAAAACCTATAAAAATCACTAAAATCTTCGAAAATTAAACAAAGCTAAAAACATGAATTAATTTAATTAGTTTTGAAGATTTAATTGATTTTTTTACTATTTTTGAAGATTAAAAAAATCAACTTGAAAAAATTATTAAATTAAATAAAAAAATCTTTAAAAGTATTAAGAAATCAACTAAATTTTTAAAACTAATTAAATTAATTAATTTTTTAGCTTTATTAAAATTTTAAAGATTTATGTATTTTTTATAGGTTTTATTTATATTTTTTTTCATATTAATTTAAATTCTTACTTTTTTAATTAAATTATTTTTGACAATTTATTAAACATGTTTATGATTTTATTTAACTATATTAGATTTTTTAATTTTTATGTTTAACTTTTGGAGTGTATATAAAATTCATGGGGTGTTAGTAGGTTCATGTAATATAAAATAAATATTTAAAAAAAAATAATTTAAAACTCCATTTCTTTATTAATGTTTTATTTGCGTTCTAACTTGTATAAAAAAGTCGAAAATAAGGCTAAATAAAATTTAAAAATAGTAAAAATAGTAAAAAATCAACTAAATTTTCAAAATTATTTAAATCAATTAATTCTTTTTTTAGCTTTGTTTAATTTTTGAAGATTTGGACGATTTTTTATAGGTTTTATTTATATTTTTCATATAAATTTGAATTCTTATTTTTTTAAATTTAATTATTTTTGGCAATTTATTAAATAGGAAATAGGTGGGGGTGTGTATAGTAATAAAAAATGATTTTTAAATTTTAGTGTGGTGTGTTTAACATTTGGGGTGTGTATATCATTTTATGGGGTGTGTTTTAAAAAATGACCTGTGAAACCTGCTGTAGCAGGTAACTGGACCAAAATCAAAATAAATCGAAACTTAATGGACTAAATTCAAAAAGTGGTAACCTGATGGACTAAATTCAAAATTGTGGTAACTTAATGGACTAAAAAAAATATAATCCCTAAGTATTACTTAGTCATTTTACAATTATCTATTTATATTTTTAAAATAATGGGGTTTTGGGGCGTTAGACCCTAAACTAATTAACACATTCTTGGCAAAAACTCTCCCCCTCTTTTTCCTTGGAAAGTAGAAAGTCCGCCGTGGGGAAGGAGAATGTTCGGCGGAGGAGCGGCATCGAAGCTTTACACGGCGGCGCAAAAAGTCGTTATACGTCGGACATACTTCTGTTTCATGTGCAGTAGAAAACAAACTACCGCTTACGCCCTTTACGCGACCGCCGCCTCTGCAAATTTAAGTTTAAAGCACAGCAATTTGGCCTCAGATTTTGATTCGATCAATTGTGACAATCTGGGTTCTATTTATGATTATAATAAACGAATGGGGGAACTGGGTCGTCAAGGAAACGTGGATGCAGCACGGAGATTTTTCGACTATATGCCTGAACGAGACAAGGTAACTTATAATTCCATGATCAGTATTTATCTTAAAAACAATGATTTTCACAAAGCTGAAATGCTTTATAATGAAATTCCTCAAGGTATGAGGAACATTGTGGCGGATTCTGCTATGGTTCATGCATATGCCGAAGCTGGTAGAATTGATAGAGCGCAGGAGGTATTCGATAAAATGCCTGAGAGAAATGGGTTCGCTTGGACTAGTTTGATTTCAGGATATTTTAAATTAGGTAGAGTTGAATATGCTGTCGAGCTATTTGGGAGGATGCCTGATAGTGAGAAATCTGTGGTTACATGGACAAATGTGATTAAGGGTTTTGCACGGAATGGGTTGCTTGATGAAGCTCGGGGTGCTTTTGATCGAATGCCTTTGAAGAATGATGTAGCGTGGACATTAATGATAAAGTCATATATTGACATGCATCAGGTGGATGAAGCATTTAAACTGTTTCGTTTGATGCCACAGCATAACTTATATGCCTGGAGCATTATGATATGTGGATTTATGGATCATGATAGAGTAAATGAAGCAAAGGACCTGTTTGATTCAATGCCCTGGAGAAATGCTGTTTCTTGGACTACAATGGTCACAGGCCTTGCACGAAATGGGATGACTGATTTAGCGAGAAAATACTTTGACGAGATGCCAAATAAGGATGTTCCGGCTTGGAATGCGATGATCTCAGCTTACGCTAATGAAGGCCGTATGGTTGAAGCTGGTGAACTTTTCAATCTGATGCCTTTAACAAGTGTTGTCACATGGAATGCAATGATTGATGGTTATTCCAAGGATAGGCAAGAGGATGAAGCTTTTCATCACTTTATTTCAATGCTCAGAAGCTGCATTAGGCCAAACGAGAGAACCCTTACAAGCTTACTAACATCATGTGGAGGTATTTCAGGGGTGCTGCAAGCTCATACGCTAATTGTTCGCCTTGGGTTTGAGATAGAAACATCACTTGCTAATACTTTGATTACCATGTATTACAAAAGTGGCAACGTTACCTCAGCTCGAATAGCTTTCCAACATCTTGAGGCAAAAGATGCTGTTTCTTGGACAGCTATGATAGCAGCATATTCTAATCATGGATTTGGGAAACAAGCGCTGCAGGCATTTGCTCAGATGCTGAGAACAGGACATAATCCAGATCAGATTACGTTTGTAGGAGTCTTGTCGGCTTGTAATCACGCTGGCTTTGTTAAGAAAGGTCAAATGATTTTCGACTCCATGAGGAGAGGTTACGATTTGGAACCCAGAGCAGAACACTATTCGTGCCTTGTTGACATCCTAGGACGAGCAGGGCTTGTAAACGAGGCTATGAAAGTGGTGGAGGAGATGCCTCCTGATAAATGTGATGGTGTAGTTCGTGGGGCATTGCTTGGTGCCTGCAGATTACATGGTGGTGATGGTCTGATAGATCTTGTTGGTGATGATGAATTAATAGAGCTTGAGTTAGCTGACTACGGTGGGTATGCATTATTGGGTAATGTGTATGCTGCATCTGGAAAATGGGACAAGTTTTCACAGTTAAGGAAGAAGATGAAAGAAAGGGAAGTTAAGAAAGTGCCTGGTTTTAGTCAAATCGAAGTTAATGGCAAGAGACATGTGATTTTTGCAGCTGACAGGTCTCATCCCCAAATGAATGAGATTTACTTGTTTATTCATGATAAACTCCTCCCCCAAATGCAAGATTTTGGCTCTAAAATTGCCAACTTATCTTTTGAAATGAATAACACTAGTCCTTCTCGACGAATGGAGGTGAAGTAAAATTGAGTCTTTTGACTTTCTCTTTTCATGTGAAGTTAATTAGTCAAGGATTAAATGAAGTAGGAACTAGGAATGACAACCAATGAAGTGTGCTTTATGTAGTGTTTGGAGGTGCTAAAGCAGAGTGTTGATGAGTGCAAAAGAGGAGATTGCAGTGCTTTATGCTTCTTTTAATTGGAAACAAATACTGAGTTAACATAATCATATGGACTCTGTTTTTATATGATTTTGTCCAATTTAGAAATTCCCCCTTTGTTTATGTGTTGGTGCTATTCTGTAGCATTGTATTGCTTGTATGTATTATTAAAGAATTAATTGCAGAGAAATAGGAATTATTCATTCATGTATGTGTGTATTGTTACACAGGACAGGAGAGCTAGTGACTGATTTTTCTTACAAGATTACATTATTCATAAAATGCTGGGAAAATAAACTCATTTTAGTATTGGCTTGCTAAATGCATTCTCCTTTCTCGTTCAAGTTTCATAAAAGAAACAAATGTGCCAATCCATTATCTTCAGATAAGAAGAAAATTCCCAAATGCTCTAGTAATTGTATGCTTTACTTGTATTGGGACCCGCGGGTACTATATACTTGTTAGGCTGACTTTTTCCTTAGATTATTTTCTATGCTAATCTAATTTAATAATCTATAATACATATGATATTTGTTGGAAGTGTGAGAATAAAGATATTAATCCTACTCTGGAAATGCATGGTCTGCATCTGGATACATGGTTAGCTCCACCTGATTCTTCTCGTTCCCTCCCACAATTACCAAAGTACGTAGCTGGGAATCCAAGATTCTTCACTTCTTTAGCAGCCGATCCACCACCAAACACATTGGCTGCAGGGAGATAATATGAAGACAAATCATCATTAATGCACCCAAGTCAATGTGAGGACGGCTATGATGCCTTAATAATGAATGGATGCACAAAACACTGTCGTTTTACCTGCTGCATATACTGACCTCAGTCTCTGTTTCGTAGGAGGAGATAGTGCAGGAGGCAACATAACCCATCATGTGACGATAAGAGTTCTCTCAAGAATGCTGAGCACTTCAACAGACTTGCGTCTGTGCAGCTGTTTTTTGGAGGAGAAGAACGAACAGAATTGGAGTTGAGATTGCCGCAACACCCTAAAATTAATGTGGAACAGTCGGATACAGTGTGGAAGGCCTTTCTACCAGAAATCACCCGACAGTCAATGTGTTCGGCTGCTAAACAAGTGAAAAATCTTGAATTTGGTCAATGTGGGAGGGAATAGATTGGTTGAAGAATTGTGACAAGTGCTTGATTTGTTAATTGGGAAGCTTAAAGATTTTATCTAGAAATATTTGCATCTCAACTGAATAATTATAGGGCATAACATAAGTGGAGCTTTATTCTCCCAGCTGCCATTTTAATAATTGAAATGTAATCTTGGGTGGCATTGTTTGTGTATGAGCTATAGTCGTGTAATGCATATATGACCCGGTCTTCATAAATAAAGCCAACTTCATTCATGTTATTCACACGACCAGGCGAATAAGATGAGGACACCTCAAAATCAACGAAGACCGGTTAAAGGGTGTTCGTCAGTGTCACCTCGACAGTTCTGTTCGCACACCTCAAAAGTCACCATCTGATCAACCAAGTAAGCGAGCACATCCCACTCAACTGTCAATTAGGAATGAACAACCAACTTGGCAAGTACGTCACTCCACTTAAGCAAGCCTATCTAACATGTCAAGAGGATAACAACAAGTCTGCTCGTCCACCAACAATAGAATATTTAGTCATTAAATCTTAAGACCTCATGCGCTGCATAGACAAATACGTGTAATTCTCTAAAGTCACGAACAATGTAATAGAGGCAACTTATATTTACACATTTATTACTTAAAAGAGTCTTCCACCTAATTAATAAACACAATATGAATACCAACTACCAAATTGACTCACCCTCTTTCTTAAACGTTCTCAAGCTTACCCAACAACATTTAATACAAAATTATAAACACTGGAATTTCGAATTGAACATAATTATAAATAAAGAAAGTTCATAGGATGATGGTGTGACTAGATCACTCTTTCAAAATACCCAAATAAATCATCTTTTATTAAAATATATTCATGACTCTTTCAACACCTACCTCAATTGAGTAATTTCATTTTTTCTTCCTATAACTTAGAGGCATTACAAATTTTAGTCACATGGGTCCAATTTTTAATTTCAGTTCTTTTTCTTTCTACTTTATCATTTTCAATTCACTCGTTTCCACTTTAAATTCTTTATACTAAAACTGATAAATTAAAAAGATACATTTTTTTTTTAAATAACCCTAAGTTATGGGACCAAAATGAAATTATGTCATCTCAATTTATAAAAGCAGAGTTCATTGGTTGAAATTCCTAAATTCCCTATGTCATTCTATCAAATAGCTCAACAACATCATCCGACCCTCCCTATCTAGCTAGTTTTAAATGTCCTGATCTGTAATTAAAATTATAGAATTTAATTGATATATATGTCTTTTAGAAATATATAGTACTTTTTTTTTTTTATATATTGGTTTGTGCCTAGAGATGAGATTTGAGCCTGTAATCGAACCAACTCATGGCGGCGACACTGAGACCCAACAATGCTCATGTAGTTCTCTTAAGATCACCTATTTCAATCGGGTGTTTCATCTTATATTTTATTATCTTAAAAAACATATATGGCACACATGTCATTAATCATAATTTGTGAGACACATCATGTATTTTAAGTAATGAAAACATAGGTGGAATAAGGGGTCTATGCCTAATATTTTAGTAACTCTTAAGGGTTGCACCCTTGTGTACCAGTTACATCAATAACCCACTCATTTACTATATCCAATCCAATAACATATAACCAATTTATTATATACTACAATTCAATAACCCATTACACATAACACATGACCATGTACTATATTAATTTAGCACATAGATTTTTTTGGACTTTATTTTACTTCAATTAATTTTTTATTTTTTTTTATAATTAAAAAATAATACTCAATTAATTTTTTAACATTTTATTTTTTTATTTTACTTCAATTGATATTTATATTTCTCTTTTTAATATTATTTTTTAAATTTATTTTTCTTCCTATTTATCATTTGTGTTTCAAATGATATTTTTTTTCACGTACTTTCTTTTTATGACACAAATAATTATTCTAAAATTTTAAAGTCTAATAAAAAAAATTTAAAAATAATATTAATTGTTTTTTTTAAATATTAAATAGTATAATAATAATTTGTTTTAAAAAATAAAACTCTCATCTCTTTTAGATGTAAGTGTTCAATTCTATTGGTACTATTTTACTTTAATTAATTGGTGTATAATATTCATCTTATCCTTTCAAAATTTTACTTCATTCCTTACAAATTTTACTTCGTTTTACATTGTTTAATTATTATTTTCATTCGAACTTTCATTTTTTAATCACTTTATTTTAGTTTTTTATATATAATAATTTTTAGTTTATAAGTGTTATGATAACAATTGATAAGTATTATGGTGTATTATTAGTTAATATGTAGTACTATACGTATTAGTTCATATACAGTAAAATATTAGTTTATATTGGTACAAGTTCTAATGTTTTCGAGTTTCGAGTTCACATACTTTATGATACTAGTTCAAATATAGTATATTATCAGTTCACATATTGTATAGTATTAGTTCACATACTCTATGGTACTAGTTCAAATATAGTATAGTATTAGTTCACATATTGTATAGTATTAGTTCACATACTCTATGGTACTAGTTCAAATATAGTATATCATTAGTTCACATATTGCATATATAGTATTAGTTCACATACTCTATGATACTAGTTCAAATATAGTATAGTATTTATTCACATATTATATAATATTAGTTCATATATTAAATAATATTTTTATACCCACATTAATCTATAGTACTATATAATATATTAACTAGTACTATACCATAGGCGTACTAATACTATATCGTATTTAAACTAATATTATATTTAATAAAAAATATATAATTTAACACATTCATAATTCAAGGCATATATACCATGCAAATTAATACATCAATATTAAAATATTGATATTAAGTAACTAGTAAGAAGAACAAAAGTGAGAATTAATCACACTGAACACACAATTCAATTAATAGATACGTTAACACTCAATAAATATATGAATGCATCAACACAACGATGACCACAAAAAAAATAATAAAGCAGATGCAATATTATGCTCGTTTCTTCCCCAATTCTCCACTCATTTAAGTTTCTAAATATAAATTTTATTTTTCAATTAGATTATGTTATCAATTAGTTTTAAAAAATAATCTACAACTATAAAAAACTTGTAACAAACTAGATATCATTGCAGAAATAATGAAAATATAATAAAATAATCTTAGTTATTATAAATCAGATTAAAACTAGAGAGTGAGCATGTCATATTCATACATTTATACCCAAGTTAGAAAAAAAATTGAATATTTTTAGTTTAGCTTTTTTTTTCGCTTTTTTTTTCCTAAATTTTGGTCATTTAAAAAAAAAACTGAAATTTTTATTTCATAATTTTATTTTTGAGTTTCATATATATTTTTTATATTCCTTATGCTTTTATATTTATTTTTTGAAAGTTCAAAAAATTGAATAATATTTGACTTCGTGGTGATTCATTGGTGACACGATAGTCCGTGTATAATTATAATTTTAATGAGTTATATTTTAATTTAATTGATAAAATGGTAATATAGTATTTTACATGTATTTTTCTTTTTAAAAAATTGGGGGTGAAATTAATAAAAAATAAGGTAAATAACTAATAATAAAAATTGGATTTAGTTACATGCATGTAACTTGTACACATAAGTGTCTAAAAGAAGGGAGTGTGGACTTATTAAAAAATGAGTATAAATAGTCAGTTACATGTATGTAACTTGTAACTGGTACACAAAAGTATTTGCAAACTCTTAATATCAAGTTAGTTGTTAGTTTACTATGATGTTTCATCTTATACTTCGTTATCTATTACAGTAAAACATGATACACATCAACGATGATTTATGATGACATTCATTATACGTGTCATATATTTAAAATGATGAAATAAGAGGTGACACTAAAATTGAATAGGGGATGTGCCCAATTAACTGTTAGGATCAATGTATTCCACTTTAATATTTGATCTAATGTATCATTATTTTTCAAAACATGGAATGGGTCATTACTGATGATTTTTTATAACATTTTGTGACATCCCAATTTTAGGGACCAGATGAAAACACCATACTTCTACTTTGAATGCTATTGTAACTCGAGTTTACGAATTTCATTTTCACCAAATATTAATCAATGTACTATTTGCAGCGGAAAACATATAATTAAACATAACTCAAATTACTTAGAGAAAATCATTACCGAAAATTTAATTCAAGTAAAACACAAATACTTGTTTCAAAGAAGTTAAAGTGGCGCATAAATTAAAATGTACTTCAGCCAAGAGGCAACTAAATTAAAATCAAACTAATATAGAGGAAAACATTTCATGGCAAGACATCCACATCCACCGACCCTCCACCGCAACTCCGTCAATCTGTAAAATGTTAAATAGATTGGGGTGAGCAAACAACTAGCTCAGTGGGGTCCCCTTTGTCATAGTTAAATATAAATGTAAATAAAATCATAAACTCACAAACATGCGTAAATAAGTCTTCCATATATTGACCAATTAAATTGATCAATTTGTATACGGTGGAGTTGCCCCCAAGGATCTTACCATCCCGGACTGTAGTCCCCACTAGTTACAACGACCTTTCCGTCGAAATAACCCATAACAAACATAAGCATAAACATATGATCATGTAGTTAAGCAACAATTAAATTCACATAACATTTAAAAGTGACAAAGTGAATACATAGTAAGAAAACTCCACCTTGAATCTTTAGTAGTCTCGTAAATACGTGGATTGATTTAACGCAAGAGAGTCACATCACCTAAAAATTAAAGAATAATATAACTTAGAATTATTACCATTAATAATTTAGTAATTAATAAATATATTATTATTAAATTAGTAAGTAATATTATATACTGTAATGGGTGTGAGAAACTTCCATGATACCTATAAACCTACACCTACGACAATCTGTACTAAATAAATGGAATTTATAAAAGTGGAACAAAAAAATATCATATAATAATAGTTATAATAAATATAAATATAAGAAAATAAAAATGAGTAAATCCTAAATCTACTTAAGTTAGCTGAAAGAGACGGCTTATATCTATACAAAAGCATTACTCACTAAATTAATATAAGCAGAGCATAGTAGAGCAGAGTACAGCTTATAAGTATTTGTAGACATAATTATTGAATTAATTTGACCGGTCTTAAGAGAATTAAAGAACAATCTGCATAGATTACTCATTTTCTTAATGATAATTAACTGAAAATTTATTTTGAAGCTTCTGCTCATTTCGAAATCGACATCTACTACAAGAGGTTATAACTTGAATCAAAAAGTTCATCCCATGAAGGCATTTGGTAGAAGAAAAGTCTAACATAAACAGAGACTGGCCTTTTCAAATATATACAAGGAAGGTAGCCTTAAGATTTGTAAAAGTCACAGCAGAAGAAAATTGTTTGTCCAACAACATAATCCAAACTCAGTAAATACACTAGCCTATACAATGCAGGAAAACATTAAGAGAGGCATAAATATGAGAAATAGAGAAGAAAATATTTACAGTGCTTCAAAGAAAGGAAGGCTACTGCAGCAATAAAGAGAGGTTGCGACTACGAGATTCTTATCCAAGGAGAGCTCAACACACTACAGAGATTTGATATCTCATTACTTGAGAAAGTTTGTAAAAGGGTAGAGAGAAGAGTAGACGCCGGCTGCCATATTTACTGATAAGGCTTTGGCTCACATTAGATGATTCAAAGAGGAAAACAAGAATGCCTATTTATAGAATTCATTAGCCAATAACATGGGGACACCTATCACTCACCAACAAAATGTCCTCTCCTTCAAATAACAAACTTGTACAAGATGTTGCAGGCATTTTCAGTTCTTGCCATTTGGATATGTGGAATCAAGAGAGAATATTCTTTGATTCCATATTGCTATGGTATATGTGGGAAACCAACGAGAAAGAGGATGGATAGAATCTGAGATTTATTTGTATATGATGTGTAAGATTGAGTTTAAATAAGTTTACACCATTGAGAGAATTATGGAAATTATGATTTATCTAAAGTATTCCTGCAAGAGAGTTTTAAATCTTCAAATAAAATAAATGGGAGAGAACTCACGCTAGAAATAAAAATAAATCATGAGTACATAATTTTAAAATAAGTATAATTTATTATGTTAAAATGTATATAAGTAGACATATCTTACGTAATTCTAAAGAAAATAAATAAATAAATATATATATATATTATATAAAAAAAAAGTAATTTAATATCTTATATATTCTTATTTCCAAAGATGATTAAAAATCTTGGGTGTTACACATTTATTCCACGTGTTATATATAAAAGATAGTAGTAAAATACGATATAAAACATTATAGTAAAATATACTACCTTCGTCCCTGAAAAGTTTTCATAGTTACTTTCACGATATACACGTATTTACCTTTCATACAATATCTTTTGAGATCCATCATACACTCAATCAAACTACTTCATTTACTTTATATATAAAAGTTTACAAAATTATATTTAAAGCTCTAATTATTATACTTTTACTTTAAACTTCGTTCCATCAAATGAAAGCTTTTCAGGGACGGAGGAAGCAGGATTTATCCGGTTGAGCCACAATGGATGAATGATTTTTTCAACCATCCATACACTTTCTCATCATACTTCTTTCGAACACTTAACTTCTTAAACACACACTGTTATTCATTCATCTATCTATATCAACTAATTATGGGTCCCATAGCATTATCCCCTATATATTAATATGATATTTTTTTTACTAACACGTCGTTTTCTCCTTAATTTTAATGATGTATCTTCTTCTCCGTAATTTTACTAATGTGTCATTTTCTCTGTAATTTTGTATGATGTGTTATATTTTTTAAAAATGTATTTAAATGTCATTACGTATGATATTAGTATTGGATATATAATATGTTGGAATTAATGAGTGACATAATTTGGATTCTCAGACTTGGTGGCCAAGAACCACCTTTCCACCGTTGTGCGTGAATGCAGCGCAATTCTCTCCAACCTCCCTCCAGGGTATTCTCAATCTATAAATACAGACTCTTCCCTCATTAAAAAATTGCTCAATAATTCTCTACACTGTTCTTGTTGTTGCCAGAATTTTTCCGTGTGTGTTCAGTTCGTACACGTCGTACGTTTGTTAAGGCTTCGTCTACAGTGGTGCTACTGTTTACGAAGTAGAAGTCGTTTTACCTTTGGGAACGGAACACCAAACCAGTCGAGCACTACCTGGGCGTATTCTGTTCTGCGGGAAAAGGGTTTTCCCTTTACTCGACTTTCTGATCCTTATATTTCGATATTGCAGTACCATACCAGGCGTAATGTTTCCAACAATCGCAGAACAGAATAGATATTGATTAATTATTTTTTAAAGGATAATTAATTAATTAAAACTTTGGATAATTACTGCATTAATTAAAGTTTTGATTATCCACTGCAATATCGAACATTTAATCATCACAACACACTGCACGTTTGAGAATGGAGAGCAATCTGGTGGCGATGAAATTGGAGCCATGACCATGGCTTCGCTGGATAACAAGGTGGTCATTCGGCGCATCTTCCGGCTTGGATATATTAATTAATTAATTTAATTGATAGTTAATTAATTAACTTTTGGATAATTACTGTGCAATATCAAAATTTAATTATTAATTATCTCTTGGAATTAATATATATTACCACCATTATCCAGAGAATAGAAAAGATTTCTTGGTAGAAATGAGATAGAAAAACAAGAGGGATCCATCGTGCTAGTCTTGGAAATGAGGAGAAGCTCATCTCTTTAAATACTAGAAATTCAAACAGTGTCCACACTGATGTTGAGGTGGCCGAGTGGTCTAAGGTTCCAGATTAAAGTTCTGGGAGTTGGTCTAAGGCTCCAGATTAGATTAAAAGTTCTGGGAGTTGGTCTAAGACTCCAGATTAAGATTAAAGTTCTGGTCTAAGGCTCCAAATTAGATTAAAAGTTCTGGGAGTTGGTCTAAGACTCCAGATTAAAGTTCTAGGAGTTGGTCTAAGGCTCCAGATTAAAGGAGTTGGTCTAAAACTCCAGATTAAAGTTTTGGATTATCTAATCACTCACTGGTTGATATTGAGGTGGCCGAGTTAGTCTAAGGCTCCAGATTAAATTAATGCTGGATGAATACCCTGTTATGCAGGATTCTGAGATCCAATTAAATTGGAATTGCACATGTGCTGAAAAATTGATTAATTACATCACTTAATCAAGAGGATGTGCTGATAAATCCAATACTGGGAAGTTATCACAACTACAGTATACGAAAGTTTGGATCAAATTTTTGGTTGTAAGCCATCAATTCATGATTGATTCCAATTGACTGGATTTTAGGTTGTTAACAAAAATTAATGAATTAATTTTTGGGCTCAAAGAAGGAGTATCAAATTATATTTGATATGGAATTAAATATTTGTGCCCGAGAGCATAAATTTGTTTTGAATTTAGTTCAAAAGATTTTGACAAGTATAATTTGATCGAAAATTATGCTCGAGTCACGGGTGACAATAAAAGTCACATTTGAAATTGAATTTAATTTTGGTATGTTGACCAAAAATTAAATTAATTTTGAAGTTGGAAATAATTTCAATAAAAGAAAAATCAACGCTAGATTTTTTTTAATGTATAGAGGTTGTGTCCAAATTTGATGAATAAGAGAAATTCACAAATAAAGTGGCAAGCAACTAGAATGTGGAAAAATGCATCTTCTCACATGGATACATTCGAATGTGAGGGAGAGAGGTCTCCGTCGACATGTTTAAATGAAAAGGGGTAGCAAAGGTGTGACCTTAAAGCTAAATATGGAAAAACCTAAAATGGTTGAATTCAGTGGAATGTTTTCCACAAGTTATGTGGATTTGTTCATCTTGAAAAATCACATTCGAGTAAAAGCTCCACACGAAGAGTGAAAAAGTACTTTATTAATTTTATTGATGATTGTACAAGATTTTGCTACGTTTATCTTTTAAGAAGTAAAGACGAAGCTGTAGAAGCTTTTAAGCGTTACAAAAATGAAGTAGAGAATCAAATGGACACTCGAATTAAATCAATTCGCAATGATAGAAGTGGAGAGTACGTATTTCTGTTTGAACAATTATGTATTGAGTCAGGAATTATACATCAAACGACAGCCCCTTACTCACCTCAATCTAATGGTGTTGCAGAAAAGAAAAATCGAACACTAAAAGAGATGATGAACGTTATGTTAATCAGCTCTGGTTTACCTCAGAACTTGTGGGGGGAAGTCATTCTGTCGGCTAACCACATTCTGAATAAGATACCACATAAAACTAAGGATCAAACTCCTTATAAAGTATGGAGGAAACGAAAACCTTCATACAAATACCTTTAAGTGTGGGGGTGTTTGGCTAAGGTTGAAGTACCACTTCCTAAACAAGTTAAAATCGACCATAAAACAGTCGATTGTATCTTTATATGATATGCTTCAAACAGTAGTGCCTATCGTTTTCTGATTCACAAATCTGAAATATCTGATATGACAGAAGGTACAACTATAGAGTCAAGGAACGCTGTGTTCTTTGAAAACATTTTTCCATTCAAGGAAAAAGAGGAAGTGAGTTCGAATAAGAGAACTCAAGATGCAACAGATGACAATGCTGGTCCTTCAACTCAAGAGAGTGAAGAACCAAGACGCAGTAAGAGAGTTAGAATTGATAAGGATTTTTGTTCATATTTCATTACTTATGTTTTGGAGGAAGATGAATCTAAAACTATCAAAGAAGCTATGGCAAGACTAGATGCACCCCTCTGGAAGGAAGCCATAAAAAGTGAATACGATTTAATTCTGCTAAATCATACATGGGATCTGGTTGATCTCCCTAAAGGTTGCAAGCCCTTAGGATGCAAGTGGATCCTTAGAAGAAAGTACAAATCAGATGGATCTGTTGACAAGTACAAAGCTCGTCTAGTTACAAAGGGTTTTGAACAAAAGGAAGGGTATGACTCATTTGATACATATTCACCAGTGGCAAAAATCACCTCCATTCGTGTATTAGTTGTTATTGCTGCATTGCACAATCTCGAAATACACCAAATGGACGTTAAGACTGGATTTCTTAATGGTGAGATGGATGCTGAAATATACATGGATCAACCTGAAGGATATGTTGCTCCTGGAAATGAGAAAAAGGTGTGCAAACTCGTTCGATCACTGTATGGACTTAGGCAAGCTCCAAAACAGTGGCATTTGAAATTTGACAATACGATGTTGTCAAATGGGTTTTGAATTAACGAATGTGATAAGTGTGCATATATGAAAGATACACCTAATGGATTTGTAATCGTATGCTTATATGTCGATAACATGTTAATTATAAGCAACAATCACAATATCATAGTTAATACGAAGAACATGTTAAGTACAAATTTTGACATGAAAGACATGGGACTAGCAGATGTGATTCTTGGAATCAAGATTGAGAAAACGTCTAATGGAATTTCCTTGACACAATCTCACTATGTGGAGAAGGTACTAAAGAAATTTAACGCCTTTGACGATCCACTTGCTAAGACACCTTTGGAACTAATGTTCACTTGAAAAAGAATAGAGGAGAACCAGTAGCTCAACTGGAATACGCAAGGATCATTGGAAGTGTGATGTACATCACGAACTGTACACGCCCTGATCTTGCATGTTCGGTAAACAAACTGAGTCAATACACGAACAATCCAAGTCAAGAGCACTGGAAAGCACTGGAAAGGGTCCTAAGATACTTGAAGTACACCCTTGAATATGGGCTTCACTACACGAGACATCTAGCTGTAGTCGAAGGATACAGTGATGTAAATTGGATATCACACAATAAAGACTCGTTATCCACTAGTGGATATGTATTCACTATTGGTGGAGCAACAGTGTCGTGGAGGTCCAAGAAACAAACGTGTATTGCCCGTTCTGCAATGGAATTAGAATTTATCGCTTTAGACCTAGCCGGTGCAGAGGCCGAATGGCTGCGTAACTTTTTGGAAGACATTCCATGTTGGAACAAACCAGTACCTTCTGTGACGGTGCACTGTGACAGTCAAACTGCTATTAGCAGAGCTATGAATGTCATGTACAACAGAAAGTCGAGACACATACGTCGTCGATACAACTCTGTTAGAGAATTGATCTCAATTGGAATACTGTCCATTGATTATGTGAAATCAAAGGACAATATAACGGATCCGCTCACGAAGAGTATAAACCGAGATCAATTGAACAAGTTGGTAGAAGGAATGGGTCTAAAACCCACAAGAAAAAACTAAAATAGTGGAAACCCAACCATGATGACTGGAGATCCCAAGAACTTGGTTCAATGGGAAAACTAAACTGTGGAAGTTAGTGATACAACACTTGAAAAACTTGACTATTCCTGACAGCACTATCTCAAGTGTTAATAACCCGTGAGATGTGGTAAAGGCTGAGTCTTCGACTCTTAATGATTCATGTAGTATAACGGGATACTCGAAAGGAGATTACCTATATAAATGAGAAGTGAGGGCCGCTTCGACCTAACATTTATGAACACAAAGGAAGTCCATGGCCAAAACGGACAAAAACGTGAGAACATTACGCAGACGAGATTGAAGTGTGCTGACACTGTTGATTAGGTATACACTATGGAGGATTAGTTCAAGGCACTGCGTCCACTAAGCCGCCGGTGTACCCGATAGTGTTTGGCTACGGAAAGTTCAAAGCCAAAAACTACTTTTCCAGATGCACGGAGATCTCAATCGAACTGAACACTGAGTCTGATGTTGTATATACACGATTTTCACTCATGTGGGGGATTGTTGGAATTAATGAGTGAGAAATTAATTTGGATTCTCAGACTTGGTGGCCAAGAACCACCTTTCCACGTTGTGCGTGAATGCAGCGCAATTCTCTCCAACCTCCCTCCAGGGTATTCTCAGTCTATAAATACAGACTCTTCCCTCATTAAAAATCGCTCAATAATTCCCTCCTCTCTGCTGCAGTGTATATCTCCCATAAGAATACACAGTTCTTGTTGTCGTCGGAATTTTTCCGTGTGTGTTCAGTTCGTACACGTCGTACGTTCGTTGAGGCTTCGTCTACAGTGGTGCTACTGTTTACGAAGTAGAAGTCGTTTTACCTTTGGGAACGGAACGCCAAACCATTCGAGCACTACCTGGGCGTATTCTGTTCTGCGGGAAAAAGGGTTTTCCCTTGACTCGACTTTCTGATCCTTATATTTCGATATTGCAGTACCATACTAGGCGTAATGTTTCCAACATAATATATTAAGATATATTATATTGTAAATATTTACTTTTCTTGATTAAATTTAAATCTTATCTAGTTGTTAAGATATAGATTAGATATCCTCTTGTATCTATATATTCTCCCTTGTACTTCTTTACAATCATTCAATGAAATTATAATTTCCCTATTCATTGTTTCTCTATATGGTATCAACGAGCCTCTCGGCTCATGCCTCGATCCCACACAAACCAACGTAATCGTTCTTCGACGTTCTTCGTCGTACAAAACCCACGATTACATCCCGTTTCGGTTGTAACAACCGGCCTCCCACTCAAGAAGTTTCGTCTAGATCATCTTCTTCCCCACGCTAAAGCTTCCAACCTCCTGCCATTAAAGCTTACTGCTACAAGAATCCATAACAAACTTGTTTCTTCTTCCCCATCCATGGCTGCCCCTCCGTTGCTCCACCATACGACCATAACAACCATGGCCCACACACCCCTACCCCTTGCGGCCTCGGCCCGAGCAACCCAACCGCTCGTAGACCACCATCCGCAGCCCGCGTCCATGGCGTTAAGAATGTCATCTACCATGTTCGCCGACACCGCCACCCTCTCGACACGAACGTCACCCACTTGTCAGTGGTGTCGCGTTCGAGGTCACACCGGAAGGACATGCCCGGAACTCCAGCGTTTAATTCCAGCTGAGATCCTAACTCACGATCTTATTCCATAAATAATCACACACCCCACTTTAGTAAATACACCCCACCAAGTAACCAAACCCACATTTCTAGTAATTACACCCCCATCCTCAGAATCTTTACACTCAACCTCCTGGTAAATACACCCCTCCACATCTACGCACTCACTCCACTACTACATACACCCCACACAGTATTCACATCCACCCTGTTGGTATATACACCACCTCCGTCCACTCTGCTATTTCACAAATCCCCTCTATCCCCTGGATCTTGGACTCCGGGGCCTCTCATCATATCACAACTCACCCCCATAATTTATCCGTTTCCTCTCCATTTTCTGGCTCGGATGATGTCATCATCGGTGATGGTAACGGTTTGCAAATTTTGCATATTGGTTCCTTGTCGTTTCCTCATGTTAATATGCTAAAATTCTCAAACGTCCTTGTTTTTGTTTCACAAATGGCCAAAAACCTTATCTCTGTTTCAACCTTGTGTCGAGATAATGATGTTAACATTATTTTTGGCTCTACTTATTTTCAAGTTTGGGATGGTAAAACGGGGAGCATTCTCCTCGTGGGGAGTCGCGTGGATAATCTCTATGTATGGCCGACTCGAGTGTCTACCTCACCTACAACCTATATCTCCGAAAAACAACCTACCACTATATGGCATGCCCGTCTAGGCCATCCTTCCTCTAAAATCCTGTCTCACACGTTATCTAAGTTTAATTTACCAACTACGAACTCATACCCTTTGCACTATAATTCGTGCAATTGTATAAAAAGCCATAAACTGCCATTTTACGATTCCAGCATTATCTCTAACACCCCTCTTGAGGTCATTTATTCTGATGTTTGGTCATCCATGTCCAATCCGATGAAGGCTTCAAATATTGAGTTATTTTTGTTGATCACTTTAGCAAATATATATGGATTTACCCCCTAAAACACAAATCTGATGTCCTCCCCACCTTTACATCCTTTAAAAACATTGTGGAAAACTTCTACAACACCAAAATCAAAACCCTTTATACTGACAACGGGGGTGAATTCATTGCCCTACGATCCCTCCTTCAAACCCATGGAATCTCCCACCTAACTACTCCACCCCACACCCCTAAACATAATGGCATGTCTGAACGTCGTCACAGACATGTTATTGATACAGCCCTAGCCCTCCTACATCACGCGTCCATGCCTCTCACTTATTGGCCTCACGCCATCTGTGCTGCAAGCTATGTTATAAACCGCCTCCCTAAACCCAACCTAAACAAGTAGTCCTCTTATCAATGTCTCCTAAAACAAACTCCTAACCTGTCTAAACTTCGAGTCTTTGGTTGCTTATGCTATCCTTGGCTTCGCCCCTACACCTCCCACAAATTAGAACCTCGGTCCACCCCTTGTATCTTCATTGGATACTCTCTTACCCAAAGTGCCTACCTATGCCTTGACTTAAACACCAAAAGAATATATACATAGGGGTGAGTAGAAGTCGGAAGAAACCGAAAAAACCGACCGAACCGAACATAAAATAAAAGTTTGGCTCGGTTATTCGGTTTGGTTACGGTTTTCATTTTTTCCGAAATCGGTTTTCGATTCGGTTCGGTTTTTTTTTATGGAACAAACCGAAAAAACCAAAAAAACCGAATATTAAATATATATACATGTATATTTTTTATATTTATATTATATATATATTTTATTATTTTATATCTTAAAAACCTAAAATACTTAATACCTAATCTAATAGGCTCCTCACTCCAGAAAGGGAGAAAAAAAAAAAACTAGTCCTCCTTACTCTCCGCCCCAAAATCCCTTCCCCAAATTCAGCAACCCCATCAGCCATCACGCGCCCCCACTTTAGGCGGCCAGCACACAAGTGGCCAGCCCATCGGCGACTCACACTGACACCTGCGACACCAGCCCACAAAGGTAAATTGTGTAGCATGCTTTTGTGTTGTTCAGTTGTTCTGCAGCCGAGAAGTTTTCTTTGGAAGATTCCCCATGTAAAAAGCCAAAAAAAAAAAAAAAAAAAACAGCCTAAAAATAGGTTTAATAACAATTTCGGTTTTTCGGTTAATAACCGAAACCGAACCGAATTTTTCGGTTCGGTTATGATTCAATTTTATACAATTTCGATTACCGAAATTGACAAGTTCGGTTTTTTCGGTTTTGGAAGTTCGGTTCGGTGCTCACCCCTATATATACATCTCGTCATGTTCAGTTCGTTGAAAACATATTTCCTTTAGCCACTCCCACAGCCCTTTCGAATACACCCACTGAATTAGTAGATACACCCCATGAATTAGTAGATACACCCCCATTTTAGTAAATACACCCTCATGCCCACCAGAAAACCCTACTGATGTGCTCTTTCTACCGCCCACTTTGCTTAATGCACCCCCTTCCCTACCTATTTCCCCTGCTCCACCCCCAATCTTTACAAATACACCCCCTCCCCAAATATACCCACTAACGCAACCTCATCCCCACCACCAATTCCGCCATCTGCACCCCCTATTTTGCCGAATACACCCCCCTCCCACCAAATACCCAATGTCGACGTAAACTCATCCCCACCACCAATTCCGCTATCTGCACCCCCTGTTTTGCTGAATACACCCCCAGCCCACCATCCAACCGTGTTGCACCCCCTGGTTCCCTAAACACACCCCCACTACCTTTCCACTCGTTTCGCAAGATGCTCCCTTATCGCCATTCCCACTGGCTCCACATGGTACTCGAATGGTCACTGAAGCTCAAAACTGGATCTTCAAACCAAACTCGAGGTATGGTCTTACCATTAATTTATCTTCTGACACTGAACCTAGTTGCGTCTCTCAAGCATTAAAAGATAAAAGATGGAGGGAGGCCATGTCATCTGAATTTAATGCCCTTCTCAGAAACGGTACTTGGGATTTAGTACCACCTGATGATTCAGTTAATGTTGTTGGTTCGAAGTGGGTCTTCCGCATCAAGAGAAAACCAGATGGTTCCTTGGACAAATTTAAAGCTCGACTTGTGGCCAAGGGCTTTCATCAACGCCCCAGAGTTGATTTTTCAGAAACGTTCAGTCCTGTGGTCAAACCAGCAACCGTTCGAGCAATCCTAAGCATTGCAGTCACTAAAAATTGGTCACTTCGACAGTTTGATGTGAACAATGCTTTCCTTCATGGTTCCTTATCTGACACCGTTTTCATGGCTCAAACTCCCGGTTTTGTTGACAAAACCTTCCCCACATATGTTTGTAAGTTACAAAAATCCATCTCAGGCCTAAAATAAACACCTCGTACTTGGTATTTTGCTCTTCGAACCTTCCTCAAAAACATTTGTTTCATTCACACCAAATCTGATGAATCTCTCTTTGTGTACAACAAATCCGGTATTATTGCATATTTTCTTGTATACGTTGATGATCTTATCCTTACAGGAAATAACACTCCTTTCCTCAAAAGTGGCCTCAGACCTAAGCACAGAATTTTCTGTCAAAGATTTAGGGTCCCTTTCCTACTTCTTAGGTGTGGAAGTACTTCGTACTAAAACATCATGCTTTCTCTCTCAACGTAAGTATATTGTTGACCTTCTTACTAGTTTCAACATGATCACTTCTAAACCTGTTCAAACACCTCTCTCCACCTCTACTCGTTTATCTTTATCTGATGGATCATCCCCAACTGATATAACCCAATATCGTCAAGTTCTTGGAAGTCTCCAATATCTCCAATTTACTAGACCCGATATTGCCTTTGTTGTACATAAATTATCTCAATTCATGCATGATCCTACCATAACTCATTGGAGTACTGTCAAGCGTCTTCTTCGATACCTGAATGGGACAAGAGATGCTGGAATCAGTGTTTTCATAACCGAACCGGAGATCAAACCGGACTAGGCATCGGTTCACGGTTCAATCGGTTGGATCGGTTGAACCGTCGGTGCAACCGTTAAAATGAAATTTAATTAATTATTTATGTTATTCTAGCTTTTATTTGTTGGGTCCATTATTTAATTATTTTATTAATATAATAATTGGACCTATTAATTAATTTTTTTTTTTTGGGCCCTGAGATAATAAGTGTGGGCCTTACTTCTATATACTGTAACTTAGTTTAGGCCTTTTAGGGTTACTGCAGCTGTCATAATTAAGTGTTTATTCAATTTATCAGTTCTCATCAAGCCGTAGTCGGTAGATTTGATTTAGAAATTCTCAAACCAATTGCCATCTTTGATTTTGATATTTGACGGAGCTATGTCGACTGAACTCCGAAACCAAAGTAACTCAGAAATCAAATCGAGAACTAGCGATCGTTTGCGGCCGTCGCTGCGCTGTGGTCGCATCGCCGCCATAGTCATCGTCTCCGAGCAACCAAAGCTAAAAGGTAGGCAGTTTGACAGGGGATGAAAGAAGGTTGTGATAGTGTTAATTTTATGTTTGTTGCAATAACTGAAGCAATTAAAACTGCAAAATCAGCGCGGTTTTAGTAATGGGGCATGAGCGAGAGGAGATCATGATCGCTGATTTTTTTTTTTAAACTCGGTTAGACTGGAATTTTCCGGGTTCTCTGGTTTTATACCGATTTTCTGGTTTCCAGCCGGTCCAAAGCGGTCGAACCATCAAAACGGTTATTTCATCAATTTCGGACCGGACCCATGGCCGGTTCACGGTTGAACAGGTTGGATCGGCCGGTCCGGTCCGATTTTAAAAACACTGGTTGGAATCACCCTCCGCCCTAACTCATCTACCTCACTACATTGCTTCACTGATGCTGATTGGGTTGGAAACTCTGATGATCATACATCTACAAGTGCCTATGTTGTCTTTCTTGGACCAAATCCCATCTTCTGGTCCTCCAAGAAATAAAAGTCGGTAGCTCGCTCCTCAACAGAAGCAGAATATAGAGCCATGGCATCTGTAGCTTCTGAGGTACAATGGTTGAAATCTCTTTTTCAAGAATTATGCTTTCCCATCGACACTCTCCCTGCCATCTATTGTGATAATATTGGAGCCACGTATCTTTGTTCTAACCCCGTGTTTCATTCCCGGATGAAACATATTGCTATTGACTACCACTTTGTTCGGGACTTGATCAAGACTTCTCAACTACGTGTTTCACACGTGTCTTCCGAAGACCAACTAGCCGATGCTCTCACAAAACCACTTGCTCGTTCTCGTCTTCAAATGCTTATGGTCAAGATTGGACTCTCCTACGGTGCTCCATCTTGAGGGGGCGTATTGGATACATAATATATTAAGATATATTATATTGTAAATATTTACTTTAAAAATCTTATCTAGTTGTTAAGATATAGATTAGATATCCTCTTGTACTTCTTTACAATCATTCAATGAAATTATAATTTTCCTATTCATTGTTTCTCTATAATTAGATGTCATAATTATAATGTTAAATTGATTTTAAATCATTATTATGATATGTTAAATATACGGTAAGTATTCACTATCTTTAACATTAATAATTTTAAAGGAAAAAAAGATTTAAGGGATACTCAATTATTTAATTATACTAATAAATTAAATATGTAATTAAATTTTAATTCATTAATTTTAAAAACTATGAAATATAAAGGGGGCATATATCATAAATTATTAATATAAAGTATAGCAATAGATTATTTTTATTATCTAAATCACTATTAATTTACTACTGCATTTTTTCTTTTCAATTTGAAAATTAACGAGTTTATGCATCACTATTAAGGAGGGTGTATTCAATTGAGACTCTATTGAATTTTTTTGGACTTTTAAAATCTGGAGGTATTCAATCCGGATTTTTAAAAGTCTTTCAAAATTTTGAGGTATTCAATACGGATTTTAAAAAGTCTTTAGAAATTTTTAGGTATTCAACAATCTATGGATTTTAATACTTTATGGATTTCGTTGGATTCTCCTTCAAAAATATAAATAAATTTCACTATTCAAAATCTCTTCTAAAAAGTAAAGATTTCAATGGATTCTCTCAGAAACTCTGAAAGAGAAGAAAGTAGTGTATTTCGAACCACAAAATTCTACACAAACTCATAGTTTACAAAATCGAAAAGTTGTCCATCTTCCTGCTCCTTTTCAAACGAATCTTCCTACTCTTTCTTCAAACAAAATAAAATCTAACCATGTTCTTCTATAAGCATCACATATTCTTCACCACCATTTACGTGTTCGATATCATCTAAAAGATTTTGGTGGTCAAGGTCGTCACTCCAGAAATGCAATTATTCAATCTTTCTTCTTCGTCATGCATCATTAAGAAATCTTTCTTCTTCGTCATGCATCATTAAGAAATGTAATTGAGAGAATTTTTGGTATTTTCAAATCACAAGTTCCCATTTCAAACACAAACAACCAGAGTTAGTACTAGCTTGGACTGGATTACTCATCTGTGGAAGAGGAAATTTTGGAATTGCTTTCTCAAAGCTAACTCCAACAAGCTAATGCATTGAGAACCATTATTAGTATTGCTAATAATAATGAAGATATATTTTTGATATTTTTTCTAAATAATTTTGATAAGGGTTGGTCTGCTGTGGACTCGAGTGCATGCTGTGCACCTTAGTCCATGTGCACTTTTCAGTTTACTGACTTACACTTTTTGGTAAATGAGTAATAATTGAAAAGTGCAACACTATTACCAAAAAGTGTAAGTCAGTAAACTGAAAAGTGCACATGGACTAGGGTGCACAACATGCACTCGAGTGCATACTAAACTTTACCTTTTGATAATTTTTTTTATATACAAGTGTGTTCGATATAGGTTTGCATCAATAGTTGTAGGGGCGTAGTTTATGGAAATCCATTTAAATAAATAAAAAAATGTGTATTTTAGAATCCGGTCAAATCTATGAAAATCCATATAAATCAATAAAAAAGTCAGTCAAACTCTGCATAGAGTGTATGGATTTTCTAAATCCACTGACTTTTTAAAGTCTAAAAAAATCAAACAGAATCTCAATTGAATACACCCTCCTAAATATATACCACCTATATACTAATAGAGTGTTTAATGTGTCGACGTGTCACTTTCTAGTAAATTTAAACGATGTGTCTATTATATAATTAATGGAATATGACGTGTAATGATTTTGAAGAGTTGTAATATTTAAAACAAAGTGACATATAATAATTTTATTGGTTAAATAATATATATGACATAAATATTAAATATTATGTGTTGCTAGAAATTTTACTTAAATTTATTAAGATTTGTTTTAATATTACTTAAGTTTTATTTTCTAAATTTTATCATTATTTCTTCTTAAGATTGTTTTCATATTTATTATTTACTATAGGTTATATTAAGAAAAATTTTCGTTTCATTCTGTTATGTTTCTCGAAATTTTCTATTTGAATTTTATTTTTAAAATTATCAATATATTATAAATATTTATTTGTATTAACATTTTGCGTATTTGTATTATACATCTTAAAAATCTATAATTATATTAGAATAACTCTATATATATATATATATATATATATATATATATATATATATATATATATATATATACTTATATGTAATAAATCTTTCTACAAATAGTAATAACTTTACAATATTAGAAATTTTATTTTCTAAACTTGTTGAATAAAGTAATTATATCTTCCTTTTGTTTTGAAAAAATGTGAATAGGTTCTCTTTTGTGGATTAAATCATCTTGAAAATTACAAGTCATAAATTATGTAAAGATTTGCGGGGAGCCTGCTAAAAATAGTAATAACTTTTTAACAATAGAAATTTTATTCCTAAATTTGTCAAATAAAGTGACTGTCTTTTTTTTTTTTTTTTTCTGAAAAAAAAAAGTGAATTGGTTATTTAACTGTTAAATTTTATGGGGATTAAATCATATTTA
Organism: Galeopsis tetrahit; assembly: GCA_963675135.1. Taxonomy (NCBI): domain Eukaryota; kingdom Viridiplantae; phylum Streptophyta; class Magnoliopsida; order Lamiales; family Lamiaceae; genus Galeopsis; species Galeopsis tetrahit. The sequence continues at coordinate 67,673,310 of OY776126.1, forward strand.
ATTTGTGAAAATTTTGAAAATCTTAAAATTCTGAAAAGGCTTTTGGAGTTTGCTAAAAATAGTACTAATGAGTTTTTAACAATAGAAATCTTATTACTAATTTTATCAAATAAAGTAGTGTCTACCTTTTGTTTGAAAAAAAAAAAAAAGAATAATTCTTTTATTGTTTAATTTTTTATAGAGATGAAATCATCTTTAGTTTGTGAAAATTCCAAAAAGTTTTAGACCATACACAATTTTTAACAATACATATTTCACTTTTTGTTATAAATAAATATGAAAATTATAACTTATTACCTAAGTTCTGGTGTACAATTTTTTAGTTATATTTTAAGTGGGTGCAATAACATCTCATCTTTTACTTCATGTGTCCACATATTATAAATTAAACTTCATCATTTTTAAATTGCAAATGTTCAATATATGAGTTAAACAAGTTCTTATACCAATTTTTTTTTATATGAGTTAAACAAGTTCTTATACCAATTTTTTTTTAAGGGTGAGACTATAAATACCCCATACAAATGTTATACATATTCCGTTATTTTAAAAATAAAAATAGATATGTATAAAATGACTAAATAACTCTTATATAAATAGAGAATAAAATAATTTTAAAAAATATAATAAAAATTTGAAAAATATTTTAAAAAAGTCAACGGAATATTTAAAATAATAAATCAATTTAATTTTTTGAAAAAAAAAATTGAGAAGATTTAAACAATCTGAAAATATTTAGAAATAAATAAATAAAAATAATCAAATAAAAAATTTAAATACCAATTAAAGATAAATAAAATTGTAAAAATATTTATAAATTTGATAAATTGTAAAGAATATTTAAATTAAAAAAAAATTAAAAAAGTAAGAATTCAAATTAATATAAAATATAAATAAATCAAAAAATATATTTAAAAAATACCTAAATCTTAAAAAATTAATTAATTAAATAAGTTTTAAAGATTTAGTTGATTTTTTAATATTTTAAATTTTTTGTAGATTTAATTTATTTTTGAGGATTTTTATTTTATATTTGATTTTTAATTTTATTTGATTTACTTAATTTTGTTCAGATTTAATTAAAAAAATAAATTTAAATATTTTGAAAATTTAGTTGATAACGTTTTAGATTTTTAATTTATTTTATCATTCAATTTTTTTTAATATTCATTTGATTTTTAAAAGGGTTAATTCTAAATAAATACACCACCTTTAGTCTCACAGTATCAATTTAATCACGACCTTTACAATTTTTTTTTAAAACCCCAACCTTTCATCGTGTTGCAATTAGATACACATTTTTTTTTCTCCGGATTGGCGGAGCTCGCCACGTCATATTACACATATTTTTTTTATTTTCCCTATAAAGATTACACTTTATAAAAATATAAAATTTTATAAAAATAAAAATAAAATTGCATGCGTCTCCTCCCTTCTCAAATTAGTTTTCTTCTATTATCAAACTAAATCAAGTTATTCTCTCCTAACCATAAAATTTTATAAAAATAAAATTTCATGGCGGCTCTGCTTCTCAAACTAAATCAAGTTTTCTTTAACTAAATCAAGTTATTCTCCTCTAACCATAAAAATCATACAAAAAAAAAAAAAAAAACTCACGCATCTAATCCATAATCATTGGTGATTTGGTGGTTTATTTCTTCAGGAATTCTTAAATTATTTAATAATTTTGTTGTTTTGTTCAACTAGTTCGAAAACTATAATTTTTTTTCGGTGGATCTCAATTAATTATTGTATTTGGGTGTATACTGAAGATAACCTTATTGCGGTTTTTTATTATTTTGTTCAACTAGTTCAAGAACTACAATTTATATATTTTATGAGAGAGGAAAATATTCTAGGAATTAATGTGTTTAACACTAATAATTATTGCAACAAAAATGTTCTATCCCTTATGATTTTGATTTGTAGGATTTGAAGAGAAGAACTTGATTGATTGACTTTGAGAAGTGAGAGAGACGCGCATAACAAGAACTCTTTCAGTTTGAGAAGCGAAGAAGACGCCGAAGATGCCGAGGAGTTTTATTTTTATTTAATTTTTATGGTTAGAAGAGAATAACTTGATTTAGTTTGAGAAGCCGAGGAGGAGACACTGCAATTTTATTTTTATTTTTATAAAATTTTATATTTTTATAAAGTGTAATCTTTATAGAGAAAATAAAAAAAATATGTGTAATATGACGTGGCGAGCTCATGTTGACCGGAGAAAAAAAATGTGTATCTAATTGCAACACGATGAAAGGTTGGAGTTTTAAAAAAAAATTGTAAAGGTCGTCATTAAATTGATATTGAGATGAAAGGTGGTGTATTTATTTAGAATTAACCCTTTTTTAAAAATATTTTTCAACTTTTATTTAAATTTTTTCATATTATTTAATATATTTTTTGATAATTTTTTTTTGACGGATGATAATTTTTATTTATTTATTTTAAGATTTAGTTAATTTTAATACGGAGTAATGTCATTTTGATTTTTATTCAATTTGTATTTTGTTTTAAGTTTTAAAAGGGCAAATAGAAAGAATTGGAGTGTTTAGTAATAAATATTGATTTTAAAATTTTTTTGGGTGTGTTTAACGTTTGTGGTGTGTATAATATTGTATGGGGTGTTAATAATTAACCCCATCTTCTTTTTAATTTATACGGAGTATATATATATTGTATTAAACTATTTTATTCAATATTTTATAGGGGTTTTTTTATGAATAACATACATAATTAATAATTCAACTTTATAAATATATTTTAGGTCAATACATACTTATAATACATAATAATATACTAAATATCTTTAATAAAGATCAATGAGTAGGTAGGCAAAATAAATCTAATTTGAATGAGAGAAAGTTGTGTGAGATATTAATCTAATTGTATATGTATGTAATAAAACTTCACTTTAGTATTTAAGTCTCACTTTGCTTTAAAATATGATTCGGATATAATTTACAAGTCCACGAGTTAGTAATGAGAGTCTGTCTCATGTAAGAGAAGGATTCACTTTTTTTTTTCAATTTAAATTCTTATCACAATTCATATCACATTATACGATATTATGCTAAAATTTAATAAAAATAAAATAACAGAAAGCAACTCTCCGGTGTCCGATCTACAAATTTAGACAAAACTTACTAATATACATTATTTTTTATTACAAACAATATAATTATTACACAGACATCCAATCATTATTTAACTATCTAAAAACAAAAATAGAATGATATATACATTTATCATCACCCAAAAGTAATGATTAGACATAAAGTTTCATCCAACAAGATTCAAGCACAAATTTACAAATAACTAAAGTTTGCCCCTATCCACTTTGTTTCCACATCCACATTCATATTCATATCCATATCCATATCCATATCCATATCCATATCCATCTACAAATCCACATCCACATTCATCCAAATCAAATACCCCTAAATAACTTAGAAGTCACACTTATATATTCAGTCCCCCATCACCATTCAAACAACCACACACCTTATATCATCTCACACACTATAGACTACTGATAATTCAATATCTGAATTACCAAAAAACAACATGCAGGACATCAAAACCTCGGCCCCTGCCACCAAACTCATCAACAACGTCTCTGTCTCCACTTTCGATGTCCAAATTGACCCCTCCCGCACTCTCTGGTTCCGCCTTTTCACCCCACAAACCAACTCAAACATGTTAATGCCTTTAATTATATACTTTCACGGTGGTGGATTCTACGAGTTTGGACCAGATACCAAGATCTTTGATGATCTTTGCAGCCAACTAGCTGCAAAAGTACCAGCAGTTATAGCATCTGTCAACTACCGTTTGATACCCGAGCACAAGTATCCGAGTCAGTACGAGGATGGCTATGATGCCTTAAAATTCATTGATGCACAAAATACTGCAGTTTTACCCGAATGTGCTAATCTTCGCAACTGTTTCATCGGAGGAGATAGTGCAGGAGGCAACCTAGCCCATCATGTGATGGTAAGAGCTCTCAAGAATGCTGACCATTTCAACAAAATAAGGATCGTTGGACTTTTGGCTCTGCAACCATTTTTCGGAGGAGAAGAGCGAGTAGAGTCGGAGATGAGATTGCCACGACACCCTGTAATTAATGTGGAAAACTCAGATATAGTCTGGAAGGAGTTTCTACCTGAGGGTGCAGATAGAAATCACCCAGCAGTCAATGTGTTCGGTGGCGGATTAAACTCTGAGGCTACTAAAGAAGTGAAAAATCTTGAATTCCCAACTTCTTTGGTAATTATGGGAGGGAAGGATCCATTGCTAGATTGGCAAAAAAGATATGTTGAATGGTTGAAGAATTGTGGCAAGGAAGTGGAGATAAGCATGTATCCAAATGCATGCCATGGATTTTATACAGAATTTCCAGAATCCCCTGAAGTTGATTTGCTATTTCAGAAGCTAACAAAATTTATTCAGAAACATTCGCACCACAACTGACTTGCATGCCAGAAAAACATAATAATGTAATCTTGGTTCTGACTGTAAATATGTCATTGTTTGCCGAAGAGATATATGTATCAAAGATAATAAAGGAATATCTCCGGATTTTTAATTAATTGCTAAATCCCTAATGTTAGGGAATTTGTTTTGATTCATTTCCTTGTATATATTGTGTATCCTATTCTATTGTAAATTAATTCATTCAAATACAATATCTTATTGTATGAACGATTCCATCTTTTTCTATTTTTTACTCTCAATTGTGAACTTAAACGAAGATACAAGATTACACAAAATAACAGAGTTCAGTGGGTTGAAATTTAAATATTCTCTCAGTCATTTTATCAAATAGCTCAAAGCATCATCAACTTCCCATAGTTTTAAATTTTCTGAAATCAAACAATTTCAAGAGAACCTACTTCTCTCAGTCATTTTATCGAACATGTCCTTCGCTCTCTCACAAATGATGAGAGTCCCATCACAAATGAGTCCAATTTAGTTTAAATGAGTAATAATAAGTTAAAAAGAAGGCTAGACTTATAAAGCCTCAAAATTTGATCAAGCCCATAACATTTAAATAGTCAACACTATTGTTTTAGTTTAATTTAAAAATAAATATAAATTTAAAATGTCCACAGTTATGAATAATATATTATATGAATGCACATTTATTTACCTTATTGTGAGGTTTATCTCAAATCTCTAAGACCAGATGAGTTCAACTCGTTTGGTAGGATCAGGTAGATTCTAGTCAGCTGAAGTACTCGTCTGTTGGGCGGATCAAATGAGTTACTTAGTTGATAGAAGTATTCTGATAGACTCAGTTGTTGGGCGTATCAGCTGGTGGAGTCAGACAAGTTAACTTAAACCAGTTCATATGAGGTGGAGGAGTCCATTCAGATGAGATGGGGTTACTTAGAATAAGACGAGATGGGAAGACAAGTATAGGTTGGACCAGATCAGTCGAGTTGTGTTTGCAGAGTTAATTTTTGGCTAAGTGTTGGACATCAGAAGAGTAGAATAAGAAGAGGGAGGTCTTCTGGTCAATCTTCTGATGATGTCGTTTGTTTGTAAAAAACAAGTGAAGGGCAAGGAAGTCATTTCAGATTGGGTCACGCTGAAAGTGTGAGTTTGTTACATGGTTGTAACAGAATCCACGTGGCAAGGATCACGCTTTCAACACACTCTGCAATCACCATTGACATCTATAAATATCCATTACTTGTCATTTGTAATCTTTGACGCCTGCGAGCATTCATTTTGAGAGTTCACGAGTGAAGTGAGGATAAATTCCCTTTCCGAGTGATGAGTGTGTAAACATCTCTTATACTAATCAAATTGAAGTCGTGTGTCCAGTGGATGTAGATCACGTTGATCGAACCACTTAAATCTTCTTGTGCTATATTTTTTGTTTTCGTTTTATATTTGTGAATTGCTGTTCTTCGTTGGATTGAATTATTGGTCGATTATTTTGCTTGTGATTGGAGACGTCTAATCAAAGTGGAATTATCACGACAATTGGCGCCGTCTATGGGAATCGAGAAGGAATCGAACGTCAGCCACTAATCAATTGCCAGATCGAAGATGGAGAATTGGACCAAATATAATATTGAGAAGTTCTCAGGCACGGGCGACTTTGGGCTGTGGAGGGTCAAGATGCAGGCTCTCCTAGAACGACAAGGCTTGTTCGACGTGCTCGAAGGGTCTACAACCCCAGCTGAGGAATCTGCCACAGCTGCTGCTGAAAGGAACAAGATGTTACGGAAAGCTCGAAGTAATATTCTGCTCTACCTTGGTGATAAGGTTTTGAGAGAAGTTGCTAAAGAGAAAACCGCGAAAGAGGTATGGGACAAGCTAGGTAAACTCTACATGGTTAAAACCTTAGCTAACCGTCTCTATTCGAAACATAAGATGTATGCCTTCAGAATGGTGGATGAAAAACCCATTCCGGATCAGCTTGATGAGTTCAATAGAATTCTTGATGATCTAGAGAATTTAGATGTCAAGTTAGAGGAAGAGGATAAGGACACCATCTTGTATGGTAGGAAAGAAAGTATTACATTGGAGGATGTAATGCTGGCTGTCAAGTCCAAGTTGCTGCACAACAAGACGTCTCAAGTAGACAAGGTCAGTATCGGAGAAGGATTGACAATCAGAGGTAGCCAGAAGCGATCTGGTGCCAAGAAGGGGCCTAGTCAACCCAAAGGAACTGATAAGGGAAAATCAGCTGTGTCCACTCAAGGTGATGCAGTGTGCTACCATTGCAACAAACCTGAGCACTATAAGAATGCTTGTCATAAATACAAGCAGTTCTTGAGGAAATCTGGTGCCAAGACCTCTAATGACAAGAATCAAGCTAATCAGACTCAAGTTGAGAAGGAGCAAGAAGGCTATGAGTCTGCTCAAGCGCTAACCATCTCATCATCTACAGAACAACAAGCATGGATCCTGGATTCAGGGTGTTCTTTCCATTTGACTCCAAGACGAGATTGGTTTCATGACTTCAAGCACCAGAAGGGCGGTTCTGTTCTGCTTGAGAATGATCACACTTGCAAAGTTATGGGAGAAGGTAGTGTTCACCTCAAGATGTTTGATGGGGTAGTAAGAATACTCAAAAGTGTTAGGTATGTGCCTGAACTTAAGAGGAATTTGATATCACTTGGGATGCTGGATTCTACGGGCTATAAATTCCAGTTTGTTGATGGAGAGCTCAGTGTGTCAAAAGAGGAGCTGACTGTCCTGAAAGGCGAGAGAAGGAGTGATCTCTACTTTCTTAAGGGAGAAACAGTAGCTGGTAGATCAGAAGTAGCAGAGGTGCAATACAACTCTATGTTGTGGCACAGGAGACTAGCTCATATAGGGGAAAAAGGCCTAGTAGAGCTGTCCAAGCAAGGTTTGCTTGGCCAGGACAAGATCACAAAACTTGATTTGTGTGAGTCTTGCATTCTTGGTAAATCCTAGAGATTAAAGTTTGGTAAGGGTGTTCACTCTACCAATGGGATCATGGACTATGTCCATTCTGATTTGTGGGGGCCAGCTAGGAATCAGACGAGGTCTGGTGGTAAATACTTCTTATCTATCATAGACGACTACTCAAGGAAGGTGTGGGTTTCTATTCTGAAATCGAAGGCAGAAGCATTTGAGAAATTCAAGGAATGGCTCATTGAATGTGAAAATCTCACAGGCAAGACTCTCAAACATTTGAGAACTGATAATGGTCTGGAGTACCTATCAGAAGAGTTCAGTGCGTTTTGCAGATCGAAAGGAATTGTAAGGCATAAGACTGTGCCAGGAACCCCTCAGCACAATGGAGTAGCTGAGAGGATGAATCAGATGCTTCTTGAGAGAGTCAGGTGCATGTTGAACAACTCTTATCTACCAAAGGTGTTTTGGGGAGAGGCTGTGTAAACTACAACCTATTTGATAAACAGAAGCCCTTTCTCAGCTGTGCAATACAAAACCCCAGAGGAGTTTTGGTCTGGACGTGCAGCTGATTACAATTATTTGAAGGTTTTTGGATGTGCAGCTTATGCCCATGTCAAGCAAGATAAGCTTGAGCCTCGAGCATTGAGATGCGTGTTTGTTGGGTATCCTTCAGGTGTGAAAGGATACAGGTTATGGTGCCTCGAAGCTGGGATGCAAAAATGTATAATCAGTAGAGATGTTACTTTTGATGAGAGTCGGATGCCACTATCAGAACAGACTAGTACGAGTACTAGTGTAGCTGATAACCAACCAGACGAGACACACATCGAGATGGAGCAAGTTGACACCACAAGACCAGTTGAAGAACATATTGATCCAGATGAGGAGGGCGATCCTCATAGTAAGAATGACCTTCAACATTATCAGCTGGCACGGGACAGAACCAGAAAAAAAGTCCACCCACCTCAGAGGTATGGACAAGCTGACATTGTTTCATTTGCATTATGTGCAGCTCTTGAGGTGGAGTCTCTAGAGCCAAAATCTTATTCAGAAGCCATCAACTGCCACGACAAGAAGAAGTCGATAGTTGCTATGGAGGAGGAGCCGCTTTCTCTGAACAAGAACCAGACATGGGAGATTGTTCAGAGGCCCAAGAACAAGAAGTTGGTTGGGTGCAAGTGGATCTATAAAAAGAAGGTGGAGGCTTTGAGGGGTGGCAAGCTTAGATACAAGGCGAGGCTTGTAGCTAAGGGATTTACACAAAAATAAGGTATTGATTTCAATTAAATCTTCTCACCTGTTGTGAAGCATTGTAGCATCAGAATCTTGTTAGCTATGGTTGCTCAATATGAATTGGAGCTACATCAGATGGATGTGACCACAACTTTCTTACATGGATCTCTAGATGAGAGGATCTACATGAAGTTACCAGAAGGGTTAGACATAGAAGAAGGGGAAGACAAGGTGTGTCTACTGAAAAAATCCCTCTATGGCCTGAAACAAAGCCCTAGGCAATGGTACTTGAGATTTGATGAGTACATTTTCTCAGCTGGTTTTACAAGGAGCTTGTATGATAGCTGTGTCTATTTCAGACGGGTTGGGACTGGTGTTACCTATCTTCTGTTGTATGTTGATGACATGTTAATAGCAGGGGAGTCTATTAACAGTGTTAATAATGTTAAGGAGATCCTCAAACAGGAGTTTGAGATGAAAGATCTTGGTGAAGCCAAAGTGATTCTTGGGATGGAGATCAGCAGACTAGATGGGTCTATTCAGCTGAGTTAACCTACTTATCTTCAGAAGGTGTTAGAGAGGTTCAGAATGCATAAAGCAAAGACTGTCTCTACTCCTATTGGTCAACATCATCGATTGTCCAATCAGATGAGTCCCAAGAACAGCCAAGAGAGAACTCAGATGAGTAAGATACCTTATGCCAGTGCTGTAGGGAGTTTGATGTATGCTATTGTGTGCTGTAGACCAGACTTGACTCATGCTATGAGTGTGATCAACAGATATATGAGTGATCCAGGTTTAAGCCATTGGAAAACGGTTAAGTGGGTCATGAGATATGTTCTGGGATCAGCACAGAAGGGTCTGAAATTTCAGAAGATGCCAAGTGAGGGGGATGCACTTGTGGGATACGTTGATGCAGATTATGCAGCCAATGTTGACACTCGAAAGTCCTTAACAGGATATGTGTTCACTTTATTTGGTACGGTTGTGTCTTGGAGGTCTATTCATCAATATATAGTTGCATTATCTATTACTGAAGCGGAGTACGTGGCCTTGACTGAAGCAGTTAAGGAAAGCATGTGGCTGAAAGGGATTCTTAAGGAGTTTGGTTTATCTCAGAACAGTGTGACTGTCTTCCGTGATAATCAAAGCGCAATTCATCTCGCAAAGCATCAGGGGTATCATAAACGAACCAAACACATTGATGTGAAACTGTACTTTGTGAGAGAAGATAATGCAGGGTTACTGTTGCAGCCCAACTGTTAGGCAAAGAAGATAACAAAACTAAAGCAAGTACCTCGTCACTGAATTTGATCTCGATAGAACACAACTACCCAATGATCATGTTGAACTCGTTCAAGTGTTGTTGCACGGGTGTGCTCTCCGACATCCTGAGGTTGAACAACCGTCTGATCAGGTGAACCTTGTTTGCCGTTGTGGGCTTCTGATACATCTCCTCCAAGATCTGCAGCATCTACCTTGCGGACTTGGCTTTAGTCGTGTGGTAGGCTACGCTCATGGACAACGATAAACGTATCACACTCATCACCTTTCTATTCAACAGATTCCACTCCTTCTGTTCCATCTTTTCGGGTTTCTCCTTCTCCTCTAGGGGCACATACAAATCTTTACCATAAAGGTAATCCTCGATCTGCATCTTCCAGAACCCGAAATTCGATCCGTCAAACTGCTTGATTGAAATCTTCTCGTCGCTCATCGTGACTGCTCCCTATGAACCCGAGGCTCTGATACCAGTTTTTAGGAAATAAACACACGCACACGATGACGATAAGAAAATAACACGAGATTTGTTTACCCAGTTCGTCTTGCGACTACGTCTGGGGGCGATGCCAAGCCAGGTATTTCACTATGTTTTTCGGATATTAATTACAATGAGAGAACATCTATTTATAATAGAGAATTTTTCCTAACCCTAAGCCCATTAGGAACAAACTTGCTCTCTACTCCAAGCTGGCCCATTAAGAGCAAACTTGCCATAATTAGCCCTAATTATATTAGGAACAAACTTTCTCCCCACTCCTAACTTTCTCCCCACTCCAAGCTCATTAGGTGACAAAGTGGGATAGCTCAAGTGGTTAGAGCACCACTACCTAGGCCTTAGGTCCTGGGTTCGAGTCATGGGGAGGGGAAAAGGGATGGGTATTTAACTTGTAATCCCAATTCCAAGTGCATTAGGTAATTAATTCAGGCTCCATACTCCAACACCTATTTCATATGTTCAACCCCTCCCCCCTCCATTTCATAGATAAAAGAACCATTTTTCTAATACTTAAACTATCATTTAACATATGTTTAACGTTTTTTATTTTACTAAAAAAATACAAAAACATAAAACTAAGAACTGAATAAGATAAAATCATATGTGAATCTATTTTAATTAACGGTTGATTGTTATATATTTTGTAATTTTAAGGATTAACTATTCAAGATACATGGATCTAAATCTATATTTTTCTATTTTGGGAATGAACCGAGTATTTCATTCGTGCAGTAACGACATTTTATTCATTCAATAACACATTTTTCTCTATAAAGTAATACACTGTGTTTATATAGTAACACAATTTTCATAAATACCTTACATCTGTTATTTTAAGGACAAATATATGCTACTCAAAAGTAAATTTTATGTCACTTATCCTTAAAATAACACATATTGCCCCCTATAGTAACATATAATTGTATTTATAGTAACATTTATCAAGTTTAACTTGTACTTACAAACATACACATTCCTATTTAGACTATTGTCAAACTCGTTAAATAAATGATTTTTTTAATTATATGTAATAAAATAATATATAATTCACAAAAAAATATTAAGTTGCACTATTTAATTTTTTTAATTATATTCAATTACACTTTTCAATTATATAGTGACTAAAACTTTTTAAGTAAAAAAATGTGTTAAATTTTTAAATGAAATTTTTATTCAGTAAAACGTGCAACACAATACTACTAAAATATTTTATAATACTAATAAACAATGTAGCCCTTACATTAAATCTCGTACTAAAGTCAAAAGAACAATCTCAACGTTTGTCACGGTCGGGGAAGAATTAATTAATTACTACTTGTATTGTTTGAACGTTTCTTTACTTTTTTTTTAATGTCTTCATATTCAGTTCAATAATCGATTAATTTGAATGACTAATTCTACTAGGGGTGTAAGTGAGTCGAGCCAACTCGCAAGCTACTCGTGCTCAATTAAAAAAAATCGAAATTAACTCGATATTAATCGAGTCGAGTTTCGAGCTATTCGAATAGCTACCGAATTTGAGGTCGAGCTCAAAAATACCCGCGAGCGTAATCGTGCTTGAACAATATTTTATTATTTTGTCATTAATATATAATACTATATATTTATATAAAAGTAATCGAGTTAAGTCGAGTCGAGCTTGAGTTTATTTTAGAAAAAATATATTTTACAATTAATTTTAAAAATTATATAGGTAATCGAGTCGAGCCGAACTCGAGTTTATCAAATTTCTTATCGAGTCGAGCTCGAGTTTATTGAATTTCTTATCGAATCGAGCTCGATCTTTAAAATTTTAAGCTCGACCAAATCGAATTGAGTTTCAAATTCTTTGAGTATAATTAACAATCGAATCGAGTTTCGAGTTCAACACTACTCGGGATGTAAAATCATTTACACCCCTAAATCCCACCACCATCTATTTACGGGAACCCATGCCCTTATAAATTGTTTGAATGTTGCCTTGCTATATAGTGCCATGACTTATCTTCTTAGCCATCATAATTTGTGCCGCAATGCGCATGCACGTGAACACACATGGGATGGCATCAGAACTAAATTTAATTATTAGACTTATTGTATTAAAATATTAATATAATATTGTTTGATTTGGCACCATAAAATTTAAATTTGTTTAATTTTAAACAGTATCAAATAACTAAATGTATGCACCTTTCCTTCGTCTATAAAATTTTCACTACTTTTGAATACAAAGTTTAAGACGAGCTGGCCTAACGAAATATTGAGATTTAAAAAAAAAACACACACACACAAGTCTAATCTTTATTTTGTTACTTTAATTTTACATAACATAAAATATTGCGTACATTTGATCACTTTTTTATTTTGGCAAAAATATTGGATTCAGATTTTCTAACACAAATTTGATTGGGTCTCCTGGGAACCATAATCAAGGGAACTCTTTTTCTTCTCTCTTTTTCTTTTTTTATCAAAATATCACATTTTAACACATGAAATATCATTATTTAAAAAGGTAAGGTCTAGTATGCACTCGAGTGCATGCTGTGCACCCTAGTCAATGTGCACTTTTCAGTTTACTGACTTACACTTTTTGGTAATGGTGTTGCACGTTTCATTTATTACTCATTTACTAAAAAGTGTAAGTTAGTAAACTGAAAAGTGCACATGGACTAGGGTGCACAGCATGCACTCGAGTCCATAACAGACCAACCCATTTAAAAAAGAGACATCGTGTGTTAAACAATATTACTCCATATACTAAACAATGATACCCTATTCACCCTATTCACCCGAAAACAAAATTTATAAATGTTTATGTCTTAACAATTTTATTAATGTTATTTTTTAAAGAATTTATTATGCTTTAAAAAAGTTAAAAATAATTTTTGGTTGTGCCGGCCATAGGGGAAATTAAAGGCGTAAAGATGAAAAATAATTGTGTTTATGTAAAATGGGATTTTTAAAAATATTAAATTGTTGATGTAATAGTTAATTTTTAAAAACTTAATTAATGTGATTTTTTAAGAATTTATTATGCTTTAAAAAATTAAAAATAATTCTTGGTTGTGCAAGACACGGGGGAAATTAAAGGTGCAAAGATGAAAAAAATCGTTTTTGTGCCAAAGGATAAAAAGTAGAGTTGCACTCTTGTGTATCACTTACATATACGTAACTACTATATCCAATCCAATATATGTAACTACTATATATCCAATCCAATAATCAATTACAAATAAGACATGACCCATTTACTATATCCAATTCAATAACACATGACCCATTTACTATATCAATTTAACACATACATTTTTTCATGGGCCTTTATTTTACTTCAATTATTTTTTTTTTAATTTTATCATTAAAAACTAATACTCCATTAATTTTTTAAAATTTTATTTTTTTATTTTACTCAATTGATATTTATATTTATCTTTTTGATATTATTTTTTAAATTTATTTTTCTTCCAGTTTATCATTTGTGTTTCAAATGATAATTTTTTAACGTAATTTCTTTTTATGTCATAAATAATTATTCTAAAATTTTAAAATCTAATAAGAAAATTTTAAAAATAATATTAAATGTTTTTTTAAGTATTAAATAATAATAATTTGTTTTAAAAAATAAAACTCTCACCTCTCTTAGGCAAGTGTTCAATTTTATTGGTACTATTTTACTTTAATTAATTGGTGTATAATTTTTACCTTATCCTTTCAAAATTTTACTTCATTCCTTATAAATTTAACTTCGTTTTACATTGTTTAATTATTTTTTTCATTTGAACTTTCATTTTTTAATCACTTTATTTTAATTTTTTATTAATGTATTTTTTAGTTTATAAGTGTTATGATAACCGTTGATAAGTATTATGATATATTATTAGTTAATATGCAGTATTGTACATATTAGTTCATATACAATATAATATTAGTTTATATTGGTATATGTTTTAATTTTTTCGAGTTTCGAGTTCACATACTTTATGGTAATAGTTCAAATATAATATAGTATTAGTTCACATATTGTATAGTATTAGTTCACATACTCTATGGTACTAGTTCAAATATTGTATAGTATTAGTTCATATATTAAATAATCCGTAATATTTTTATACCCACATTAATCTCTAGTACTATACAGTATATTAACTAGTACTATACCATAGTCGTACTAATAATATATCGTATTTAAACTAATATTTATATTTAACAAAAAATACATAACTTAACACATTTATAATTCCAGGCATACTATGCAAATTAATACATCAATATTAAAAAAATGATATTAACTAACTAGTAAGAAGAACAAAAGTGAGAATGAATCACACTGAACACACAATTCAATTAATAGATACGATCACACTCAATAAACATATGAATGCATCAACATGACGATGACCACCAAAGAAAATAATAAAGTTGATGCAATATTATGCTGGTTTCTTTCCCAATTCTCAAGTCATTTAAGTTTCTAAATATAAATTTTATTTTTCAATTAGATTATATTATTAATTATTTTAAAAAATAATCTACAACCTTAAAAAACTTGTAACAAACCAAATATCATTTTAGAAATAATGAAGACATAACAAAATAATCTTAGTTATTATAAATCAAATTAAAGCTAGAAAGTGAGCATGTCATATATATTCATACATTTATACCCAAATTAGAAAAAAATTGATTTTTTTTAGTTTTGTTATTTTTTTGTATTTTTTTGTATTTTTTTCCTAAATTTTGGTTATTTTTTTAAAAAAAAAACTGAAAATTTTATTTCATAATTTTATTTTTGAGTTTCATATTTTTTTAATATTCGTTATGTTTTTATATTTATTTTTTAAAAGTTAAAAAAATAGAATAATATTTGACTTCGTGGTTATTCATTGGTGAATCGATAGTTGGTGTATAATTATAATTTTAATGAGTTGTATTTTAATTTAATTGATAAAATGGTAATATAGTATTTTACATGTATTTTTCTTTTAAAAAAATTGGGGGTGAAAATAATTAAAAAGAAGGTAATTGCCTAAAAAGAAATTTAAAGAATTCAACAATTTTTGTGTGTGATGGGAATTGAACTTCCAAAATTAGCAGGAATTGATATAACCTTGACCAACATACTACAAACATTACATGTGAAAAGTTTGATATGATTCATATTCTAAATGGATCTAATTACATGTGTGTAAGTGATACACAAGAGTGCAATTCTTCAAATAATCCAAACAAAGGAATAATGTGAGTATATTAAATGATGTATTTTAATATTGAATTGTATTATGAAAATTTTAATCACCATTGACTTATAGTAAAAATTAAAAAACCCTACAATTTTTATTTTATTACTAAATACATGTAAACAAATTTTACTTATTAAACAAAAACAAGATATTTTATCCTTCATTTATTCGATGATGTTACTAGCAAGTAATTTGCGTACACAAGTGTAGCAATACCACATCTGCACCATACATGAATCCAAGAATTTAAATTGAATGTTCCTAAAGAGGAATTTAACCAATAAGATACAAGTGTCAAGTTTATATACAGAGTCATTCGCAGAGTGCATTTGAATTACCAATCACACAGAAATGGCAGATAACTTGCAACTGTTGCACGAAAGATTCACACTCAGTGACACACAGAAAGAAAACATCGCCCCTGCCACCAAACACATAAACAACGTCTCTGTCTCCACTTCCGATGTCCAAATCAATCTCTGGTTCCGCCTTTTCACCCCAACCATCACAAAAACCAATTCAGACACGGTGCTACCATTAATTGTATACTTTCATGGCGGCGGATTCAGAACTTTTGGTCCGGACACCAAGTTCTATGATGATCTTTGTAGCCACGTTGCTGCAAAAGTACCTGCAGTTATAGCATTTGTCAAATACCGTTTGACACCTCAGCACAAGTATCCAAGTCATTATGAGGACGGCTTTGATGCACTAAAATTCATTGATGCACAAAGCAGTGCCGTTTTACCTGCATATACTGACCTCAGTAGTTGTTTCATTGGAGGAGATAGTGCGGGAGGCAACCTAGCCCATCATGTGACGGTAAGAGCTCTCAACAATGTTGAACAGTTCAGCAAAGTAAGGATGACTGGACAATATTCACCCCAAAGAATCTGTTGCGACACCTCCAAAACTACATATTCCTCGGTTTCTAAGAGCAGAGTCCATTGATTGACATTACACCTTCGTTGATCCCTCAACTAATCAACTTCAAAAGAAAAGAATGAAGACTGAAACAAATTTCACCTCCATTCGTCTAGAGTTCATCTTGACTACACTATTAACGGTAAGTTTGCGATTTTGGAACCAAAATCATGCATCTGGGGGAGGAGGAAACATGAAAATCTCATTCATTACATGTCTCTTGCCACGGTAGTCCAAGAAACAACATTTGTCGTCCAGGCATTGAATCAAACAGTTCCTCTGTTTCATTTACTGATGGAGATAATCATGCAGATCAATGAGATTATGCTCCAATTACGTCATTTACTTATTTTGTTAATTTATTTCCTTATTAATTGTTCAATTATTGTAATAAAGCCCACGGATACTTATGGGCCTTTTTAGGGTTTTCAGATTTTGAACCTTATTTATAGTTCGTATTTTTGCATTGTAAGGGAGTTGATTTGAATAGAAAAATATTGGGTTTTATCCCTTTTGGCGTGTTTTATTTGTGTTCTTCCAGTATTCATTTTGAATCAATGAATTTTCACTTTTAATCTCGTTTAAGTATATTCCGGGTATTCGTAGAATCAACGGATTTACGTGTGTATCGTGCTTCCGCCTGCATCAGTTGGTAATTAGAGCCATAACGATTTCGTGGGGTTTATCGTTTATCAACGATGAAGCAAAATTACGATACGGAGGAGAAATTTGATTTTCTCTGGTCTCAATTGGCCGCCACCATCGATGGAATTTTCGACAGCTACAGCCAACAAGACGAACTTGCTGCACTGGAAACGCCAGCGCCACCACCATCTCCAGTTTTGGCAGCCCTTGTCGCCGCCGCCACAGTGCCGCCCCCCGTTCCAGAAACTCATTCCACCAGTTTCACATTGAGGAAGATGCCGACATGCCCTGCTGCCTCCTTTGTGCGATTCCATTTTGCAGAATTTCACGTTGAGGAAGAATATGAAAGCAGCCGTCGACCGTCGATCTTCTTTTCTACGCAAAAGAGCAACAACCCAAAGCTGCGTGGTAAAGAAGTTGAAAGGTTAGAAAAGTCAGATTCCCTAATTCATTTTTTTGGGCCTTGTGCTGATTTTGGAACATATGAGTTTTTGAGTATAATTGGTAATGTTGGGCCATTTCAATGTGGCCGAAATGGGTTGCCAAATTATGTGGAAAATGGGCCTGGGAATTTTATGTGGCAGGATTGGGCTTTTTTCGTACATGTTCAGCCCATGGAAGATGTTAATCAAGTTGGGCCAACTAATATTTTGGAAGAATTTGGTCCCTTATTTTATAAGGGACATAGTGGACTTAGAGTTAGTAATACTTGTTTTTTTATTACTAATGATAGTTATTTTGGCACTTCTCTTAAGCCAACATTTGCTTATAGACTCAAGACCCTGGGCAACGTACGAACTGCTGATGTTTTTGACGTCAAATTTCCTGAGGCGTTAATTAATTTTGCTTTCTCTGAAGATGATCCCGTCGTGGTTTTTTTTGTCATACTGCTAGAGATAAGAGTCATGCAGATTCGAGGACGAATCTTTTCGAAGATGGAGAGAATGATGGAGATAATCATGCACGTTGATGGAGATAATCATGCAGATCAATGAGATTATGCTCCAATTACGTCATTTACTTATTTTGTTAATTTATTTCCTTATTAATTGTTCAATTATTGTAATAAAGCCCACGGATACTTATGGGCCTTTTTAGGGTTTTCAAATTTTGAACCTTATTTATAGTTCGTATTTTTGCATTGTAAGGGAGTTGATTTGAATAGAAAAATATTGGATTTTATCCCTTTTGACGTGTTTTATTTGTGTTCTTCCAGTATTCATTTTGAATCAATGGATTTTAACTTTTAATCTCGTTTAAGTATATTCCGGGTATTCGTAGAATCAACGGATTTACGTGTGTATCGTGCTTCCGCCTGCATCATTTACTCAATTATATATCATGATCCATAAATCCACGTATCATAATGCTCCAGGCGTTACATTATCATTCAAGTTTTGAAGTCCATTATAAAATTATTTCTGCATTCAATCAAAAGCAACCCATTATGTGCATTTGACCATGTAATATCAGACATTCTCCCAACAGCTCAAAAGCATCATTATTCATTGGCTCTACCTAGCTTAAAATATCCCAAAATCAAACTAGTCCTATAGAACCCATTTCTCTCAGGCATTTCATCGAATACCTCATGTGCTTTATCAATTCTACCAACTTCAGCATATCCATTCACCATAGCATAATGTTCCTCGTGCCTTGACAGAAATGTCATAATAAATTCCTACAGCTTCATGAAAATCATCGTGCTAGAGATAAATACAGATCATTGAATTTAGATGCTTTATTTGTTGTTGAATTATATTTTTGTGATCAATGTCCGTATAATTTTCGTACAAGGGAAAAAAAATACTTTCATGTACAATGTAGATGTGTCCTATGTGTATTATAAGTAAGGGACATTTATATGAAATATGTGAAATATTTGTACTCCATCGATCCCTAATGTGATTACTTGCACACTTTTTTTATTGGGACTTCCCAAAATTACCCCACAAAATTAATAACCTCCCAATATCATTTTATTTTTAAAATTTGTCACTCTTTTTTTCCATACATTTCACTTTACACATCATCAAATCCACTTTACACATCATCAAATTACCTAAAATACCCCTCATTTATCTTACATCATCAACCACTAAATCCATTTTTCTTAAACAACGTGCCGGTCAAACTATGCAAATTATCTTGGAACGGAGGGAGTATATTTTAAGAAGGGTAAGTTTTTTTAGTAACACATATTTGTCCTTAAAGTAACACACGTAAGGCATTGAAAATTGTGTTATATATATTTTTTTAATGTCACGGTATTCAGTCGACTAATTCGAGGGTATTAATTCCACCATCCACTTACATATAAACTCATAAAATAGGAGGCAAATAACTGTGGTCATCCAATATAAATAGCCGACTTAAATCTATTTTTTAAAAAACAATATTAAGGGGTGAACTCATAAAATAGGATGTTGCAGATTAGGTATGTATGGTAGTTCATTCAAATAGTTATTTAAACATATTTCACGATAAAAAGGAGTTGGCTACCAAAATGGAAATGGTGCTTTAAATAAATGAATTTTGTGAACATAAAACAATTACATGCGATGCATGCCTATTTCAAGAATGATAGTGAATTGTGAAATTGAACGAGATGTATTATTAGAGAATCATGTTCTCTAATTAGATATATTATGCACAACTCACAATATAATTCACAAAATAATACACTCATTTTAAGAATTTAAGATAATATACTCCTTTCAAATTCAATTCATAATTTATAATTCACATTACACAATTCATATTTGTATATAAATACTCGTTTCTCTCTATACAATTAACACACCTCTCAGCTCTCTTATTTTATTTTTTTCTAAAGCTCATCAAATCTATCTTTAGAATTTTCAATTATTATATTAAATGAAGATGTATGTAAATATTTATAAAATCATATGAAAGTTTTAATTGTTAGAGAAAATCAAACTGAAACAAGTATATCAAAAAGATGAAATGTCGGCAATATTTTCATCCTTCGATGAGATTACAATTGACTTTAAGGATTAATGTGTTCAATGCCTACTAGGAATTATAAATATACATAAATTAATTCACGATCTCTCTACTATGTACCAACATTCCATCTACAATATATATTTTTAGTTTAAATGCAATAGAAGAAGAATTCTAGCAGTTCAACACAATTTTGAAGTTCATCAGCCATTTAAACCCGTACAGAGACAACGATCCACTATTCTTCCATGAAATATACTGAATGACAGTACCATTAATCTGTAATTGATGGCAATATACTTGGTATATGAACACAATTAAGAATAAAGCTTGATAATTCTCACCAACCGATGACCTACAAATAATGGAGAATGATATATTGCAAATTCTCTGTTTTTCAACGCAAAGGAAGACCCTCATCCATAAAAATAGAAAATTGAAGGGATTAAAGTTCAAAAGCTATGGACTTAGTTTTGATAGGTGCTCAAATATGCTATAATATTTTTTCACTAAACTTAAACAATAATAACCAAAATAAGCATAAAAAAAAATATTATCTCAAGGAAAAACTTACAATGAATCTTTCCTTCGGACTATCACTCATGTTCGTATCTGGAAACCCCAAAAATCGAAGTCAATTTGAACCACATTTTCAGATAACATAAGAAGCCATGTCTCTCAAAAAAAAAAAAAAAAAGATTGAAAAGGGTTTTTTTAAGGGATTATAGCGTTTGATAGAGATTTATGAAGGACAGGGAATGGAGAGAGTGATGAGGTGAAAGTGAGAATCAAAACACGTTAATAAACTGTAGAGAATGTATGAATGGAAAGATAATTTTATTAACAATGAGAATGAGTATATATAGATTACATAATGGGCTTTTAGGTTAAACTATAAACATGAGTTTTAGGTTAACTTGTGAGCCAAGATATACAAGTACGTAGAGATGGGCTTTAGGTTAACTTGTGGGTCAAGATATACAATAGTAAACCTTAATCTCTAATACATAGAAGGAGAGCAAGATCGGTGTCAACGATATGTCAATGACGACGTTCAGAAGCACCATTGTGCTCAGGAGTATGGGGAGGGGTGGTGAGGTGAGTAATGCCATTGGAGGACAGAACGGGGTGGAGAGCAATGAATTCTCCACCGTTGTCAGTGTAGAGTTTGATGATTTTGGTTTTTAGGAGGTTTTCGACCAGGGCTTTGTAGGCTATGAAAGTGGGTAGGATCAAGATTTGCGTTTTAACGGATATAGCCACACGTATTTTGAGAAATGATCAACAAAGATAACATAATATTTGTAACCATCTTTAGACTGAACATGAGACGTCTAGACATCAGAGAAAATTAATTCTAGGGGCACAGACGAAGATAAAGTAGTATCTTTAAAGGGTAGTTTATGACTTATTATACACTTACTGGAATCACAAGAGAATTTTGAACATTTATTAAGGTGTAAATTATGGCTGGACACGACAGAATTTAAAATTTTGGAGGAGGGATGTCCTAACCGAGCATGCCAGATGGGTAGGGAAGGACGAGCAGCTGAAAAGGCAGCAGGGGAGACGGGTGTAGTGTTTGGCTAGATATAGAGTCCATTAACGCGCGGTCCTTGCACTAGAGTGTCCCCCGTACGTGGATCCTTCACCTGAAAATCACAATCAGAGAAAACAATCACTACATTATTCGCAGCACATAGTTGAGATACAAAAATTAGATTTCGAGACATATGGGCACAAGTAAGGTGTTCGGAAAGAGTAAGCAGGAGACGTGAGGGAATATAAGAGTGTCAATATGAGAGATGGCAAGGCGCTTGCCATCACCAACAACGACTCTTCAAGACAAAGTTAATAGTTGTCCAAAGCTGGAATGTTAGGCAGCTTGATAAGTCTTTAGGACAAAGTTGCTGAATCTTCAAGACAGACTGACCAAGTGGACAACTTAGCTGAAGAGATCAAGAGCAGTAAAAGCAATGCTCATAAATGCAAATGATCAAGACAGTTGAAGTACAAATGATCAAGAGCATTGAATGTCAAAGTCCAAAAGACATATTCAATGAAGCATTTATTGCCAATCATGCCTGAACCAAGCATTGAAGACTTGTAGCATTTAAGAGTGAAGCATTGAATGAATGTTGGAATATTCTCAATTGCAGCAGGAATATTCAGGGAGATTGTCCCATCTGACCGTTGGTTGAGTGTAGCTTCTGCCACAAATCAACCTTGGGAAATGTGCATATTTAGAAACTGACACAAGTCATCTCAGCCGCATTTTTCAGAAGTCAACACATTCATTCAAGCAACCATTGAAGAGGCCTTTTACACAGTGGATAAAAGGATGCCAAGCTTCATAGCCGTTTCAATGGTGCTGCAAATAGACAAGTTTGAATTGCTATCCCTCCAACGGTTAACTGCTCAAATTTGCCTATAAATACAGAAGTGATCAAGGGATTCAAGACATCCAACTACAAACTATCAAACTATCATCAAGCTTTCAAAGGAAACCAAGCTATTCTCTAGAAATCCAAGTTTCCTGAATCACTTCTTTTAGCTAAGCCAATCTTTGTAAACATCCAAAGCTTAGCATTGAGATATCCTAAACCTTTACACTGTTCTTATTGTAAAGGATATCTCTACTAGTTGGAACCAAACCTCAAACCCTTATCTCATTTAGTGAAGAGAGAGTTTGTTGTAGAAGTGAGGAGTTAAGGACTGTTAGTGTGAAATACAGTCTTAACTCAGAGAGATTGAGCACTAGGACTCAGGTTTTCCTAGGGATCAAAACACTAAGAGAGTGTTGTTGATCAGTGCACCTTGGCACTATAAAACAAGCTAATTCCATTGAGAAGGAATTATCCTGTTCAATCAGGGAAAGTGGATGTAGGAGCTTGAGTCTCTGAACCACTATAAATTTGTGTGCCATTTACTTACTGCATTCTTTATTTCACTTACATTCAAACATATTTTAAAGAAACATAACTCAGTAAGTAAGAAAATCTGTTTTGGACAAAGTCCTTGATAACCTGTATCTTTTCAGAAATAACTTGGAGTATTTCTTTAAGTCAAAGGCCAACCACATTCCGCACTTAGCAACTCTTTTAGATATTTAGCCAACTGATCACTCAATAGTAATCAGTAGGACAAGTATCTATCAAAGTTCACACACAGGCCAGTTGTGAGACAACTTGCCTGATAGACCAGTTTGTCAAAAAGAAAAAGAATTTGCATACACAAGTGTATTCCCCCCCCATACACTTGTGTTATACTCCACCAAGGACCAACAAGTGGTATCAGAGCAGGGGTTCACAGACCACTGGTTCTGAGAATCATTGATTTTCAAAATCTCACTTTCTGTGGTCACTGAACTGATCCAAATTTCTGAAAAATCTACTTGTATTTTCCTTTGTCTATCTGTATAAGAATGGCTAACAATGCAGTTCCAGGAGATGCTGCCAACACCACCAACAACATGGGTCCAAACCAAGTCAATCATATTTCTCATCACAAACTGCCAATGTTCTCAATTGAGAATTATGATTTCTGGAAAATCAGGATGAGAGCACATCTTGCCTGCCAGCATGATGAAATGCTCAAAGTCATCACTAGAGGACCATTCACCTTCACCAAGCTCAATCCCAAGGTCACTGAAGCTCAAAAAGCAGATCCAAGGGAGTTGTTGCCAAAAGATGAGGATGAGCTGACAACAGAAGAGAGAAAAAGGCACAACCCGAACTACATTGCCATGAACACCTTGTACCAGACCATTCCAGATGCAGTGATGGGAAGAGTGTATCACTGCACCACTGCAAAGGAGATCTGGGATACCCTAGCACTTATGTGTGAAGGTACTCAAAAGATAAAGGAAAATAAGCTTCAAGTGGCTATCCAAAAGTATGAGCAATTCACTATGGAGCCAAATGAAACTATTGATCATCTTGATGGCAGATTCACTGACATTATGAATGAGATGAATTCTTTGGGTAAGTTCTATGCCAAAAGAGAAGTTTCTTTGAAGATTCTGAGAAGTCTCACATCAAAGTGGGATATATATTCTATCATGATGCAAAATACCAGCAATCTTGACAACATGCCTATGCAGCAAGTATTTTCTGAACTCAAAGCATATGAGTTTGATCTCAACAGAAAGAAGGTGCATGATGAGCCATCCTCCTCAGGCAAAGGTGTTGCCTTCAAAGCCACTGAAACAGAGAAGAAAAATACTCAAAGATCTTGTCAATCTGTTTCAAAATCAGAAATGAAGGAGGAGCTGGCACTCATGGCTAGAAGATTTGAGAAGCTGAACTCCAGATTTGGTAGATACAAGAAGTTCTACCAAGATAACAAAACCAGAAGGAGATTCAGTTCTCCTGATAACAAATCAGAGGACAAAGTCTCTGATGAAAAGAAAGAAGACAGATATGCTGATAAAAAGAAATACAACAAAGGTGAACCATCATCATCAAGGAGGAAGGAGTCCTCAAGCAAGAAAAATGATGATGAAGATGTGTGTTATAACTGCCAGAAAAAGGGTCACTTTCAGTATGATTGTCCTGACCTTAGTGCCAAAGAAAGAAAAGAAAGGCAAAACAAGAGAGACAAGAGGATGAACAACAGGAAGGCCATGGTAGCTGGAGAATCAGCAAGTGAAGAAAGTGTCTACTCTTCTGATGATGGTCTGTTCTCCAACAGTGACAGTGATGATGACTGCCAAATGGCATTTGAAAATGAAGAGGTATGTTCATCTTCCAATATTTCAATTAACACACATGAATCTAGTGAAATCCAACTTGACTTTGAAAAGTTGTTAGAAGATTTCACCAGAATGCAAGAAGTATGCAATATAACACTGAGAGAAAATGAACAGTTGAGGTCTAAAGCTAAAATGCCCAATCTTCCTGAATCTGAGATTGACATTAAATCATCTGAGTTGTATCAGCAGATTGTGAGAGAAAATGGAGAAATGTCTCTCAGAATCTCTGAACAACAAAAGCTGATTGATGAACAAACTCTGACTCTAAAGAAAAAGTATTTTGAATTTAGAACTCTTCAAGTTAAATTTAACAATCTCTCAAGTGAATTTGATACTCTGAAATTAAGTGAGGGGAGCTTAAAAATGAAAATGTCTGTCTTGAACAAATCTGCTAAGGCAATAGAGGAAATTCAAGGGTTTCAAAGATCATTTGCTCAAAAGGATGGATTAGGCTATAATCCATTTGAACCCTCACCTGGTCTTAGTATTGCCTCATCCAGCAATTCTAAGATGACTTTTGTAAGATCAGTGGCACAATAAAATGAAATGGAAGTAAATCAACCACTGATCAAGGATAAGGGAAAAGGAATTTTCATACCAACTCAAGTGAACAATGTCCCTAAACCCATACCTAAGGAAAAGGTTAAAGACATTGTTTACAGGAGAAATGAGGGTCAGAAAGGTAGAACCAATGGAAGGCCAACCTATCTGAATCCTTATCAGAGAAGTTGTCCAAAATCTGTTCAGAAAAGGCCAACTCAAAAGAGGCAACCTCAACTGAATGGATTAAGGCCAATCCCCTCTGATAGGTATAAAACATTCAGGAATCCTGAACCTTTCTTGACAAAAGGAATAGGCCATCCAAACTCTTATCCACAAAGGTCTTTCCAAGCTGCACCTAAGTCTAGTAACTTCAGGAGAAATGTCCCAAGGAAATTCACCAACCCTCCTGAACCTTACAAGACCAACACTTATACACAGAAGGCACCCAAGGCATTTAAGGGTCAAACTGTGTATGTAGATGTAAATGGAAACCAAGTCAGTCACTTTGAGTCAATCAGAGTAATCAGGCAGATTTGGATTCCAAAAGGTACAGCTAACCCTCTAGGACCCAACACTCAAAGGGTACCTAAATTTTGACTTTGCAGGGCTGCAAGGACCCCAAAAAGAAGAGAAGCATCAACAAGAAAACAGCATGGTACCTGGACAGTGGATGTTCAAGGCACATGACTGGAAACAAGGAGCTTCTCTCAGATTTCATAGAAAAAGATGGTCCTTCAGTAACCTTTGGAGACAGCTCTCAAGGGATCACAAGAGGCTATGGTACATTAAACATTGGTAGTGTTAAAATTACTGATGTCTCATATGTCCTAGGCCTAAAATATAACTTGCTGTCTATAAGTCAAATTTGTGATAAAGGGTATTATGTTGAATTTGCACCAAATGAATGTACCATCAAAAACAAATCAACACAACAGGTGCTACTAACAGGGGTGAGAAAGGGAAATGTCTATTTTGCAGATTGGAGCAAAACCCCTGAAGCAGTTTGCCTTGTTGCCAAAAGCACAAATGAGCAAAGCTGGCTATGGCACAAGAGATTAAATCATTTGAATTTCAAAACCATAAACAAGATTTCAAGAAACTCTCTAGTTAAAGGGCTGCCTAATCAAGTGTTCACCAAAGAACACATATGCCAGCCATGTCAGGAAGGAAAGCAGATCAAAGCTTCATTCAAAGGAAAACCTGTCATCTCAACGGAGAGAGTTCTTCAACTACTGCATATGGATCTATTTGGCCCAATTTTCCCAGTAAGTTTAAATGGAAGAAAATATGCATTAGTTGTTGTTGATGATTTTTCCAGGTACACTTGGGTAGTATTCTTGTTAAACAAAAAGGAGACCCAAGTCAAGTTACCTGAGTTGATGATGAGATTGAGTAATGAAAAGGGCCTAAGCATTGTCAAGATCAGATCTGACAAAGGCACAAAATTCATAAACTCATACATCAATGAGTACTGCAGCAAGAATGGCATCACTCATGAAACTTCAGCAGCAAGAACACCTCAACAAAATGGGGTTGCTGAAAGAAGAAACAGAACCTTGAAAGAGGCAGCAAGAACTTTGATTGCTGAATCCAAATTGCCTAAAAGGTTCTGGGCTGAAGCCATTAGCACTGCATGTCACACTCAAAACAGGTCCTTAATCACCAAAGGACAAGGTAAAACCCCATATCAAATATGGAAAGGTAGATTGCCCACTGTTGCTTATTTTCACATATTTGGTTGTAAGTGTTTCATCCATAATAATGGGAAAGAGCAATTGAAAGCTTTTGATAGCAAAGCTGATGAAGGAATATTTGTTGGATATTCACAAATCAGCAAGGCTTACAGAGTTTACAATTGCAAAACTCTTATTGTGGAAGAAACACCTCATGTTGTGTTTGATGAATCTGTTAATGAGTTCAGGGATAGAAACCTGAATATTGATGAGATAACACAAAGAACAACCAGATTAAGGCTTCAAAGCAAGGAAACAATATTTGTAGATGTTGCCCAACCTGAACTTCATGAAAATAAAAAACTGGACAACCTACCTGATGGCAATCAACCAGAAGACAACCAACCTGAAGGAGAAATTGAACTGACTGACCCCATCCCAGTTCAAAACCAGGTAACAACTACCAATGAAGAAGCAGGAAATGCTGAGGTAGTTAATGGATCCAATATTCAAGGGGGAACCAATGAAAATGTCAACTTATCTGACAATGAGGACAACACCCCTGAATATGATCCTGAGCTTGATCCTTCAATTAACTTTCCTGAATTTAATGAATCTAGTGATCCAACTTCAGATGAGGACAATCCTCCTGAAAGGATCAGGTCTAGAAGGACTTGGTTGAAAGACCACCCATCTAGCCTGATACTTGGTAATCCAAGTGAAGGGATCAAAACTAGGAGATTTCATGGAGAAAGTGCTCTGTTTTGTTGTTTCCTTTCAGAACAGGAACCAAAAGACATTGAGGAAGCACTACAAGACACCAATTGGATCATAGCCATGCTAGAGGAGCTGAACCAGTTTACCAGAAATGAAGTTTGGGAGCTGGTAGACAGGCCAACTCATCAAGATGTCATTGGAACTAAATGGGTGTTCAAAAACAAGAAAAATGAAAATGACATCATTGTGAGAAACAAAGCAAGACTGGTGGCCAAAGGATATTGTCAATCTGAAGGGATTGATTATGATGAGACTTTTGCTCTAGTGGCCAGACTTGAGGCAATCAGACTCTTCCTAGCATATGCAGCTCACATGAGATTCAAGGTGTATCAAATGGATGTGAAGAGTGCATTTCTCAATGGGGTACTCAAAGAAGAAGTATATGTTGAACAGCCCCCAGGATTTGAAGAAGGAGACAAGGTGTACAAATTGAAGAAAGCCCTCTATGGCTTAAAGCAAGCTCCAAGAGCTTGGTATGACACCTTATCACAGTTTCTTCTAGATCATGGTTTTGTCAAAGGCACTGTTGACAGAACCTTGTTCAGAATCTGTGAAGGAGATGATATTTTGTTAGTCCAAATCTATGTGGATGACATTATATTTGGATCTCCAAATGAGAAGTTATGTGAGAAGTTCTCCAAACTCATGCAAAGCAAATTTGAGATGTCCATGATGGGATTGATGAATTTATTCTTAGGACTTCAAGTCACTCAATCAAAGAAAGGAATATTCATCAATCAGGCCAAGTATACAAGGGACATGATCAAGAAATTTGGATGTGCTACAAGCAAACCAGTCAGAATTCCTATGAATACTAACTGGAAAATGGATCCTGATGAAAGTGGAGAGTCAACAAACTCCACTAACTACAGGGGAATCATAGGATCCCTGCTATATCTCACTGCAAGCAGGCCTGATATCACATTTGCAGTTGGAGTATGCGCAAGATTTCAAGCTAATCCAAAGAAGAGCCATCTTGATGCTGCCAAGAGAATTCTAAGATATCTCAAGGGATCTGAGAATCTTGGATTATGGTATCCAGCTGATGACAACATTGAGCTCACTGGATATTCAGATGCAGACTATGGAGGATGTAGAATTGACAGAAAATCCACCTCTGGAACTTGTCAATTCTTGGGCAGCAAGCTTATCTCATGGTTCTCCAAGAAGCAAAATACAGTTGCAACTTCAACAACTGAAGCTGAGTATGTAGCAGGTGGAAGTTGTTGTGCTCAGATACTTTGGCTCAGGCAACAATTGAGAGATTACAAAGTAATCTCAAATGAAGTGCCAATATTCTGTGACAACAATAGTGCAATTGCTATCTCACAGAATCCAGTGCTCCACACCAGATGCAAACATGTGGATATAAAGCATCACTTCATAAGGGATCATGTGGAAAAGAAAGATATCAAGCTTGTCAAAATCCACACTGATAAGCAAAAAGCTGATATCTTGACTAAACCATTGGCTGAAGCAAGGTTCTTGGAACTTTCAGCTGAATTGGGCTTACTTGATCCAGGAAAGATGGAGGAATGAAGGAAGGAGGCTCATAAGAAGGGGGAAGTTGATTAAATTGAACTTCAGCAAAGTTGACCAACCTCACTGAAGCAATCAGCCAAAAAGGGAAACTCAGCAAAGTTGTCCTTATGATGTTCAGCAATGTTGGTCAGGAGCTTTGTCCAAGTGGGACCCAGTCAGCAATGTTGGGACCCACTCAGGCAAGCTAATCAGGCAGTTTGACCAAGAAGGAAGTCAAAATACATCTCAGGATGTTTGTCCGAATTAATTAGATAATTTTTGCTATTTTTGGCATTGATTAGACATTTAAAAGGATTCTTGATCTAAGAGTAGGCCATTTTTAGGATGGCGTGTACTATGAAGATCTTTGCCCCCAAAATGGCAAATCAGCATTAAATGCAAAATCTTAATTAAGATTTCATGAATTCTTGAGCCACCATCAAGACCATTGATTTGCATTCAAGACTCCATCAAACCGTTGAAAGCCCACTACCCCACTATATCCAATTGATTCTTCAAAATTACCCACGGTTATATTCTATTAACCAACGGTTAATAAATCCCACTCATATATAAACTCCTCAATTTTTACTTTTCCTCCTCACGCACTCATATTTCCAAACCCTTAGGATTTTCAAAACTTCTAAACCTGCACTTTTCTCCAAAACTTTCTATCTCTCACTATTATCCATGGCTCCCAAAATCAAAAGAGAAGAACTTGTAGATTTCAATGATTCCTCCTTGGACATTGATTTCTCTTATCTTAGTAACCCAAATTCTCTTTGGTTTGAAAAGTTGGTGGCCTTTGATAGTCCTGACACAGAAGTTCATCAAGTCCTCCATTGGCTAAGGGAGGCAGGGCTAGAAAAGTTCTTAGGCACCAAGCCTGATTCCTGCCTGAATCCATTCATGGCAGAATTCTTTGCCTATCTAAGATGGAAGGGCAAAAAGGGTGATGTGTGCACCAAACTGACATATGCTGAAGAAGATGAGGAAGAAGAAAGCCAGCACACCATCATCTTCACTGCTGAGGATCTGGATGCTAGCTTTGGGCTACCTTCAGAAGGCCAGAATCCAGAGATGTATAAAGAAGAAGATGATCAGGAGTTCTACTATCCATGGATGATAGAGCCTAAGAAAGTTGTAAGTGCTCAGAACAAGAACACTTTGAAGCCAGTGTTTAGGCACTTGTTTGATTGTGTGGTAAAAAGCCTGTTAAGCCACTCTGGGAGTGTTGAACAAATAAGCATGCCTAAATTGAGAGTGATGGCTGCTGTGATTGACTCTGCTGAGAAAAGAGTCAAGTTCAACTGGAAAAATTTCATTCTAGACAAGATGATGAATGAAAAGTTTAAGTTCAAAGAGGTGAAGCACCACAAGGTGGTAGTTGATGGGAGACTCCAATTTTGCACAAGAGCTAGCCTGCTCTTAGAAAGATTTGCACATTACACCCACCTCCAAGCCAAGCCAAAGCCTTTTCCAGCTCAAAAGGTGATGTTTAGGAAGCTGTCTTCTAAGACAGAAAAGAGGAAGCAGGATGCAGCCTCCAAGAAAGCAGGTGCTGTTGATCCCACAACCAGAACTTCTCCAAGGAAGAGAAGAGCTCAACCATCAAAAGCTCAGCCAAAATTGAAGAAAATGAAGAAGATTCTAAGTGAATATCCCCAAGAAAGCCAGTCAAGAAGTGGAGGAGCCACTTCTGAAGAGATTGAAAAGGTTGCTGAAGAATGAGTCAATCCTCCTGAAGAAAGTGAGGAAGTCAGAGAGATTGTCCCCTTGCAACCTGAATCTGTAACAGAGTTTAGGGACCTTGATAAGCCAACAAGGTCAGAAAGAAGGAAAAGAATAATCAAAACCTCTGAGAAGCAGAGATTGATGGAAGAGGAGAAAAAGAAGAAAGACTTTTTTAAGGAGATCAGGCAAGCTAGTAGGTCTAACTCCAAATCCAAATCAAAGCCCAACAGTCCTGAAGCCAACTCTCCTGATATTCAATCAGAAAGAATATCCCCATCAAGGCATGAAGAAGAGGAGTGCAAGACTCCTGAAGATGCCCCAATCATTGCCAAGAAAGTCTACTCTCCTGAAGGTGCCCCTGACAGAGCAGGTATTGGTGTACTGGCAGACTTGGTCAATCTTGAGGATATACCTTTTTCCCCACTTGATCCAAGACTTCTCTCTTATACCAAACTTCTTGAAACTGTCCTTCAAGAAGGGGATCAAGTTTCTCTCCCACCCATTCCAGCCATTCCAATTACCTCTTTAGGAACATTGCTCTCAAAAGCACCTGAATCCCAACTCATTTTAAGCTCTAACCCTTCTAAACCCAACCTACCTGAAATTCAGTCAAGCCTACCTGAAACCCAATCCAACCCTCCTGAATCCCAAGCCAACTCCTCTGATGATGAAAGTGGTGAAGAATACACTTATGAGGGGATGCTAAGGCAGATTGCCAAGGCTAATGTGGATGAACTATATCCAGGGTTGAAGGACTATCCTAGGCTGCAACAACAGTTCTATGATCTCAGAGCTCTTGTTGAGATCAAGGATAGAACTATGGTGGAAATAGCTCAAGCTATTCAGGACAAAGGAGCAAGCTGGTGGCAGGTTGAAGAGAACAGGCTCTTGAACTTTGCAAATGTGAAGAAATCCAGTGTGTTGACCACTGAGGCCTTGTTCTGCACCATTGTTCATGAGAAGGTGCTAGCTGAGAGAGAAAGAATTGCACAGGGACTCAGGCACCCTGATAGTCCATCTGATGATGATGATGATGATGATGATAACACCAACCCCAACCCTCCAGGCCTCAACTCTGCTCAGGTACATTACTTGACTTATCATTCTAAAAAGGACTCTGATCATTCAGAGGAGTTGACCAAAGATGGTGACTCAGTCCAAGATGCATTGGCCAAGGATGGTTCTCTTGAACCTGAGGCACAACTTGACAATGTTGAGACTTCCATGGGAGAAGCTAGTTTGGCTAAAGCCTCATCAATGTCAGGAAAGTTGGACATTGACCAGCCTTTAGTCATTCAGGATGACTCAGTGGCCTTGGGATGCCCAAGCACTGTGATCTCCCAACAACTGCCCTCTGTGGATCCTGTTGAGGATATGGAGGTGTCAGGTTTAGGAAAAGAAGGAGTTGAAAAGGCAAAAAATGATGAAAAATCAGAGGGAGGAGGTGAGGATGAGTGTGTAATTACAGGTTCCCTGAGTGCACCAATCAAAGAGGGAGATGAAGTAGAAATATTGGGTGCAGCCCAATATGAGAGTCAGGCTATTCTTCAAGTCAAATCTGAACTTGATGAATCCCTTGGTGAAAGGAGGCCCGATTCTCCAGAGAATGTAAGATTATCTGCTGAAAGTGAAGAAAAGAATTTAGTTGAAAAAGAGAGAGAAGGTGCTGATGTATCAGGCCTTATGGGAGATAAAAAGAATGAGGGTGTTGAGGGAGATTTTACTAACACTCTTAGTTTTGCAGATTCTGTAGCTGTTACCATTGAACAGATTTTTGCAGATGCTTCCCTTACTGATATACCAGTCAATACTGATATTGACCTTGAAGCAGTTTCAGCCAATGTATCCACATTGAACAAGATGTATTTTGAGCAAGCCAACACCACTGAAGCAGGCTTTCAGATTGCTACTCAAACTGCAACTATCATTGAAGAACAGTCAGAGAAGTTGGATACTTTGGTCAGGGAAGTTGGTAAGGCACATGCAGCAACAATTGATACTCTAGATGGCCAAGGAAAGACTCTAGCCTCTGTGGAGATGAGGCTAACTGGCTCAGAGGAAATAATCTTGCCAACTCTGGATGCAAGAATCTGTGGTGTTGAAACTGGACTGCAAACAGTTTCAACAGAGGTAACAAAGGCAAAGGAAGAGATGGTCAAGTTCACCAAATCTGTGTAGAAGGAGCAGCAAGGCCTCAAAGTTCTATACAAGCATAATGTGAGAGCCTTGAGAAGGACAATCAAAGATGCTTTAAGGCAAAGGACTGCTGCACAAAGAAAGAAAGCTGAAGAGTTGAAAGCTGCAATGGTGAAAGAAGCTGCAGAAAAGTTCACTGTTGAACTGATGGCCAAAGTGTCTGATCAAGTTGTGACCAACCTCACTGATCAACTTCAGGCCAAACTTGATCAATCACTGAAAGCCACTCTAGATGCCACTGTTGCTCAAAAGATGAAACCTGTCCACACATTCTTGAGCATGGCAGATGACAAAATGCAGAACATTCATGATGAGAATGTTTACCTACTGCAGGAGTTGAAGTCCCTCACTCATGCTCACTCACATCTCTCTGTCACTATCAGTGACTTGAAGCCCCAGTGTTTTGATAATGCCAAAAAGGGGGAAAGAGAGAGAGAGAGCTAGGGCAAAGGGAACCTTGGTTATTGGTGAATCCAAAGGAAAGGAGAAGGTCCCTGAGATTGAGGAAGAGGCAGTAGAAGACATTGGGAAAGGCAAAGGCCCAATGAACATTGAAGACTTGACTGAGGAAGAACAAATTCAAATTGCTGTCAAAGAGTCCATGATGTCTGCAATGGAAAGTCATGCAAGGAAGCAACAAAGGCCTGGTGGTGAGTCAGCAGGACTTGAACCCAAAGAAAAGGTTGCTGAAGTAAGGGGGAAGGTGACAAGGTCATCTGGAAGAAAGAGGAAGGAATTGCAAGCCTTCAATGAATTCCCAACCAGCCTGACTCTACCATCAGAATTTCAGTCTGAAGAATCAACAGTCTGTTTTCTTCAGTCATTGCATTCAACAATGCTCTAGCTTGCACCAACTGATCATGAACTTCCCTTCTCTGCTCATCTGCTATTTCAATCTTGACTCTGTAGACTCTCTCCATTTTCTTTGATTCACGAGTTAAGACTCGAGCGAAATCTACAAAACTTTTCTCTGAGT
Organism: Galeopsis tetrahit; assembly: GCA_963675135.1. Classification (NCBI taxonomy): domain Eukaryota; kingdom Viridiplantae; phylum Streptophyta; class Magnoliopsida; order Lamiales; family Lamiaceae; genus Galeopsis; species Galeopsis tetrahit. The sequence continues at coordinate 67,707,655 of OY776126.1, forward strand.
ACTCAACTTGATTTTGAAGAAAAGTCTCCATCTGATTGAACATATCTTGTCTAAAATCAGCATCCAACTGATTTACCTCATTCATAATCATCTCTTTCGAACTAGTTACCAGCGAACTGTTCTGGTCAATCATTGCCTTCTTCAAATCAGACTTAAGAAACTCATCTATTGCTGATTTAAAGACCCGTCTCAAGTCATCTTTCAATTCATCAATCGACGCAGATGGAATAGATTGAGTTGTGTGAACAACTACTTTAGGAACGGCTTCCTCCATCATCTCATCGTCCTCAGCAATAGCACCTTCAACCAACTTGCCTTCCAGCTCAGTAGTCAAGACCTCGTCTTCCACTACTTCTTCTGGAACAATACTTTCAGCAATAGCTCTTAAACTTAAAGGAGGAGAGTAAGGTACGATCGCTAACCTTGCTTCCTTAGCTCTGCGCTCAGCTTCATCAGAATCTTTCTTTACCATAGCTACAAACTTTTTAACAAATCTACAAGCTTCCTCATAATAGGCTGGTTCAATGTGTCTTGTGATCTGCCCTACATCAGTTCTCGGGCTATGAGCATGTTCCACCTGAAATTTGAAAACTAATCCTCTCAACTAATCTGAGGGATTCTCCAGCTCACTCTTGGGATCAGTAGACTCCAATACTTCTACTGGTTCGGATTCCAGCATCAACTCGTCTTCTACAAGATCAGCCTCAGAAACTTGCACACTTACACTTGGCTTCTCAACGGATAACACATCATCTGGAATGTTAAGCATTTTCTTTACAAGACTAGTTAAGGCTTCAATAGACCTTAACTCCGAATGCTTCTTTACTCCACTTATCTCCTTCTGTTCAAGTTCACAGTCTTGAAAATTGGAGATTCCGCCCATACCAGTTATCACTTCAAACGTATCTTCACATGGTCCTTCTCTCAGAGCAACCCATGTGCAGATGCGAATTAATTTTTCATAAGCCTCTGAACTGGTGTCTATCTCAACAGACGGGAGCATCTTCTTTAGGTTCCTGGTCATCTGTGCTCGAAGCCTCTTCTCCCTTGGGCACATCGGATAATCAACCAAGTTAGGAAATCTATTCGTGGGAGGGGTCTGAGTGAGTGGGGTCCTCATCTCAGTTTCTGAAGTGTCAGCTAGTGGGTTCCCAAAATAGACGGGTTCGATGGTTCAACATTTTCTGTTGAGGGTAGAGTTATTTGAGGGGTGGTTTCTTGGGGTTTAGGTGGAGAATGAATAAGAATGTCATGTAAAGGAGCATCTTCAGCATGAACAAAAACTGAGGCATCTTGAGTCAATAAAGAACTCAAGTGCTGAACGAATTTGGGAGTAGTTTGGTAATCGAGCCTGGCACGAGAACGTAGTGTTCTTGCCTTAGTTTTCACCGGAATAAATGGGGGTGAAAGAATATTAGAGGAAGTAACCACTTTATCCTTCTGGACTGGTGAAGAACTAGATGCGGCCACCAGATGAGAAGGAGGATGAGGACCAAACAAGTCGCCTCTTGGAATTTGACTTATTCTGAGTTGGTACTCTTCTTCAGTCTCCATCTCTGCTTCTTCCGAAGACTCGTCTATTTCAGTTTCTTCAGAATCGCCAACAGGATCAATCATCGCCTTATCTGATACATATTCAACTAGTGCACCACTAGTTCCACCTTCCTCTTGTTGTTCTTCTGAACTAGACTCAGCTGCCTCAACCATCACGTCTTTTAGATTTATCTAGATTTGCTTATTTTCTTCCAAACGACCTTGAGTCTGTCTATCTAGAGCATCCTTCTTGAGATAAAACTTGAGAGGCTGAAATGGCTTGCCTTTACTCCAGTTTTTCTTCGAAGGTAACAAGAAGGGTAGAAGGATACTCAACTTGTTTCCGAAATTGACAGTTGCAGATACATTCCATTCTCCTGCATCAACATCCACCTTGACATATTTCGAAAAATACATCACTCTATCCATGAACAACTTCTGCCAATTTCCTTCAGTTAATCCATCATAGATTGCAGCCATAACTCTCGTCTTCTGGAGAGTCGCCGAATCATAACTACCAGTCACACCCAGCAACATCTTGCTTTCGATGTCTAGAAGTGTCTTATATTTGGGAAACAACTGCTTCTTTTTCACAGATGGGGGCCTTCCATCACTAGTCAATTTGAGCTTCCTTCCACAGAAAATGCTCAGATATCTCAACTCTTGACCAGCAGCATACTGTTCAACATCAATCAAACCAGGAACCAAACCAAGCTTCTCATCAAGCATCTCTCTAGTAAACTTGACTCTCTTGCCACCAATAAATGATTCTATGTATTCGCCTCTGTGAGCAGCAGACGAATAGAACTCAAGAACTTCTCCCTCGAACATCGTTTCTGGAACCATTTCCAGATATTGCTTCAAACCACATCGAAAACATTTTATCAGGATCTCCTTGTTATCATCTGTGTGCCTACCTTTGAAAAACAGAGAGCTTTCGACATACATTTTACTATCAGTAGCAAACTTAGTAACATTAAAGGGTTTTTTCATGTTTGATTCAGCATCGAAGACAGAAATGATAACCATTTTGAGTACGAAAAGTAGGATTCAAAAGCACAAAAGAGTAGTAAATCTATGAAATCTTTTAAGATTTGAATGTGCAGTAATGGTGAAAACGTGTGGAGTGAATTTCGGAAAGAGGGTTTTAACAGAATTGGGGTTTTGAATCGAGTGGCTAGGATTGAATAGATCAATCCAACGGTAACAAGTTGACCTTTGGAATTCAGTTGAGGATTCAAGGATATTATGCGATTCAGTATTGTAAATTTTGGAATCCGCCTCTTCTATTGGTTAGAATAGTAGGGTGTACTTATCTAACCTAATGTAGTGGGTTTAGGCGGGAACTGGGTGTATACACCTCATTAAATGGAGTGTATAAATCCAGTTTTAGGGTTTCCAAAATTTCCGCAATACAAAATTACTTTGATACCCTTAAATCAATTCCAAATACTTAGTGAGTTTAAATCATGAGAGAACTTATCTGGTCTGTTCGAGTTCATTAGAACAGGTTAGTAGACTTCATTGCACTAGACGAGTTCCCCCTTCGACTGTGCTTGTCTGTCTGACTGTTGAACATCATCAAGTACATGTCTCATCTTGTGCGACGTATGAGAGTAGATACGAGTAGTAGAGTAGAATAAAAAGGAATATCAATCAAATGTAGTAATCAAGGTGTCGATCAAGATGACATTTAACAAACTTAAGAGTCAACAGAAGGATATTTCAGAAATCATAGATTCCCCCTTAATTGTATATTCTCTTAGTATTACCCTCAGCTTTACCAGCTTCCTCATCGGGTTGTTTGGTCATCTTGTCTGACCTTGTGTACCTGTCTTGTTGATGAGTAGGTGAGTGATCTATTTCTGTAGTAAACTCGTCTGTTCTTCTTTCTTCTTTATGATGTACCTGTCTAGGTAGTATATTGCTACATGCAGGTAGGATCTAGATCAATCAATTCTAGATTAATACATAATTCTCTTAATCGAGCTTTAGGCAATGGTTTTGTAAAGATGTCAGCTCTTTGAATATCAGTGTGAATCTTCTCCATGCAGATGTTCTTCTTTTCAACATGATCACGTATAAAATGATGTTTCACATCAACATGCTTACAACGTGTGTGCAGAACATGATTTTGTATAATGGCAATAACACTGTTACTATCACAAAATATAGGAACATTTGATTCAATGATATTATAATCTCTAAGTTGTTGAATTAGCCAAAGTAATTGACTACAGTAGCTACCAGCAGCCATATATTTGGCTTCAGTTGTGGATGTAGCCACACTTGTCTACTTTTTCGAAAACCATGAGATAAGCTTAGTGCCTAGAAATTTACAAGAATCAGAAGTAGATTTCCTATCTATTCTACAGCCTCCAAAATCAGAATCAGAGTAGCCACTCAGAGATAAATCATCATTCGAAGGATACCATATACCACAAATGATGGTTCCTTTCAAATATTTCAATATCCGTTTAGTGGTTTCCATATGACTCTCTTTTGGATTAGTTTGAAATCTTGTACATACGCCAACAGAGAATGCAATATCTGGTCTACTAGCAGTTAAGTACAGTAATGAGCCAATAAGACCACGATAATAAGATTGATCAGCACACTTACCATGCTCGTCTGGATCCATTCTATAGGTGGGTAGCATAGGTACTCCAGTAGATTTGCAAGTTTTAATACCATACTTGTCTAAAAGATTTCTAGTATACTTGGCTTGATTTATGAAAATCCCATCGGGTGATTATTTTACTTGTAGACCAAGAAAGTAAGTCATTTCACCCATCATTGACATCTCAAACTTACTTTGCATGAGTTTAGAAAAACTTTCACTCAGCTTTTTGTTGGGTGAACCAAAAATGATATCATCCACGTATATTTGAATGAGTAAAATGTCTTTCCCTTCTTGTCTTCTGAACACAGTATGATCTACTTTGCCCTTAGTAAAACCATTTTCTAATAGAAAGAGAGAGAGTGTGTCGTACCATGCTCTTGGAGCTTGCTTTAGTCCATACAAGGTTTTCTTCAATCTGTACACTTGATTGCCTTTCACCTCGAAACCTAGAGCCTAGAGGTTGTTCTACATACACTTCTTCCGCAAGAATACCGTTAAGAAATGCACTTTTAACATCCATTTGATATACAGTAAGCTTCATATAAGTTGCATATGTAAGAAACAATCGAATGGCTTCTAGTCTAGCAACAGGTGCATATGTTTCATCATAGTCTATGCCTTTAGCTTGTGAATAGCCTTGGGCTACTAGTCTAGCCTTATTTCTAACGACTACATCATTCTCATCTTTCTTGATCTTGAAAATCCATCGAGTGCCAACTACATTATGGTGTTCCGGCCTATCGACAAGTTCCCAGACGTCGTTTCGAATAAACTGGTTCAACTCGTCTTGCATAGCGATGATCCAATTACTATCAGCCAATGCCTCTTTAACGGTTTTAGGCTCGATAGATAAAGGAAATAACACCAGCAAAACATACATGGACTCGGCTGTTCTTGCGACTCAAAGAGTTGTCGTCTAGTCTTTACACCAATAGTAGAGTCACCAATGATATTCTCAGTATTATGAGCAGATTTCCATGTCTTTCTAGACTTCATAGGCATGCTATCATCATCTAAGTCAACTACAGCATCATGCATTTCAACATCATTTTTATCAGCAGATTTGTCAGGAGTAGACGAGTCAACTAGAGCAGGCATGTCAACTGGTCTAGTAGACTTACCTTTGTCACTTACCTTCACCTCGTCATCTGACTCGAGGGCTTTCAGGAATGGATTGTATGCTTGAACAAATTCGTACACTTCTGATTCCTTTTCAGATTGAATCGATACGTCGTTCACTTTCTTACTGATTTGGTCGGTAGACGAGTCCTGTTGAGATTCATCGAAAACAACATGTGGTGTTTCTTCCATGAAAGTGTGCTGGTATTAAGTGTTTAAGTATAAGTAGATTAATGTTGTACTAAATGTTGGGACAAATTATACAACACTGACTCTAACAGAATATCAGAAATAAAGATACACAGCGGAAGACTTAAAACAATAAAAACAAACGAGACACAATGGAAATATTTTTCACATAGATTTTATAAATAAAAATCTATGTGAGCCTTAAGGCGAAATATCAATACTTATCTTCAAGTACAAATGTTGTGTGAAATGTTACAACAATAACCTTCACAACTAAAACTATAAACGAGGCAGGTGCCCAGTTTTGAAATGAACTAAGTGTATAAAATTACACACAGTCGAAATGCTAGTCTATCTATGATTACACTCTCGATAGATAAGAAAAGCACACAGCCATACGGTTGGGATACTTCGTATGATCTAAAAGGTATAGCTATTGGGGCCACAATTTCCTAATAGGATGAACACTAGTCTAGGATATTGATCGAATAGAATAACCTGAATTGTGGAGCCTTCCTTCGGTATTTATAGAGTGGGGTGCGAATTCTAGAGGCTTCCAACATTGAGGTCCTATTTTTTAGGAGCTCAACTTCCATGATCTTTCTAGATCCTTGTTGCACGTTCCAGGTCATTCTAAACTGCTTCCAGCCTCTTCTAGCTCTTCTAGGACGTTCTGCAATATTCTGGAATCTTCCAGGTTCCAGATCCTTGTAGAAGCTTCTAGACTCTGCCAGAAATGTTGTGACATTTAGCTCAACATTTAATGAAACATTTCAGAAAGGACTTAGAAAAAATCTCGGAAGGTCAAATTAAGATGTTGTTGAGAATGTTGATACATTTAAGAATTCACAACATCTACAATCTCCCCCAATTTGACCTTTCGACTACAACACACCTGATGCACGTATATTTCTATACATACTCAGTATTATGTACTTAGTTGAGGTTGACATCATTGCTAAGCACTAGTCAAGACAATACCTGTTGTAATCGTTGGATCAAATCAAATGAAGATCAAGGATAATCTTACAATGATCTGTGCCATAAGATCAAGATAATTTTATCCAAAACAGAACAAGTATAAACAATACACTTATTCACAACATAAGTAACTTTACTAAAATCCTATTTAAGTTTTGGAAGAACAACTTAAGACTTAAGTAAGACACTAACACAATAACAAAACAAAAACAAGAAAAAATAACTAACAACAGAGCAAAGCATAACTAACATGGATAAAAAATAAGACTAAACAACCTGCAGTAGACACATGATAACCTGTAAACAGATTAAGCAAAGGCAGTAAACACTATCATCAAGTGTAACCATAATTAAGCAAGTTGTAAAAACAATAAACAACCTATCATCTAAAAATAAATAACAAGTGTATCCAAATTTCATAATTTTTAACTTAAACATCAATTACAGAGATTGAAACTGAATAAATGGCATATATTGCTGTGGTAACAGCTGCAGCATCAGATTCCTGCACAATAGCCATTATGAAATCAGATCTCCCCCTGTCTTGCAACTTCCTATTCATTAGTGGAGATCACTATATAAGGTCTCCATGTCAGCATCATCATCATCTCCTTCATCAACAAAGTAAGTAGATGCAAGGTGTGCAACTACATCAGTCACTGCATCATTTCCAGCATCAGGTCCATCACCAGCAGCAGCAGCTGTAACTCCCTCATCAGTCATCTCTTCAATTACCACATTGGAGTTCGATGGTGGTGGTACTCCCCCTGTTGTAGGTGAAAGCATATTGGTCCACCTGTCCTTCAGGAACTAGAGCTCTTCAATAGAGTCCTGCAAGTGTTGGAGCTGACGTTTGATGAATTCCTGTGAAATACAAACATTACCAGAAATATTGATACAAATGTTTTCAACATTTGGGGGTGCATTTCTCTGTCTTGATCTGGAAGGGCCTGGTTGTGCAGAAGTAGATGGTCTGGAAGATCCCTGTGGGCTGTCAGTACCAGGAGCAACTAGGGGCAAATCAATCACTCTGTCCCCAATCAATAAGGCAGGAGCAATAGCAAACAGTGGCACTCTCCCCATCAAAACATCAGTCTTCTTAGCAGTGAAGCCATGGTGCTTCAAATAATTTGAAATCAAGACTGGATAGGGCAAATTTCCTTTCCCAGTAGTTTTCCTAGTAAACTTCCTCATGTGGTGAAAAATGGTGTGGCCTAGATTGAACTTCTTAAGTATAGAAATCCTATACATAAGAATGACTTGATCTCTGGTAATCTTAGTGGTGTTGGTAGTGGGGATCCAATTATAAATAATCAGTTTATAAAGTACAGAATGTAAGGAGGTTAAGTGTCTAGCTAGCATCTTCCTAGTCCACTTAGTCTTTCTACCCCCATGTGATTGCAGTAATCACAACATCCATATCTGGATCATCATCCTCATCAAAATTAGGGGTGTGCAAGAACTCATTAATCAGTTCTGGAGTGAATGGCACATCCCTCCCCCTAAAATTAACAGTACCATAAAACCTAGAACTTCTCCTACCAATGCTTTTCTTCATACAAACATAGAACTTATAGGACCAATTAGTCAGAAAAACTTCACCAAATGTAACAGCATTCAAAAGATTTCTATCCTCTATAAATTTAACCATTCTCTTACTATCAAAATCAGGCACATTAATTCTTTTCTCAATCAACAGCTTCCTCTTAGAGTATATTTCTAACCTTTTCTCAACATAATTAGAGGGATCAGAGATACCTTCACTTTCTTCCTCAGAAGTAGTTCCTCATCAGGATCAGAATCTCCATCATGTTTAGAGGAGCTTTTGGATGAGCTCTTTGCCTTAGAAGATGAGCTGTCTCCACTTCCACCATCATCAGGTTCTGGTGTGGACTCTTAGGCATTCTTCTTAAGAGATTCTTGCATATCTCTTAGGCAAACATTGAAATCAGAATCAGAGTCTGATTCAACAGGTTCTTCTTCAGGGATTATCTTGGCCTTCTCTTTCCCTTTAGGTTCAACAGCAACCTTTTTCTTCTTCGCTTTCTCAACAACAGCAGCAGCAACAGGTTCTGTTTCCTCTTCGGATTCAGTGAACACTTGGATGGGTTCATTAGCATCGTGTCTAGGTTCCTTCTTTTTCCTCATGGATAAAGAGTAATCCACTCGGGTAAAGATACGGTTTGACCTCCTCCTTTGCACGGGGCTTCTTCTTTTTTTCCCTTTCTGCACTGTTTTCTTAAGAGGAACAGGGGCAGACTCATCAGAAGGTGAGAGAGAAGAATTAGTACCACTATCAGAAGCTTGGGCGTCCTCCATTTCGACATCCTCAGAATCCGATGCATTAGCAGCTTCTCCTTCAACAACGGTTTCCACATTTCGTTCCGGTGCTGCAGGCTAAGTAGGGTTCGATGATTTGGGGGTTTTTGAAGCAGCAGCCATTTGAGCAGTTTGTTCGGCCAAATAGCTTGAGATATCTATAGTGATATCTTCGAACGTCATTACAGGTAGATGACCAGTGGTTCGAAGAGTATTTGATACCTCTTCAATAGCCCTAGTAAACTATTCAACGGTTGAGTCTTGTGGGATGTGGGTAGTTGGTGGAGTAGTTTGTGGAACAGGAGCGGTTGTTGATGGGATTGCAGAGACATTAGATTCGGCATTTGAGGAATTTGATTGTTGCGAGGCCATTGAAGCAAGAATTTCGAGAGAGTTTTGGGCACTTCGTCGGAAGATTCAGAAGCAGAGTGTGAGTGGGAGTGAGATTGCCGGTGGTTTCCAGCCATTAAGAAGAACGATTAGATTTTCAAGGCAAGGTGGGAGAGTGTATACAACAATTTGGGAAATAAACGGTCAAAAAACAATTCTGCAAATACTTGACAAACTCAATAAAACACTTTTAGCCACAACCTTGATCATGGATAATTAGTGGGTAAAATCAATTTTATTAATTAATTAAGCAATTAAGAAGTGTCTAGAATTTTTACTTAGTCCAAGCATAATTTGAAAATAAAAAAAACGTGGGTCAGTATATAATTTAAATAAAAAAAATAAATCTCAATAAATAATTAAATAATTACAACTTATAAAAATAAATTCGAATCAGGCAATGTTGTGCTCAAAACTGTTGCAAACACCTCAACACGGTTTTTACATGAATTTGCTTAATTTGTGTTGCACCATATTTTTTTGTTGTGTTATAGCATCTAATTTGTATTGATCCATTGTTCCTGTAGAGTACATCGTAGTAGCGAACTCCGTGCCCCATACTTACTTAATGGATTACAAATATGTTGATGTTTTTACCAAATATCACCTTTTGAAAAGAAGGCATCGTAGTAGTGAACTCCGTGCTCCATAGTTACTTAGTGATTTGGTACATCTTTTAGTATGCTAATAACATTCTCATTTTTATGCATTTGAGAGGTGTAAGGCATGTTTATTTTTGCAATCCAAGGTTCTTAGATTCGTAGATATTTTACAAAGGAATTATTTAACAAAGTAAGAAATAAATTCAACTTATAAAATTTATACAAATTGTTGATGCATTTGTGACAACATCAATCCGAATTTTTCAGATAGTGCTCATGCCAAGAGATTTCCTCAAGATTGAGAATCTCTCATGGTCTAATGCCTTAGTGAAAATATCAGCATTTTGTTTTTCAGTAGATATATACTCCAACTTTACAATATTCTTCTCTACTAAATCTCTCATAAAGTGATGTCTTATGCTAATGTGCTTAGTGAGTGTTGTACAGGATTCTTAGAAATGTTAATGGCACTAGTATTATCACAAAAGATTGTAAGTATACCATTCTCAATACCATAATCATGGAACATCTTACTCAACCACAAGAGTTGTGTACTGCAGCTTCCAGCATCTATGTACTCAGATTCTGTAGTAGATTGTGAAACTATATTTTGTTTCTTGCTGTGCCATGATACAAGATTGTTTCCTATATAAAAACATCTTCCACTCGTACTCTTTCTATCATCTATATCTCTAGCCCAATCACCATCACTGTAGCCTATCAGAATATTGTTTGTGTCCTTAGTATACCAGATTCCAAGTTCACTTGTACCTGAAACATACTTGATAATCCTCTTCACAGCATTCAGGTGAGATTCCTTCGGATTAGCTTGGTACCTAGCACAAACACACACACTGTACATAATATCTGGTCTACTAGAGGTTAAATACAGTAAACTACCTATCATGGATTTGTAAAGTGTTGGATCAACATCTGTTCCAGCACTGTCTTTGCAAAGTTTCAAAGAAGATCCCATAGGAGTTTTCATTGGTTTTGAATTCTCAAGACCAAATCTTTTAACCAAGTTCTTAGCATACTTACTCTGGGAGAAGAAAATACTATCGCTGCATTGTTTGATTTGAAGACCTAAAAAGTAATTCAAGTCTCCAACCATACTCATTTCAAATGTTGCAGTCATTACCTCAACAAATTTACTCAACATTTTATCACAAGTAGAATCAAACACAATGTCATCAACATACCTTGCTCTAGGAGCTTGTTTAAGACCATACAAAGCTTTCTTAAGTTTATATACATGATCAGGATATTGTGGATCTTCAAATCCTATAGGTTGTTCAACATATGCTTCGTAATTCAAAATACCATTAAGAAATGCAGCTTTTACATCCATTTGATGAAGTTTAATATCAATAAAACATGCAATTGCTAACAGTAATCTAATAGATTATATCCTAGCAACAGGTGCAAAAGTTTCATCAAAATCAACTCCTTCAACTTAGGTGTAACCTTGTGCTACTAACCTAGCCTTGTTCCTAACAATATTACTAGATTCATCAGTTTTATTCTTGAATATCCACTTTGTTCCAATGACATTAGTATGACTAGGTCTTGAAACAAGTGTCCACACTTCATTTCTTTCAAACTGACCAAGTTCTTCATGCATAGCATTAATCCAGTTTTCATCAGTTAAGGCTTCTTTAGCACTCTTAGGTTCAATTTCAGATAAATAGCATTCAACATTTACAACATTACACATAGAAGGCATGCATATTGTTCTTACCACATCTACCTTATTTGATCTTACTCTTCCTCTTCCTCGTTTTTGCACTCCAACTATAGCATCGCCTATGATCTGGTCAGAAGGATGACTTTTACCTATTCTTGAAGAAGGATTCGTTTTGGGAACGTACTGATCATTCTGTGAGATTACAACTAACTGTTCTGTATATGTTGACCCAGATGTGTTAACATTCGGTACAACATTTTCAGACTTCAGTGTATTCTCAAAATTATCAGTGACTTGTGATACATCTTCTTCATCTTTGTCATCTGCAAAACCTTTATCATCATCAAACACAACATTAACAGATTCTTGAACAGTGTTAGTTTTAAGGTTATAAACTCTATAAGCTTTACTATTTCTAGAATAGCCTAAAAAGAAACCTTTATCACTTTTAGAATCAAACTTATGAAGTTGATCCCTATCATTCATAATATAACACACACAACCAAATACATGGAAATATTTCACATTTGGTTTTCTGTTGTTCAAAATCTCATAAGGTGTTTGATTTGTGCCAGAACGAATATAAACCCTATTAATAATATGGCATGCAGTATTCAATGCTTCTCCCCAAAATTTCTTAGCAAGACATTTGGATGTAAGCACGACTCTTGCCATTTCTTGTAAAATTCTATTCTTTCTTTCAACAATTCCATTTTGTTGTGGAGTTTTAGGAGATGAATATTCTTTCAAGATACCCTTTTTATCACAAAAATCATTAAACATGCTGTTTTCAAATTTCCTACCATGATCATTTCTAATACGGCCAACTTTCAAGTTAAACACATTTTTGAACCTCTTATAAAGAATTTTAAATGCAGCAAATGCTTCAGATTTGTCTCTCAAAGACTCTACCCAAGTAAATCTCGAAAAATCATTTACCACAACTAAGGAATACCTCTTTCCTCCAATGCTTTCAGTTTCCATAGGACCCATCAAATCCATGTGCAGTAATTCAAAGCATCGATGTGTAGAACAATGTGACAGCATTTTATACGGCATTCTTACCTGCTTACCTTTTTGGCATGGTCCACATACAGTGGTATTGTGAAACCTCAGTTTTGGAATTCCTTTTACTGCATCTGCTTTAATTAGCTTTTTCATTGCTCTGTAATTTGCATGTCCCAATCTTTGATGCCATAAAATGTTTTCATCATGTTTTGATAAGTTACACATATTTGTTCCAATATGATAACAATTATCAGCTGACCTAGTACCAGTCATGACACAAACTTCATCTTTATAAAGAACATAACATGAATCTTTGTCAAATTTCACATGCAAATTTTCATCACAAAGTTGACTAATGCTAATCAGATTTGCAAATAAGCCATCAACATGCAAGACATATTTAAGTTTAGGAAAGCCTTCAACATTGAAAGTTCCTTTACCAACAATCTTTCCTTTAGAACCACCTCCATATGTAACACTGCCACTATTCAAGGTCACAAAATCAAATAAGAAGTCTATACGGCCTGTCATATGTCTAGAACAACCACTATCAAAATACCATAGATCAGGTAGACATGCTTTTAATGTATCATGGTTTTGCAGGTATCCAATTATCATGGTTTTAATGTGTGTCCCCCAACAATGTGGTCCCCAACTCTTGTGGTCCCCAACTCCTTTGTGGGAAATTATTATGGGACCACATTCCCCATCTCCTTTGTGGGGAATTATTGGCACTTGTGGGTTATGGACCATCACGCTAGGAATCCTTTAAGACTCCCAGGAATCTTTTGAGACGCCCTAGAGATCTTTTGAGATTCTCGGGAATCCTTTGAGACTCCTTTAAAATTACCCGGATCTATTTGGGACGTAATTTAAATATGAATTATCATAAATCTAATTTCATAATTTAAACAAATTAAATCAACTAATTTATGTAATGAATGTACGATAAAATAATTAAATCCCTAAACATGCGGAACTAAGGGATTACGTGTTTACCTTTAAATCGGAGAGATACCGTTGAGAAGAGTAACAACTTCAACCCAATTGCCTTCTCAAGTATTCCCTAAGTCCTAGTCCGTTGACCCGGTGGGAGATCTCACGAACTATTAACTCTCAAGGAAGAATTAATTTTCTCTTGTTGCACACACTGTAATTTCGAAAAAAACAGATCTTTTTTTTTTCTTAGTCTTAAGAGTACCAATTTTTTTCTTCTCCTTTTATAAGAGAGAATCTATGTTTCTTCTCTTACAAGAAAGAAAAATTGATCGGTCAATTTATCTTGGAATAATATAGAAATAATTTCTTATTTCCATATATCTTTTTCCATAAATATCTCTCTCTAATTTCAGGCAACAAAATTAATCCTTATCTTTTAATTAGCTTAATTAATAGACTTTTATTGGGCTACTTGAGGGGCCTTTAGGAGAATTAGAATTGGACCTCCCAATGGGCCCAAAAATCAATATTGAGCCACAACATTTTTCCAGCCCATTAATATTAATTCATTCCACTATAGAATTAATATTGCACTATCCATCCTAACCCATATTACGAAATATGGCTCCCGGTTATTATTTCCCGTATTTAAGATTCAATGTCCATCAATTAATTTAAGCTACTGAATGCTTTAATTAATTAATATCTTTTATTCCTCGGAGTAAGGACAGCTCAACATTATTATCATACCGGAAATAAATTCCACTGATCAGATTTGATATGATAAACCTTCTGAGCCCACCAAGGGGACATAATCAACTTGACACTCCAAGACACGATTCTCTGTATTAATTTTGGCAATCTGTCCTGTAATTAATAATATTGCCCAAAATACAAAGTATTGAATCAAATTGATTCTTTACCCATAATAAATCAAAGCAATACTTCTTAACTACAGACAATCCCATTTAAGTGACAGAGATTAAGAAATCAACAACCACTGAGGTCTAATTCCTCATTCCTTAAGTCAGTCTAGAAGAATTACCTCTCTGTAGGTCCTATTCAGCACATCATAATGCACTAGTGTAATCTCTTGGTCAAGATAAACCAATCCTAGCCTTACACCTCAACTTCTACCAATGGATTGTTCAATTCCATCTAAGTTGTGAATCAATTGTACTTATATACAAGGAACTGACAATGTGATCTTCTGTGATCTTCTACACACCACATTGTGTACAATGTAAAATACATCTGAACGTTTATGCAATATATAATTAACATTCATTATATTTAAAGCAACCAGTGATAAAAATATTATTCTCATTTATAAGTGCAAGAATCAGTTTGTATACATAAGTAGCACTAAAAGCATACTTGTCAGTATAACCCTAACAATCTCCCACTTATACTCAAAGTCTGCTTTTAAGTATACTACAGCACGTCCATGTTCTACATGTCCTATTAAATTCTCCCACTTATACTCAAAAGCAGCTTGGCAACGCACTTGACCCCCATTCCTTCCACATGTCTCTCGAATGTACTCTGAGGCAGACCCTTTGTGAAAGGATCAGCTAGGTTGTCTTCCGATGCGATCTTTGCCACCACTATGTCTCCTCTCTTAACGATTTCTCGTATAAGATGGTATTTCCTTTCAATGTGTTTGCTTGCCTTGTGGGCTCTTGGTTCCCTTGAATTTGCAACTGCTCCAGCATTATCGCAATAAATAGTGATACTGCTGGGCAAATTCGGAATCACATCCAAGTCCACTAAGAAGTTCTTAAGCCAAACCACTTCTTTCGCTGCTTCACAAGCAGCTACATATTCGGCTTCCATGGTAGAATCAGCGATGCATTTCTGCTTCACACTTCTCCATGTCATGGCTCCACCCCCCAAACAAAACACACTACCCGAGGTAGATTTTCTAGAATCCATGTCTGATTGGAAATCTGAGTCCGTATAACCCACAGGGAACAAACTGTCTGACTAATAAAGTAACATTCTATCTCGAGTTCTTTTTAGATACTTGAGAATGTTTTTAACTGCAGTCCAATGTTCTTTCCCTGGGTTACTTTGATATCTTGCTACCATGCCTACAGCAAAACAAATATCCGGTCTCGTGCACAACATTGCATATATGAGGCTTCCAACTGCCGACGCATATGGAATGTTTCTCATCTCATCCATCTCATTTTGTGTCTTAGGACACATCTCTTTAGATAGATGAATTCCATGTCTGAAAGGAACAAATCCTTTCTTGGAATTTTGCATGCTGAATCGTTTCAAAATAGTGTCTATGTATGAGGTTTGGGATAAGCATATCATCCTTTTCTGGCGATCTCGAATAATCTTAATCCCAAGGATGTGACCAGCTTCTCCTAAATCCTTCATATCAAACTGTTTTGACAACCATACCCTCACGTCTGTCAACACCTTTTTATTGTTTCCAATAAACAGAATGTCGTCAACGTATAATACTAAGAATACCAACAATGTGGTCCCCAAAAGATCAGGTATGAACAACATTACAGGTAGCTTTAGGTTTCCATGTAGATTTCAGAAACTGTTTACCAGGAGGTGACAGTTTTTTATGCAGTATTTTCAAATTTTTCAGTTCTTCAAACCATTTTATACAGTAAGGACGAATATGACCAACTTTGAAACAGTAATGACACATGTTGGGAATAAAATGAGAAGTTTTGATTTAGATACCAAAACCCCTTAAGACATGCCAAATAAGATAAGTTATAATGAAATGAACATCTTTCATGAACATTGGAACATGTAACTTAAGGCAAATTGAGAAACTAAATTGTTAGGTAGCTCTTTAATAATAGATGCACAAGTTGAGGGGGAACACATGCTTAGAAAGGATACATGAAACAAGTCCCCTCAAGGCTCAGAAATAAATTGATACAAATCTGCTGAATGTACTGAATGGATAACTATGCTGATCAAGCTGTTCCAGTTGTATACCAACCTATCTGAAGATCACATGAACTAAGTGCTTTATCAAACTAAAGTCACTGATTTTTATATCAAGGATCAGAAGATATGAGCAGCAGAGTTGTCTCAACACACTTGAACCAGATCAGTTTCAAAGACAAGCCCAACTGTGCTGATAAGATCAAGGCTACTGATCTAAGCCATAAGTGATCAATGTTCATCAAAAGATACACATGAAAAGAGACAAGAGCCAAGTCATCTGAAGAGCTAAAGTCAACAATGCTGATAAGCAGAATTGTCCAAATGATAAGGAATGTTGTCCTTATCATAGAACCAATCATCAGAAGTGATGTCCATATTTGAACAAGTGAATCTTGAAGTTAGACATCGGGAAGAGAGCTTCAAAGTCAAGATAAAATGCTCACAGCCGTTTACTTCCCAAATTAAGGACATGTCACGTTCAAGGAAGACATTTATAGAAATTTGAGGCTGTCTCTCCAACGGGCAAATCCTCCATTTTGTCTATAAATACAAAAGTGTGGAAACCATTTGAAGGCACCCAACAAACCTGTATCCTAGAGGAAACTACAAACTTAAAGACTCTAAAACACTTCATTCTAAGCTGAACCTCATTGTATATCCATACAAAGCTTAGAGAGATATCCTATCCTTATACACTGAGCTCATTGTAAAGGATATCTCAAACCAATTGGAACCAACATCAACCCTTATACCTTTCCTAAGGAGAGATAAAAGGTTGTTGTAGTAGAAGTGGTAGAAATTGACTGTTGAGAGAAGAACAGTTCAATTCTAAGTTGAGAAGAGGGTACTAGGACTTTGATATCCTAGGGATCAAGGCACCAAGGAGTGGTGTGGTTGATCAAGTGCACCTTGGGACTATAAAACAAGTAATTACAAGAGTGAAGGAATTACCCTGTTAAATCAGGGAAAGTGGATGTAGGAGCTTGAGTCTCTGAACCACTATAAACTCTTGTGTTGCTTTACTTTCAAGTACTTACATTCATACAACACAGCACACAAACTGATCTTTGAAAGATACATACCTAAGACTGTGCAAAACAAGATTTGGACAAGTTCCCTGAAACTGGATAAATTGTTAATGTGATTTCAGAACTTAAAAGGAGTTTGAAACCAAAGGGCCAACCACTAATTCCGCACATACAACTCCATTAGATAGTTATTAAACTAAGCACTCAATAGTGCTTAGTAGTTTGATTATCTTTTAAGAGTTGATCATATCAGCAGAGTTGTCCAGAACAACCTTGCTGAAGTCTGTCTTGGTTAAATTGTAAAAGACTTGCATACAAGTGTATTCCTCCTGCTGGAACACGCCGGCGAAGGCGGTCCGTCACCAGGATCGTTGTCAGATGCCAAACGTATAAACAAATAAATAAAACCTAAACATGCTTCTAAAACATAGTTTAGATCTGTTACCCTTGAAGATCGAGGCGTTGATTCCAATCTGCAGATCTTCTAGTCTGTCTCCCAACTTCGCTCGAACACCGGGTGGACGGCGTGCTATCAAACGTGGAGAAGGTGCCTCAATTTCGTCTCCTTGAAACCCTAGCCATTTTTCTCTATTTCGTGTGTGCTAGGGTTTCAAAACTATTTTGAGGCTCCTATTTATAATCTCCATAAGTTCATGGGCCAGACTAGGGATCCATTAGAAGGTATAGGGTTTGGGCTTCTTACAGGCCCAACTACTCTTATGTTCAGCCCAGAACATATAATTTGGCCCGAGAACATTAATTCATTCCACTAGAGAATTAATGTTGCACTCCCGTCCTATCCCGAACTGAATCAGGGCTTCTATTAGACATTATAATTCCCCGTGTTTAAGATATCGCACGTCCATTAATTATTAAAGCTTCTGACTTCTTTAAATAATTAATTTCTATAATTCCTTGAGTAGTACCACTCAACCTTGTTGTCGTACGGATTAAATCCACCTGCAGGGTTTAATACGACAATCCTTTATGAGTTTCCTCAAGGGGACATCATCAGCCTGGATGTACAGGACACGGTGCCCTAATGCCAATAAGTAGACATCATGCGAGCGATGCCACTACCCAAAATACGGAGCGTGAAGAATCTACCAAGATTCTCACCTATGATACATCAAAGTAGTGAACAAGCACCCCACACATCTAAATATCACACTTAGGGTTAAGAATCATAAAAGTCACCAAGACCTCCAGTTCTTCATAACAGTCAGAACATGTCTTATCTGTGATCCATTCAATACGCCTCAGCGCACTAGTATAAACTAATGGCTAAGACAAACCACTAACAAGTTTATACTACAACTTAAACCAATAGTTTTGTCCATAACTATCTCAGTTGTGAATATTGTTTATATCTTACAAGGGACTGACAATGTGATCTTCTGTGTGACTACAAACCCACCACATCGTCTACAATGAAAGATAAGCAGACATACAAGTAATCACAAAGAATGCAAAAATGTGAAAAACCATTTATTTCAGATAAAAGGAAATCGAATATACGTCACAAAAGCCCACTAAAAGTTTGCTTTACAGTATACACCAACACCTCCCCCCCATACACTTGTTATATACTCCTTTCAGGACCAACAAGTGGTATCAGAGCAGGGGTTCAAAGACCACTGCTTCTGAAAATCCATTTTGATTTTCAAAATACATATTTTTGTGTGGTCACTGAACTGATCTATTCTGAAATCTATTCATATCTGTATCTAACCCTTGTTTGAGATATGACCAACAACAATGTTGTTCCACATGATGTTGTCCAAGGAATCAACAATATGGCTACTGATCCAGTCAACCATATATCTCATCACAAGCTGCCTATGTTCTCAATTGAGAACTATGACTTCTGGAAAATCAGGATGAGAGCTCAACTTGCCTGCCTACACACTGATATGATGAGAGTGATTACAAGAGGACCTTTTGTATTCACTCAAATCAATCCCAGAATCACTGAAGCTCAAAGAGCTGATATAAGAGAGGAAATTCCCAAGGAAGAAGATGATCTCACCACAGAGGAGAAAAGAAGAGATAATCTCAATTATATAGCTATGAGCACCCTCTATCAAACAATTCCAGATGCAGTAATGGGGAGAGTCTACCACTGCACAACAGCCAAAGAAATTTGGGACACCCTTGCTGAAATGTGTGAGGGTACAGACAAAATCTAGGAGAATAAGCTCCAAGTTGCTGTGCAGAAGTTTGAGCAATTCACAATGGAGCCTAAGGAGTCCATTAACAAATTTGCTGGTAGATTCACAGATATAATGAATGAAATCAACTCATTGGGCAACGTGTACTCTAGGAGAGAAGTTTCACTAAAGATTCTGAGGAGTCTCACTCAAAAGTGGGATGTATACTCTGTGATGACGCAGAATACAAAAGATCTCTCCAACATGCCCATGCAACAAATCTTCTCAAAACTCAAAGCATATGAGTTTGACCTCAATAGAAGAAAGCCTGTTGAGGAATCTTCCTTACCAACCAAAGGAGTGGCCTTCAAAGTCAAAGTTGCTGAACCAGAAATTCAGCCCACTCCAAGATCATCTAAGTCAGTCTCCAAGGCTGAAATGAAGGAAGAGATGGCCCTCATGGCTAGGAGGTTTGACAAGCTCAATTCAAGGTTTGGTAGATACAAGAAATTCTACCAAGACAACAAGGTCAGGAGAAGATACAACTCTCCTGAAGCCCAGGCTGAGGACAAAAGGCCTGAGGAAAGAAGATCGGAGGACAAGTACTCTGACAGGAGAAAGTCCAGCAGAGCTGAACCCTCATCATCCAAAAGGAGAGATGACCCAAAGAATGATGATCATGAGGACCTGTGCTACAACTGCAAAAAAAAAGGACACTTTCAATATGACTGCCCTGAGCTCATCTCCAAGGAAAGAAAGGAGAGACAAGCAAAGAGAGACAAGAAGTTAACCAATAGGAAAGCCATGATGGCTGTTGATGAGTCTGAATCTGCTGAAAGCTTCAACTCTTCTAATGATGGACTATTCTCCAACAGTGAAGATGATGATGTGTGCAACATGGCCATAGAGGATGATGAGGTATCCTCCACTTCTATCTCACCATCATTTTTATCACAAAACACTAGTGAAGTCAACCTGAAACTTTCTTTTGGAAAGTTAATGGAAGATTTCACTAGGTTACAAGAATTTTATGACAACTGTGTGAGAGAAAATGAAAGGTTGTCTATTGAACTTGCAAAACCTTCTAAATCAGTAATTGATGTCAAGTCTACTGAGTTGTATCAACAAGTCTTAAGAGAACTTGAGGAAGCTTCTCTCAGGATAGTTGACCAACAAAAACAGATTGATGATCAACTACTCACTCAGAAGAGAAAAGATTTTGAGCTAAAAATTCTACAAGCTAAATTTGAAAATCTCTAACATGAGTATGACATTCTTAAAACTAGTGAAGAGAGCCTGAAATTAAAGATGTTTGCTTTGAACAAATCCTCTAGAGCAATAGAGGAAATTCAAAGTTCCCTAAGACATATGGCTCAAAAGAGTGGATTGGGTTTCAATCCATTTGAATCTTCACCTTGTCTTAGTGTTGCTTCAACAAGTAACACTAAGAGAGTCTTTGTGAGATCAGTGTCACAACAAGCCGAAAATGAATTGATTCAGCCACTGAATAAAGGAAAGGGCAAAATGCATGAGATGCCCACACAAGTGTTTCAGGGAACTAGGCCCATACCTAAGGAAAAGGCCAAAGTCCCTGAACACAACAGGAATGTTGTTCAGCAGAGTAGACCCAGTGGAAGGGCAACTCATCTGAACAATATTCAGAGAGGTTGTCCAAGGTATGTTCAGCCTAGGCCAACTCCGCTGAGGAAACCTCAGCTGAACAGACCCATGGTCAACTTTCCTCAAAGGCAGAATAAAATAAGACAACCAAAACCCTTCATGCCAAAGGGTAATGGTCATAAATATGCCTTTCCTCAAAGACTCTTTCAAGTAGCACAAAGAACTCATAAGTTCAGGAGATTTGACAACTCTCCTGAAACTTACAGAGTCAACACTTTCACACACTTCTTCCCAAAGACATTTAAGGGAAAAAACAGTGTATGTAGATTCTAGAGGAAAACAACTTAGCCACCTTGAATCAATCAGGCTAATTAGGCAAGTTTGGGTTCCTAAAGGTACAGCTAACCTCTCAGGACCCAAAATGCAAAGGGTACCTTAAGCTTGATAATTACAGGTACCTATGGGCCACAAGAAGATGAGGAGTATGAGCAAAAAGTCAGCATGGTACCTTGACAGTGGATGTTCAAGGCACATGACTGGAAACAAAGATCTCCTCACTGAATTCACTGAGAAAGAAGGCCCAAATGTCACATTTGGAGACAGCTCACAAGCAACTACAAAAGGTTATGTTACCTTGATAATTTGTAATATCAAGGTATCCAATGTATCATATGTGGCTGGTCTCAAATATAACCTCCTAAGCATAAATCAGTTCTGTAATAAAGGATATAATGTTGAGTTCTCAAGTGAAAAATGCTTAATAAAAGATAAAACTCAACAAACCATACTGACTGGAACTAGGAGAGGTAATGTGTATTTTGCTGACTGGGACAAGTCTACTGATGCTGCATGTTTCATTTCCAAAAGCTCTAATGAACAAAGTGGGTTATGGCACAAAAGACTAAACCACCTGAACTTTAAATCAATGAACAAGCTTGCTAGAAATGCATTAGTTAAATGACTTCCTAATGAAGTTTTCATTAAAGAGCATGTTTGTAAACCATGCCAAGAAGGAAAACAGATTAAAGCTTTATTCAAAGGAAAACCAGTCATCTCTACTGAAAGGGTACTTCAACTTTTACACATGGACCTATTTGGACCAATTACCCCTACTAGCATAAATGGTATAAAATACACATTGGTTGTAGTAGATGACTTCTCAAGGTTCACATGGGTAGTATTTCTCCTTAATAAGAAGGAAACACAAGTAAAACTCCCTGAACTACTAAAGAGACAGTCTAATGAGAAAAGCCTCAATATAATCAAGATAAGATCTGATAAAGGCACTGAGTTCATTAATTCATACATCAATGAGTATTGCTCACAAAATGGAATAGCCCATGAAACCTCAGCAGCAAGAACCCCTCAGCATAATGGGGTAGCAGAAAGAAGAAATAGAACTCTCAAAGAAGCTGCTAGAACCTTAATTGCTGATTCAAATTTACCTAAGAGGTTTTAGGCTGAAGCTATAAACACTGCATGCTATGCTCAGAATAGATGTTTGATTACTAAGGGACAAGGCTAAACCCCTTATGAACTTTGGAAAGGAAGATTGCCTAAAGTATCTTACTTTCACATATTTGGTTGTAAGTGTTTCATTCACAACAATGGGAAAGAGTAGTTGAAAGCTTTTGATAGCAAAGCTGACGAAGTGATATTTCTTGGATATTCCCAAATTAGTAGAGCTTTCAGGTTCTACAACTGTAAAACCCTCATTGTGGAAGAAACACCCTATGTTGTGTTTGATGAATCTATCCTTGAGAACAGGAACAAGAACTTGGATACTGATGAAATCACACAAAGGACAACCAGACTGAGCTTAAAAGATAAGGATACCACATTCATAGATGTTGTCCAGGCCAATCCTCCTGAAATCTCTAGACTGGACAACAATCCTGAAGGCGATATTCCTGAGACAAATCCCACTGAAGGAAATGATGAACTGATTGATCCAATCCCAGTTCATAATCAGGTAACAACTACCAATGAAGAAGCAAGCCCTGCTGAGGTAGTTAATGGATCCAATATTCAAGGGGGAAACATAAATGTTGAAAATGCCAATGTCCTTGACATTGAGGACAACACCCCTGAATATGATCCTGAATTAGATCCTGCACTAATTTTCCTGAGTTTTATGATGCTAGTGACTCAACCTTAGTAGAGGACAACTCTACTGAAGGGATCAGAAAAAGAAGGACTTGGTTATCTTACCATCCTACTAATCTGATACTTGGTGATCCAAGTGTAGGAGTCAAAACTAGAAGGTTTTGTTGTTTCTTATCAGAACAGGAGCCTAAAGACATTGATGAAGCTCTTCAAGATGCCAACTGAATCACAGCAATGCAAGAAGAGCTGAACCAATTCACCAGGAATGATGTTTGGGAGCTGGTTGACAGACCATCACATCAAGATGTTATTGGAACTAAATGGGTATTCAAGAACAAGAAGAATGAAAATGATGTGATAGTTAGAAACAAGGCCAGACTAGTGGCCAAGGGCTATTGTCAATCAAAAGGCATTGACTATGATGAGACTTTTGCTCCAGTAGCAAGACTTGAGGCAATAAGGCTATTCCTAGCCTATGCTGCCCACAAAAGATTTAAAGTCTATCAAATGGATATCAAGAGTGCCTTCTTGAATGGAGTATTGAAGGAAGAAGTCTATGTTGAGCAACCACCTGGTTTTGAGATTGGAAACCAAGTTTACAGACTGAAGAAAGCTCTCTATGGACTCAAGCAAGCTCCAAGAGCTTGGTAAGATACACTGTCACAGTTTCTCTTGGATCATGGATTTGTCAAAGGAACTGTGGACAGAACTCTATTCAGAATCTGTGAAGGAAAAGAAATCTTGCTTGTCCAAATATATGTTGATGACATCATATTTGGATCCCCCAATGAGAAGCTATGTGAAAAGTTTTCAAAACTCATGCAAAACAAGTTTGAGATGTCAATGATGGGTATAATGAACTTCTTCTTGGGCTTACAAGTCAAGCAATCAAAAGAAGGAATCTTCATCAACCAAGCCAAGTACACTAGAGAGATTATCAAGAAATTTGGATGTGCTACTAGCAAGCCAGTAAGGATCCCAATGAACACTAATTGGAAGATGGATCCTGATGAGAGTGGTATTCCAACCAACTCTACTGAGTATAGAGGAATAATTGGTTCCCTCCTCTATCTCACTGCTAGCAGACCTGACATCACCTTTGCAGTAGGTGTATGTGCAAGGTTTCAAGCAAATCCTAAGAAAAGCCATCTAGAGGCTGCAAAGAGGATTTTGAGGTATCTCAAAGGCACTAAAAATCTAGGACTTTGGTACCCTGCTGATGACAACATTGAACTAACTGGCTACTCAGATGCTGATTATGGAGGTTGCAGAATTGATAGGAAGTCCACTTCAGGAACATGTCAATTCTTGGGAAACAAGCTCATCTCTTGGTTCTCAAAGAAGCAAAATACTGTGGCCACCTCCACTACTGAAGCTGAGTATGTTGCAGCTGGAAGTTGCTGTGCTCAAATTCTATGGTTGAGACAACAACTAAGGGACTACAATGTCAACTCTACTGAAGTGCCAATCTTCTGTGATAACAACAGTGCAATTGCAAGTTCTCAAAATCCAGTGCTGCACACAAGATGCAAACATGTGGATATCAAGCATCACTTCATTTGAGACCATGTGGAGAAGAAGGACATCAAATTGGTGAAAATCCACACGGATCACCAAAAAGCTGATATTTTGACAAAGCCACTTGCAGAAGCAGGATTCTTGGAATTATCAGCAGAATTGGGACTTCTTGATCCAGAGAAGTTGGACAAGTAAGTCTAGTGGAGTTAATTAGTCAAGGGGGAACTGAAAGTAGTTCTCAGCAGACTTGGTCAAGTCTACTGAAATTCAGAAGAATTGTCCTCAATCTCTTCAGAGAAGCTGAGCAGGACACTTGTCCACAACTATTCAGGACACATGTCCACAATAATTCAGGACACTTGTCCATAAAAGTTCAGGACACTTGTCTATGACATTTCAGGACACTTGTCCATGTGGGGTCAGATAAGTTGTCTAGGCTATCAAACCAAATCTTGGTCTGATAAGCATCTATTTTGGGTAATCATAGCCTATTTTGATGGCTGTCCCATTCCTCTTAAATCCATCACCTTTACAAAGATTTAATTTGTCCCCTACCCAAAAAGTCACCTTCAATGCATTAAATGCCAAGATTTAACTTTTGTTTGCATTAAACATTTCAATCCATGATCTATCTTGAAAACCCCACAGCCTTTAACTAATATTAACTCCTTCCCACGTTTGAATAAAAACAGTTTCCAACACTGTTCCATTGGTTATTGACCGTTGGATCAAGTTCTGGCCAACTCCCCTAAACTCAATCCTGGTCGTTCAAACTTGATTTCCTCATTTGTAAACCCTTGAATTGCCTTAAGACTTACCTACTCAATGTCATACATTTCTTTTGGAATATACTCCAAGTCTTAAGAAGCCCACAACTTCATCTCTTACCCACGCACTCAAAAACTCTCTTGAAACCCTAACTTTCATCTTCTCAAGCCTTTCAAAGTTTCTTACTGTCTATCCATGGCACCCAAAGCTAGACCAGAAATGATGGTTGATTTCTCAAACAAGGCTCTTGATCTTGATTTTGCATATCTCAGCAACAAAAATAACCTCATTTTTTAGCCAGTAGTATCTTTTGAAAGTGAAGATCTTGAGGTTATTCCCACTCTGAGACGGCTGAGGAGAGCTGGACTTCAAAAGTTTATGGAAGAAAAGCCTAGTTAATGCCTTGAGAGCTACATGGCAGAGTTCTTTGCCTTTCTCAAATGGAGAGGCAAACCAGCAGATGGTGAAATGGCAACAAGGCTGTCATATGTTGCTGAAGGAGAGGAGGAGGAGAGATTCCATAGAGTAAAGTTCACTTAAGAAGATTTAGAAGAAGCCTTTGGATTGCCTTCAGAGGGAAGGAATCCAGAACTCTATGGTAATGGGCATGAGGAGGAAATTGCTCAAGACTGGCTGCTAGTTCGAGGTCCCATCTCCTCAACTCAACATAAGAGAACTCTCAAGCCTAAATTCCTCAATCTATTTGAGGTGGTAACAAAGAGTTTGTTAAGCAACACTAGGAGTCTAGAACAAGTGAGTTCTCCCAGAATCAGAGTTATGGCTGCAGTGATTGATGTAAGTGACAAGGGAATCCAATTCAATTGGAGGGAATTCATCTTAAATGAAATGATGAAGGAGAAGGCAAAATTCAAAGTGAGAGTCCACAACAAGGTGGTGTTGGAAGTAAAACTCAAATATTGTACAAGGGCAAGCTTGTTGATTGAGAAGTTTTCACATTACACTGAGATGCAAACATTTGCAAAACCTCTCCCAGCCCAGAAAATCATGTTCAGGAAGCTTAGCAAGAAGACTGAACAAATGAGATTGCTACTGACCAAACCTGCTGAAGCTGAGGTTGAAAAGAAGCCCAAGTTGAAAAAGAGGACTAAAGCAAGGGCTGTCAAGACAAAGAAATTGTCTCAAATTCCCTTAGAGGAAAATTCAGGAGCATCAACTGATATTGATGAAGTATCTGAAGAAGGTGTTCAAGTGCCTTCAGATTCAGGAGAAATTAGGGACAAGTTCCCTATGGTGGTAAAGAAGAAGAAGGGTGAGAAGAGGATCAGGGAAGATGTCCCTAATGAGAAAGGAAGTGGGAGCAGTAGGGCTAGCAAAAGAAGGGCCAAGCCTACTGAAAAGTTGTTGGAACTTCAGGAGGAAAAGACTTTGCAAATTGCTCTAAGGGAGAGCAGAGCTGAAAGCAAAACCAAGTCTAAGTCCAGAACCAACTCCTCTGGTTCTGGTACTCCAGAATCCAAAGTCCTTGAGCCCAACTCCACTAATACCCACAAAACCCCTGAAAACCAACCTATCACCCCCTTGAACCTAACCAAGAGGTATTCCCCAGAAGGAGCTGCAAATAGAGGTCCAATAGATGTGCTAGCTGGCCTTGCAGTAGATGAGACAAGACTCCAATCCCCACTTGACTCATCCATGCTCAATTATTCAAAACTCTTAGAAGCTGCACTCCTAGAACCAACCCCACTGAGCAAAGCCACTTCAGATCCATTGCTCTCAAAAGCAACTGAAGCAACTATTGCAGCACCCAACCCTTCTAAAGCCAACCCTTCTGAACCCAATCCTTCTGAAACCAACCCTCAAGCCAACCTTCCTGAACCCAGAGCCAACTCCCCTATAACCCAAAGTCCCCATTCCAGTGGATATGAGGAGGAGTATACTTATGAAAGTATGCTCAGAGGTGGAGCAAGTGCTACGGTGGATAGTTTGTACCCTCAATTTGCTAAATTTCCAAGATTGCAACAACAATTCCATGCCTTGAGAACCTTAGTGGATGTGAAGGAGAAGACAAGATTGAAGAGAGCAGGCTGCTACATTTTATTGGAGTAATGAAGACAAGATTCCTCACTGATGAGAAAGTGTTTGCAAAATTAGTAGCTGTTAAAATTGCTGAAGAGAAGGAGAGAATTGCTCAAGGAATAAAGCATCCTGAGAGCAGTTCCAATGATGATGACAACAAAGATGATCCCTCAAACCCCTCAAACCCAAATCCTCATGAATCCAACCAACCTTCAACCCCTCTCTTAACCTATCATATGAACGGTTCTGTTTCATTAGAAGTGTTGACCAAAGCTGGTGACACAGCCAAAGATGCATCAGCCAATGAAGGTTCTTCTGAACCCAAGGCACAACTTACTGATGTTGAGGCTCCCATTTTAGAAGCTGGTTTGGTTAAGGCCTCATCAGTGTCAGGAGAGTTAGACACTGACCAGCCCTTAATCATTCAGGATGACATAGTGGCTTTAGAGCCAAGCACTGTGATCTCCCAACAACTGCCTTCTAAAACCCTGTTGAGAATGGAGAAGTTGCAGGTTTAGGAGAAGGAGTTGAAAAGGATGCTATAGTAGAAAAATCAAAGGGAGGAGTAGATGAGAGAGATGTTGTGATCACTAAGGTAGTAAGGGTACCAACAAATGAGGGTGGAATAAGTGAGGAGGGGTAGGTTATTCTTGAAGTCAAATCTGAACTTCAAGAAACCCTTGAGGAGAGGAGGCCTGGCCCTGAATGTGAGGACATTTTAAATGAAGGGAGAAAAGAAATAGTTGAAAATGAGAAGAAGACTGCTGATGTATCAGAGTCTTGTGAAAATGAAATTGAGGGTGATGAGTGTTTATTTTCTGACAAATTTGATTTCTCTGATCTTGCAGGTGTAACACTTGACCAAATTTTTGCTGATGAGTTTCTTACAGATGCCCCTATCCATGTTGACTCAAACTCAGCTCAAGCTATTCTAGGGAAGCAGTCAGCAAAGTTGGACTCTTTGGTCCATCAAGTAGAAACAGCCTATGCTGAGACTTCAGGAGCCTTGGATGAGCAAAGTAGAACTTTGGCATCTGTAGAGATGAGATTGACAGGCTCTGAAGAGGTGGTGTTACCTACCATTGAGGCCAGAATCAGTGGAGTTGAATCTGGTTTGCAAACCATCTCCACTGAAGTCCAGAAGGCCAAATCCAGCATGGAATTCATTGCAAAAGATGTCAAAAAGGAACAAAAATTTCTTAGAGATAACCACAACAAAAATGTGAAGGCCCCGAAATTGGTTGTCAAGCAAGTAATTGGCAAGTAGACTGCTATTCAAAGGAAGAGAGCAGAGGAAATGAGTCTGGCTATGGTGAAAGCAGCTTCAGAAAAGTTTACTCAAGAGGTCATGGCCAAGATTGCTGAAAGTGCAGTGGCCAACCTCACTGACTTCCTTAGGGCTAATCTTGATGCATCCCTCAAGTCAACCATGGAAGAAGTTGTTGCACAGAAAATGAAGTCTGTTCTTGCTTTCTTAAACTTGAGCAGTGACAGGATGCAAAACATCCATGATGAAAATGTCTACTTGCTTGAGGAAATGAAATCCCTGATCCTGGCCCAGTCCGTGATGGAAACTACTATGAGTGAGCTCAAACCTCAATGTTATTTATGCTGCCAAAAAGGGGGAAAGGGAAAGAGCAAGGGCTAAAGGTGCCTTGACCATTGGAGAAGGAAGCTTGAAGACAAAGGATAAGGAGCCTGAAGACAAAGGGAAAGGCAAGGCAGTTCAAAATCTGGAGGATTTGGATGAAGATGAGCAACTAGCAATTGCTTTAAAGAATTCAGTAGCATCAGCACAAGAAGAAGGAGCCAGATTGCAGCAAAGGCCTGGAGAAGAGATGTCCGATTTGGACAAGGTTGCTGAAGGAGGAGTCCAAACAAGAGGGCGGATCAAGAAGGCAAAGGGAAAGAAGAGGAAAGCTAAAACATTCACAGACTTTCCCAACAGCCTTGAACTCCCTGCTGAGTTCAGGATTGAAGAAGAAGTGCCCGCCTCCAAGAAAGGCAAAACTGCTGAAAAGAACAAAGCTGCTGAACAGATCAAGACTGCTGATGAAGCCAAATCTGCTGAGATTGACAAAAGCACTGAAACCAAGTCTACTGAAAGCCCCAAGATTTCTCAAGAAAATGTTGAAGTGTTGTGGAAGGATGCAGAACCCAAGATTTCTCAAGAAAATGCAGAACCCAAGAAAAGGACAAAAGTGCTGGCTAATGATCCATCCAAGTTGTTTGTGGAAGGATATGGAAAAGATCGTAAAACTCAGCAAAAGTTGGCTATTGTTGGTCCCTGAACGAGTAGTGAATGGGATTAAAGTCTAGAGGGGAGGGGTGAATAGACTTTAAAACTTTTTCAAACAGAGTTGGGAACCTCTCCTGATTGCTATGTCAACTGGACTGCAAGTCTGCTGGTCCAGATGACTATAGTGATCTGACTGAAGAGGTTATGTGCGGAAATGAGGTGGCCCTGGTTTAGACTCGTTCTTGTAACTTGTTTTACTTTGAGAAATTACTCAGCTGATGCTGGTTTGAAAGTTATGGCCCTTTTTGAAGAGTGTTGAAATCACAGTATGCACTATATAATAATGAATGTAAAAGCAGAAATGTAAAGTGCAGAAAGTAAATAACACCGGATTTATAGTGGTTCGGATATACGATCCTACGTCCACTCTCACGTCCTAACGTGATGTTTAATCCCTTTAATTTCCACAAATTACAAGGGTCTTGTCCTTTGTAGTCCCAAGGTTAGGACTTTGAGATCTGAGCCGTCCTAACAGCTGCGGTCTCCACAAGTGATTGTAAGCACTTGCACTTTGAGGGGTTTCAAAAACTTAAACCTTTCGGTGAGGGTTTGGGGTTTTTGAGATGTATCCAACTAATGGTTCAAGCTTATAATTTGCTTAACCACTATGCCTAAAACAACTGATATACAATATGAATAAGTTTCAGGTTCTTAAGGGTTGGATAAGAAGCACTTAAGAGCTATGGATAATCTAATGGATTTCAGGCTCTTTGAGAATTCTTAGAACAGTGTGGCTTTTTGCTTGATGGCTTGCTTAGCTTGTGAATTCTCTCTTGTGTATGCTTCTGTGTTCATCCTCTTGTATTTATAATGGAGATTGAGTGTAACTAGCCGTTGGAGTTGACTAGCCGTTTGAGCAATCTTCCCATAATAGCTTGATTCCTTGATTCCAGCCGCTTGATTGCTTCAATCCTGGGATCATGTCAATCTTCTAAATAAGGTAGGTCTTCGTTTGAATTGCAAGATGACTTGGGAATCAGCCGAGTCCTGGAAGAGCACATAGTCTTCTGATTTGTACTTCTAGTCTTCTGACTGCTCTTCTGGCCTTAGGTCTTCTGTCTTCTGATATCAGACGAGTACTACTCTTCTGATCTGGAAATTCTTTGTAATGCTTTAGGCCATCTTTAATCTGGGACTCCATCAGATAAGTAGGTATACAAGCACCTTAACATATCTGGTCTTCAAGGATCTTCTAGTCTTCATGTCTTCTACTCTTCTCATCTTGAGGATAGGCATGTAAGCCATGACTGTGCTGATCAGCTGTTATCAATACAGTTGATCACACAAGACTAGTCTAAGCTGTTCTATACAAGTCAGCTGATCCTATTAAATTTATAAACTCTAAGTGTTTTGGCCATCAAAACTATTCTAACATCAAGTGGGGCTTAGGGTGAATTTATATCCCAACAATTTCCCCCTTTTTGATGAAGCCAAAACTATATATATGATAAATGCTCTTAATAAGATAAGATAGGAGTTTATAAACTTCATAAAAACTGAAGTATCTGATGAAGACAATGAGAGTTTGTCTTGAAAGCACAGAGAACTAAACTTGAATATATATAACTTTTACATATTACAAGTAATAGTTTCTTAAAGCTTTGAAAGTGGTCTTCATCAGGTCTTCTGATCTTCAGATGCGGAAGGCAAGGTACAGACGAGATCGAACTTCTTCCATGTGCTGCAGGTCTGTAACATTCTCCTCTTCATAGATCTTCTCTAGGATCCTTTTGACTTCAATGAAGTCTGTTCTTCCAGAATCCAGTTTGGGAGGATCCCATTTGGGTTCTTCAGGAGTTAAAATTCTACAGTTGTCAAGTTCTTTGGCTGTCTTGACTACTTCTTTCCAGAACTCTGGATCTTCAATGTTCATGAATTGATTGAACTGGAAGAATTCATCTTCATAGGTTGGGAGAGGGCCAAATTTTCTTACAATGTGGTGTTGGATTTGCCATTTCTTCTTCAGAGGGTACCACCTTGGTAGCTCATCTTGAAGGGCTAGATAGTCCACATAGTTGCTGTCAAACACCAGAACTTTATCTTTCTGTGCCAGAGCATTTTCTTTCAGTGCTTTCTCCTTGAGAGCTTTCCTGAGTTTGGCTATCTTCCTGTCAAATTTGGCTTTGACTGCCTTCGCATCTTTTTGCTTCTTTTGTTTAAGCTCTTGAGCTTCAAGCTCTTTTCTTTTCTTCAACTCTAAAGCCTCTTTCTCTTCTGCAGTAGGCTCTGCTGGAGTTGACTTCTGAGCTTGCTCATCTGCTAGCTCATCTGCCTTCCTTTTCCTAGTCATTCTTTTCTCGGAAACTTGTTCTGTAGAGGCAGTGATCTGCAGACTTTTGGCAGTTGCTTGAGTGGGAGCTTGGATGTCTTCTTGAGCAATTTCTTTGCCTTTGCCTTTCTTGCTCTTGATTTTGCTTGATAAACCACCCAAGGTTTCATTCAGCTCATCTTGAGATACTACCATTACAGCTTGTTGTGCAGTAGTCTTCTCAAGAGCTTTTATCAATACATCTTCCCCCTTTTTGGCTTCAACAAGCGCAGCCGCAAAAGGCTTCATGGCATTCCGAATCTCCACTCTAAGAGTTTGTTGAAGGGCCATGGCGTTGACTTTGCCAACATGAGTCAGATGTGTGATGCTATGGTCTAGAATCTGAGCATTAGAGTTGGAGGAGGAGACAGCTTCTAGTTTAGCTGTAATTGCTTCCAATTTGGATGCTGTCTCCTGCAGCTGAAGCTGAAGTTTGTCATTCTCTGCTGTAGCTGATTGGAGAAGAGCTCGACCTTCAGTAGCTCTTGCCTCAGCATCTTCAATTCTTTGCTTGTAGGTGTTTTCCATGCGGTTGACCTCATTGGTGTAGAGATCAGCAAACCTGGTGGAATGTTCACATGCCATCTTCAGAATGCTGGTCAGATACTCACTTATCTGATCGTGAAGAGATTCTCCAAACTTGTCTTCAATGTCAATGATCTGGTTATGAAGACGAGTTCTCTGCTCCTTGACTGCCTTTTCAACATATCTTCCAAGCTGTAGGCCTAAACCCTTTTCAAAGTGTAGGTCTATAGCAGTCTTGACCTGTGAGCATATGTCTGCTGTATAGTCAGCTGTTGGAGTAGAAGTTGAGGCTGTTCCTTGAGGCTTTGGATGGACTGTCAGGGCTTTGCCTCTTTCTTCAGCTGAAAGGTACTCTTCATTGAGAAATGAGGTAGTGGCTTTAACCAGGTGAGACATGATGGTGTCTCCTTTGTCAATGAAGTGAGGTAGAGTATCCTTAGGCATGAAGTGATCAGGAATAGTGATTACTTCTCTTTCATTCTCGGTTAAGTCAGCTGGTTCAGCTGAGTCTTCTGCAGGAACGGACGCAGCTGAGTCATTCACTTTTGCTGTGCCAGCTGCCTGATGATCTGATATGTCTTCTGGGATAGAGGTATCAGTAGGTTGAATACCTAGAATTCTGTGGCATACTGCTGTAAAGGCTTCCTCGGGCAGCAGTTGAGTGAAAGATGTAACTTGAGCAACTTCTTTTTCCTCCATTTCCCAGTCGAGGAAATTAGCTTTTCCTCCCATTCCTTCCATGACTTCAATAAGGTCATCCACATCATCTCTCCTGAGTTCAATCCAGGTGCAGATTCTGAGAATTTGTTCGAACTGAACTGATTCCTCATCAATACCAGGAATAGTAGACTTGAGCAGATTTCCTATCTTCATCCTCATTATCTTCTCCCTTGTGCACATAGGATAATGGACCATTCTGGATTGAGGTTGAGAGGGACCAGCTGGAGCAAGGTCTGCTGGTGCCATGTCTTCTGGAACAGAGGAAACAATGATGGTAGGAGGTTGAGTATTTGGGGTAGGTTCCTCAGCTGTGTGAGTATCAGCAGGGATTTGGGAAGTGATATGTTCTTGATCTTCAGTGATTTGTTCATCGGCAGGGATTTGGGTCTGCTGGTCTGGTATAGTGTCTTCATTAAGATCAGTAGAGGTTTGATCCTGTAGATCTTGGACATCAGCAGGGATAGGCAATATAGATTCAGGGGTTGAAGTAGGTTGAGCTTGTTCCTCTGCTGTGTGAGTATCAGCAGGGATTTGGATATCAGTGTTTGAGTGATCAGATGGGTTGGAGTCATCAGAAGGGTTGAAGGATGCAATCGGGGCTATCAACATGGGAGTAGGAAGCCTCGATTTCTTGGACTTTTTGTTGGAAGAAGAATTATTCTTCTTTCTCTTCTGACCCTTTGATAATTTAGAAGGAGTAAAAGAGGGAGAGGGTTTAGAGGTACCTGCCTTCTTCAAGGGAGAGGCAGTGGGAGTGGCATCTGAATCAGATGGGGAGATGAGCCCAGATCTGATTAGATATCGTCTTTGTGCTAAGGTCTGATTGTCATCATCATCATCATCCTCAGCAACCTTCTTCTGAGCCTCTTCTTTGGTTGGCTCCTCTTCTTCTTCAGCAGAGTCATGATCAGACTCTTGTGCTGCCTGCTCAGCCAACAGCTTCCTCTTTTCTTCTTTTAACCTTTCTGCCTCAGCAAGAGCTTCCTTTCTCAAATAATATTTGGAGATGTGAAAGGTCTTATGAGGTCCCATCTTGTACTTCTTTGGGAGAACATCTGGAAGGATGATGCTTAGCTTGTTGACGAAGCTGACTGTGGCTGCTACCTTCCATACCTTTGATTGTAAGTCCAAAGTGACTTTCTTTGCCTCAAGAGCAATTCTTTCTAAGAATAGTCCTTGCCAGTCTCCATCGATCTGATCCCAGATTGCAGCCATTACTCGAACCTTTAAAGTAGTAACAGCATCATGACTGAATGTGTTACCAAGTAACATCTTCCCTGCAATATCCAACAAGGTTTGGAATTTTGGTTCAAGTTGGGATTTCTTTAGCCCAGTTGCATCAGTAGCCTTGATTCTTCCACCTATAAACATCTCCATATACTCCTTTTCTCTATTCATGATGTAGTTGGAGATATTTATTTTCCCCCTTGACAGGCCAAACAATTCCTGAAGAATTTCCCTTGTAACCTTGACTTTGTGTCCATTCATGACACTTTCAACATGAGAGCCCTTCATCACGGCGTTTGCATAGAATGTCAGAACGTCTTGTTCATAGACATTAGTTGGAGCTGCTTCCAGAAAGTCTCGGAGTTTAAGATTGACGCACCGAAGCAATATTTCCTTGTTCTCATCTGAGTGTTTGCCTTTGAAAAACAGAGCATTCTCCGTAAAAATCTTCCCTTCCTTGGACCACTTTGCAGCATCCAAGGTGCCAGTATTCTTGGTCTTCTCGTCGTAAATTTCAATGATTGCCATAGTAGATTCTGAGTGTTAGGGTTTGAAGGCTTGAAAGAAATTTGCAGAACGAGAGAGAGTAATGTGATTAATTGAGTAATATGAGCGACAGGGTTTGGAAGAGTTTTTAGGGGTGTGGATATATATACTCCAGAAAATTTGATCTAACGGTCAGATTTGCGTTTGAATTTGGAGTAGAGCCCAAGATTTCCTTCTTTGATTTCTTAAATTTGCCGGCTGGTTATGCCATTTGGCAATTGTTGATTTGCTGGCAATATGGTACTTGAGTATTAATGACATCATTACCAAAAATAGCCGTTGAGACTAATTTATGGTAAGAATTGATCATCAAGGCCGTTTTCTATAAGAAAATTGCATTCCTTATATAAGCCAATTTGTTTAATTACATTCAGGAATAAATCTAGAATGAATTACATGATCAAGACTAGTCATTATACTCTAAATTTGTGTGATTCGGTCAGCAGAGTGATGTCTTCTGATGTTGTCAAGATGTCTGCTGATTGTCTTTGAAAAGTCTTCTGGTCAGCTGAGTTGGTCTTCTGATCAGCTGAGTAGAGGAAACTGTGTTTGCTCTCATGATCCAACCTGGATGGATCCTTCCAGCTTTATTGTGAGTGATGATCCAACCTGGTTTGATGGATCTTTCAGCTCCTTCTTTAAATCAAGTGGAGCTAGTTTAGACATAGTCCCACTGATTTAAATGTTCCTCACCATCGGATGTTCCTCATCATCAGATGGGATGTAGCATCTAATGTGCTCTTGTTGAATTTCTTCGCTTCTCTAGAAGGGGAAGGAAGGTTGAGGGGTGCTTCAATGGAGTTGAAGAGAGGGCCATGGACTCAGCCTTCATGTTCTGTTTAGACACAGTAGCTTTGCAAAATAAGCTTTCCATGTAGAACTTCCTTCTGGAGAAGAAGCTCTGCTTGCTTGCTACTTTGTCCCCTGCATCTCTTCCTCCTTTAGCTTTCAACAAGAACGTCTCTTCTTCCTTTAGCTTTCATGAACATACTCATGTTGAGTAAGCCATGGATCTGGATCTGCATCATCTTCATTTTCTGGACAAATCTTCATCTCCTTCACCCAAGATTTTGGTTGAAGAATGATCTCCATTCCATCTCTTCTTTCAATTGTCTCCATACCTGAAATAAGAAAAGTGTTAGATGTTTTGTGTTCTTAGGTGTTCTCATAACTTCTCCTTTTATAGGGGTAGAAATGAGGTCATGGAGAGAAAGATGTCAAAACTATAGAGGTGATAGGTCTGAATTCTGAAAAGTGATTTCTTAAGATCAGCAGTGAATTTCTTGATCCAAGGGTGCACATTTAAAGATATTCAGACTTATCTAATGGAATGCAGAAATTATAAATTTTGACCATGAGTTATTTGAAATCCGTACTGTGCATGCATACTGTTGAGTCTGTGAGGATGGTGTATTAATCCAGCCAAATATGACTCAGTGGTATACTGTATTTATGTATATGAATAAAGTATTTTATGAAGAATAGTTTATTAATATACATAGTTATACATTGCTTAGTTGTAAAGAGATCAAATAACTTTGTTCAAGTCTGCTATATATGTATATGTATACTATGTAATGCAGATGTTAGAGTATTTCATCAAGGATTCTTAAGGTATCATTGATTCCCCCTTGATTAGATAACTCTAAGTTTTCCCTCAGCTCTATCTGTCTTCATTGGGAAAGAACTTACCTGAAGATGAGGGTGTCTATTCACCTCATCTGATTCTCCTAGTCTGCTGCACTTGGGTCAGCTGAGGTTTTCAGCTGTTCTCTCCTTCTTCATGTGCTTGGGTCCAGGAGTCCTAAGCTGTAACATAAGGTTTTGAACCTTTCTTCAGCTAGGGGCTTAGTCAAGATGTCTGCTCTTTGGATATCTGTGTGAATTTTCTCCATCTTGATGTCCTTCTTTTCAAGGTGATCTCTTATGAAGTGGTGTCTAATGTCAACATGCTTGCACCTTGTGTGGAGGACTGGATTTTGAGTGATGGCAATGGCACTGCTGCTATCACAATAAATAGGGACTTCTCTTGCCTCTACATTGTAATCCTTGAGTTGTTGAACTAGCCAGAGCAGCTGACTACAACAACTACCAGCTGCCATGTATTCTGCTTCAGTGGTGGAGGTTGCAACTGAGGTTTGCTTCTTAGAGAACCATGATATCAGCTTGTTTCCTAGAAATTGACAGGTTCCTGATGTGGACTTCCTATCAATTCTGCATCCTCCATAGTCTGAGTCAGAATAGCCACTCAATTCTAGATTGTCATCAGCAGGGTACCATAGTCCTAGGTTGACTGATCCTTTTAGGTACTTGAGAATCTTCCTTGCTGCTTCTAGATGACTTTGCTTTGGGTTTGCTTGAAACCTAGCACATACTCCTACAGCAAATGTTATGTCTGGTCTGCTGGCTGTAAGATATAGTAAAGATCCAATCAGTGCTCTATATTCAGCTTGATCAACTGCCTGTCCAGACTCATCTGGTTCCATTTTGAAAGATGTCATCATTGGAATCCTTGCAGTCTTGCTTTGTAGAGCTTTGAATCTTTCTAGCAGACTCTTGGTATACTTGGACTGGTTGATGAAGATCCCTTCTGGACTCTGCTTGACTTGAAGTCCTAGGAAATAATTCATCTCACCCATCATGCTCATTTCGAATTTTCCTTGCATAAGTTCAGAGAACTTCTTGCACATTTCTTGATTGGGTGATCCAAATATGATGTCATCTACATATATTTGTACCATTAAAATGTCTTCTCCTTCTTGTATTCTGAAGAGAGTTCTATCAACTTTGCCTTTTGTATATCCATTGTCAAGTAGGAATTGTGACAATGTGTCATACCAAGCTCTAGGGGCTTGTTTTAGACCATAGAGAGCCTTCTTCAGTCGATATACTTGATCACCTTTTTCAAATCCTGGAGGCTGCTCTACATATACTTCTTCTATCAGAATACCATTTAGAAAAGCACTCTTGACATCCATTTGATATACCTTGCAGCCCATATATGATGCATAAGCTAGAAATAGTCGAATGGCTTCTAATCTGGCTACTGGTGCAAAAGTTTCATCATAGTCAATCCCTTCAGATTGTGAGTATCCTTTTGCAACTAGTCTTGCCTTATTTCTAGTTATCACATCATTTTCGTCCTTCTTGTTCTTGAATATCCACTTTGTTCCTACTACATTGTGGTTTTCAGGACGATCTACCAATTCCCAGACTTCATTTCTTTCGAATTGGTTTAGTTCTTCTTGCATAGCAGTGATCCAATTGCTATCTGTCATTGCTTCTTCTATGTCAACTGGTTCAATGTTGGAGAGGAAAGCACACCAGCAGAACATAGATGATTGAGAATTATGATTCAGTTGTCTTCTTGTCTTGACACCTGATTCTGCTCCTCCTAATATGAGGTTTGATGGATGGTTGTTCCTCCATGTATGCCTCACTGGAGTATCTGCATTGGATGAGTTTGGATCCTCATCTGATCTAGTGCCATCAGGAGGGTTGACTTGATTAGGTCGATCATCTTCTGTATCTTGAGTGTCAAAGAGATCATTCCCCCTGGCATTTGGAATTGATGCATCTTGATTCTGGTCAGCTTGTCCTGCTTGAGTTTGAGATCTAGTGACAGGTCTATGAGGCTTATCTTCCTCTGGTTCTTCAGGGAATGGTTCATTGACTTCAATAAATTCATCAGACCTCTTCTTGATCACTAGTTTCTTCATCTGTTCTGTAGCTGAGGTTGTTTCTACTGCATTCTTTTCACAAGATTCATCAAAAACAACATGAGGTGTTTCTTCCACAAGAAGGGTTCGTTTGTTGAGTACTCTAAATGCTTTGCTAGTTGAGGAGTATCCTAAGAATATGCCCTCATCTGCTTTGGCATCAAAAGCATTCAACTTACTCTTCCCATTGTTGTGAATGAAACACTTACAACCAAATATATGAAAGTAAGATACTCTAGGTTTTCTTCCTTTCCACAGTTCATATGGGGTTTTCTCATGTATTTTATGAATACCTGACCTGTTTTGAGTGTGACAAGCTGTGTTGATGGCTTCTGCCCATAGCTTCTTGGGAGTAGAGAATTCAGCAAGGAGTGTTCTGGCAGCTTCTTTGAGTGTTCTGACTCTTCTTTCAGCTACACCATTCTGTTGTGGTGTTCTTGCTGCACTTGTCTCGTGCTGAATACCATTTGAAGTACAATAGGCAATTATATAAGAGTTAATAAATTCAGTGCCTTTGTCACTTCTAATTTTCACAATTGGTTCTCCTTTCTCTACTTGGATCCTCTTCAATAGTTCAGGGAGCTTCTGCTGTGTTTCAGTCTTCTTGTATAGGAAGATAACCCAAGTAAACTTGGAATAATCATCTACAACAATAAGAGTGTACTTCCTTCCTGTTAGAGTGGTTGGAGTGATTGGTCCAAAGAGATCCATGTGAAGCAATTCAAGAACTCTGCTGGTTGATGCTGTCTTCTTGGTCTTGAAGGAGACCTTTGTTTGCTTTCCTTGTTGACATGCATCACAAACCTGATCTTTACAGTAGAGTTCATTAGGCAGACCATCAACTAAGGATTCCCTTGCTAACTTGTTCATAGTCTTAAAGTTCAGATGGCTAAGACGTTTGTGCCATAGCCAGCTGACATCTTTAGGGCTCTTCACAAGCAGGCATGTATCCTTAGGACAGCTGTTCCAATTTGCAAGATACATACTTCCCTTTCTAGATCCTGTTAGAAGGTTTTGTTTTGTTCTTTTATCACTTATGAGACATTCATCTTTAGAGAATTTAACTGAATAACCAGTGTCACAAAAGTGAGAAACAAATAATAAATTAAACTTAAGACCTTCTACATATGATACGTCATGTACCTCAATGTCACCATTTCTAAGGGTGCCATATCCTTTTGTGTTACCGTGCGCGTTATCACCAAAGAAAACTTTTGGACCTTTCTTCTCTATGTAGTTGATCAGCAGGGCTTTGGTTCCTGTCATGTGAGTTGAGCATCCACTATCTATGTACCAAATTTCTCCTGCTAGACCTCCTCTTCTGTATAGGTCCCTCCTTTCCTGCAAGAAAAGTTAAATTTTAGGTACCCATTTTGTTTTGGGTCCTTGGGTGTTAGTACTACCCTTGGGAACCCACATATACATTGGTCGTTTAAACAACCTTGAACATTTGAGTTGTTTCCCTCGGGCATCACAGAACCAAATCTTACCAGTCAGCACCTTGGACTGATCTGATTTGTTCTTGGTGTCAGCAGAGTAGTAGTCAAATGGTTTCCCTTTATAGGAGTGTACATACATGATCTTTTGACTAGTTACATTCGGCCTGGGTGCATTAGCTGGTCGATGCACACGATTATATGGACCATACTCTTCTGTTCTCACAATATCATAAGAGATAGGGGGTGCAAAGAGAACAGATTTGTTTGAAGAAGATTTCTTCTTCTTGGCTGGAGCAGTATACAGCTGAGACTGTCTCAGCCGAGATGGTCTAGGCTGTTTGCTGTTCCTCTGTACAGGCTTGGGGTTAGCTTGTCCTTTACCATTTTTGGTTTTGGGATAGTTAGCCTTAGCTGGTACAGATGCCTTTTGGTTCATATTGAGTTCATTGTGTTTAGAACACTCACCCTGTTCATGTGTCTGAGTAGTGCACTGGTTAGGTGTACTACCCCCAGCTGGAGAGGATGTTGATGGATTAAGTTCATAACCTAAACCCATCTTATTGCCACTTGATCTATAATATTCAGAGATACTTTCAATAGTAGTCGAAGCTTTATTGAATTCTGATATTTTTCGATCTAGGCATTCCTTCTCCTTTTCTAAGAGCTTATGTGTTTGGAAGAGATCATCGAACTTAGACTGAAGTATACGAAATTCTTTGGTTTCTAAGGCTTGAGTTTCTAACATCCCCTCATACAACTGAGTTGTTGTGGTATTTTCTTCCTTAAGAAGTTCCACTTCTTTGGTCAACCTTTCATTCATGGTGACTAACTCAGGGGTGTTATCAAACTTTACCTTTTTCAACCTAGCAATTTCTTTCCTTAAATCCTTATTCTCCTCTTCCACTTCTATAAAGGCTCTAGTGGCAATATCCAGATCACCTTTTACCTTTCTTAAAGATTGATAATAGGTGTCTTCTGATTCGCCTTCAGATGAGTTTATGTCATCTGTTTGTGAGAAAATAGGTGAATGGAAAGTAGTAGTATAAGAGTTTACCTCATTTTCTCCTATGGCCATCATAGCTAGATCGTCTGAATCATCTGAAAAGATTTGATCGTCTGGTGATGTAGGAAGTTCATCACTTTGATATTCAGATTCTTCAGTCACCATTGCCTTTTTGTCTGAGGTTCTTCTTGGCCTTCTTTCTTTCTTGTCATCCAAATCCAGCTCAGGACATTCATAGACATAGTGTCCTGGTTTGCCACAGTTGAAGCAAGATCCAGGTTTCTGATTTGAGTTGCCTCTCCTTGGAGGAGTGGCATCTCTTCTTCTAGATCCTCGGCTGTCAGATGACTCCACATCCTTTCTAGGATGTCTTTCTGGTGTTCTTTCTCTGGAACCTCTGGAGGGTGAACTTGCTCTTCTATCTTTGTAGTTTCTATAGAATTTTCTATATTTACTGTTGAGGGTGTTCATCCTTTCAAATCTTTTGATCATAAGAGCCATTTGCTCTTTCAGGCTCATGTCTGATCCTTCACAGTCTTCTGTTTTTAGAGAGGTCTTGCCAGATGAGGTGCTTGCAGCTTTTGTATTGGCTGCCTTGAAGGCTACAGTCTTGGAGGTGGATGGGGTTGCAGTTGGCTCATCACTTCCTGAGTTCTCTTCTCTTTCAAGATCATATTCATGGGCTGTCAGGTTCTGAAATAGAGTTTGTGCAGATCACTTCTTGATATCTTGAGTATCTTTGATGATGGTCTTCTTGAGTCTCCATTTCTTGGTTAGAGAATCTAAGATCTTTAGATTTTTCTCTCTATTTGTGTATTTCTTGCCCAGAGATTCTATCTCATTGATGATCTTGGTAAATCTGTTGTCTAACTGATCAATAGACTCTTCTGGTTGCATCTTGAAGTGTTCGAACTTCTTGACTGCTGTAGACAACTTGGACTCTTTGATCAGCTCAGTTCCTTCACAGAGAAGTGCCAATGCCTCCCACATCTCTCTGGCTGACTCACAGTGGATTACCTTTGCAATGTACTTATTTGGAAGAGTTTGCATTATGTAATCTTGAGCAATGCTATCAAGACTTGATTGCTTCATCTCTTCTGGTGTGAGGTCCTTCATGGGCTTGGGAACCAGTTCTCCAACTGGGACTTCTGGATCACCATTTGCAGTGTTGACTGTCATGATGGTGATCGGGCCTTCTGTGATTACAGACCACATCTTGTAATGGACTGATGTGAGATTCTTCCTCATCCTGATCTTCCAGTAATCATAATCCTCAACTGAAAACTTAGGCAACTTACGCATATTAGCACTCATGCTGTATGAGTTTTCAAAAACAAGTTTTTCCAAAAAGATCTGTTCAAGAGGACTACAGAAAGACTCCCTCAAGTCTTCTGATAATCTAGAGACAGTAGTCCGTTAGAACCACTGATCTGATACCACTTGTTGGTCCCTGAACGAGTAGTGAATGGGATTAAAGTCTAGAGGGGAGGGGTGAATAGACTTTAAAACTTTTTCAAACAGAGTTGGGAACCTCTTCTGATTGCTATGTCAACTGGACTGCAAGTCTGCTGGTCCAGATGACTATAGTGATCTGACTGAAGAGGTTATGTGCGGAAATGAGGTGGCCCTGGTTTAGACTCGTTCTTGTAACTTGTTTTACTTTGAGAAATTACTCAGCTGATGCTGGTTTGAAAGTTATGGCCCTTTTTGAAGAGTGTTGAAATCACAGTATGCACTATATAATAATGAATGTAAAAGCAGAAATGTAAAGTGCAGAAAGTAAATAACACCGGATTTATAGTGGTTCGGATATACGATCCTACGTCCACTCTCACGTCCTAACGTGATGTTTAATCCCTTTAATTTCCACAAATTACAAGGGTCTTGTCCTTTATAGTCCCAAGGTTAGGACTTTGAGATCTGAGCCGTCCTAACAGCTGCGGTCTCCACAAGTGATTGTAAGCACTTGCACTTTGAGGGGTTTCAAAAACTTAAACCTTTCGGTGAGGGTTTGGGGTTTTTGAGATGTATCCAACTAATGGTTCAAGCTTATAATTTGCTTAACCACTATGCCTAAAACAACTGATATACAATATGAATAAGTTTCAGGTTCTTAAGGGTTGGATAAGAAGCACTTAAGAGCTATGGATAATCTAATGGATTTCAGGCTCTTTGAGAATTCTTAGAACAGTGTGGCTTTTTGCTTGATGGCTTGCTTAGCTTGTGAATTCTCTCTTGTGTATGCTTCTGTGTTCATCCTCTTGTATTTATAATGGAGATTGAGTGTAACTAGCCGTTGGAGTTGACTAGCCATTTGAGCAATCTTCCCATAATAGCTTGATTCCTTGATTCCAGCCGCTTGATTGCTTCAATCCTGGGATCATGTCAATCTTCTAAATAAGGTAGGTCTTCGTTTGAATTGCAAGATGACTTGGGAATCAGCCGAGTCCTGGAAGAGCACATAGTCTTCTGATTTGTACTTCTAGTCTTCTGACTGCTCTTCTGGCCTTAGGTCTTCTGTCTTCTGATATCAGACGAGTACTACTCTTCTGATCTGGAAATTCTTTGTAATGCTTTAGGCCATCTTTAATCTGGGACTCCATCAGATAAGTAGGTATACAAGCACCTTAACATATCTGGTCTTCAAGGATCTTCTAGTCTTCATGTCTTCTACTCTTCTCATCTTGAGGATAGGCATGTAAGCCATGACTGTGCTGATCAGCTGTTATCAATACAGTTGATCACACAAGACTAGTCTAAGTTGTTCTATACAAGTCAGCTGATCCTATTACATTTATAAACTCTAAGTGTTTTGGCCATCAAAACTATTCTAACATCAAGTGGGGCTTAGGGTGAATTTATATCCCAACAGCTATGATGAGAACCCAGGAGAAGATGGGTTTGATTGAAGAAGCAAATAGGGCTAGAGATAAAAGGAGAGCTAACTTTTAGAAGCCTAGAAGGAAGAGGGCTACTTACAGAAAAATAGAGCCACAACTGCTGATCCCAATGGACACCAAATATCCTCACTTGGATAAATGGGTTCAAATCCAGCTGAATGACACTTGGGAAGAGGCAAAGAGGGAGTTTGTTTATGACTACTATGTCATAGGCAGATGGAATGAGGAAGATCCCAAATCCAGCTTTACACAGTTTATGATTGACTATCACATGGAGCTCTATCAACAATTGCTTGCAGTTGCAGACATTGCAAGAATTGAGCTTAATGCCCCTAAGCCAATCATCTATATTCCTCCCAAGAAAGAAGGATTCATAGACCAATCAAGGATCTTCCAAGAATTCCTTGAAA
The DNA here is from genome assembly GCA_963675135.1 of Galeopsis tetrahit. NCBI lineage: Eukaryota > Viridiplantae > Streptophyta > Magnoliopsida > Lamiales > Lamiaceae > Galeopsis > Galeopsis tetrahit. Next base: position 67,752,296 of record OY776126.1, read on the forward strand.
TCCTGAAGCTAAACAGGATGGTGCTTGGGCCCAAGGGTACAAATCAAAAGGTTATGGAATTGAAGAAGAGAGTGTGGGCACAGTATGGGATGGTGCCACCTCCTGAGGATAACCTCTGAACTGGCTAAGTCTACTTGACCCTTATGTGCCATAAGTACTGAAATGGATGGTCTTGGTTGCTATCTTGTCAATATGGTCATCTCTGCTGAATGTGCTCAAGACTGCTGAAATATGCCTTATGTTCTAATGATTATATGCTCTGATAACCTTTTTATTTTGCTCTGATCATATGTATTAGTTTAGTAATGCTCTGATCATTTGATATGTAATTTTCCTTGATTCATGCTCTGATATGTTAGTTTAACTATCATCATGCCTGTAATGATCTATGAATTTATGAATGATAGTTGAACATGTTTATGAATCAAGAAACAACATCTCATAATCTCAATTTACTTGACTTAAACCTATATGCACTTGAACAATGATTACACTAACATATCTCTCTCAGGAAATTTGACCTTAGTCTCATATACTTTAGAAAAATGTTATAAGTGTAGTCAAGACACCTTGCATAACTTGTATAGGTTTTGGCATCATCAAAAAGGGGGAAATTGTTGGGAATAAAATGAGAAGTTTTGATTTAGATACCAAAACCCCTTAAGATATGCCAAATAAGATAAGTTATAATGAAATGAACATGTTTCAAGAACATTGGAACATGTAACTTAAGGAAAATTGAGAAACTAAATTGTTAGGCAGCTCTTTAATAATAGATGCACAAGTTGAGGGGTGTTGGTCCCTGAACGAGTAGTGAATGGGATTAAAGTCTAGAGGGGAGGGGTGAATAGACTTTAAAACTTTTTCAAGAGAGTTGGGAACCTCTTCTGATTGCTATGTCAACTGGACTACAAGTCTGCTGGTCCAGATGACTATAGTGATCTGATAGAGGAGGTTATATGCGGAATTATGGTAGGCCTTGTTTAGACTCGTTTTTTTGTTTCTTGTGAAAGTGTTTAACTTGTTTTCTTTAATGAAAGTACTGAGCTGATGCTGGTTTGAAAGTTGTGGCCTTGTTTTGAAGAATATTGAAATCACAGTATGCACTATATAATAGTTAATGAAATGACAGAATGTAAAGTGCAATAAGTAAATAACACCAGGTTTATAGTGGTTCGGATATACGATCCTACGTCCACTGTCACGTCCTAACGTGATATTTAATCCCTTTAATTTACCGCAAATTACAAGGGTCTTGACCTTTATAGTCCCAAGGATAGGACTTTGAGATCTGAGCCGTCCTAACAGCTACGGTCTCCACAAGTGATTGTAAGCACTTGCACTTTGAGGGTTTCAAAAACTTTAACCTTTCGGAGAGGGTTTGGGGTTTTTGAAGTGTATCCAACTAATGGTTCAAGCTTATAATTTGCTTAACCACTTTGCCTAAAACAAATGATATACAATATGAACAGGTTTCAAGTTCTTATGGGTTGGATAGAAATCACTTAAGAGCTATGGATAATCTAATGGATTCTGGCTCTTTGAGAACTCTTGGGACAATATGGCTTTAGCTTGATTGCTTGCTGGACTTGTTGAATTCTCTCGTTGTGACTTCTTGCGTGTGATTTCTCATCCTCTTGTATTTATAGTGGTGATTGATTGCAACTAGCCGTTGGAGTTGACTAGCCGTTGGGGCAATCTTTCCATAATGGCTTGATTCCTTGATTCCAGTCGCTTGATTGCTTCAATCCTGGGATCATGTCAATCTTCTAAATAAGGTAGGTCTTTGTTTAAACTGCAAGATGACTTTGGAATCAGCCGAGTCCTGGAAGAACACATAGTCTTCTGATCTGTACTTCTAGTCTTCTGACTACTCTTCTGGCCTTGCGTCTTCTGTCTTTTGATATCAGCAGAGTAAAACTCTTCTGATCTGGCAATTCTTTGTCCTGCTTTAGGCCATCTTCAATCTGGGACTCCATCAGTCAAGTAGGTATACAAGCACCTTACTTAACTGGTCTTCAAGGATCTCCTAGTCTTCATGTCTTCTACTCTTCTCATCTTGAGGGAGCGCATGTAAGCCGGGACTGTGCTGATCAACTGATATCTACACAGTTGATCACACAAGACTAGTCTAAGCTGTTCTATACAAAGTCAGCTGATCCTATTACATTTATAAACTCTAAGTGTTTTGGCCATCAAAACTATTCTAACATCAAGTGGGGCTTATGGTGAATTTATATCCCAACAATATCCCCCTTTTTGATGAAGCCAAAACTATATATGATAAATGCTCTTAATAAGATTAGATAGGAGTTTATAAACTTCATAAAAACTGAAGTATCTGATGAAGACAATGAGAGTTTGTCTTGAAAGCAAAGAGAACTAAACTTGAATATATATAGAGCTTTTACAGATTACAAGTAATAGTTTCTTTAAAGCTTTGAAAGTGGTCTTCATCAGGTCTTCTGATCTTCAGATGCGGAAAGCAAGATACAGACGAGTTCGAACTTCTTCCATGTGCTGCAGGTCTGTAACATTCTCCTCTTCATATATCTTCTCTAGAATCCTTTTGACTTCAATTAAGTCTGTTCTTCCAGAATCCAGAGTGGGAGGACCCCATTTGGGTTCTTCAGGAGTTAGGATTCTGCAGTTGTCAAGTTCTTTGGCTGTCTTGACTACTTCTTTCCAGAACTCTTGATCTTCAATGTTCATGAATTGATTGAACTGGAAGAATTCATCTTCATAGGTTTGGAGAGGGCCAAATTTTCTTACAATGTGGTGTTGAATTTGCCACTTCTTCTTCAGAGGGTACCACCTTGGTAGCTCATCTTGAAGGGCTAAATAATCCACTTAGTTGCTATCAAACACCGGGACTTTATCTTTCTGTGCCAGAGCATTTTCTTTCAATGCTTTGTCCTTGAGAGCTTTCCTGAGTTTGGCTATCTTCCTGTCAAATTTGGCTTTGACTGCTTTCGCATCTTTTAGCTTCTTTTGCTTAAGCTCTTGAGCTTCAAGCTCTTTTCTTTTCTTCAACTCTAAAGCCTCTTTCTCTTCTGCAGTAGGCTCTGCTGGAGCTGACTTCTTGCTTGACTTCTGAGCTTGCTCATCTGCTTGCTCATCTGCCTTCCTTTTCCTTGTCATCCTCCTCTCAGTAACTTGTTCTGTAGAGGCAGTGATCTGTAAATTCTTGGCAGGAGCTTGAGTGAGAGCTTGGATGTTTTCTTGGGCAATTTCTTTGCCTTTGCCTTGCCTGCTCTTGATTTTGCTTGTTAGACCACCCAAGGTTTCATTCAGCTCATCTTGAGATACTACCATCACAGCTTGCTGTGCAGTAGCCTTCTCTAGAGCCTTTATCAATACATCTTCCCCCTTTTTGGCTTCAGCAAGTGCAGCCGCAAAAGGCTTCATGGCATTCAGAATCTCCACTTTCAGAGTTTGTTTAAGAGCCATGGCATTGACTTTGCCAACATGGGTCAGATGAGTGATGCTATGGTCGAGAATCTGAGCATGAGAGTTGGAGGAGGAAGCAGCTTCAAGTCTAGCTGTAAGTGCTTCCAATTTGGTTGCTGTCTCCTTCAGCTGAGTCTGAAGTTTCTCATTTTCTGCTGTAGCTGATTGGAGAAGAGCTCGACCGTTAGTAGATCTTGCTTCAGCATCTTCAATTCTTTTCTTGTAGGTGTTTTCCATGCGGTTGACCTCATTAGAGTAGAGATCAGCAAACATGGTGGAAGTGTCACCTGCCTTCTTCAGAATGCTGGTCATATACTCACTTATCAGATTGTGAAGTGATTCTCCAAACTTGTCTTCAATGTCAATGATCTGGTCATGAAGACGAGTTCTCTGCTCCTTAATAGCCTGTTCAACATATCTTCCAAGCTGTAGGCCTAAACCTTTCTCAAAATGTAGGTCTATTGTAGCCTTGACCTGTGAGCATATGTCTGCTGTATAGTCAGCTGTTGAAGTAGACGTTGAGGCAGTACCTTGAGGCTTTGGATGAACAATCAGGGCTTTGCCTCTCTCTTCAGCTGAAAGGTACTCTTCATTGAGAAATGAGGTAGTGGCCTTAACCAGGTGGGACATGATAGTGTCTCCTTTATCAATGAAGTGAGTTAGAGTATCCTTAGGCATGAAGTGATCAGGAATAGTGATTACTTCTCTTTCAATCTCGGTTCTGTCAGCTGGTTCAGCTGAGACTTCCGCAGGAACGGACGCAGCTGAGTCATTCACTTTTGTTGTGTCAGGTGTTTGCTGACCTGATATGCCTTCTGGGATAGAGGTACAATTAGTTGGAATTTCTAGAATCCTGTGGCATACTGCTGTAAAGGCTTCTTCGGGCAACAGCTGAGCAAAAGATTTAACTTGAGCAACTTCTTTTTGCTCCATTTCCCAGTCGAGGAAATTAGCTTTTCCTCCCATTCCTTCCATGACCTCAATAAGGTCATCCACATCATCTCTCCTGAGTTCAATCCAGGTGCAGACTCTGAGAACTTGTTCAAACTGAACTGATTCCTCATCAATACCAGGAATAGTAGACTTGAGCAGGTTTGCTATCTTCATCCTCATTATCTTCTCCCTTGTGCACATAGGATAGTGTACCATTCTGTACTGAGGTCGAGAGGGACCAGTTTGAGCCAGGTCTGCTGGTGCCATGTCTTCTGGAACAGAAGGGACAATGATGGTAGGAGTTTGAGTATTTGGGGTAGTTTCCTCTGCTGTGTGAGTATCAGCAGGGATTTGGGAAGTGATATGTTCTTGATCTTCAGTGGTATGTTCATCAGCAGGGTTTTGAGTCTGCTGGTCTGGTTCAGTACCTTCATGAAGATCAGTAGAAGGTTGAATCTGTAGATCTTGGACATCTGCTGTGTGAATGTCAGCAGGGGTGTTGGATGGAATCTGAGTTTGATCAGCAGAGATCTGTGATTGGTTGTCTGCTGTTTGAACATCAGCAGGGGTAGGCAATAGTGATTCAGGGGTTGAAGTAGGTTGAGCTTGTTCCTCTGCTGTGTGAGTATCAGCAGGGATTTGGATATCAGTGTTTGAGTGTTCAGATGGGTTGGAATCATCAGAAGGGTTGAAGGATGCAATCGGAGCTATTAACATGGGAGTAGGAAGCCTCGATGTCTTGGACTTTTTGTTGAAAGAAGAATTATTCTTCTTTCTCTTCTGACCCTTCGACAATTTAGAAGGAGTAAAAGTGGGAGAGGGTTTAGAGGTACCTGCCTTCTTCAAGGGAGAGGCAGTGGGAGTGGCATCTGAATTAGATGGGGAGATGAGCCCTGATCTGATTAGATATCGTCTTTGTGCTAAGGTCTGATTGTCATCATCGTCATCATCCTCAGCAGCCTTCTTCTGAGCCTCTTCTTTCGCTGGCTCCTCTTCTTCTTCAGCAGAGTCATGATCAGACTCTTTTGCTGCCTTCTCAGCAACATCTTTGGAAGATGCTTCAGCCAACAGCTTCCTCTTCTCTTCTTTCAACCTTGCTGCCTCAGCAAGAGCTTCCTTTCTCAAATAATATTTGGAGATGTGGAAGGTCTTATGAGGTCCCATCTTGTACTTCTTTGGGAGAATATCTGGAAGGATGATGCTCAACTTGTTGACAAAGCTGACTGTAGCTGCCACCTTCCATACCTTCGATTGTAAGTCCAAAGTGACTTTCTTTGCCTCAAGGGCAATTCTTTCTAAGAATAGTCCTTGCCAGTCTCCATCAATCTGATCCCAGATTGCAACCATAACTCGAACCTTTAAAGTAGTAACAGCATCATGACTGAATGTGTTACCAAGTAACATCTTTCCTGCAATATCCATCAAGGTTTGGAATTTAGGTTCAAGTTGGGATTTCTTGAGCCCAATTGCATCAATAGCCTTGATTTTTCCACCAGTAAACATCTCCATATACTCATTTTCTCTATTCATGATGTAGTTGGAGATATTTATTTTCCCCCTTGACAGGCCAAACTGTTGGTCCCTGAGACGAGTGTAAGATCAGCTGACTTGATGTCTGCTGATTGTGTGGAAAATAAACTAACTCTTCAAAGTAACTAGTCCGTTGATTTCACTAGGGGCCTAGGACTAGTTAGTCGACTGATTAATTACTTATCGGAGTTACGTGCGGAATTGTAGTGTGCCCATAAATATTATACTCGTCTATTGTTTTAAATACAGTGTGTAAAACATTTTATGCACAAATATGTATGTAAAGACTTGAAATGTAAAGTGCAGAAATGTAAATAACACATTGATTTATAGTGGTTCGGATATACGTTCCTACGTCCACTCTCACGTCCTAACGTGATGTTTAATCCCTTTAATTTCCACAAATTACAAGGGTCTTGTCCTTTATAGTCCCAAGGGTAGGACTTTGAGATCTGAGCCGTCCTAACAGCTACGGTCTCCACAAGTGATTGTAAGCACTTGCACTTCCCCCACAAGTGATTGTAAGCACTTGCACTTGAACTCCACAAGTGATTATAGAGCACTTGGACTCTTTACAGTGATAAACACTCAACTTGACTTCTAAGGTTTTATGGTAGAAGGTGGGTTTTGTGTATATGAACTAGGTGAGAATTTCCCTTACAATCTGTTTTAGCCTCATGCTAGGATTGGGAAATTCTCTCTAAGCTATGGATATATATGAGTGGTTGCACTGGCTTAGATGGTATGAGTTCACTCACTGGGGATGAGGTGATGCTTGTTGAATCTTCATGAACGATCTTCTTGAGCTCTTCTTATTTCTTGACTTTAAGCACTTTGCTCGACCTCTACATCTCACACCTCTTCTCTCCAAATGATGTAAGAACTGAACTCATTTATATAGTGTTGAGTTTGAATGTTACCGTTGGATGATGGCATTCAAAACTCCACTAATTCGGGAATTGCCAATCTCTTGATTTGATATGATTGAATATTACCATTGTCATGTAATTTCAATCATATCTTTGACTTTCCTTTCTTGTGCGTATCTTGTCAATCCTTGACTTCAACTCTGATTGGCCTTCCTTTAATTGAGTAAGAAGACTTCTACTCTGCTGGTAAGAAGACTTCACTCTGCTGGTAAGAAGACTTCACTCTGCTGGTAAGAAGACTTCTACTCTGCTGTCTTTACTCAGCTGACTTTACACAGCTGCTGTTTCTTCTCAGCTGCTGTCTTTACTCTGCTGTCTTTACTCAGCTGGCTTTACACAGCTGCTGTTTCTTCTCAGCTGCTGTCTTTACTCTGCTGGCTTTACACAGCTGCTGTCTTTACTCTGCTGTCTTTACTCAGCTGGTTGTAAGATGACTTCTACTCAGCTGATGTAAGACGACTTCTACTCAGCTGATGTAAGATGACTTCTGGTCTTGGTCTTCTCTTCTCTTCTTGAGCATTGACATGTCTTCTCTTCTAACCAGAGTCCTATCTATTACAAGATGTATAATAAAGTTGTCTATACAATACAACTTATCCTATTACATGATTGATTTGGTTTATCAAAACTAAACTAAGGATATTCATATCCCAACACAAACAATTCCTGAAGGATTTCCCTTGTAACCTTGACTTTGTGTCCTCCCATGACACTTTCAACATGAGAACCCTTCATCACAGCGTTTGTATAGAATGCCAGTACGTCTTGTTCATAAACATTAGTTGGAGCTGCTTCCAGGAAGTCTCTGAGTTTAAGATTGACGCACCTAAGCAATATCTCCTTGTTCTCATCTGTGTGTTTGCCTTTGAAAAACAGAGCATTCTCCGTAAAAATCTTCCCTTCCTTGGACCACTTTGCAGCATCCAAGGTGCCAGTGCTCTTGGTCTTCTCGTCGTAAATTTCAATGATTGCCATAGTAGAGTTTGAGTGTTAGGGTTTGAGAGCTTGAAAGAAATTTGCAAAACGAGAGAGAGTATTGAGAGTAATTGAGTAATGTGAGCGACAGGGTTTGGAAGAGGTTTTAAGGGTGTGAATATATACTCCAGCAATTTTTGATCTAACGGTCAGATTTGGGTTTAATTTTGGAGTAGAGCCCAAGATTTCCTTCTTTGATTTCTTAAATTTGCCGGCTGATTTTGCCATGTGGCAATATTTGATTTGATGGCAATATGGTACTTGAGTATTAATGACATCATTACCAAAAATAGCCGTTGTGACTAATTTAAGGTAAGAATTGATCATCAAGGCCGTTTTCTATAAGAGAATTGCATTCCTTATATAAGCCAATTTGTTTAATTACATTCAGGAATAAATCTAGAATGAATTACATGATCAAGGCTAGTCATTATACTTTAAATTGGAGTGATTTGTTAAGCAGAGTGAGGTCTTCTGAGTTCTTCAAGATGTCTGCTGATTTTCCTTGAAACGTCTTCTGATCAGCTGAGTTGGTCTTCTGATCAGCTGAGTAGAGGTTTGAGATTTGCTGAGAAAATCTTCTGTGCTTTGAAGGTTCGACCTGGTTTGATGGAACCTTCAGTGTTGCTGTCATGATCCAACTTGGATGATGAATCTTCCAGCTTTATTGTGAGTGGTGATCCAACCTGGTTTGATGGATCTTCCAGCTCTACTTCTGAACCATGTAGGACCATCAAATCAATTTGATGATCAGCCTGGATGATATCCCACTGGTTCAGGTTCTCTCACCATCGGATGTTCTTCATCATCAGATGGGATGTAGCATCTAAGATTGAAAGGTGCTTCAATGGAGGCGAAGAGAGGGCCATGGACTCAGCCTTCATGTTCTGTTTAGACACAGTAGCTTTTGATAACAAGCTCTCCATGTAGAACTTCCCCCTGGAGAAGAAGCTCTGCTTGGTTGCTACTTTGTCCTCTGCATCTCTTCCTCCTTTAGCTTTCAACAAGAACGTCTCTTCTTCCTTTAGCTTTCATGGGCATACTCATGTTGGGTAAGCCAAGTATGTAGATCTGCATCATCTTCATTTTCGGGACAAATCTTCATCTCCTTCACCCAAAACTTTGGTAGAAGAATGATCTCCATTCCATCTCTTCTTTCAATTGTCTCCATACCTGAAACAAGAATAGTGTTAAATGATTTGTGTTCTTAGGTGTTCTCATAACTTCCTCCTTTTATAGTGGTAGAATTGAGGTAGTGGAGAGAAAGATGACAAAACTATAGAGGTGATAGGTCTGAATTTCTGAAAAGTGATTTCTTAAGATCAACAGTGAGATTCTTGATCTAAGGGTGCACATTTAAGGATATTCAGACTTTATCTAATGGAATGCAGAAATTATAAATTTTGACCATGAGTTATTTGAAATCCGTACAGTGCATGCATACTGTTGAGTCGGTGAGGATGGTGTATTAATCCAACCAAGTATGACTCAGTGGTATACTGTATGTATGTATATGAATAAAGTATTTTATGAAGAATAGTTTATTAATATACATAGAGTAAAGAGATCAAATAACTTTGTTCAGGTCTGCTGTATGTATGTATATATACTATGTAATGCAGATTTTAGAGTATTTCATCAAGGATTCTTAAGGTATCATTGATTCCCCCTTGATTAGATAACTCTATGTTTTCCCTCGGCTTTATTTGTCTTCATTGGGAAAGAACTTACCTGAAGATGAGGGTGTCTATTCACCTCTTCTGATCCTCCTAGTCTGCTGCAAAATGTATCAGCTGAGGTCTTCAGCTGATCTTGTGCTCTTCATGTGCTTGGGTCCAAGAGTCCTAAGCTATAGCATAGGGTCTTGAATCTTTCTTCAGCTAGGGGCTTAGTCAAGATGTCTGCTCTTTGGATATCTGTGTGAATTTTCTCCATCTTGATGTCCTTCTTTTCAAGGTGGTCTCTTATAAAATGGTGTCGAATGTCGACATGCTTGCACCTTGTGTGGAGGACTGGATTTTGAGTGATGGCAATGGCACTGCTGCTGTCACAAAAGATAGGGACTTCTCTTGCTTCTACATTGTAATCTTTGAGTTGTTGAACTAGCCAGAGTAGCTGACTACAACAACTTCCAGCTGCCATATATTCTGCTTCAGTGGTGGATGTTGCAACTGAGGTTTGTTTCTTAGAGAACCATGATATCAACTTGTTGCCTAGAAATTAACAGGTTCCTGATGTGGATTTCCTATCAATTCTGCATCCTCCATAGTCTGAGTCAGAATAGCCACTTAATTCTAGATTGTCATCAGCAGGGTACCATAGTCCTAAGTTGACTGATCCTTTTAGGTACTTGAGAATCTTCCTTGCTGCTTCTAGATGACTTTGCTTTGGGTTTGCTTGAAACCTAGCACATACTCCTACAGCAAATGTTATGTCTGGTCTGCTGGCTGTAAGGTATAGTAGAGATCCAATCAGTGCTCTATATTCAGCGTGATCAACTGCCTTTCCGGACTCATCTGGTTCCATTTTGAAAGATGTCATCATAGGAATCCTTGCAGTCTTGCTTTGTAGAGCTTTGAATCTTTCTAGTAGACTCTTGGTATACTTGGACTGGTTGATGAAGATCCCTTCTGGACTCTGCTTGACTTGAAGTCCTAGGGAATAGTTCATCTCACCCATCATGCTCATTTCGAATTTTCCTTGCATAAGTTCAGAGAACTTCTTGCACATCTCTTGATTGGGTGATCCAAATATAATGTCATCTACATATATTTGTACCATTAGAATGTCTTCTCCTTCTTGTATTCTGAAGAGAGTTCTATCAACTTTGCCTTTTGTATATCCATTGTCAAGTAGGAATTGTGACAATGTGTCATACCAAGCTCTAGGGGCTTGTTTTAGACCATAGAGAGCCTTCTTCAGTCGATATACTTGATCACCTTTTTCAAATCCTGGAGGCTGCTCTACATATACTTCTTCTACCAGAATACCATTTAGAAAAGCACTTTTGACATCCATTTGGTATACTTTAAAGCCCATAAATGATGCATAGGCTAGAAATAGTCGAATGGCTTCTAATCTGGCTACTGGAGCAAAAGTTTCATCATAGTCAATTCCTTCAGATTGTGAATATCCTTTTGCAACTAGCCTTGCTTTATTTCTAGTTATTACATCATTTTCGTCCTTCTTATTTTTGAATACCCACTTTGTTCCTACTACGTTGTGGTTTTCAGGACGATCTACCAATTCCCAGACTTCATTTCTTTCGAATTGGTTTAGTTCCTCTTGCATAGCAGTGATCCAATTGCTATCAGTCATTGTTTCTTCTATGTCAACTGGTTCAATGTTGGAGAGGAAAGCACACCAGCAGAACATAGATGATTGAGAATTCTGATTCAGTTGTCTTCTTGTCTTTACACCTGATTCTGCTCCTCCTAATATGAGGTTTGATGGATGATTGTTCCTCCATGTATGTCTTACAGGAGTATCTGCATTAGATGAACTTGGATTCTCATCTGTTCTATTGCCATCAGGAGGGTTGACTTGATTTGGTCGATCATCATCTGTATCTTGAGTGTCAAAGAGATCATTCCTCCTTGCATTTGAGATTGTTGCATCTTGATTGTGGGTAACTTGTTTAGCTTGAGTTTGAGATCTAGTGACTGGTCTGTGTGTTTTATCTTCCTCTGGTTCTTCAGGGAATGGTTCATTGACTTCAATAAACTCATCAGACCTCTTCTTGATCACTAGTTTCTTCATCTGTTCTGCAGCTGAGGTTGTTTCTACTGCACTCTTTTCACAAGATTCATCAAAAACAACATGTGGTGTTTCTTCCACAAGAAGGGTACGTTTGTTGAATACCCTAAATGCTTTGCTAGTTGAGGAGTATCCCAAGAATATCCCCTCATCTGCTTTGGCATCAAAAGCATTCAACTTACTTTTCCCATTGTTGTGAATGAAACACTTACAACCAAATATATGAAAGTAAGATACTCTTGGTTTTCTTCCTTTCCACAGTTCATATGGGGTTTTCTCATGGATTTTGTGAATACCTGACCTGTTTTGAGTGTGACAAGCTGTGTTGATAGCTTCTGCCCAAAGCTTCTTAGGAGTAGAGAATTCAGCAAGGAGTGTTCTTGCAGCTTCTTTGAGTGTTCTGACTCTTCTTTCAGCTACACCATTTTGTTGTGGTGTTCTTGCTGCACTTGTCTCATGCTGAATACCATTAGAAGTACAATATGCAATAATATAGGAGTTAATAAATTCAGTGCCTTTGTCACTTCTAATTTTCACAATAGGCTCTCCTTTCTCTACTTGGATCCTCTTTAACAGTTCAGGAAGCTTCTGCTGAGTTTCACTCTTCTTGTATAAGAAGATAACCCAAGTAAACTTGGAGTAGTCATCTACAACAATAAGAGTGTATTTTCTTCCTGTTAGGGTGGTTGGAGTGATTGGTCCAAAGAGATCCATGTGTAATAGTTCAAGAACTCTGCTGGTTGATGCTGTCTTCTTGGTCTTGAATGAGACCTTTGTTTGCTTTCCTTGTTGACATGCATCACAGACCTGATCTTTACAGTAGAGTTCATTAGGCAGACCATCAACTAAGGATTCCCTTGCTAACTTGTTCAGAGTCTTAAAGTTCAGATGACTAAGACGTTTGTGCCATAGCCAGCTGACATCTTTAGGGCTTTTCACAAGCAGACATGTATCCTTATGACAGCTGTTCCAATTTGCAAGATACATACTTCCCTTTCTAGATCCTGTTATAAGGTTTTGTTTTGTTCTTTTATCACTTATGAGACATTCATCTTTAGAGAATTTAACTGAATAACCAGTGTCACAAAAATGAGAAACAGATAATAAATTAAACTTAAGACCTTCTACATATGATACATCATGTACCTCAATGTCACCATTTCTAAGGGTGCCATATCCTTTTGTGTTACCGTGCGCGTTATCACCAAAGAAGACTTTTTGACCTTTCTTTTCTGTGTAGTTGGTCAGCAGGTCTTTGGTTCCAGTCATATGGGTTGAGCATCCACTATCTATGTACCATATCTCTCCTGTTAGACCTCATTTTCTGTATAGGTCCCTCCTTTCCTGCAAGAAAGGTTAAGTCTTAGGTACCCATTTTGTTTTGGGTCCTTGGGTGTTAGTACTACCCTTGGGAACCCACATATACATTGGTCGTTTGAACAACCTTGAGCACTTGAGTTGTTTCCCTCGGGCATCACAGAACCAAATCTTACCAGTTAACACCTTGGACTGGTCTGATTTGTTGTTTGTGTCAGCTAAGTAATAGTCAAATGGTTTTCCTTTATAGGAGTGAACATACAATATCTTTTGACTAGTTACATTCGGCCTGGGTGCATTAGTTGGTCGATGCACACGATTATATGGACCATACTCTTCTGTTCTCACAATATCATAAGAGATAGGAGGTGCAAAGAGAACAGATTTGTTTGAAGAAGATTTCTTCTTCTTGGCTGGAGCAGCATACAGCTGAGACTGTCTCAGACGAGATGGTCTAGGCTGTTTGCTGTTCCTCTGTATAGGCTTGGGGTTAACTTTTCTTTTACCATTTTTGGTGTTGGAATAGTTAGCCTTAGTTGGTACAGATGCCTTTTGGTTCATATTGAGTTCATTGTGTTTAGAACACTCACCCTGTTCATGTGTCTGAGTAGTGCACTTGTTAGGTGTACTACCCCCAGCTGGAGAGGATGTTGATGGATTAAGTTCATAGCCAAAACCCATCTTATTGCCATTTGATCTATAATATTCAGAGATACTTTCAATCGTAGTCGAAGCTTTATTGAACTCTGATATCTTTTGATTTAGGCATTCCTTCTCCTTTTCTAAGAGCTTGTGTGCTTGGAAGAGGTCATCGAACTTAGATTGTAGTATACGAAATTCCTTGGTTTCTAAGGCTTGAGTTTCTAACATCCCCTCATACAACTGAGTTATTGTGGTATTTTCTTCCTTAAGAAGTTCCACTTCTTTGGTCAGCCTTTCATTCATGGTGACTAACTCAGGGGTGTTGTCAGACTTAACCTTTTTCAACCTAGCAATTTCTTTCCTTAAATCCTTATTCTCCTCTTCCACTTCTATAAAGGCTCTAGTGGCAATATCCAGATCACCTTTTACATTTCTTAACGATTGATAATAGGTGTCTTTTGATTCGCCTTCAGATGAGTTTATGTCATCTGTTTGTGAGAAAATAGGTGAATGGAAAGTAGTAGTGTAGGAATTTACCTCATTTTCTCCTATGGCCATCATAGCTAGATCGTCTGAATCATCTGAGTAGATTTGACAGTCTGGTGATGTAGGAAGTTCATCACTTTGATATTCAGATTCTTCAGTCAGCATTGCTTGCTTATCTGAATTTCTTCTGTCTCTCCTTGGCCTTCTTTCTTCTTTGTCATCCAGCTCAGGGCATTCATAGACATAGTGTCCTGGTTTACGACAATTGAAGCATGCTCCAGGCTTTTGATTTGAATTGCCTTTCCTTGGAGGTGTGGCATCTCTTTTTCTGGAGCCTCGGCTGTCAGATGACTCCACATCCTTTATAGGATGTCTTTCTGGTGTTCTTTCTCTGGAACCTCTGGAGGGTGAACTTGCTCTTCTATCTTTGTAGTTTCTATAGAACTTTCTATATTTGCTGTTGAGAGTGTTCATCCTTTCGAATCTCTTGATCATAAGAGCCATTTGTTCCTTCAGACTCATGTCTGATCCTTCACAGTCTTCTGTTTTCAGAGAGGTCTTGCCAGATGAGGTGCTTGCAGCTTTTGTATTTGCTGCCTTGAAAGCTACAGTCTTGGATGTAGATGGAGTAGCAATAGGTTCATCATTTTCTAAGTTTTCTTCTCTTTCAAGATCATATTCATGGGCTTTTAGATTCTGAAATAGAGTCTGTGCAGACCACTCCTTGATATCTTGAGTATCTTTGATGATGGTCTTCTTGAGTCTCCATTTCTTGGTTAGAGAGTCTAATATCTTTAGATTTTTCTCTCTATTTGTATATTTCTTGCCCAGAGATTCTATCTCATTGATGATCTTGGTAAATCTATTGTCTAGTTGATCAATAGACTCTTCTGGTTGCATTTTGAAATGTTCAAACTTCTTGACTGCTGTTGTCAACTTGCTCTCCTTAATCAGCTCGGTTCCTTCACAGAGGAGTGCTAGAGCATCCCACATTTCCTTAGCTGTTTCACAATTAATTACTTTTGCAATGTACTCATTTGGAAGAGTTTGCATGATGTAATCTTGAGCAATGCTGTCAAGATTTGACTGCTTCATCTCTTCTGGTGTGAGATCCTTCATCGGCTTGGGGGCTAGTTCTCCAACTGGAACTTCTGGATCACCATTTGCAGTGTTGACTGCCATGATGGTGATTGGGCCTTCGGTGATTACTGACCACATCTTGTAGTGGACTGATGTGAGATTCTTCCTCATCCTGATCTTCCAGTAATCATAATCCTCCACTGAAAACTTAGGCAACTTACGCATATTAGCACTCATGCTGTATGAGTTTTCGAAAACAAGTTTTTCAAAAGAAAAAGATCTGTTCAAGAGGACTACAGAGAGACTCCCTCAAGTCTTCTGATAATCTAGAGACAGTAGTCCGTTAGAACCACTGCTCTGATACCACTTGTTGGTCCCTGAACGAGTAGTGAATGGGATTAAAGTCTAGAGGGGAGGGGTGAATAGACTTTAAAACTTTTTCAAGAGAGTTGGGAACCTCTTCTGATTGCTATGTCAACTGGACTACAAGTCTGCTGGTCCAGATGACTATAGTGATCTGATAGAGGAGGTTATATGCGGAATTATGGTAGGCGTTGTTTAGACTCGTTTTTTTGTTTCTTGTGAAAGTGTTTAACTTGTTTTCTTTAATGAAAGTACTCAGCTGATGCTGGTTTGAAAGCTGTGGCCTTGTTTTGAAGAATATTGAAATCACAGTATGCACTATATAATAGTTAATGAAATGACAGAATGTAAAGTGCAATAAGTAAATAACACCAGGTTTATAGTGGTTCGGATATACGATCCTACGTCCACTCTCACGTCCTAACGTGATATTTAATCCCTTTAATTTATCGCAAATTACAAGGGTCTTGACCTTTATAGTCCCAAGGATAGGACTTTGTGTTGGTCCCAAGTTGAGTTAATGACGAGTAAGCTAGTGAAAATGTCTAGAGGGGGGTGAATAGACTTTTCAAAAATCTTTCGAAATATCAAAGTACAATATGCGGAATACGAAATTAACAATGAGCCCAATTCAAGATTATACTCAACTTAGATTCGAGAACTCTGTTCTATACTCAACTAATCAAGTTCAGTTAAGTAGTTAAAACAATTAAGCAATTTAAACAATCAAAACTGTAAAGTAAATCAAACACAAGATTTATAGTGGTTCGACAACTTGTCTACATCCACTCTCACAAACCCAGTTGTGATGTTTCCACTAAACTCTTCCAATCGAGTACAAGTGTATGTTCCTGTCTTTAAAGTCCCAAGAAGAAGACTTAGATCTTCAACAGACTATACCTCCAGATATGTCTACGATCTTACTAGAAATTTTACAAGTATCTAGCACCTTGAAAAGTAACAAAACAAAAACTAAAAACTTCTCTGATTTTCAGTAGTAGCCTTCTTGATTCTTCACTTGTCTTCTGGCTTCTATCTGAACTTCAATCAACTCTGAGAGTAATTTCTTCACTTGAATCTTCAATAACGTGTGTAAGTAGTAATTCTCACTATTTCAGTAGTCTTCAACCAACGAATACCTTGAGGTATTTATAGACTTCAAACTTCAACAATTTAGGTAGCTGTAACCAGCCTTTCTTGATAACTGATTTGTAACTGATTCTTTACATCCTTCAACGCGTTTCTTCAGTTAATTAGTTATTCCTTAACTACTTCTTCAATCTTTATCTTTCACGCGTTTCTGTAACTAACTTCAAGTTAACTTGTCTTGTGTAGTCTAGTAGATGCACGCGAATATCCTTCTTTTCCATGCGAACATTTGATTCACAAATATTATAATCTCTAAGCTGTTGAATGAGCCATAATAATTGACTACAGCAACTACCAGCAGCCATATACTCGGCTTCAGTAGTAGAGGTAGCAACACTTGTCTGCTTTTTCGAAAACCATGAAATGAGTTTTGTGCCTAAGAATTGACAAGAACCAGATGTAGATTTCCTATCTATTCTACAACCACCAAAATCAGAATCAGAGTAGCCACTTAGAGATAAATCATCATTCGAAGGATACCATATACCACGATTGATGGTTCCTTTCAAATATTTCAAAATCCTTTTAGTGGTTTCCATATGACTCTCTTTTGGATTAGATTGAAAACGAGCACATACACCAACAGAAAATGCAATATCAGGTCTACTAGCAGTTAAGTAGAGTAATGAACCAATTAGACCTCGGTAATGAGTTTGATCAGTACACTTACCTTGTTCGTCTGGGTCCATTCTGTATGTAGGTAGCATAGGTACGCCAACAGTCTTGCATGTCTTAATACCATACTTGTCTAGAAGATTTCTAGTATACTTTGCTTGATTTATGAAAATCCCTTCAGGGGTCTGTTTTACTTGAAGTCCAAGAAAGTAATTCATTTCACCCATCATAGACATCTCAAATTTACTTTGCATGAGTGTTGAGAAACTTTCACTCAGCTCTTTGTTAGGTGAACCAAAAATGATGTCATCTACGTAAATTTGGACGAGTAAAATGTCTTTCCCTTCTTGTCTTCTAAACAAGGTTCTGTCTACCTTGCCTTTAGTAAAACCATTTTCTAATAGAAATTGAGAAAGTGTATCGTACCAGGCTCTTGGAGCTTGCTTTAGTCCATATAAGGCCTTCTTTAATCTGTATACCTGGTTACCTTTGACTTCGAAACCTGGGGGTTGTTCAACATATACTTCTTCCGCAAGAATACCGTTAAGGAATGCACTTTTAACATCCATTTGATATACAGTAAATTTCATGTAAGCAGCATATGCAAGGAACAATCGAATGGCTTCTAGTCTAGAAACAGGAGCATATGTTTCATCATAGTCTATGCCTTCAGCTTGTGAATAGCCTTGGGCGACTAGTCTAGCCTTATTACGAACAACTACATCATTCTCATCTTTCTTATTCTTGAAAATCCATCGAGTTCCAACTACATTATGATGTTTCGGTCTATCGACAAGTTCCCAGACGTCGTTTCGAACAAACTGATTCAACTCGTCTTGCATAGCAATGATCCAATTACTATCAGCCAATGCCTCATTAATGGTTTTAGGCTCGATAGATGAGAGGAAACAACACCAGCAAAACAGAGATGGACTAGATTGTTCTTGCGACTCAAAGAGTTGTCGTCTAGTCTTAACACCAACAGTAGAGTCACCAATAATATTTTCAGTATTATGCGCTGATTTCCATGTATTTCTATTTTTAACAATAATACTATCATCTATATCATGTACAGCATCATGCATGTCAACATCATTATCATCAGAAGATTTAATGGGAGTAGACGAGTCGACTAGTTTAGGTATGTCAACTGGTCTAGTAGAGTTACCTTGAGCACTCACCTTCTTCTGGTCGTCTGACTCGAGAGCTTTCATGAATGGATTATATGCTTGAACGGATTCATATACCTCTGAGTCTTTGTCAGATTCGACAGTTAGCTCAGTAGCTTTCTCACTGATCTTGTTGGCAGACGGGTCCTGTTGAGATTCTTCGAAAACCACATGTGGTGTTTCTTCCACACAGAGGGTTGAGTAGTTGAATACTCTAAATGCTTTGCTAGTCGAGGAGTATCCTAAGAATATCCCCTCGTCTGCTTTAGCATCGAATGCATTCAACTTGCTTTTCCCATTGTTATGGATGAAACACTTGCATCCAAATATATGAAAATATGAAACTCTGGGTTTTCTACCTTTCCATACCTCATAGGGCGTCTTACCTAGTGCTTTATTGATAGCACTTCTATTTTGTGAGTGGCATGCAGTATTGATGGCTTCTGCCCAAAATTTCTGAGGCGTATTATACTCTGTCAGCATGGTCCTGCAGGCCTCCTTAAGAGTTCTGTTCCTTCGTTCTGCTACTCCATTTTGCTGTGGTGTCCTAGCTGCACTAGTAAGGTGCTGGATGCCACGCTTCGAACAAAATTCTTTAATATAGCAGTTAATGAATTCAGTACCCTTGTCACTACGGATCTTGACAATTGACTGATTCTTCTCAACCTGTAACTTCTTCAATAGATCAGGCAAAAGTGTTTGTGTATCACTCTTTTTGTGTAAGAAGACTACCCAAGTGAACTTAGAATAGTCGTCTACCACAACAAGTGTGTACCTTCTACCGTTCAAAGTTGGAGGAGTTATTGGACCATGTAAGTCCATATGTAGAAGTTCAAGAACTCTACTGGTTGAGAGGGATGGAATAGATTTAAAAGAACCCTTTACCTGTTTACCTTTTTGACAGGACGTGCATACATGTGACTTATAGTAGACTTCATTGGGAATACCTTCCACAAGGTAGTCTCTGGCTATCTTATTAAGAACCTTAAAGTTTAGATGACAAAGGCGTCTATGCCAGAGCCAGCCAAGTTCTTTAGGATTCTTAGTAAGTGGACAGGTGTCCCTCGGACAACTGTTCCAGTTTACTATGTACACACTTCCTTGTCTAATGCCGACCAGTAATACTGTGTGTGTTCTTTTGTCAATGATTTCACATTTCTGACTCTTGAACTGCACCTTGTATCCACGATCACAAAATTGTGAAACAGAGAGTAAATTGTATTTCAAGCCTTCAACATACGAAACATCTTGAATCTCTATGTCTCCATTCCGAAGGTAACCAAATCCTTTAGTAACAGCAATGGAGCTATCACCAAATATCACTTTTGGTCCTTCTTGCTCATGGTAGCTTGATAAGAGAGTCTTGGTACCAGTCATGTGGTGTGAGCAGCCACTGTCTATGTACCAAGTTTCTCCAGTTGAGCCACCTTTCTTGTATAGATCGAGTCGACCCTGCAATAGATGGTAATACATAATTTAGGTACCCTCCTTGTTTATTGGGGTCCTTGGGGGTTAGTCGAGTTCAATGGAATCCAAATGTACATTGGAGTCCTGAACAAGTTTGACCTTCTAAGCTTTCGACCATATTTGTTGCAAAATAAGACCTTGTTGTCCTTATCTGGCCTATCAGTCGAGTTCGGGTCTACTCTTTGGAGATAGCCTTTTGACTTAATCTCTACTTGAGCAGGCACTTGTCTATGATAGTTAGAGTAAGGTTTATATGCATTAGGTCCATACGGTTTATAGACATGTTTAGGTCTTTCTTCTCCTTTGATATCATATGACAAAGGTGGAGGATATAGAACAGCTTGTGTACGATATTTTGGACCTTCCTGTCTAGGTCTAGACGAGTAGAGTTGAGACTGCCTTATGAAAGGAGGTCTAGACTCTTGTCGTCTAGTCTGTACTTGTCTAGTACTAGTCTCCTCAGGATACCAGTCCTCGTATCTGACCTGATTTGGTCGTCCACGATTCCTAGTCCTTTGTTGACTTGTCTTAAACGGAGCAGGCTTGTTGTTAACTTTCTTTTTACCACCTTTGGTAATTGGAATGTTAACTTGAGCTTGTTTTGGTACAGTACCTTTTGATGGAGTGTCAATATCGTATATCAGTGGTTCTTTTCCTTTATCATTAGTCAAAAAGCTTGAGATGAAAATAGTAGGGTTCTTAGGAACTTGAGTAGACGAGCTGGGTGTCTCAGCACCTATGCCTGTCTTGTCAGCAGGAGCCCTATACCTATCTGACAATTCAAGGTTAACCTTAGATGAGTTAACCAGGTCAGTAAGTTTAAGGTCTAATGTGACAACCTCGGTTTCTAAGAACTTATTACGTTCTTCAAGCTTTTTGAGCTTACTTTGTAAAACATTGAATTCATGTTTCTCAGTAGCGTGTGTCTTAAGTAGGTCTTGATACAACTTGTCTGTCAATGCACACTTCTCTCTGAGTTGTCTCAACTCTTCTTGCAAGCGTTCATTTAGGACTGTTATATTAGGATCTACTTTAGACTGAGCTTCCTTAAGGTCAATGATTTCTTGTCTTAAGGTGATGTTTTCGTCACTGACTTCAATGAATGCCTTGTTGGCAAGTAGGAGGTCGTCTTCAACTGCACTAGTAGAGTGCTGAAGACTACTCCCTACTTGGCTACTGGCAGTGTCACTTTCATCAGTTTCTGATTCATCACAAGATTGAAAGGATGTAGCAGATGATACCTCTTGGTCAATTTTAGCCATGAAGCATAGACCATCATCAACTATGAATGCTTCATCGTGATCTGGTTCAGACGGGTAGCTAGATGAGGATGATGGCAACTCGTCTGAGTCAGAGTCAGAGTCATCATTGGCCATCATTGCCTTCTTACCACGGTTGTATCTTCTTTCTCTTCGTGCTTTGCGTTCTTCTCGATCATCAGTACTCAGGTCCGGACATTCATATATGTAGTGACCTGGTTTCTCACAGTTATAGCACACAAGATCATTAGTAGCCTTTTTAATAGGAGAGTTGTTCCATCGTTTATCACGTCTATCAGAACGAGTAATCTTCCTACCATCAGACTCTCTATCTTGTCTGTTACCTTTCGAGACTTCGTCTCTCCTTTCGGACGAGTTTCGGTCTCGTCTGGTTTCAGACGAGTTCTTAGAAGCAGACCCTCTATGCTCTCTATAGAACTTCTTATATCTTCCAAATCGTTTATTCAGCCTATCAAACTTTCTAACCATGAGGCTTACCTGATCCTTCAGACTAAGATCAGTATCTATCTCATCTTTAATAGAAGCAGACCTAGTCTTAGTCTTAGACCTGTCTATCTTAGATGAACTAGCCTTAAAAGCAACGTTCTTAGATACAGCATGTTCTCTGTCACTGCTTACTATGGGTTCATCTTCGTCTAGATCAAACTCATGAGCCTTTAGAGTTTGAAACATAGTCTCTGCTGTCCATACGTCTATATCTTGGGTGTTCTTAACAAGCATTTTTACCATCTTCCATCGACTATCAAGGCTTTTGAGAATCCTAAGATTGATTTCTCGTGGAGTATAAGATTTACCAAGGACTTCCAAGTCATTCATGATTTTAGTAAAACGAGTATCCAACTGGTCTATTGTTTCACCAACTTTCATATGAAATGATTCGAATCTTTGGACTGCAGTGGAAAGCTTGCTTTCTTTGATTAGGGATGTCCCTTCACAAATGATAGCTAAGCGATCCCACATTTCTTTGGCAGTTTTACATTTTAACACTTTTCCCAGATACTCGTTAGGAAGAGTGTGTAAGATGTAATTCTTGGCCAAGCTATCCAAATTATTCTGTCTCATTTCTTCAGAGGTTAGTTCTGACCTTGGTTTCTTGACGAGAGTACCCACTGGTTGATTAGGATCAAGAGCAGCAGTATTGGGGATCATGGTCACAATTGGACCTTCAGTGACGACGGAGATCATTAAGTCGTGAGTGGAGCTGAAGATGGCTTCCATCCTTAGCTTCCAATAGTCGTAATCCTGTACCTGGAACTTAGGTAGTTTGTTGGCGCTGATCTCAAGAGACATGATTTCAAGAAATAAGTGCTAAGTAGAGTTATGATCAAGAACAACAGATAAGTCAAGAACAGGGAGCACGAAAAACAGATGATACAAGAATATGATCAAGAACACGTATACAAGAACAGTCAAGGACCAAGACGTCACCCTAAGTCTTGAGTCGGTTATCAAGAAACAACAGTTCGTAAACTACTGCTCTGATACCACTTGTTGGTCCCAAGTTGAGTTAATGACGAGTAAGCTAGTGAAAATGTCTAGAGGGGTGTGAATAGACTTTTCAAAAATCTTTCGAAATATCAAAGTACAATATGCGGAATACGAAATTAACAATGAGCCCAATTCAAGATTATACTCAACTTAGATTCGAGAACTCTGTTCTATACTCAACTAATCAAGTTCAGTTAAGTAGTTAAAACAATTAAGCAATTTAAACAATCAAAACTGTAAAGTAAATCAAACACAAGATTTATAGTGGTTCGACAACTTGTCTACATCCACTCTCACAAACCCAGTTGTGATGTTTCCACTAAACTCTTCCAATCGAGTACAAGTGTATGTTCCTGTCTTTAAAGTCCCAAGAAGAAGACTTAGATCTTCAACAGACTATACCTCCAGATATGTCTACGATCTTACTAGAAATTTTACAAGTATCTAGCACCTTGAAAAGTAACAAAACAAAAACTAAAAACTTCTCTGATTTTCAGTAGTAGCCTTCTTGATTCTTCACTTGTCTTCTGGCTTCTATATGAACTTCAATCAACTCTGAGAGTAATTTCTTCACTTGAATCTTCAATAACGTGTGTAAGTAGTAATTCTCACTATTTCAGTAGTCTTCAACCAACGAATACCTTGAGGTATTTATAGACTTCAAACTTCAACAATTTAGGTAGCTGTAACCAGCCTTTCTTGATAACTGATTAGTAACTGATTCTTTACATCCTTCAACGCGTTTCTTCAGTTAATTAGTTATTCCTTAACTACTTCTTAAATCTTTATCTTTCACGCGTTTCTGTAACTAACTTCAAGTTAACTTGTCTTGTGTAGTCTAGTAGATGCACTTGTCTTGTAGTCCACCTGTCTTGAGTAGTAGACTGGTCTTCTCTTCTTGTGCAGTAGACTTCTAATAGAACTAATCTAGTCCTATCATCTAACCTAACACGACTATTACATTACATTAAGCTTTTATAACACAAGCTTAGTCAACTTATAAACTATACAATGAATCTAATCTATTACATAAAAAATATCATGAGCTCTATACAGTAATTATAGCTCAAAAACAATCTTAACAAATTCAACTATGAACAGATATGAAGTACTTATACATCGTACTTATCTTTTAAATATAAACAATACTTTTCTTTTTATGTGAACTCTACTGATCTGTTCAAGATGACTTCAACTTAACTAGATTAGATTAGTCAACACTTAGAAAATATTCAAGTCTTCTTTTGGCTTATCAAAACTTTATCTTTTAGCTTTTATTCATCATTTAGGACTTGTTCTAGGATTCATATCCCAACACTTTGAGATCTGAGCCGTCCTAACAGCTACGGTCTCCACAAGTGATTGTAAGCACCTGCACTTTGAGGGTTTCAAAAACTTTAACCTTTCGGAGAGGGTTTGGGGTTTTTGAAGTGTATCCAACTAATGGTTCAAGCTTATAATTTGCTTAACCACTTTGCCTAAAACAAATGATATACAATATGAACAGGTTTCAGGTTCTTATGGGTTGGATAGAAATCACTTAAGAGCTATGGATAATCTAATGGATTCTGGCTCTTTGAGAACTCTTGGGACAATATGGCTTTAGCTTGATTGCTTGCTGGACTTGTTGAATTCTCTCGTTGTGACTTCTTGCGTGTGATTTCTCATCCTCTTGTATTTATAGTGGTGATTGCTTGCAACTAGCCGTTGGAGTTGACTAGCCGTTGGGGAAATCTTTCCATAATGGCTTGATTCCTTGATTCCAGTCGCTTGATTGCTTCAATCCTGGGATCATGTCAATCTTCTAAATAAGGTAGGTCTTTGTTTAAACTGCAAGATGACTTTGGAATCAGCCGAGTCCTGGAAGAACACATAGTCTTCTGATCTGTACTTCTAGTCTTCTGACTACTCTTCTGGCCTTGCGTCTTCTATCTTTTGATATCAGCAGAGTAAAACTCTTCTGATCTGGCAATTCTTTGTCCTGCTTTAGGCCATCTTCAATCTGGGACTCCATCAGTCAAGTAGGTATACAAGCACCTTACTTAACTGGTCTTCAAGGATCTCCTAGTCTTCATGTCTTCTACTCTTCTCATCTTGAGGGAGCGCATGTAAGCCGGGACTGTGCTGATCAACTGATATCTACACAGTTGATCACACAAGACTAGTCTAAGCTGTTCTATACAAATTCAGCTGATCCTATTACATTTATAAACTCTAAGTGTTTTGGCCATCAAAACTATTCTAACATCAAGTGGGGCTTAGGGTGAATTTATATCCCAACAATGGGGAACACATGCTTAGAAAGGATACATGAAACAAGTCCCCTCAAGGCTCAGAACTAAATTGATCCAAATCTGCTGAATGCACTTAATGGACAACTATGATGATCAAGCTATTCCAGTTGTATACCAACCTATCTGAAGATCACATGAACTAAGTGCTTTATCAAACTAAAGTCACTGATTTTTATATCAAGGATCAGAAGATATGAGCAGTAGAGTTGTCTCAACACAATTGAACCAGATTAGTTTCAAAGACAAGCCCAACTGTGCTGATAAGATCAAGGCTGTTGATCTTAGCCATAAGTGATCAATGTTCATCAAAAGATACACATGAAAAGAGACAAGAGCCAAGTCATCTGAAGAGCTAAAGTCAACAATGCTGATAAGCAAACACTGCTAATTCTGATAAGCAGAATTGTCCAAATGATAAGGAATGTTGTCCTTATCATAGAACCAATCATCAGAAGTGATGTCCATGTTTGAACAAGTGAATCTTGAAGTCAGACATTGGGAAGAGAGCTTCAAAGTCAAGACAAAATGCTCACAGCCGTTTACTTCCCAAATTAAGGTCATGTCACTTTCAACAACTGTCTTGCAGTTGCAGAGTTCAAGGAAGACATTTATAGAAATTTGAGGTTGTCTCTCCAACGGGCAAATCCTCTATTTTGTCTATAAATACAGAGGTGTGGAAACCATTTGAAGGCATCCAACTATCCTGTATCCTAGAGGAAACTACAAACTTAAAGCCTTCAAGCTTTCTTAGAACATTTACAGTTTCCAAAACACTTCATTCTAAGCTGAACCTCATTGTATATCCATACAAAGCTTAGACAGATATCATATCCTTATACACTAAGCTCATTGTAAAGGATATCTCAAACCAGATGGAACCAACATCAACCCTTATACCTTTCCTAAGGAGAGATAAAAGGTTGTTGTAGTAGAAGTGGTAGAAATTGATTGTTGAGAGAAGAACAATTCAATTCTGAGTTGAGAAGAGGGTACTAGGACTCTGATATCCTAGGGATCAAGACACCAAGGAGTGGTGTGGTTGATCAAGTGCACCTTGGCATTATTAAACAAGTAATTCCAAGAGTGAAGGAATTATCCTGTTAAATCAGGGAAAGTGGATGTAGGAGCTTGAGTCTCTGAACCACTATAAACTCTCGTGTTGCTTTTCTTTCAAGTAGTTACATTCATACAACACAGCACACAAACTGATCTTTGAAAGATACATACCTAAGACTGTGCAAAACAAGATTTGGACAAGTTCCCTGAAACTGGATAAACGGTTAAGGTGATTTCAGAACTTAAAAGGAGTTTGAAACCAAAGGGCCAACCACTAATTCCGCACATATAACTCCCTTAGATAGTTATTCAACTAAGTACTCAATAGTACTTAGTAGTTTGATTATCTTTTAAGAGTTAATCATATCAGTAGAGTTGTCGAGAACAACCTTGCTAAAGTCTGTTTTGGTTAAAGTTCAAAAAGATTTGCATACAAGTGTATTCCTCCCCCCCATACACTTGTTATATACTCCTTTCAGGACCAACAACAGATATACTTCCTTTTAACCTTGTGAGGAACTGATTGTGCAGATGTTACATCAGATGTGTTAACATTTGCCTTCACAAATTTCACATGTTTTCTAAAATTTTCAGAAATAGAAGCAGTTACACCATCATAACCTAAACCATGATTATTAGACTTACTAGTAGCTATAGCATTATTTACCTCAGAAGCACTCTTGGAATATTTCTTGAAACATAAAGTGGAATTTATCAGTTTCTCCTTTAAGTTACAGATTTCCAGATCTCTTTTGGTAAGTATAACTTCTAGCTTGGTGATTGTGTCTTTCAGATCCTCATTCTCTTTATTCAAGGAATTAAGAGTGAGTTTCTGATTGTTCCAATCATCTAATAGCTTTTGGTATGCATTATCATCAATCTTTTTTCCTGCATCATCAACCAAACCATTAAAACAGTTCAAATCTGGGTGACTCTGTTCTGATGTTGCTGTAGATGTTGAAGCATCAGGTACAACATCAGAATCTGTTTCATCCAGATCATCATCATTTAACTCATCAAGATTAAGATCATCATCAGATTCGATCTGGTAAAATTAGAATATTCATTCTCCTTTAACTCATCAAGATTAAGATCATCATCAGATTCATCACTCAAGGTAGCACTAAAATTTAGTTTTTTCTTAAGTCTATTATTGGCACATTCATTTGCATAATGGCCATAACCAGAACAAGCATTGCATTGAACTGCTTTTCGAAATTCAGGATCATACCTCGGTTTACCTTCACTTTTTGATGGTCTTGGTGTGAATTGACCTTTCCTCCTTTCTGGTTGAGGTGTTGATGTGTTGATTTGAATCTTAGGCTGAATGTTACTAGATTTGTTCACAAATTTCTTAAGAAACTTATTAAAGTGCTTAGTGAGCAAGGCAATGTTGTTAGGATTATTGAGACATTCATCAATCAATTCTTCCTCCGAATCAACTTCAGTAATGATAGGTTGAATCTCAAATTTGTTTGATGTTTCCCCTCTAAAAACAACAATTTTCTTATCATCATTAGTTTCATCAACTTGATTAGTGTTTATTTCATAAGTTCTAAGAATACTCAGTAATTCATTTTGACTTAACTTATCCGTATCTTTTTCCTCTTCAATAGCACAAATTTTAGCATCAAATCTTTTAGGAACAAATCTAAATATCTTATGAACTACTCTAACATTAGAAATAGGGTCACCAAGAGAATTTGATTCATTGATTATCTCACTTAACCTTTCGTTATAAGATGAAATAGTTTCATCTTCCTTCGTTTGGAGATTCTCAAACTTTGTTCCCAACATTCGAAGCTTAGTCCTTCGAACACTGTCTGAACCCTCACAATGCTCTTACAACCTGTCCCATGCATCTTTAGAAGTAGAATAGTTAGATATGATTTTAAACATTGAAACATCAACAGAGGTAAAAATAGCCTTTAAAGCTTTAGAATTGTAGCCTGATATTGTTATTTCATCAGCCGTCCAGTCAACTTCTCTCTTCAGTTGAACTTCACCATCTGCATATGCTGGTCTTTTTGGAGCTTCTCAGCCTGTAAGAACAGTCCTCCAAGCACGTTCATCAATCGACTTGATGTACATACGCATCTTAGGCTTCCAATAAGCATAATTCGAAGCATCTAAAATGGGTGTTCTAAGTGTCGTGGATATGTGATGTGTTTCCATTGCTAACATAAACTAAAAACACACTTATAGCAAGGATCTAACCTAGTGTCGTCAGGTATCAGCTCTGATACCAATTGAAAGTGTGCTAGTATTAAGTGTTTAAATATAAGTAGATTAATGTTGTACTAAATGTTGGGACAAATTATACAACACTGACTCTAACCGAATATCAGAAATAAAGATACACAGCGGAAAACTTGAAACACTAAAAACAAACGAGACACAATGGAAATATTTTTCACATAGATTTTATAAATAAAAATCTATGTGAGCCTTACAGTGAAATATCAATACTTATCTTCAAGTACAAATGTTGTGTGAAATGTTACAACAATAACCTTCACAACTAAAACTATAAACGAGGCAGGTGCCCAGTTTTGAAAACGAACTAAGTGTATAAAATTACACACTGTCGAAATGGTAGTCTATCTATGATTACACTCTCGATAGATAAGAAAATCACACAACCATACGGGTGGGATACTTCGTATGATCTAAAAGGTATAGCTATTGGGGCCACAATTTCCTAACAGGATGAACACTAGTCTAGGATATTTATCGAATAAAATACCCTGAATTGTGGAGCCTTCCTTCGGTATTTATAGAGTGGGGTGCGAATTCTAGAGGCTTCCAACATTGAGGTCCTATTTTTTAGGAGCTCAACTTCCATGATCTTTCTAGATCCTTCTTGCACGTTCCAGGTCATTCTAAACTGCTTCCAGCCACTTCTAGCTCTTCTAGGACGTTCTGCAATATTCTGGAATCTTCCAGGTTCCAGATCCTTGTAGAAGCTTTTAGACTCTGCCAGAAATGTTGTGACATTTAGCTCAACATTTAATGAAACATTTCAGAAAGGACTTAGAAAAAATCTCGGAAGGTCAAATTAAGATGTTGTTGAGAGTGTTGATACATTTAAGAATTCACAACATCTACATTCCACACAAAGAGTTGAGTAGTTAAATACTCTGAATGCTTTGCTTGTCGAGGAGTATCCTAAGAATATCCCCTCGTCTGCCTTAGCATCAAACGCATTCAACTTACTTTTCCCATTGTTATGGATGAAACACTGGCATCCAAATATATGGAAATATGAAATTCTGGGCTTTCTGCCTTTCCATACCTCGTAGGGCGTCTTACCTAGTGCCTTGTTGATTGCACTTCTATTCTGGGAGTGGCATGCAATATTGATCGCCTCTGCCCAAAACTTCCGAGGAGTATTATACTCGGCCAACATGGTCCTGCATGCTTCTTTGAGAGTTCTATTCCGTCGCTCAGCTACACCATTTTGTTGAGGTGTCCTAGCTGCACTAGTAAGGTGTTAGATACCATGTTTAGAACAAAATTCTTTGATATAACTATTAATGAATTCAGTCCCCTTGTCACTACGAATCTTGACAATTGACTGATTCTTCTCAACTTGTATCCTCTTCAACAGATCAGGTAGGAGAGTTTGTGTATCACTCTTCTTGTGTAAGAAGACTACCCAATTAAACTTAGAATAGTCGTCTACCACAACAAGCATGTACCTTCTACCATTCAAGGTTGGAGGGGTAACTGGACCATGAAGATCCATATGTAGTAGGTCTAGGACTCTACTTGTTGAGAGAGTTTGAATAGATTTAAAAGAAACTTTTACCTGCTTACCTTCCTGACAAGCATCGCATACATATGACTTGAAATAGATTTCATTGGGTATACCTTCAACAAGGTAATCTCTTGCAATCTTATTAATCACCTTAAAGTTCATATGGCATAGGCGTCTGTGCCATATCCAACTGATCTCTTTAGGGTTCTTACTAAGAAGACAAGTATCCCTCGGACAGCTATTCCAGTTCACGATGTATACGCTGCCTTGTCTGATGCCAATGAGTAGTACAGTGTGTGTCCTCTTGTCGATGATCTCACATTTGCGACTTTTGAATTGTACCTTGTAACCACGATCACAAAATTGAGAAACAGATAATAAATTGTACTTCAAACCTTCTACGTAGGATACGTCTTGTATCTCTACATCTCTATTTCTGATATAACAGAAACCTTTTGTAACAGCCATTGAGCTATCACCAAAGATTACCTTGGGTCCTTCTTGTTCGTAGTAGCTCGATAGAAGAGCCTTAATACCCGTCATATGGTGCGAACAACCACTATCGATGTACCAAGTTTCTCCTACAGAACCACCTTTATTATACAAGTCGAGTCGACCCTACAATGATGATATTTAATAATTTAGGTACCCTCATTGTCTATTGGGGTCCTGGGGGTTAGTAGAGTTAAGAGGAATCCAAATGTACATAGGAGTTTTGAACAGATTGGACCTCTTCAATTTTCTGCCATACTTGTTGCAGAATAGTACCTTATCAACCTTATCTGATCTGTCATCAGACCTTGAGTCTACTCGTCTGAGGTAGCCTTTCGACTTAACCTCTACTTGAACAGGCATAGGCCTTTGATAGTTCGAATATAGTTTATAAGTGTTTGGGCCATACGGTTTATAGACTCGTTTAGGTCTTTCCTCGCTTATGATATCATATGATAAAGATGGAGAATATAAGACAGGTTGAGTACGATATTTTGGAGCAACCTTCCTAGGTCTAGTCAAGTACAGTTGAGACTGCCTAATGAAAGGAGGTCTAGGCTTTTTCCAACTAGTCTGTACATGTCTAGAACTCGTCTCCTGAGGATACCAATTTTCGTATCTGACCTGGTTTGGTCGTCCACGACTAGTGGTCCTCTTTTGACTAGTTCTAAACGGAACAGGTCTGTTGTTAACATTCTTTTTACCAACTTTGGTAATCGGAGTGTTAACTCTAGTCTGCTTGTGTACAACACCTTTGGATGATGTTACAATATCGTATTCCATTAGTCTTTTGCCTTTATCTTTTGTAAAAGAACTTGAATTAGCAGCAATATGGTTCTTAATGACATGAGTAGACGAGCTAGGTGTATCTGCACCCAACCATGTCTTGTCATCTGGAGCCATATACCTATCTGACAGTTGTTGATTAATCATTGAAGAATTAACCAAGTCAGTAAGTTTAAGGTCTAGATTTACGACTTCAGTCTCTAAGAACTTATTGCGCTCTTCAAGCTTTTTGCACTTGTTCTTTAAAACATTGAATTCATTAGTCTTAGTAGCATGTGTCTTTAGTAAGTCTTGATACAACTTGTCTGTTAATGCACACTTGTCTTTGAGTTAGTAATCGGAGTGTTAACTCTAGTCTGCTTGTGTACAAAACCTTTGGATGATGTTCCAATATCGTATTCCATTGGTCTTTTGCCTTTATCTTTTGTCAAAGAACTTGAATTACCAGCAGTAGGGTTCTTAATGACATGAGTAGACGAGTTAGGTGTATCTGCACCCAACCCTGTCTTGTCATCTGGAGCCCTATACCTATCTGACAGTTGTAGATTAATCATTGAAGAATTAACCAAGTCAGTAAGTTTAAGATCTAGATTTACGACTTCAGTCTCTAAGAACTTATTGCGTTCTTCAAGCTTTTTGCACTTGTTCTTTAAAACATTGAATTCATTAGTCTCAGTTAGCATGTGTCTTTAGTACGTTTTGATACAACTTGTCTGTTAATGCACACTTGTCTTTGAGTTGGTAATCGGAGTGTTAACTCTAGTCTGCTTGTGTACAACACCTTTGGATGATGTTCCAATATCGTATTCCATTGGTCTTTTGCCTTTATCTTTTGTCAAAGAACTTGAATTAACAGCAGTAGGGTTCTTAATGACATGAGTAGACGAGCTAGGTGTATCTGCACCCAACTATGTCTTGTCATCTGGAGCCATATACCTATCTGACAGTTGTTGATTAATCATTGAAAAATTAACCAAGTCAGTAAGTTTAAGGTCTAGATTTACGACTTCAGTCTCTAAGAACTTATTGCGTTCTTCAAGCTTTTTGCACTAGTTCTTTAAAACATTGAATTCATTAGTCTCAGTAGCATGTGTCTTTAGTAAGCCTTGATACAAATTGTCTGTTAATGCACACTTGTCTTTTAGTTGGTAATCGGAGTGTTAACTCTAGTATTCTTGTGTACAACACCTTTGGATGATGTTCCAATATCGTATTCCATTGGTGTTTTGCCTTTATCTTTTGTCAAAGAACTTGAATTAGCAGCAGTAGGGTTCTTAATGACATGAGTAGAAGAGCTAGGTGTATCTGCACCCAACCCTGTCTTGTCATCTGGAGCCCTATACCTATCTGACAGTTGTAGATTAATCATTGAAGAATTAACCAAGTCAGTAAGTTTAAGATCTAGATTTACGACTTCAGTCTCTAAGAACTTATTGCGTTCTTCAAGCTTTTTGCACTTGTTCTTTAAAACATTGAATTCATTAGTCTCAGTTAGCATGTGTCTTTAGTACGTTTTGATACAACTTGTCTGTTAATGCACACTTGTCTTTGAGTTGGTAATCGGAGTGTTAACTCTAGTCTGCTTGAGTACAACACCTTTGGATGATGTTCCAATATCGTATTCCATTGGTCTTTTGCCTTTATCTTTTGTCAAAGAACTTGAATTAACAGCAGTAGGGTTCTTAATGACATGAGTAGACGAGCTAGGTGTATCTGCACCCAACTATGTCTTGTCATCTGGAGCCATATACCTATTTGACAGTTGTTGATTAATCATTGAAAAATTAACCAAGTCAGTAAGTTTAAGGTCTAGATTTACGACTTCAGTCTCTAAGAACTTATTGCGTTCTTCAAGATTTTTGCACTAGTTCTTTAAAACATTGAATTCATTAGTCTCAGTAGCATGTGTCTTTAGTAAGCCTTGATACAAATTGTCTGTTAATGCACACTTGTCTTTTAGTTGGTAATCGGAGTGTTAACTCTAGTATTCTTGTGTACAACACCTTTGGATGATGTTCCAATATCGTATTCCATTGGTGTTTTGCCTTTATCTTTTGTCAAAGAACTTGAATTAGCAGCAGTAGGGTTCTTAATGACATGAGTAGAAGAGCTAGGTGTATCTGCACCCAACCCTGTCTTGTCATCTGGAGCCCTATACCTATCTGACAGTTGTTGATTAATCATTGAAGAATTAACCAAGTCAATAAGTTTAAGGTCTAGATTTACGACTTCAGTCCGTAAGAACTTATTGCGTTCTTCAAGATTTTTGCACTTGTTCTTTAAAATATTGAATTCATTAGTCTCAGTAGCATGTGTCTTTAGTAAGTCTTGATACAACTTGTCTGTTAATGCACACTTGTCTTTGAGTTGGTAATCGGAGTGGTAACTCTAGTCTGCTTGTGTACAACACCTTTGGATGATGTTCCAATACCGTATTCCATTGGTCTTTTGCCTTTATCTTTTGTCAAAGAACTTGAATTAGCAGCAATAGGGTTCTTAATGACATGAGTAGACGAGCTAGGTGTATCTGCACCTAACCCTGTCTTGTCATCTGGAGCCCTATACCTATCTGACAGTTGTTGATTAATCATTGAAGAATTAACCAAGTCAGTAAGTTTAAGGTCTAGATTTACGACTTCAGTCTCAAAGAACTTATTGCGTTCTTCAAGGTTTTTGCACTTGTTCTTTAAAACATTGAATTCATTAGTCTCAGTAGCATGTGTCTTTAGTAAGTCTTGATACAAATTGTTTGTTAATGCACACTTGTCTCTGAGTTGGTAATCGGAGTGTTAACTCTAGTACTCTTGTGTACAAAACCTTTGGATGATGTTCCAATATCGTATTCCATTGGTCTTTTGCCTTTATCTTTTGTCAAATAACTTGAATTAGCAGCAGTAGGGTTCTTAATGACATGAGTAGACGAGCTAGGTGTATCTGCATCCAACCCTGTCTTGTCATCTGGAGCCCTATACCTATCTGACAATTGTTGATTAATCATTGAAGAATTAACAAAGTCAGTAAGTTTAAGGTCTAGATTTACGACTTCATTCTCTAAGAACTTATTGCGTTCTTCAAGCTTTTTGCACTTGTTCTTTAAAACATTGAATTCATTAGTCTCAGTAGCATGTGTCTTTAGTAAGTCTTGATACAAATTGTCTGTTAATGCACACTTATCTTTGAGTTGGTAATCGGAGTGTAGTATTCTTGTGTACAACACCTTTGGATGATGTTCCAATATCGTATTCCATTGGTCTTTTACCTTTATCTTTTGTCAAAGAACTTGAATTAGCAGCAGTAGGGTTCTTAATGACATGAGTAGACGAGCTAGGTGTATCTGCACCCAACCCTGTCTTGTCATCTGGAGCCTTATACCTATCTGACAGTTGTTGATTAATCATTGAAGAATTAACAAAGTCCGTAAGTTTAAGGTCTAGATTTACGACTTCAGTCTCTAAGAACTTATTGCGTTTTTCAAACTTTTTGCACTTGTTCTTTAAAACATTGAATTCATTAGTCTCAGTAGCATGTGTCTTTAGTAAGTCTTGATACAAATTGTCTGTTAATGCACCCTTGTCTTTGAGTTGGTAATCGGAGTGTTAACTCTAGTACTCTTGTGTACAACACCTTTGGATGATGTTCCAATATCGTATTCCATTGGTCTTTTGCCTTTATCTTTTGTCAAAGAACTTGAATTAGCAGCAGTAGGGTTCTTAATGACATGAGTAGACGAGCTAGGTGTGTCTGCACCCAACCTTGTCTTGTCATCTGGAGCCCTATACCTATTTGACAGTTGTTGATTAATCATTGAAGAATTAACCAAGTCAATAAGTTTAAGGTCTAGATTTACGACTTCAGTCCCTAAGAACTTATTGCGTTCTTCAAGATTTTTGCACTTGTTCTTTAAAATATTGAATTCATTTGTCTCAGTAGCATGTGTCTTTAGTAAGTCTTCGTACAACTTGTCTGTTAATGCACACTTGTCTTTGAGTTGGTAATCGGAGTGTTAACTCTAGTCTGCTTGTGTACAACACCTTTGGATGATGTTCCAATATCGTATTCCATTGGTCTTTTGCATTTATCTTTTATCAAAGAACTTGAATTAGCAGTAGTAGGGTTCCAAATGACATGAGTAGACGAGCTAGGTGTATCTGCACCCAACCCTGTCTTGTCATCTGGAGCCCTATACCTATCTGACAGTTGTTGATTAATCATTGAAGAATTAACCAAGTCAGTAAGTTTAAGGTCTAGATTTACGACTTCAGTCTCTAAGAACTTATTGCGTTCTTCAAGCTTTTTGCACTTGTTCTTTAAAACATTGAATTCATTAGTCTTAGTAGCATGTGTCTTTAGTAAGTCTTGATACAACTTGTCTGTTAATGCACACTTGTCTTTAAGTTGGTAATCGTAGTGTTAACTCTAGTATTCTTGTGTACATCACCTTTGGATGATGTTCCAATATCGTATTCCATTGGTCTTTTGCCTTTATCTTTTGTCAAAGAACTTGAATTAGCAGCAGTAGGGTTCTTAATGACATGAGTAGACGAGCTAGGTGTATCTGCACCCAACCCTGTCTTGTCATCTGGAGCCCTATACCTATCTGACAGTTGTTGATTAATCATTGAAGAATTAACCAAGTCAGTAAGTTTAAGGTCTAGATTTACGACTTCAGTCTCTAAGAACTTATTGCGTTCTTCAAGCTTTTTGCACTTGTTCTTTAAAACATTGAATTCATTAGTCTCAGTAGCATGTGTCTTTAGTAAGTCTTGATACAAATTGTCTGTTAATGCACACTTGTCTTTGAGTTGGTAATCGGAGTGTTAACTCTAGTACTCTTGTGTACAACACCTTTTGATGATGTTCCAATATCGTATTCCATTGGTCTTTTGCCTTTATCTTTTGTCAAAGAACTTGAATTAGCAGCAGTAGGGTTCTTAATGACATGAGTAGACGAGCTAGGTGTATCTGCACCCAACCCTGTCTTGTCATCTGGAGCCCTATACCTATCTGACAGTTGTTGATTAATCATTGGAGAATTAACCAACTCAGTAAGTTTAAGGTCTACATTTACGACTTCAGTCTCTAAGAACTTATTGCGTTCTTCAAGCTTTTTTCACTTGTTCTTAAAACATTGAATTCATTAGTCTCAGTAGCATGTGTCTTTAGTAAGTCTTGATACAAATTGTCTGTTAATGCACACTTTTCTTTGAGTTGGTAATCGGAGTGTTAACTCTAGTACTCTTGTGTACAACACCTTTGGATGATGTTCCAATATCGTATTCCATTGGTCTTTTGCCTTTATCTTTTGTCAAAGAACTTGAATTAGCAGCAGTAGGGTTCTTAATGACATGAGTAGACGAGCTAGGTGTATCTGCACCCAACCCTGTCTTGTCATCTGGAGCCTTATACCTATCTGACAGTTGTTGATTAATCATTGAAGAATTAACCAAGTAAGTAAGTTTAAGGTCTAGAGTTACGACTTTAGTCTCTAAGAACTTATTGCGTTCTTCAAGCTTTTTGCACTTGTTCTTTAAAACATTGAATTCATTAGTCTCAGTAGCATGTGTCTTTAGTAATTCTTAATACAAATTGTCTGTTAATGCACACTTGTCTTTGAGTTGTTAATCGGAGTGTTAACTCTAGTACTCTTGTGTACAACACCTTTGGATGACTTTCCAATATCGTATTCCATTGGTCTTTTGCCTTTATCTTTTGTCAAAGAACATGAATTAGCAGCAGTAGGGTTCTTAATGACATGAGTAGACGAGCTAGGTGTATCTGCACCCAACCCTGTCTTGTCATCTGGAGCCCTATACCTATCTGACAATTGTTGATTAATCATTGAAGAATTAACCAAGTCAGTAAGTTTAAGGTCTAGATTTACGACTTCAGTTTCTAAGAACTTATTGCGTTCTTCAAGCTTTTTGCAGTTGTTCTTTAAAACATTGAATTCATTAGTCTTAGTAGCATGTGTCTTTAGTAAGTCTTGATACAACTTGTCTATTAATGCACACTTGTCTTTGAGTTGGTAATTGGAGTGTTAACTCTAGTATTCTTGTGTACAACACATTTGGATGATGTTCCAATATCGTATTCCATTGGTCTTTTGCCTTTATCGTTTGTCAAAGAACTTGAATTAGCAGCAGTAGGGTTCTTAATGACATGAGTAGACTGTTAGGGTTATACTGGCAAGTATGCTTTTAGTGCTACTTATGTATACAAACTGATTCTTGCACTTATAAATGAGAATAATATTTTTATCACTGGTTGCTTTAAATATAATGAATGTTAATTATTTATTGCATAAACGTTCAGATGTATTTTACATTGTAGACAATGTGGTGTGTAGAAGATCACAGAAGATCACATTGTCAGTTCCTTGTATATAAGTACAATTGATTCACAACTTAGATGGAATTGAAAAATCCATTGGTAGAAGTTGAGGTGTAAGGCTCGGATTGGTTTATCTTGACCAAGAGATTACACTAGTGCATTATGATGTGCTGAATAGGACCTATAGAGAGGTAATTCTTCTAGACTGACTTAAGGAATGAAGAATTAGACTTCAGTGGTTGTTGATTTCTTAATCTCTGTCACTTAAATGGGATTGTCTGTAGTTAAGAAGTATTGCTTTGATTTATTATGGGTAAAGAATCAATTTGATTCAATACTTTGTATTTTGGGCAATATTATTAATTATAGGACAGATTGCCAAAATTAATATAGAGAATCGTGTCTTGGAGTGTCAAGTTGATTATGTCCCCTTGGTGGGCTCAGAAGGTTTATCATATCAAATCTGATCAGTGGAATTTATTTCCGGTATGATAATAATGTTGAGCTGTCCTTACTCCGAGGAATAAAAGATATTAATTAATTAAAGCATTCAGTAGCTTAAATTAATTGATGGACATTGAATCTTAAACACGGGAAATAATAACCGGGAGCCATATTTCGTAATATGGGTTAGGATGGATAGTGCAATATTAATTCTATAGTGGAATGAATTAATATTAATGGGCTGGAAGAATGTTGTGGCTCAATATTGATTTTTGGGCCCATTGGGAGGTCCAATCCTAATTCTCCTAAAGGCCCCTCAAGTAGCCCAATAAAAGTCTATTAATTAAGGAAATTAAAAGATAAGGATTAATTTTGTTGCAAGAAATTAGAGAGAGATATTTATGGAAAAAGATATATGGAAATAATAGATTATTTCTATATTATTCCAAGATAAATTGACCGGTCAATTTTTCTTTCTTGTAAGAGAAGAAACATAGATTCTCTCTTATAAAAGGAGAAGAAAAAAATTGGTACTCTTGAGACGAAGAAAAAAAAAAGATCTGTAATTTTTGAAATTACAGTGTGTGCAACAAGAGAAAATTAATTTTTCCTTGAGAGTTAATAGTTCGTGTTGGGATATGAATCCTAGAACAATTCCTAAATGATGATTGAAAGATAAAAGATAAAGTTTTGATAAGCCAAAAGTAGTTTAAATTTTTCTAAGTGTTGACTAATCTAGTCTAGTCAAGTTGAAGTCATCTTGAACAAGATCAGTAGAGTTCACATGAAAAGACAAGTATTGTTTACAGTTCAAAAGACAAGTACTTATAAATTGATATCGTATTATTACTTCATATGTGTTTATATTAACTGTTAGATTGTTATTGAGCTATGGATAATTATTGTATAGAGCTCATAATTTTAAATATAATAGATAGATTGTTTGTATAGTTTTAAGTTGACTAAGCTATAAGCTTAAAGTAATGTAATAGTCTTGTTAGGATTAGATGATAGGACCATTTTAGTTCTATTGAAGACTACTGAAGAAGTCTACTGCGCAAGACAAGGAGACCAGACTAGACAAGAAGAGTTAAAGTCTACTACACAAGACAGGTGGACTACAAGACAGGTGCGCATACAAGATTCGACAAGTCAACTTGGAGTTAGTTATTCAAAACGCATGAAAAGATAAGAATTACAAAGTTAGTTAGAAATAACTACTTAAACAAGAAACGCGTGGAAGGATAAGAAGATTCAGTTGGAAGTTAGTTTTCAAGAAGAATTGGTTACAACTAACTAAGTTCTTGAGTTCTAAAGTCTATAAATACCTCAAGGTGTTTATCATTTGAGGACTACTGGAAATGCGTATATAGAAGCTACATACTGAAGAATTGTTCGAAGTTACTCTCAGAGATTACTGAAGTTCAGAAAGGAAGTCAGAAGTCAATTGAAGAATCAGAAGACTACTACTGAATAAGTTTTTTTGTGTTGTTGGTTTTATCAAGTTGCTAGATACTTGTTAAATTTCTAGTAAGATCGTAGACATATCTGGTGGTATAGTCTTAGAAGATCTAAGTCTTTTTCTTGGGACTCTAAATCACAAGAACTCACTTTGTACTCGATTGGAAGAGTTAGTGAAATATCACAACTGGGTTGTGAGAGTGGATGTAGACAAGTTGTCGAACCACTATAAATCGTTTGTGTTGTTCACTTTACTGTTTTGTTGGTTTTAATTGATTAATTGTTCAATTGCTTAAATACATGTCTAAACAAGATTAGTTGAGTATAGAACAGAGTTCTCGAATTTGAAGAGTTGAGTATAAACTTGTATTGGGCTCATTGTTAATTTCGTATTCCGCACATTGTAATTCTGATATATCGAAAGATTTTAGAAAAGTCTATTCACCCCCCTCTAGACATTTTCTTTAGCTTCCCTCGATATTAACTCAACTTTTGGGACCTACAGTTCGTGAGATCTCCCACCGGGTCAACGGACTAGGACTTAGGGAATACTTGAGAAGGCAATTGGGTTGAAGTTGTTACTCTTCTCAACGGTATCTCTCCGATTTAAAGGTAAACAAGTAATCCCTTAGTTCCGCATGTTTAGGGATTTAATTATTTTACCGTACATTCATTACATAAATTAGTTGATTTAATTTGTTTAAATTATGAAATTAGATTTATGATAATTCTTATTTAAATTACGTCCCAAATAGATCAGGGTAATTTTAAAGAGTCTCAAAGGATTCCCGAGAGTCTCAAAAGATCCTTAGGGCATCTCAAAAGATTCCCGGGAGTCTCAAAGGATTCCTAGCGTGATGGTCCATAACCCACAAGTGCCAATAATTCCCCACAAAGGAGATGGGGAATGTGGTCCCATAATAATTTCCCACAAAGGAGTTGGGGACCACATTGTTGGGGGACTATTATTGGGTATTGGGATAATTCCCAACATAGACGAGCTAGGTGTATCTGCACCCAACCCTGCCTTGTCATCTGGAGCCCTATACCTATCTGACAGTTGTTGATTAATCATTGAAGAATTAACCAAGTCAGTAAGTTTAAGGTCTAGATTTACGACTTCAGTCTCTAAGAACTTATTGCGTTCTTCAAGCTTTTTGCACTTGTTCTTTAAAACATTGAATTCATTAGTCTCAGTAGCATGTGTCTTTAGTAAGTCTTGATACAAATTGTCTGTTAATGCACACTTGTCTTTGAGTTAGTAATCGGAGTGTTAACTCTAGTACTCTTGTGTACAACACCTTTGGATGATGTTCTAATATCGTATTTCATTGGTCTTTTGCCTTTATCTTTTGTCAGAGAACTTGAATTAGCAGCAGTAGGGTTCTTAATGACATGAGTAGACGAGCTAGGTGTATCTGCACCCAACCCTGTCTTGTCATCTGGAGCCCTATACCTATCTGACAGTTGTTGATTAATAATTCAAGAATTAACCAAGTCAATAAGTTTAAGGTCTAGATTTACGACTTCAGTCCCTAAGAACTTATTGCGTTCTACAAGATTTTTGCACTTGTTCTTTAAAATATTGAATTCATTAGTCTCAGTAGCATGTGTCTTTAGTAAGTCTTCATACAACTTGTCTATTAATGCACACTTGTCTTTGAGTTGGTAATCGGAGTGTTAACTCTAGTACTCTTGTGTACAACACCTTTGGATGACTTTCCAATATCGTATTCCATTGGTCTTTTGCCTTTATCTTTTGTCAAAGAACATGAATTAGCAGCAGTAGGGTTCTTAATGACATGAGTAGACGAGCTAGGTGTATCTGCACCCAACCCTGTCTTGTCATCTGGAGCCCTATACCTATCTGACAATTGTTGATTAATCATTGAAGAATTAACCAAGTCAGTAAGTTTAAGGTCTAGATTTACGACTTCAGTTTCTAAGAACTTATTGCGTTCTTCAAGCTTTTTGCAGTTGTTCTTTAAAACATTGAATTCATTAGTCTTAGTAGCATGTGTCTTTAGTAAGTCTTGATACAACTTGTCTATTAATGCACACTTGTCTTTGAGTTGGTAATTGGAGTGTTAACTCTAGTATTCTTGTGTACAACACCTTTGGATGATGTTCCAATATCGTATTCCATTGGTCTTTTGCCTTTATCGTTTGTCAAAGAACTTGAATTAGCAGCAGTAGGGTTCTTAATGACATGAGTAGACTGTTAGGGTTATACTGGCAAGTATGCTTTTAGTGCTACTTATGTATACAAACTGATTCTTGCACTTATAAATGAGAATAATATTTTTATCACTGGTTGCTTTAAATATAATGAATGTTAATTATTTATTGCATAAACGTTCAGATGTATTTTACATTGTAGACAATGTGGTGTGTAGAAGATCACAGAAGATCACATTGTCAGTTCCTTGTATATAAGTACAATTGATTCACAACTTAGATGGAATTGAAAAATCCATTGGTAGAAGTTGAGGTGTAAGGCTCGGATTGGTTTATCTTGACCAAGAGAATACACTAGTGCATTATGATGTGCTGAATAGGACCTATAGAGAGGTAATTCTTCTAGACTGACTTAAGGAATGAAGAATTAGACTTCAGTGGTTGTTGATTTCTTAATCTCTGTCACTTAAATGGGATTGTCTGTAGTTAAGAAGTATTGCTTTGATTTATTATGGGTAAAGAATCAATTTGATTCAATACTTTGTATTTTGGGCAATATTATTAATTATAGGACAGATTGCCAAAATTAATATAGAGAATCGTGTCTTGGAGTGTCAAGTTGATTATGTCCCCTTGGTGGGCTCAGAAGGTTTATCATATCAAATCTGATCAGTGGAATTTATTTCCGGTATGATAATAATGTTGAGCTGTCCTTACTCCGAGGAATAAAAGATATTAATTAATTAAAGCATTCAGTAGCTTAAATTAATTGATGGACATTGAATCTTAAACACGGGAAATAATAACCGGGAGCCATATTTCGTAATATGGGTTAGGATGGATAGTGCAATATTAATTCTATAGTGGAATGAATTAATATTAATGGGCTGGAAGAATGTTGTGGCTCAATATTGATTTTTGGGCCCATTGGGAGGTCCAATCCTAATTCTCCTAAAGGCCCCTCAAGTAGCCCAATAAAAGTCTATTAATTAAGGAAATTAAAAGATAAGGATTAATTTTGTTGCAAGAAATTAGAGAGAGATATTTATGGAAAAAGATATATGGAAATAATAGATTATTTCTATATTATTCCAAGATAAATTGACCGGTCAATTTTTCTTTCTTGTAAGAGAAGAAACATAGATTCTCTCTTATAAAAGGAGAAGAAAAAAATTGGTACTCTTGAGACGAAGAAAAAAAAAAGATCTGTAATTTTTGAAATTACAGTGTGTGCAACAACAGAAAATTAATTTTTCCTTGAGAGTTAATAGTTCGTGTTGGGATATGAATCCTAGAACAATTCCTAAATGATGATTGAAAGATAAAAGATAAAGTTTTGATAAGCCAAAAGTAGTTTAAATTTTTCTAAGTGTTGACTAATCTAGTCTAGTCAAGTTGAAGTCATCTTGAACAAGATCAGTAGAGTTCACATGAAAAGACAAGTATTGTTTACAGTTCAAAAGACAAGTACTTATAAATTGATATCGTATTATTACTTCATATGTGTTTATATTAACTGTTAGATTGTTATTGAGCTATGGATAATTATTGTATAGAGCTCATAATTTTAAATATAATAGATAGATTGTTTGTATAGTTTTAAGTTGACTAAGCTATAAGCTTAAAGTAATGTAATAGTCTTGTTAGGATTAGATGATAGGACCATTTTAGTTCTATTGAAGACTACTGAAGAAGTCTACTGCGCAAGACAAGGAGACCAGACTAGACAAGAAGAGTTAAAGTCTACTACACAAGACAGGTGGACTACAAGACAGGTGCGCATACAAGATTCGACAAGTCAACTTGGAGTTAGTTATTCAAAACGCATGAAAAGATAAGAATTACAAAGTTAGTTAGAAATAACTACTTAAACAAGAAACGCGTGGAAGGATAAGAAGATTCAGTTGGAAGTTAGTTTTCAAGAAGAATTGGTTACAACTAACTAAGTTCTTGAGTTCTAAAGTCTATAAATACCTCAAGGTGTTTATCATTTGAGGACTACTGGAAATGCGTATATAGAAGCTACATACTGAAGAATTGTTCGAAGTTACTCTCAGAGATTACTGAAGTTCAGAAAGGAAGTCAGAAGTCAATTGAAGAATCAGAAGACTACTACTGAATAAGTTTTTTTGTGTTGTTGGTTTTATCAAGTTGCTAGATACTTGTTAAATTTCTAGTAAGATCGTAGACATATCTGGTGGTATAGTCTTAGAAGATCTAAGTCTTTTTCTTGGGACTCTAAATCACAAGAACTCACTTTGTACTCGATTGGAAGAGTTAGTGAAATATCACAACTGGGTTGTGAGAGTGGATGTAGACAAGTTGTCGAACCACTATAAATCGTTTGTGTTGTTCACTTTACTGTTTTGTTGGTTTTAATTGATTAATTGTTCAATTGCTTAAATACATGTCTAAACAAGATTAGTTGAGTATAGAACAGAGTTCTCGAATTTGAAGAGTTGAGTATAAACTTGTATTGGGCTCATTGTTAATTTCGTATTCCGCACATTGTAATTCTGATATATCGAAAGATTTTAGAAAAGTCTATTCACCCCCCTCTAGACATTTTCTTTAGCTTCCCTCGATATTAACTCAACTTTTGGGACCTACAGTTCGTGAGATCTCCCACCGGGTCAACGGACTAGGACTTAGGGAATACTTGAGAAGGCAATTGGGTTGAAGTTGTTACTCTTCTCAACGGTATCTCTCCGATTTAAAGGTAAACAAGTAATCCCTTAGTTCCGCATGTTTAGGGATTTAATTATTTTACCGTACATTCATTACATAAATTAGTTGATTTAATTTGTTTAAATTATGAAATTAGATTTATGATAATTCTTA
This sequence comes from Galeopsis tetrahit, assembly GCA_963675135.1. Lineage (NCBI taxonomy): Eukaryota > Viridiplantae > Streptophyta > Magnoliopsida > Lamiales > Lamiaceae > Galeopsis > Galeopsis tetrahit. The sequence continues at coordinate 67,796,567 of OY776126.1, forward strand.
TTTAAATTACGTCCCAAATAGATCAGGGTAATTTTAAAGGAGTCTCAAAGGATTCCCGAGAGTCTCAAAAGATCCTTAGGGCATCTCAAAAGATTCCCGGGAGTCTCAAAGGATTCCTAGCGTGATGGTCCATAACCCACAAGTGCCAATAATTCCCCACAAAGGAGATGGGGAATGTGGTCCCATAATAATTTCCCACAAAGGAGTTGGGGACCACATTGTTGGGTATTGGGATAATTCCCAACATAGACGAGCTAGGTGTATCTGCACCCAACCCTGCCTTGTCATCTGGAGCCCTATACCTATCTGACAGTTGTTGATTAATCATTGAAGAATTAACCAAGTCAGTAAGTTTAAGGTCTAGATTTACGACTTCAGTCTCTAAGAACTTATTGCGTTCTTCAAGCTTTTTGCACTTGTTCTTTAAAACATTGAATTCATTAGTCTCAGTAGCATGTGTCTTTAGTAAGTCTTGATACAAATTGTCTGTTAATGCACACTTGTCTTTGAGTTAGTAATCGGAGTGATAACTCTAGTACTCTTGTGTACAACACCTTTGGATGATGTTCTAATATCGTATTTCATTGGTCTTTTGCCTTTATCTTTTGTCAGAGAACTTGAATTAGCAGCAGTAGGGTTCTTAATGACATGAGTAGACGAGCTAGGTGTATCTGCACCCAACCCTGTCTTGTCATCTGGAGCCCTATACCTATCTGACAGTTGTTGATTAATCATTCAAGAATTAACCAAGTCAATAAGTTTAAGGTCTAGATTTACGACTTCAGTCCCTAAGAACTTATTGCGTTCTACAAGATTTTTGCACTTGTTCTTTAAAATATTGAATTCATTAGTCTCAGTAGCATGTGTCTTTAGTAAGTCTTCATACAACTTGTCTATTAATGCACACTTGTCTTTGAGTTGGTAATCGGAGTGTTAACTCTAGTACTCTTGTGTACAACACCTTTGGATGACTTTCCAATATCGTATTCCATTGGTCTTTTGCCTTTATCTTTTGTCAAAGAACATGAATTAGCAGCAGTAGGGTTCTTAATGACATGAGTAGACGAGCTAGGTGTATCTGCACCCAACCCTGTCTTGTCATCTGGAGCCCTATACCTATCTGACAATTGTTGATTAATCATTGAAGAATTAACCAAGTCAGTAAGTTTAAGGTCTAGATTTACGACTTCAGTTTCTAAGAACTTATTGCGTTCTTCAAGCTTTTTGCAGTTGTTCTTTAAAACATTGAATTCATTAGTCTTAGTAGCATGTGTCTTTAGTAAGTCTTGATACAACTTGTCTATTAATGCACACTTGTCTTTGAGTTGGTAATTGGAGTGTTAACTCTAGTATTCTTGTGTACAACACCTTTGGATGATGTTCCAATATCGTATTCCATTGGTCTTTTGCCTTTATCGTTTGTCAAAGAACTTGAATTAGCAGCAGTAGGGTTCTTAATGACATGAGTAGACTGTTAGGGTTATACTGGCAAGTATGCTTTTAGTGCTACTTATGTATACAAACTGATTCTTGCACTTATAAATGAGAATAATATTTTTATCACTGGTTGCTTTAAATATAATGAATGTTAATTATTTATTGCATAAACGTTCAGATGTATTTTACATTGTAGACAATGTGGTGTGTAGAAGATCACAGAAGATCACATTGTCAGTTCCTTGTATATAAGTACAATTGATTCACAACTTAGATGGAATTGAAAAATCCATTGGTAGAAGTTGAGGTGTAAGGCTCGGATTGGTTTATCTTGACCAAGAGATTACACTAGTGCATTATGATGTGCTGAATAGGACCTATAGAGAGGTAATTCTTCTAGACTGACTTAAGGAATGAAGAATTAGACTTCAGTGGTTGTTGATTTCTTAATCTCTGTCACTTAAATGGGATTGTCTGTAGTTAAGAAGTATTGCTTTGATTTATTATGGGTAAAGAATCAATTTGATTCAATACTTTGTATTTTGGGCAATATTATTAATTATAGGACAGATTGCCAAAATTAATATAGAGAATCGTGTCTTGGAGTGTCAAGTTGATTATGTCCCCTTGGTGGGCTCAGAAGGTTTATCATATCAAATCTGATCAGTGGAATTTATTTCCGGTATGATAATAATGTTGAGCTGTCCTTACTCCGAGGAATAAAAGATATTAATTAATTAAAGCATTCAGTAGCTTAAATTAATTGATGGACATTGAATCTTAAACACGGGAAATAATAACCGGGAGCCATATTTCGTAATATGGGTTAGGATGGATAGTGCAATATTAATTCTATAGTGGAATGAATTAATATTAATGGGCTAGAAGAATGTTGTGGCTCAATATTGATTTTTGGGCCCATTGGGAGGTCCAATCCTAATTCTCCTAAAGGCCCCTCAAGTAGCCCAATAAAAGTCTATTAATTAAGGAAATTAAAAGATAAGGATTAATTTTGTTGCAAGAAATTAGAGAGAGATATTTATGGAAAAAGATATATGGAAATAATAGATTATTTCTATATTATTCCAAGATAAATTGACCGGTCAATTTTTCTTTCTTGTAAGAGAAGAAACATAGATTCTCTCTTATAAAAGGAGAAGAAAAAAATTGGTACTCTTGAGACGAAGAAAAAAAAAAAGATCTGTAATTTTTGAAATTACAGTGTGTGCAACAAGAGAAAATTAATTTTTCCTTGAGAGTTAATAGTTCGTGTTGGGATATGAATCCTAGAACAATTCCTAAATGATGATTGAAAGATAAAAGATAAAGTTTTGATAAGCCAAAAGTAGTTTAAATTTTTCTAAGTGTTGACTAATCTAGTCTAGTCAAGTTGAAGTCATCTTGAACAAGATCAGTAGAGTTCACATGAAAAGACAAGTATTGTTTACAGTTCAAAAGACAAGTACTTATAAATTGATATCGTATTATTACTTCATATGTGTTTATATTAACTGTTAGATTGTTATTGAGCTATGGATAATTATTGTATAGAGCTCATAATTTTAAATATAATAGATAGATTGTTTGTATAGTTTTAAGTTGACTAAGCTATAAGCTTAAAGTAATGTAATAGTCTTGTTAGGATTAGATGATAGGACCATTTTAGTTCTATTGAAGACTACTGAAGAAGTCTACTGCGCAAGACAAGGAGACCAGACTAGACAAGAAGAGTTAAAGTCTACTACACAAGACAGGTGGACTACAAGACAGGTGCGCATACAAGATTCGACAAGTCAACTTGGAGTTAGTTATTCAAAACGCATGAAAAGATAAGAATTACAAAGTTAGTTAGAAATAACTACTTAAACAAGAAACGCGTGGAAGGATAAGAAGATTCAGTTGGAAGTTAGTTTTCAAGAAGAATTGGTTACAACTAACTAAGTTCTTGAGTTCTAAAGTCTATAAATACCTCAAGGTGTTTATCATTTGAGGACTACTGGAAATGCGTATATAGAAGCTACATACTGAAGAATTGTTCGAAGTTACTCTCAGAGATTACTGAAGTTCAGAAAGGAAGTCAGAAGTCAATTGAAGAATCAGAAGACTACTACTGAATAAGTTTTTTTGTGTTGTTGGTTTTATCAAGTTGCTAGATACTTGTTAAATTTCTAGTAAGATCGTAGACATATCTGGTGGTATAGTCTTAGAAGATCTAAGTCTTTTTCTTGGGACTCTAAATCACAAGAACTCACTTTGTACTCGATTGGAAGAGTTAGTGAAATATCACAACTGGGTTGTGAGAGTGGATGTAGACAAGTTGTCGAACCACTATAAATCGTTTGTGTTGTTCACTTTACTGTTTTGTTGGTTTTAATTGATTAATTGTTCAATTGTTTAAATACATGTCTAAACAAGATTAGTTGAGTATAGAACAGAGTTCTCGAATTTGAAGAGTTGAGTATAAACTTGTATTGGGCTCATTGTTAATTTCGTATTCCGCACATTGTAATTCTGATATATCGAAAGATTTTAGAAAAGTCTATTCACCCCCCTCTAGACATTTTCTTTAGCTTCCCTCGATATTAACTCAACTTTTGGGACCTACAGTTCGTGAGATCTCCCACCGGGTCAACGGACTAGGACTTAGGGAATACTTGAGAAGGCAATTGGGTTGAAGTTGTTACTCTTCTCAACGGTATCTCTCCGATTTAAAGGTAAACAAGTAATCCCTTAGTTCCGCATGTTTAGGGATTTAATTATTTTACCGTACATTCATTACATAAATTAGTTGATTTAATTTGTTTAAATTATGAAATTAGATTTATGATAATTCTTATTTAAATTACGTCCCAAATAGATCAGGGTAATTTTAAAGGAGTCTCAAAGGATTCCCGAGAGTCTCAAAAGATCCTTAGGGCATCTCAAAAGATTCCCGGGAGTCTCAAAGGATTCCTAGCGTGATGGTCCATAACCCACAAGTGCCAATAATTCCCCACAAAGGAGATGGGGAATGTGGTCCCATAATAATTTCCCACAAAGGAGTTGGGGACCACATTGTTGGGGGACTATTATTGGGTATTGGGATAATTCCCAACATAGACGAGCTAGGTGTATCTGCACCCAACCCTGCCTTGTCATCTGGAGCCCTATACCTATCTGACAGTTGTTGATTAATCATTGAAGAATTAACCAAGTCAGTAAGTTTAAGGTCTAGATTTACGACTTCAGTCTCTAAGAACTTATTGCGTTCTTCAAGCTTTTTGCACTTGTTCTTTAAAACATTGAATTCATTAGTCTCAGTAGCATGTGTCTTTAGTAAGTCTTGATACAAATTGTCTGTTAATGCACACTTGTCTTTGAGTTAGTAATCGGAGTGTTAACTCTAGTACTCTTGTGTACAACACCTTTGGATGATGTTCTAATATCGTATTTCATTGGTCTTTTGCCTTTATCTTTTGTCAGAGAACTTGAATTAGCAGCAGTAGGGTTCTTAATGACATGAGTAGACGAGCTAGGTGTATCTGCACCCAACCCTGTCTTGTCATCTGGAGCCCTATACCTATCTGACAGTTGTTGATTAATCATTCAAGAATTAACCAAGTCAATAAGTTTAAGGTCTAGATTTACGAATTCAGTCCCTAAGAACTTATTGCGTTCTACAAGATTTTTGCACTTGTTCTTTAAAATATTGAATTCATTAGTCTCAGTAGCATGTGTCTTTAGTAAGTCTTCATACAACTTGTCTATTAATGCACACTTGTCTTTGAGTTGGTAATCGGAGTGTTAACTCTAGTACTCTTGTGTACAACACCTTTGGATGACTTTCCAATATCGTATTCCATTGGTCTTTTGCCTTTATCTTTTGTCAAAGAACATGAATTAGCAGCAGTAGGGTTCTTAATGACATGAGTAGACGAGCTAGGTGTATCTGCACCCAACCCTGTCTTGTCATCTGGAGCCCTATACCTATCTGACAATTGTTGATTAATCATTGAAGAATTAACCAAGTCAGTAAGTTTAAGGTCTAGATTTACGACTTCAGTTTCTAAGAACTTATTGCGTTCTTCAAGCTTTTTGCAGTTGTTCTTTAAAACATTGAATTCATTAGTCTTAGTAGCATGTGTCTTTAGTAAGTCTTGATACAACTTGTCTATTAATGCACACTTGTCTTTGAGTTGGTAATTGGAGTGTTAACTCTAGTATTCTTGTGTACAACACCTTTGGATGATGTTCCAATATCGTATTCCATTGGTCTTTTGCCTTTATCGTTTGTCAAAGAACTTGAATTAGCAGCAGTAGGGTTCTTAATGACATGAGTAGACTGTTAGGGTTATACTGGCAAGTATGCTTTTAGTGCTACTTATGTATACAAACTGATTCTTGCACTTATAAATGAGAATAATATTTTTATCACTGGTTGCTTTAAATATAATGAATGTTAATTATTTATTGCATAAACGTTCAGATGTATTTTACATTGTAGACAATGTGGTGTGTAGAAGATCACAGAAGATCACATTGTCAGTTCCTTGTATATAAGTACAATTGATTCACAACTTAGATGGAATTGAAAAATCCATTGGTAGAAGTTGAGGTGTAAGGCTCGGATTGGTTTATCTTGACCAAGAGATTACACTAGTGCATTATGATGTGCTGAATAGGACCTATAGAGAGGTAATTCTTCTAGACTGACTTAAGGAATGAAGAATTAGACTTCAGTGGTTGTTGATTTCTTAATCTCTGTCACTTAAATGGGATTGTCTGTAGTTAAGAAGTATTGCTTTGATTTATTATGGGTAAAGAATCAATTTGATTCAATACTTTGTATTTTGGGCAATATTATTAATTATAGGACAGATTGCCAAAATTAATATAGAGAATCGTGTCTTGGAGTGTCAAGTTGATTATGTCCCCTTGGTGGGCTCAGAAGGTTTATCATATCAAATCTGATCAGTGGAATTTATTTCCGGTATGATAATAATGTTGAGCTGTCCTTACTCCGAGGAATAAAAGATATTAATTAATTAAAGCATTCAGTAGCTTAAATTAATTGATGGACATTGAATCTTAAACACGGGAAATAATAACCGGGAGCCATATTTCGTAATATGGGTTAGGATGGATAGTGCAATATTAATTCTATAGTGGAATGAATTAATATTAATGGGCTAGAAGAATGTTGTGGCTCAATATTGATTTTTGGGCCCATTGGGAGGTCCAATCCTAATTCTCCTAAAGGCCCCTCAAGTAGCCCAATAAAAGTCTATTAATTAAGGAAATTAAAAGATAAGGATTAATTTTGTTGCAAGAAATTAGAGAGAGATATTTATGGAAAAAGATATATGGAAATAATAGATTATTTCTATATTATTCCAAGATAAATTGACCGGTCAATTTTTCTTTCTTGTAAGAGAAGAAACATAGATTCTCTCTTATAAAAGGAGAAGAAAAAAATTGGTACTCTTGAGACGAAGAAAAAAAAAAGATCTGTAATTTTTGAAATTACAGTGTGTGCAACAAGAGAAAATTAATTTTTCCTTGAGAGTTAATAGTTCGTGTTGGGATATGAATCCTAGAACAATTCCTAAATGATGATTGAAAGATAAAAGATAAAGTTTTGATAAGCCAAAAGTAGTTTAAATTTTTCTAAGTGTTGACTAATCTAGTCTAGTCAAGTTGAAGTCATCTTGAACAAGATCAGTAGAGTTCACATGAAAAGACAAGTATTGTTTACAGTTCAAAAGACAAGTAATTATAAATTGATATCGTATTATTACTTCATATGTGTTTATATTAACTGTTAGATTGTTATTGAGCTATGGATAATTATTGTATAGAGCTCATAATTTTAAATATAATAGATAGATTGTTTGTATAGTTTTAAGTTGACTAAGCTATAAGCTTAAAGTAATGTAATAGTCTTGTTAGGATTAGATGATAGGACCATTTTAGTTCTATTGAAGACTACTGAAGAAGTCTACTGCGCAAGACAAGGAGACCAGACTAGACAAGAAGAGTTAAAGTCTACTACACAAGACAGGTGGACTACAAGACAGGTGCGCATACAAGATTCGACAAGTCAACTTGGAGTTAGTTATTCAAAACGCATGAAAAGATAAGAATTACAAAGTTAGTTAGAAATAACTACTTAAACAAGAAACGCGTGGAAGGATAAGAAGATTCAGTTGGAAGTTAGTTTTCAAGAAGAATTGGTTACAACTAACTAAGTTCTTGAGTTCTAAAGTCTATAAATACCTCAAGGTGTTTATCATTTGAGGACTACTGGAAATGCGTATATAGAAGCTACGTACTGAAGAATTGTTCGAAGTTACTCTCAGAGATTACTGAAGTTCAGAAAGGAAGTCAGAAGTCAATTGAAGAATCAGAAGACTACTACTGAATAAGTTTTTTTGTGTTGTTGGTTTTATCAAGTTGCTAGATACTTGTTAAATTTCTAGTAAGATCGTAGACATATCTGGTGGTATAGTCTTAGAAGATCTAAGTCTTTTTCTTGGGACTCTAAATCACAAGAACTCACTTTGTACTCGATTGGAAGAGTTAGTGAAATATCACAACTGGGTTGTGAGAGTGGATGTAGACAAGTTGTCGAACCACTATAAATCGTTTGTGTTGTTCACTTTACTGTTTTGTTGGTTTTAATTGATTAATTGTTCAATTGCTTAAATACATGTCTAAACAAGATTAGTTGAGTATAGAACAGAGTTCTCGAATTTGAAGAGTTGAGTATAAACTTGTATTGGGCTCATTGTTAATTTCGTATTCCGCACATTGTAATTCTGATATATCGAAAGATTTTAGAAAAGTCTATTCACCCCCCTCTAGACATTTTCTTTAGCTTCCCTCGATATTAACTCAACTTTTGGGACCTACAGTTCGTGAGATCTCCCACCGGGTCAACGGACTAGGACTTAGGGAATACTTGAGAAGGCAATTGGGTTGAAGTTGTTACTCTTCTCAACGGTATCTCTCCGATTTAAAGGTAAACAAGTAATCCCTTAGTTCCGCATGTTTAGGGATTTAATTATTTTACCGTACATTCATTACATAAATTAGTTGATTTAATTTGTTTAAATTATGAAATTAGATTTATGATAATTCTTATTTAAATTACGTCCCAAATAGATCAGGGTAATTTTAAAGGAGTCTCAAAGGATTCCCGAGAGTCTCAAAAGATCCTTAGGGCATCTCAAAAGATTCCCGGGAGTCTCAAAGGATTCCTAGCGTGATGGTCCATAACCCACAAGTGCCAATAATTCCCCACAAAGGAGATGGGGAATGTGGTCCCATAATAATTTCCCACAAAGGAGTTGGGGACCACATTGTTGGGGGACTATTATTGGGTATTGGGATAATTCCCAACATAGACGAGCTAGGTGTATCTGCACCCAACCCTGCCTTGTCATCTGGAGCCCTATACCTATCTGACAGTTGTTGATTAATCATTGAAGAATTAACCAAGTCAGTAAGTTTAAGGTCTAGATTTACGACTTCAGTCTCTAAGAACTTATTGCGTTCTTCAAGCTTTTTGCACTTGTTCTTTAAAACATTGAATTCATTAGTCTCAGTAGCATGTGTCTTTAGTAAGTCTTGATACAAATTGTCTGTTAATGCACACTTGTCTTTGAGTTAGTAATCGGAGTGTTAACTCTAGTACTCTTGTGTACAACACCTTTGGATGATGTTCTAATATCGTATTTCATTGGTCTTTTGCCTTTATCTTTTGTCAGAGAACTTGAATTAGCAGCAGTAGGGTTCTTAATGACATGAGTAGACGAGCTAGGTGTATCTGCACCCAACCCTGTCTTGTCATCTGGAGCCCTATACCTATCTGACAGTTGTTGATTAATCATTCAAGAATTAACCAAGTCAATAAGTTTAAGGTCTAGATTTACGACTTCAGTCCCTAAGAACTTATTGCGTTCTACAAGATTTTTGCACTTGTTCTTTAAAATATTGAATTCATTAGTCTCAGTAGCATGTGTCTTTAGTAAGTCTTCATACAACTTGTCTATTAATGCACACTTGTCTTTGAGTTGGTAATCGGAGTGTTAACTCTAGTCTGCTTGTGTACAACACCTTTGGATGATGTTCCAATACCGTATTCCATTGGTCTTTTGCCTTTATCTTTTGTCAAAGAACTTGAATTAGCAGCAGTAGGGTTCTTAATGACATGAGTAGACGAGCTAGGTGTATCTGCACCCAACCCTGTCTTGTCATCTGGAGCCCTATACCTATCTGACAGTTGTTGATTAATCATTGAAGAATTAACCAAGTCAGTAAGTTTAAGGTCTAGATTTACGACTTCAGTCTTTAAGAACTTATTGCGTTCTTCAAGCTTTTTGCACTTGTTCTTTAAAACATTGAATTCATTAGTCTTAGTAGCATGTGTCTTTAGTAAGTCTTGATACAACTTGTCTGTTAATGCACACTTGTCTTTAAGTTGGTAATCGGAGTGTTAACTCTAGTATTCTTGTGTACAACACCTTTGGATGATGTTCCAATATCGTATTCCATTGGTCTTTTGCCTTTATCTTTTGTCAAAGAACTTGAATTTGCAGCAGTAGGGTTCTTAATGACATGAGTAGACGAGCTAGGTGTATCTGCACCCAACCCTGTCTTGTCATCTGGAGCCCTATACCTATCTGACAGTTGTTTATTAATCATTGAAGAATTAACCAAGTCAATAAGTTTAAGGTCTAGATTTACGACTTCAGTCTCTAAGAATTTATTGCGTTCTTCAAGCTTTTTGCACTTGTTCTTTAAAACATTGAATTCATTAGTCTTAGTAGCATGTGTCTTTAGTAAGTCTTGATACCACTTGTCTGTTAATGCACACTTGTGTTTAAGTTGGTAATCGCAGTGTTAACTCTAGTATTCTTGTGTACAACACCTTTGGATGATGTTCCAATATCGTATTCCATTGGTCTTTTGCCTTTATCTTTTGTCAAAGAACTTGAATTAGCAGCAGTAGGGTTCTTAATGACATGAGTAGACGAGCTAGGTGTATCTGCACCCAACCCTGTCTTGTCATCTGGAGCCCTATACATATCTGACAGTTGTTGATTAATCATTGAAGAATTAACCAAGTCAGTAAGTTTAAGGTCTGGATTTATGACTTCAGTCTCGAAGAACTTATTGCGTTCTTCAAGCTTTTTGCACTTGTTCTTTAAAACATTGAATTCATTAGTCTCAGTAGCATGTGTCTTTAGTAAGTCTTGATACAAATTGTCTGTTAATGCACACTTGTCTTTGAGTTGGTAATCGGAGTGTTAACTCTAGTACTCTTGTGTACAACACCTTTGGATGATGTTCCAATATCGTATTCCATTGGTCTTTTGCCTTTATCTTTTGTCAAAGAACTTGAATTAGCAGCAGTAGGGTTCTTAATGACATGAGTAGACGAGCTAGGTGTATCTACACCCAACCCTGTCTTGTCATCTGGAGCCCTATACCTATATGATAGTTGTTGATTAATCATTGAAGAATTAACCAAGTGAGTAAGTTTAAGGTCTAGATTTACGACTTCAGTCTCTAAGAACCTATTGCGTTCTTCAAGATTTTTGCATTCGTTCTTTAAAACATTGAATTCATTAGTCTCAGTAGCATGTGTCTTTAGTAAGTCTTGATACAAATTGTCTGTTAATGCACACTTATCTTTGAGTTGGTAATCGGAGTGTTAACTCTAGTCTGCTTGTGTACAACACCTTTGGATGATGTTCCAATATCGTATTCCATTGGTCTTTTGCCTTTATCTTTTGTCAAATAACTTGAATTAGCAGTAGTAGGGTTTTTAATGACATGAGTAGACGAGCTACGTGTATCTGCACCCAACCCTATCTTGTCATCTGGAGCCCTATACCTATCTGACAGTTATTGATTAATCATTGAAGAATTAACCAAGTCAGTAAATTTAAGGTCTAGATTTACGACTTCAGTCTCTAAGAACTTATTGCGTTCTTCAAGATTTTTGCATTTGTTCTTTAAAACATTGAATTCATTAGTCTCAGTAGCATGTGTCTTTAGTAAGTCTTGATACAAATTGTCTGTTAATGCACACTTGTCTTTGAGTTAGTAATCGGAGTGTTAACTCTAGTCTGCTTGTGTACAACACCTTTGGATGATGTTCCAATATCGTATTCCATTGGTCTTTTACCTTTATCTTTTGTCAAAGAACTTGAATTAGCAGCAGTAGGGTTCTTAATGACATGAGTAGACGAGCTAGGTGTATCTGCACCCAACCCTGTCTTGTCATCTGGAGCCCTATACATATCTGACAATTGTTGATTAATCATTGAAGAATTAACCAAGTCAGTAAGTTTAAGGTCTAGATTTATGACTTCAGTCTCTAAGAACTTATTGCGTTCTTCAAGCTTTTTGCACTTGTTCTTTAAAACATTGAATTCATTAGTCTCAGTAGCATGTGTCTTTAGTAAGTCTTGATACAAATTGTCTGTTAATGCACACTTGTCTTTGAGTTGGTAATCGAAGTGTTAACTCTAGTACTCTTGTGTACAACACCTTTGGATGATGTTCCAATATCGTATTCCATTGGTCTTTTGCCTTTATCTTTTGTCAAAGAACTTGAATTAGGAGCAGTAGGGTTCTTAATGACATGAGTAGACGAGCTAGGTGTATCTACACCCAACCCTGTCTTGTCATCTGGAGCCCTATACCTATCTGACAGTTGTTGATTAATCATTGAAGAATTAACCAAGTGAGTAAGTTTAAGGTCTAGATTTACTACTTCAGTCTCTAAGAACTTATTGCGTTCTTCAAGATTTTTGCATTTGTTCTTTAAAACATTGAATTGATTAGTCTCAGTAGCATGTGTCTTTAGTAAGTCTTGATACAAATTGTCTGTTAATGCACACTTGTCTATGAGTTGGTAATCGGAGTGTTAACTCTAGTCTGCTTGGGTACAACACCTTTAGATGATGTTCCAATATCGTATTCCATTGGTCTTTTGCCTTTATCTTTTGTCAAATAACTTGAATTAGCAGCAGTAGGGTTCTTAATGACATGAGTAGACGAGCTACGTGTATCTGCACCCAACCCTATCTTGTCATCTGGAGCCCTATACCTATCTGACAGTTATTGATTAATCATTGAAGAATTAACCAAGTCAGTAAATTTAAGGTTTAGATTTACGACTTCAGTCTCTAAGAACTTATTGCGTTCTTCAAGATTTTTGCACTTGCTCTTTAAAACATTGAATTCATTAGTCTCAGTAGCATGTGTCTTTAGTAAGACTTGATACAACTTGTCTGTTAATGCACACTTGTCTTTGAGTTGGTAATCGGAGTGTTAACTCTAGTCTGCTAGTGTACAACACCTTTGGATGATGTTCAAATATCGTATTCCATTGGTCTTTTGCCTTTATCTTTTGTTAAAGAACTTGAATTAGCAGCAGTAGGGTTCTTAATGACATGAGTAGACGATCTAGGTGTATCTGCACCCAACCCTGTCTTGTCATCTGGAGCCCTATACCTATCTGACAGTTGTTGATTAATCATTGAAGAATTAACCAAGTCAGTAAGTTTAAGGTCTAGATTTACGTCTTCAGTCTCTAAGAACTTATTGCGTTCTTCAAGCTTTTTGCACTTGTTCTTTAAAACATTGAATTCATTAGTCTTAGTAGCATGTGTCTTTAGTAAGTCTTGATACAACTTGTCTGTTAATGCACACTTGTCTTTGAGTTGGTAATCGGAGTGTTAACTCTAGTATTCTTGTGTACAACACCTTTGGATGATGTTCCAATATCGTATTCCATTGGTCTTTTGCCTTTATCTTTTGTCAAAGAACTTGAATTAGCAGCAGTAGGGTTCTTAATGACATGAGTAGACGAGCTAGGTGTATCTGCACCCAACCCTGTCTTGTCATCTGGAGCCCAATACCTATCTGACAGTTGTTGATTAATCATTGAAGAATTAACCAAGTGAGTAAGTTTAAGGTCTAGATTTACGACTTTAGTCTCTAAGAACTTATTGCGTTCTTCAAGATTTTTGCATTTGTTCTTTAAAACATTGAATTCATTAGTCTCAGTAGCATGTGTCTTTAGTAAGTCTTGATACAAATTGTCTGTTAATGCACACTTGTCTTTGAGTTGGTAATCGGAGTGTTAACTCTAGTCTGCTTGTGTACAACACCTTTGGATGATGTTCCAATATCGTATTCCATTGGTCTTTTGCCTTTATCTTTTGTCAAATAACTTGAATTAGCAGTAGTAGGGTTCTTAATGACATGAGTAGACGAGCTACGTGTATCTGCACCCAACCCTATCTTGTCATCTGGAGCCCTATACCTATATGACAGTTATTGATTAATCATTGAAGAATTAACCAAGTCAGTAAATTTAAGGTCTAGATTTACGACTTCAGTCTCTAAGAACTTATTGCGTTCTTCAATATTTTTGCACTTGCTCTTTAAAACATTGAATTCATTAGTCTCAGTAGCATGTGTCTTTAGTAAGACTTGATACAACTTGTCTGTTAATGCACACTTGTCTTTGAGTTGGTAATCGGAGTGTTAACTCTAGTCTGCTAGTGTACAACACCTTTGGATGATGTTCAAATATCGTATTCCATTGGTCTTTTGCCTTTATCTTTTGTTAAAGAACTTGAATTAGCAGCAGTAGGGTTCTTAATGACATGAGTAGACGATCTAGGTGTATCTGCACCCAACCCTGTCTTGTCATCTGGAGCCCTATACCTATCTGACAGTTGTTGATTAATCATTGAAGAATTAACCAAGTCAGTAAGTTTAAGGTCTAGATTTACGACTTCAGTCTCTAAGAACTTATTGCGTTCTTCAAGCTTTTTGCACTTGTTCTTTAAAACATTGAATTCATTAGTCTTAGTAGCATGTGTCTTTAGTAAGTCTTGATACAACTTGTCTGTTAATGCACACTTGTCTTTGAGTTGGTAATCGGAGTGTTAACTCTAGTATTCTTGTGTACAACACCTTTGGATGATGTTCCAATATCGTATTCCATTGGTCTTTTGCCTTTATCTTTTGTCAAAGAACTTGAATTAGCAGCAGTAGGGTTCTTAATGACATGAGTAGACGAGCTAGGTGTATCTGCACCCAACCCTGTCTTGTCATCTGGAGCCCAATACATATCTGACAATTGTTGATTAATCATTGAAGAATTAACCAAGTGAGTAAGTTTAAGGTCTAGAGTTACGACTTCAGTCTCTAAGAACTTATTGCGTTCTTCAAGATTTTTGCATTTGTTCTTTAAAACATTGAATTCATTAGTCTCAGTAGCATGTGTCTTTAGTAAGTCTTGATACAAATTGTCTGTTAATGCACACTTGTCTTTGAGTTGGTAATCGGAGTGTTAACTCTAGTCTGCTTGTGTACAACACCTTTGGATGATGTTCCAATATCGTATTCCATTGGTCTTTTGCCTTTATCTTTTGTCAAATAACTTGAATTAGCAGTAGTAGGGTTCTTAATGACATGAGTAGACGAGCTACGTGTATCTGCACCCAACCCTATCTTGTCATCTGGAGCCCTATACCTATATGACAGTTATTGATTAATCATTGAAGAATTAACCAAGTCAGTAAATTTAAGGTCTAGATTTACGACTTCAGTCTCTAAGAACTTATTGCGTTCTTCAATATTTTTGCACTTGCTCTTTAAAACATTGAATTCATTAGTCTCAGTAGCATGTGTCTTTAGTAAGACTTGATACAACTTGTCTGTTAATGCACACTTGTCTTTGAGTTGGTAATCGGAGTGTTAACTCTAGTCTGCTAGTGTACAACACCTTTGGATGATGTTCAAATATCGTATTCCATTGGTCTTTTGCCTTTATCTTTTGTTAAAGAACTTGAATTAGCAGCAGTAGGGTTCTTAATGACATGAGTAGACGATCTAGGTGTATCTGCACCCAACCCTGTCTTGTCATCTGGAGCCCTATACCTATCTGACAGTTGTTGATTAATCATTGAAGAATTAACCAAGTCAGTAAGTTTAAGGTCTAGATTTACGACTTCAGTCTCTAAGAACTTATTGCGTTCTTCAAGCTTTTTGCACTTGTTCTTTAAAACATTGAATTCATTAGTCTTAGTAGCATGTGTCTTTAGTAAGTCTTGATACAACTTGTCTGTTAATGCACACTTGTCTTTGAGTTGGTAATCGGAGTGTTAACTCTAGTATTCTTGTGTACAACACCTTTGGATGATGTTCCAATATCGTATTCCATTGGTCTTTTGCCTTTATCTTTTGTCAAAGAACTTGAATTAGCAGCAGTAGGGTTCTTAATGACATGAGTAGACGAGCTAGGTGTATCTGCACCCAACCCTGTCTTGTCATCTGGAGCCCAATACCTATCTGACAGTTGTTGATTAATCATTGAAGAATTAACCAAGTGAGTAAGTTTAAGGTCTAGATTTACGACTTCAGTCTCTAAGAACTTATTGCGTTCTTCAAGATTTTTGCATCTGTTCTTTAAAACATTGAATTCATTAGTCTCAGTAGCATGTGTCTTTAGTAAGTCTTGATACAAATTGTCTGTTAATGCACACTTGTCTTTGAGTTGGTAATCGGAGTGTTAACTCTAGTCTGCTTGTGTACAACACCTTTGGATGATGTTCCAATATCGTATTCCATTGGTCTTTTGCCTTTATCTTTTGTCAAATAACTTGAATTAGCAGCAGTAGGGTTCTTAATGACATGAGTAGACGAGCTACGTGTATCTGCACCCAACCCTATCTTGTCATCTGGAGCCCTATACCTATCTGACAGTTATTGATTAATCATTGAAGAATTAACCAAGTCAGTAAATTTAAGGTCTAGATTTACGACTTCAGTCTCTAAGAACTTATTGCGTTCTTCAAGATTTTTGCACTTGCTCTTTAAAACATTGAATTCATTAGTCTCAGTAGCATGTGTCTTTAGTAAGACTTGATACAACTTGTCTGTTAATGCACACTTGTCTTTGAGTTGGTAATCAGAGTGTTAACTCTAGTCTGCTTGTGTACAACACCTTTGGATGATGTTCCAATATCGTATTCCATTGGTCTTTTGCCTTTATCTTTTGTCAAATAACTTGAATTAGCAGTAGTAGGGTTCTTAATGACATGAGTAGACGAGCTACGTGTATCTGCACCCAACCCTATCTTGTCATCTGGAGCCCTATACCTATATGACAGTTATTGATTAATCATTGAAGAATTAACCAAGTCAGTAAATTTAAGGTCTAGATTTACGACTTCAGTCTCTAAGAACTTATTGCGTTCTTCAATATTTTTGCACTTGCTCTTTAAAACATTGAATTCATTAGTCTCAGTAGCATGTGTCTTTAGTAAGACTTGATACAACTTGTCTGTTAATGCACACTTGTCTTTGAGTTGGTAATCGGAGTGTTAACTCTAGTCTGCTAGTGTACAACACCTTTGGATGATGTTCAAATATCGTATTCCATTGGTCTTTTGCCTTTATCTTTTGTTAAAGAACTTGAATTAGCAGCAGTAGGGTTCTTAATGACATGAGTAGACGATCTAGGTGTATCTGCACCCAACCCTGTCTTGTCATCTGGAGCCCTATACCTATCTGACAGTTGTTGATTAATCATTGAAGAATTAACCAAGTCAGTAAGTTTAAGGTCTAGATTTACGACTTCAGTCTCTAAGAACTTATTGCGTTCTTCAAGCTTTTTGCCCTTGTTCTTTAAAACATTGAATTCATTAGTCTTAGTAGCATGTGTCTTTAGTAAGTCTTGATACAACTTGTCTGTTAATGCACACTTGTCTTTGAGTTGGTAATCGGAGTGTTAACTCTAGTATTCTTGTGTACAACACCTTTGGATGATGTTCCAATATCGTATTCCATTGGTCTTTTGCCTTTATCTTTTGTCAAAGAACTTGAATTAGCAGCAGTAGGGTTCTTAATGACATGAGTAGACGAGCTAGGTGTATCTGCACCCAACCCTGTCTTGTCATCTGGAGCCCAATACCTATCTGACAGTTGTTGATTAATCATTGAAGAATTAACCAAGTGAGTAAGTTTAAGGTCTAGATTTACGACTTCAGTCTCTAAGAACTTATTGCGTTCTTCAAGATTTTTGCATCTGTTCTTTAAAACATTGAATTCATTAGTCTCAGTAGCATGTGTCTTTAGTAAGTCTTGATACAAATTGTCTGTTAATGCACACTTGTCTTTGAGTTGGTAATCGGAGTGTTAACTCTAGTCTGCTTGTGTACAACACCTTTGGATGATGTTCCAATATCGTATTCCATTGGTCTTTTGCCTTTATCTTTTGTCAAATAACTTGAATTAGCAGCAGTAGGGTTCTTAATGACATGAGTAGACGAGCTACGTGTATCTGCACCCAACCCTATCTTGTCATCTGGAGCCCTATACCTATCTGACAGTTATTGATTAATCATTGAAGAATTAACCAAGTCAGTAAATTTAAGGTCTAGATTTACGACTTCAGTCTCTAAGAACTTATTGCGTTCTTCAAGATTTTTGCACTTGCTCTTTAAAACATTGAATTCATTAGTCTCAGTAGCATGTGTCTTTAGTAAGACTTGATACAACTTGTCTGTTAATGCACACTTGTCTTTGAGTTGGTAATCAGAGTGTTAACTCTAGTCTGCTTGTGTACAACACCTTTGGATGATGTTCAAATATCGTATTCCATTGGTCTTTTGCCTTTATCTTTTGTTAAAGAACTTGAATTAGCAGCAGTAGGGTTCTTAATGACATGAGTAGACGATCTAGGTGTATCTGCACCCAACCCTGTCATGTCATCTGGAGCCCTATACCTATCTGACAGTTGTTGATTAATCATTGAAGAATTAACCAAGTCAGTAAGTTTAAGGTCTAGATTTACGACTTCAGTCTCTAAGAACTTATTGCGTTCTTCAAGCTTTTTGCACTTGTTCTTTAAAACATTGAATTCATTAGTCTCAGTAGCATGTGTCTTTAGTAAGTCTTGATACAAATTGTCTGTTAATGCACACTTGTCTTTGAGTTCGTAATCGGAGTGTTAACTCTAGTTTGCTTGTGTACAACACCTTTGGATGATGTTCCAATATCGTATTCCATTGGTCTTTTGCCTTTATCTTTTGTCAAACAACTTGAATTAGCAGCAGTAGGGTTCTTAATGACATGAGTAGACGAGCTAGGTGTATCTGCACCCAACCATGTCTTGTCATCTGGAGCCCTATATCTATCTGACAGTTGTTGATTAATCATTTTTAGAATTAACCATGTCAGTAAGTTTAAGGTCTAGATTTACGACTTCAGTCTCTAAGAACTTATTGCGTTCTTCAAGCTTTTTGCACTTGTTCTTTAAAACATTGAATTCATTAGTCATAGTAGCATGTGTCTTTAGTAAGTCTTGATACAAATTGTCTGTTAATGCACACTTGTCTTTGAGTTGGTAATCGGAGTGTTAACTCTAGTCTGCTTTTGTACAACACCTTTGGATGATGTTCCAATATCGTATTCCATTGGTCTTTTGCCTTTATCTTTTGTCAAAGAACTTGAATTAGCAGCAGTAGGGTTCTTAATGTCATGAGTAGACGAGCTAGGTGTATCTGCACCCAACCATGTCTTGTCATCTGGAGCCCTATACCTATCTGACAGTTGTTGATTAATCATTGAAGAATTAACCAAGTCAGTAAGTTTAAGGTCTAGATTTACGACTTCAGTCTCTAAGAACTTATTGCGTTCTTCAAGCTTTTTGCACTTGTTCTTTAAAACATTGAATTCATTAGTCTTAGTATCATGTGTCTTTAGTAAGTCTTGATACAACTTGTCTGTTAATGCACACTTGTCTTTGAGTTGACTCAACTCTTCTATCAAGCGTTTGTTTAGGACAGTTATATTAGGATCTACCTTAGACTGAGCTTCTTTAAGATCAATGATTTCTTGTTTGAAAGCGATTTTCTCGTCGCTGACTTCCATGAACGCCTTATTATCAAGTAGGTGGTCTTCTTCAGTCACTCTAGTGGAATGATGAAGACTACTCCCTACTCCACTGTCGGCAGTATCACTTTCATCAGTGCCATAGTCATCACATGAACAAAATGAGGTTGCAGATGATACCTCTTGTTCGTTTTTCGCCATAAGGATCAGGCCATCGTCTGCTATGAACGCTTCTTCTTCGTTGTTAGAAGGGTAACTAGCTGAAGACGAAGGTAACTTGTCTGAATCCGTTTCAGAGTCATCGTTAGCCAACATGGCCTTTTTACCCTTGTTGTATCTTCGTTCTCGTCTGGCTATCCTCTCTTCTCGATCAACAGTGCTCAGGTCCGGACATTCGTAAATGTAATGACCTGGTTTCTCACAATTATAGCATAATAGATCGTTAGTAGGCTTTTTCACAGGAGATTTATCCCTTCTCTTAACTCGCCTATCAGAACGTCTAATCTTCCTATCCTCAGAGTTTCTATCTCGTCTGTTTTCTTTCGAGACCTCATCTCTCATTTCGGAAGAGTTTCGATCTCGTCTGGTCTCAGACGAGTCCTTGTTCTTAGAACCTCTAACGTTTATTCAGAATTAGATCAGACCTATCCAACTCGTCCTTAACACTAGCAGACTTAGTCTTATCTACTCTAGAGCTCCTAGACGAAGAAGTCTTAAACGCAACATTTTTCGACACATTTTTCTCTCTATCACTACTGGCTATAGGATCATCCTCATCTAGGTCGAACTCGTGGACTTTGAGTGTTTGGAACATCGTCTCGGTATACCATTCATCTATATCCTGAGTATTCTTGATGATCATCTTGACCATCTTCCATCTAGCATTTAGACTCTTAAGAATTCTCAAATTGATTTCACGATTAGTATACGTCTTGCCTAAAACTTCCAAATCATTCATAATTCGTGTAAAACGAGTATCTAACTAGTCTATATTTTCACCAGTCTTCATCTTAAATGATTCGAACCTCTGTACAGCTGTGGATAACTTACTTTCCTTGGTCAGGGTGGTCCCTTCACAAATGATAGCAAGTCGATCCCACATTTCTTTAGCTGACTTACATTTTAATACTTTTCCCAGATACTCGTTGGGAACAGTATGTAAAATATAGTTCTTAGCTAAACTGTCCATGTTGGGAATAAAATAATTTTTGATTATGATACCAAAACCCCCTCTGAGACATGTCAAGTAGATAAGTCAATTTTAAATGAACATGGTCCAAGACTGTTGGAACATGTAGTCTAAGACAATTAGAGAAGTTGATGTGTTAGGCAGCTCTTAGATAAATAGATGGACTAGTTGAGGGGGAACATATGCTTTGAAGTTTATCAAGAACAAGTCCCCTCAAGGCTCAAGTGGAATGTGTCCCAAGTCTGCTGAATAGACAAGTATGCTGATCAAGAGTAAATGGATTGTGGAATAATCTTTCTGAAGATCAAGCATGACAAATGCATCATCTAGACACAACCTACTAAAGCAACTCTGCTCAGGAAGTTTGTCCAGGAAAGTTGTCTCAGCACACTTGTACCAGGACCATGTCAAGATAATCCCAACCTTGCTGATATGGTCAAAGTCAACTACTCTATGTCATGAATAAACAAGATCCAATCTAAGGATGCATAGAGACATTCAAAGAAAGAGAAAGAGCCAAGTCATCTGAAGAGATCATGCCAACCTTGCTGATAAGGAAACTATGCTGAAACTGATAAGTAGAGTTGTCCAAGAGATAAGGAATGTTGTCCTTATCTCAGGACCCTTGATAAGAAGAGATGTCCATGTTTGACCAAGTAAATCTTGAAGTCAGACATTGGGAAAAGTGTTGCAGAATGAAGACAAAGTGGTTACAGCCGTTTATTTCCCAAACTAAGGACATGTCACTATCAGAATCTGTCTTCCAGTTTGAAGATTTCAAGGAAGACATTTATAGACATTTGAGGCTGCCTCTCCAACGGGCAAATCCTCAAATTTGTCTATAAATACAGAAGTGTGAAGACCATTTGAAGAATGGAACTACTGAATCCAACCAACTACTCTGAAGGTTCAAAGTCCTCAAAAGACATTCTTAGTCTTCAAACACTTCATTCTAAGCTGAACCTCATTGTAAATCCATACAAAGCTTAGAGAGATATCCTATCCTTATACACTGACCTTCATTGTAAAGTATATTTCATTAGTTGGAACCTTACTTCAATCATTATACCTTTCAAGTGAGAAAGTTAGAAGGTTGTAGTAGTAGAAGTGGAAGGAGCTGATTGTTGAGGGAAGAACAGTTCAGTTCTGAGTTAAGAAAATGGTACTAGGACTCTATACATCCTAGGGATCAAGGCACCAAGGAGTGGTGCGGTTGATAAAGTGCACCTTGGCACTATAAAACAAATTAATTCCAAGAGTGAAGGAATTATCATGTTAAATCAGGGAAAGTGGATGTAGGAGTTTGAGTCTCTGAACCACTATAAACTCTTGTGTTGATTTACATTCAAAGTACTTTACATACATTCAACACTGCACACAAACTGGACTTTCAAAGATACATATCCTAAACTGTGCAAAACAAGATTTGGACAAGTCCCCTGAACTGCATTAACTGTTAAGGAGATTTCAGAAACTAAAAGGAGTTTTAAACTAAAGGGCCAACCACTAATTCCGCACATATAACTCACTTAGATAGTTATTCAACTAACTACTCAATAGTACTTAGTAGTTTGATTATCTTAGAAGAGTTAATCATATCAGCAGAGTTGTCCAGGACAACCTTGCTGAAGACTGGTTTGATCAAGTTTGAAAAGAAATTGCATACAAGTGTATTCCCCCCCATACACTTGTTATATACTCCTTTCAGGACCAACAAGTGGTATCAGAGCAGGGGTTCAAAGACCACTGCTTTTGAAATTCCATCTTGATTTTCAAAATCACATATTTGGTGTGGTCACTGAACTGATCTCTATCTGAAATCTATCATATATGTATCTAACCCATCTTGTTTGAGATATGGCCAACAACAATGCAGCTGTTCCACCTCCCGCTGTTCAAGGACTGGACAATATGGCTACCAATCCAGTTAACCATATATCACATCATAAGTTACCCATGTTCTCAATTGATAATTATGATTTTTGGAAAATCAGAATGAGAGCTCATCTTGCATCTCTCCACACTGATATGTTTAGGGTGATTACAAGAGGACCCTATGTGTTCACTCAGCTCAACCCCAGATTGACTGATGAACAAAAAGCAGACACAAGGGATGTCATCCCCAAAGATGAAGATGACTTCACCTCTGGGGAGAAAAGGAAAGATAATTTGAATTATCTAGCCATGAATACCCTCTACCAAACAATTCCAGATGCAATCATGGGAAGGGTCTACCACTGCACAACTGCCAAGGAAATATGGGATACTCTTGCAGAAATGTGTGAGGGTACTGAAAAGATAAAGGAGAACAAGCTCCAAGTGGCTGTGCGGAAGTTTGAACAATTCTCAATGGAGTCAGATGAGTCCATTGACAAGTTTGCTGGTAGATTCACAAATGTGTTGAATGAAATCAACTTCTTGGGCAAGGTGTACTCCAAGAGAGAAGTTGGTTTGAAGATCTTAAGAAGTCTCACTCAAAAGTGGGATGTATATGCTGTGATGATGCAGAACACCAAGGATCTCTCTACCATGCCCATGCAACAAATCTTCTCTGAACTGAAAGCTTATGAGTTTGATCTCAACAGAAGAAAACCAGTTGAGGAATCTTCCTTACCAACCAAAGGAGTGGCATTCAAAGCCAAAACTGTTGAACCAGAAATGCAGCCCACTCCAAGATCATCAAAGTCAGTATCTAAAGCTGAAATGAAGGAAGAGATGGCCCTCATGGCTAGGAGATTTGACAAACTCAATTCAAGGTTTGGTAGATACAAGAAGTTCTACCAAGACAACAAATTCAGGAGAAGGTACAACTCTCCTGAAGCACAGACTGAGGATAAAAAGCCTGAAGAGAAAAGACAAGAGGACAAGTACTCTGAAAGGAGAAAGTCCAACAGAGCTGAACCCTCCTCATCTAGAAGAAGAGATGATTCAAAGAAAGATGATGATGAGGATCGGTGCTACAACTGCAAGAAGAAAGAGCACTTCCAGTATGACTGCCCTGAACTCAGCTGTAAGGAAAGAAGAGAGAGGCAAGCTAAAAGAGATAGAAAATTCACCACCAGAAAAGCCATGATGGCTGGTGAAGGATCTGATAGTGCTGAAAGCTTCAACTCTTCTGATGGACTGTTCTCAAACAGTGATGATGATGATGATGTGTGCAACATGGCCATTGAGGATGATGAGGTATCCTCTACTTCTAGCTCACCATCATTTTTATCACAAAATACTAGTGAAGTCAACTTGAAACTCTCTTTTGGGAAGTTGATGGAAGATTTCACTAGATTACAAGAATTTCATGACAACTGTGTGAGAGAAAATGAAAGGCTTTCAATTGAACTTTCAAAACCTACTGAGACAGTAGTTGATATCAAGTCTACTGAGTTGTATAAACAAGTCTTGAGAGAGCTTGAGGAAGCAAATCTCAATATAGTTACTGTTGGGAAATAAAATGATTTTGATTAAGATACCAAAACCCCTGATTGATGATGATCAGATTAGTTGAGATACAGTCTTAAAAAGCATCAATCTAGTTGTCTCAGGTTATTTGAGACAGTAAAAATTCTTAAGTCTAAATCTCAGTAATGTTGTGAGATTATAGTTCAGGATAGGTGTCCAAAGCTGGAATGTTAGGCAGCTTGTTAAGTGTTAGGACAAGTTTGCTGAATATACAAGACAAGCTGACTGAAGTGGACCACATGGCTGAATAATCAAGAATGATAAGGCAAAGCTTCAGGCATTGATAAGAAATGTATCAAATCAATTGAAGTGCTAATGATTAAGAGCATTGAATGCTATACTCACAGAAGACATACTTAATGAAGCATTTATTATCATCAAGCCTGAACTAAGCATTGAAGACTTAGAAGCATTAAAAACTGAAGTATTGAATGAATATTGGAACATTCTAGTTTGCAGCAGGAATGTTCAGGGGAGTTGTCCCATCTGACCGTTGGTTGAGTGTAGAGTCTGCCACAAATCAACCTTGAAAAATGTGCAAATTTGGAAACTGACACAAGTCATCTCAGCCGCATTTTTCAGAAGTCAACACATTCATTCAAGCAACCATTGAAGAATCTTTTACACAGTGGATAATAGGATGTCAAGCTTCATAACCGTTTCAATGGTGCTGCAAATAGACATGTTTGAAATGCTATCTCTCTAACGGATAGTTGATCAAATTTGCCTATAAATTCAGAGGTGATCAAAGGATTCAAGCATCCAACTACTTGCTATCAAACTATCATCAAGCATTCAAAGGAAACCAAAGCTATTCTTAAGAATCCCAAGTTTCCTGATCACTTCAAATAGCTAAGCCAATTCTTGTAATATCCCAAGCTTTGCATTGAGATATCCTAAGCCTTTACACTGTTCTTACTGTAAAGGATATCTCTACTAGTTGGAACCAAACCTCAAACCCTTACCTCATTTAGTGAAGGAGTGTTTGTTGTAGAAGTGAGAAGTTAAGGACTGTTATTGAGAAACACAGTCTTAACTCAGAGAGATTGAGCACTAGGACTCAGATTATCCTAGGGATCAAAGCACTAAGAGAGTGTTGTTGATCAGTGCACCTTGGCACTATAAAACAAGTTAATTCCATTGTTAAGGAATTATCCTGTTCAATCAGGGAAAGTGGATGTAGGAGTATTGAGACTCTGAACCACTATAAACTGCTATGCCATTTACTTACTGCTTTCATTCTATTGGTTGCATTGCTTTACTCTCAATCATTCATTTTCAAAGGAAACAATTCAGTAAGATAAGAAAAACTGTTTTGGACAAAGTCCCTGATTAACTGTTTGTTTTCAGAAATTAACTTGGAGTATTTCTTCAAAGAAAAGGTCAACCACATTCCGCACTTAGAAAATCTCTTAGATATTTATCCAACTGATCGCTGTCTAGTTTTCAGTAGGGCAAGTATCTTTTGAAGATCACTCAGGCTAGTTGTCAGACAACCTTCCTGATCAAACCAATCTCTGTTTTTAAGAAGAAAAAGGAAGAATTTGCATACACAAGTGCATTCCCCCTCATACACTTGTGTCATACTCCATCAAGGACCAACAAGTGGTATCAGAGCAGGGGTTCAAAGACCACTGCTTCTGAAAATTCAACTGATTTTCAAAATCATATCATTTATGTGGTCACTGAGCTGATCCAAATTTCTGAAAAATCTATTTGTGTTTACTTAACCTATTTCTATAGAAATGGCTAACAATGCAGTTCCAGGAGATGCTGTCAATACCATCAACAACATGGGTCCAAATCAAGTGAATCATATTTCACATCATAAACTGCCAATGTTCTCAATTGAGAACTATGATTTCTAGAAGATCAGGATGAGAGCACATCTTGCCTGCCAACATGATGAAATGCTCAAAGTCATCACCAGAGGACCATTCTCCTTCACCAAGCTAAATCCCAAGGTCACTGATGCTCAGAAAGCAGACCCAAGGGAGCTATTACCAAAAGATGAGGATGAACTGATAGCAGAAGAGAGAAAAAGGCACAATCTGAACTACATTGCCATGAACACCTTGTACCAGACTATTCCAGATGCAGTGATGGGAAGAGTGTATCACTGCACCACAACAAAAGAGATCTGGGATACCCTAGCACGTATGTGTGAAGGTACCCAAAAGATCAAAGAAAATAAACTTCAAGTGGCCATCCAAAAGTATGAACAATTCACTATGGAGCCCAATGAAACTATTGATCATCTTGATGGCAGATTCACTGACATCATGAATGAGATGAATTCTCTGGGCAAGTTCTATGCCAAAAGAGAAGTTGCACTGAAAATTCTAAGAAGTCTCACATCCAAATGGGACATATATTCAGTTATGATGTAGAACACCAGCAATCTTGACAATATGCCTATGCAGTAGGTGTTCTCTGAACTCAAAGCATATGAGTTTGATCTAAACAGAAAGAAAGTACATGAAGAGCCATCCTTCTCAAGCAAAGGTGTTGCATTCAAGGCTGTTGAGTCAGAAAAGAAGAATGCACAGAAAACATCTCAAACTATCTCCAAGACTGAGATGAAGGAGGAGTTGGCACTCATGGCAAGGAGATTTGAAAAGCTCAACTCCAGATTTAGCAGATACAAAAAGTTCTACTAAGACAACAGGAACAGGAGAAGATATAGTTCTCCTGACAACAAATCAGAGGACAAACTCTCTGATGAAAAGAAGGCTGACAAGTATGCTGATAAAAAGAAGTACAGCAAAGGTGAACCATCATCATCCAGGAGGAAGGATTCCTCAAGCAAGAAAAATGATGATGAAGATGTGTGTTACAATTGCCAGAAAAGGGTCATTTTCAGTATGATTGTCCTGACCTCGGTTCAAAGGAAAGGAAAGAAAGGCAGAACAAAAGAGACAAGAGGCTTAACAACAGAAAGGCTATGGTAGCTGGAGAATCAGCAAGTGAGGAAAGTGTGTACTCATCTGATGATGGGTTGTTCTCCAACAGTGACAGTGAAGAAGACTGTCAAATGGCCTTTGAAAATGAAGAGGTATGTTCATCTTCCAACTCTTCTAATGACAAACATGAATCTAGTGAAATCCACTTTAACTTTGGAAAGTTATTGGAAGATTTCACCAGAATGCAAGAAGTATGCAATATGGCATTGAGAGAAAATGAACAGTTGAGATCTAAAGTCAAAATCACCAACCTTCCTGAATCTGAGGTAGACATCAGATCAACTGAGTTGTATCAACAGATTGTGAAAGAACACAGTGAATTGTCTCTCAAAGTCTCTGAACAACAAAAGTTGATTGATGAACAAAATCTGGTTCTGAAGAAAAAGGATTTCGACCTTAGGACTCTTCAGGCTAAATTTGATAATCTCTCAAATGAATTTGATACTCTTAAATTAAGTGAGGGGAGCCTAAAACTGAAAATGTCTGCCTTGAACAAATCTTCTAAGGCAATAGAGGAAATTCAAGGGTTTCAAAGACCAATGGCTCAAAGAAGTGGATTAGGCTATAATCCATTTGAACCCTCACCTGGTCTTAGCATTGCTTCAACAAGCAATACTAAGATGACCTTTGTAAGGTTAGTGGCTCAGCAAAAAGAAAATGAAATGGAAGTGAACCAGCCACTAATCAAGGGTAAGGGTAAAGAAACTCTTATACCTACTCAAGTAAACAATGCTTCTAAACCCAAACCTAAGGAAAAGGTTAAGAACATTGTATACAAGAGGAATGAGGTTCAGAAGGGGAGAACCAATGGAAGGCTAACCCAACTGAACACTCATCAGTGGAATTGTCCAAAAACTGTTCAGAAGAGGCCAACTCAAATAAGGCAACCTCAACTGGACAGATTAAGGCCCAATCCCACTGACAGGTATAACAGCTTCAGGAAGCCTAGACCCTTCATACTTAAGGGAAAAGTCCATCCTAGCTCCTATCCTCAAAGGTCTTACCAAGCTGCACCTAAGTCTAGTAATTTCAGGAGACATGTCCCAAAGAAATTCACCAACCCTCCTGAACCTTACAAGGCTAACACCCATGCACAGAAACCACCTAAGGCATTTAAGGGTAGGACTGTGTATGTAGATATAAATGGAAACCAAGTCAGTCACTTTGAGTCAATCAGAGTAATTAGGCAGATTTGGGTTCCAAAAGGTACAGCTAACCCTCTAGGACCCAACATTCAAAGGGTACCTAAAATTTGACTTTGCAGGGCAACAAGGACCACAAGAAAAGGAGAAGCATAAATAAGAGAACAGCATGGTACTTGGACAGTGGATGTTCAAGGCATATGACTGGAAACAAGGAGCTTCTCTCAGAATTCATTGAAAAAGATGGCCCTTCAGTAACCTTTGGAGATAGCTCTCAAGGAATCACAAGAGGTTATGGTACATTAAATATTGGTAGTGTAAAAATTACTGATGTTTCATATGTTCTAGGCCTAAAATATAACTTGCTATCTATAAGTCAAATCTGTGATAAAGGATACAGTGTTAAATGCATTATCAAAGACAAATCAACACAACAGGTGCTACTAACAGGGGTGAGAAAGGGAAATGTCTATTTTGCAGATTGGAGCAAAACCCCTGAAGCAGTTGTCTTGTTGCCAAAAGCACAAATGAGCAGAGCTGGTTGTGGCATAAAAGACTGAATCACCTGAACTTCAAAACCATCAACAAACTGGCAAGGAACTCTCTAGTGAAAGTGCTGCCAAATCAAGTGTTCACTAAGGAACATATATGTCAGCCATGTTAGGAAGGAAAGCAAATAAAAGCCTCATTCAAAGGAAAGCCTGTCATTTCTACTGAAAGAGTTCTCCAACTACTGCATATGGACTTATTTGGTCCAATCATCCCAGTAAGCTTAAATGGAAGAAAATATGCACTAGTAGTTGTTGATGATTTTTCCAGGTACACTTGGGTGGTATTTCTTCTGAACAAAAAGGAAATCCAAGTCAAACTACCTGAATTGATGATGAGATTGAGCAATGAAAAGGGCCTAAGCATTGTCAAGATCAGATCAGACAAAGGCACAGAATTCATAAACTCATACATCAATGAGTACTGCAGCAAGAATGGCATCACACATGAGACTTCAGCAGCAAGAACACCTCAACAAAATGGTGTTGCTGAAAGAAGGAACAAAACCTTGAAAGAAGCAGCAAGAAAACTAATTGCTGAATCCAAATTGCCTAAAAGGTTCTGGGCTGAAGCCATCAACACTGCATGCCACACTCAAAACAGGTCCTTAATCACTAAAGGACAAGGTAAAACTCCATATGAATTATGGAAAGTTAGATTGCCCACTGTTGCTTATTTTCATATATTTGGTTGCAAGTGTTTCATTCACAATACTGGGAAAGAGCAATTGAAAGCTTTTGACAGCAAAGCTGATGAGGGAATATTTGTTGGATATTCACAAATCAGCAAAGCTTATAGAGTCTACAATTGTAAAACCCTTGTTGTGGAAGAAACACCTCATGTTGTGTTTGATGAATCTATTAATGAGTTCAGGGATAGAAACCTGAATATTGATTAGATAACACAAAGAACAACCAGATTAAGGCTACAAAGCAAAGAAAAAGTGTTTGTAGATGTTGCCCAGCCTGATCTTGATGACAATCAAAAACTGGACAACTCTACTGATGGCAATCAACCAGAAGTCATCCAACCTGAAGGAGAAATTGAACTGACTGACCCCATCCCAGTTCAAAACCAGGTAACAACTACCAATGAAGAAGCAGGCAATGCTGAGGTAGTAAA
Source organism: Galeopsis tetrahit (assembly GCA_963675135.1). Classification (NCBI taxonomy): domain Eukaryota; kingdom Viridiplantae; phylum Streptophyta; class Magnoliopsida; order Lamiales; family Lamiaceae; genus Galeopsis; species Galeopsis tetrahit. The sequence continues at coordinate 67,826,332 of OY776126.1, forward strand.
TGGATCCAATATTCAAGGGGGAACCAATGAAAATGTCAACTTGTCTGACAATGAGGACAATACCCCTGAATATGATCCTGAACTTGATCCTTCAATAAACTTTCCTGAATTTAATGAATCTAGTGATCCAACCTCAGAAGAGGACAATCCTTCTGAAGGGATCAGGTCTAGAAGGACTTGGTTGCATGACCACCCAACTAGCCTGATACTTGGTAATCCAAGTGATGGAATCAAAACTATAAGATTTCATGGAGAAAGTGCTTTGTTTTGTTGTTTTCTTTCAGAACAGGAACCAAAGAACATTGAGGAAGCACTTCAAGACACCAACTGGATTATTTCCATGCAAGAAGAGCTGAACCAGTTTACCAGGAATGAAGTATGGGAACTGGTGGATAGGCCAACTCATAAAGATATCATTGGAACCAAATGGGTATTCAAAAATAAAAAGAATAAGAATGACATCATTGTGAGAAATAAAGCAAGACTGGTGGCAAAAGGATACTGTCAATCTGAAGGGATTGATTATGATGAGACATTTGCACCAGTGGTCAGACTTGAGGCAATCAGACTCTTCCTAGCATATGCAGCTCACATGAGGTTCAAAGTATATCAAATGGATGTGAAGAGTGCATTTCTCAATGGAGTACTGAAACAAGAAGTGTATGTTGAACAGTCCCCAGGCTTTGAAGAAGGAGATAAGGTGTACAGATTGAAGAAATCCCTCTATGGCTTAAAGCAAGCTCCACGAGCTTGGTATGACACCTTATCACAGTTTCTTCTAGATCATGGTTTTGTCAAAGGCACTGTTGACAGAACCTTGTTCAGAATCTGTGAAGGAGATGATATTTTGTTAGTCCAAATCTATGTGGATGATATTATATTTGGATCTCCAAATGAGAAACTGTGTGAGAAATTCTCTAAACTCATGCAAAGCAAATTTGAGATGTCCATGATGGGACTGATGAATTTCTTTCTAGGACTTCAAGTCTCTCAATCAAAGAATGGAATATTCATCAACCAGGCCAAGTATACAAGGGACATAATCAAGAAATTTGGATGTGCTTCAAGCAAACTTGTTAGAATTCCCATGAATACTAACTGGAAGATGGATCCTGATGAAAGTGGAGTATCTACCAACTCCACTGAATACAGAGGCATCATTGGATCCCTACTCTATCTCACTGCAAGCAGGCCTGACATCACATTTGCAGTTGGAGTATGTGCCAGATTTCAAGCTAATCCAAAGAAGAGTCACCTTGAAGCTACCAAGAGGATTCAAAGATATCTCAATGGAACTGAGAATCTTGGGCTATGGTATCCAGCAGATGATAACATTGAGCTCACTGGATATTCAGATGCAGATTATGGAGAATGTAGAATTGACAGAAAATCCGCCTCAGGAACATGTCAATTTTTGGGCAGCAAGCTGATCTCATGGTTTTCAAAGAAACAAAATACAGTTGCCACATCAACAACTGAAGCAGAATATGTAGCAGCTGGAAGTTGCTGTGCTCAGATACTTTGGCTCAGACAGCAACTCAGAGATTACAAAGTCATCACAAATGAAGTTCCCATATTCTGTGATAACAATAGTGCAATTGCCATTTCACAGAATCCAGTGCTCCACACCAGATGCAACACATGTTGATATTAAGCATCACTTCATTAGGGATCATGTGGAAAAGAAAGATATCAAGCTTGTCAAAATCCACACTGATAAGCAAAAAGCTGATATCCTAACTAAGCCATTAGCTGAAGCAAGGTTCTTGGAACTTTCAGCTGAATTGGGCTTACTTGATCCAGGGAAGATGGAAAAATGAAGGAAGGAAGCTCATATGAAGGGGGAAGTTCACTAAGTTGAACTTCAGCAAGGTTGACCAACCTCACTAAAGTTGTCTGCCAAAAAGGGAAACTCAGTGGAGTTGTCCTTATAGTATTCAACAATGTTGGTCAGGAGATCTGTCCTAGTGGGACCCAGTCAGCAACATTGGGACCCACTCAGGCATGTTGGTCAGTGATTTTGACCAAAATAGTAGTCAAAACACATCTCAGGATGTTTGTCCATGGTAATAGGGTTATAATTGCTATTTTTAGCATTGATTGGACATTTAAAAGAATTCTTGGGCTAAGAGTAGGCCATTTTAGGATGGCGTGTGATATTAAGGTTTTTGCCCCCAAAATGGCAAATCAGTATTTAATGCAAAAATCTCCTTTAAGATTGCATTAATTACTGCGCCATCATCAAAGCCATTGATTAACCTCAAACCTTCATCTAACCGTTTCACAACCCACGACACCACTTTATCCATTTGGTTTTATGATTTGTCCACCCTCAATTGCTGTTGTCCAACGGTTAATAAATCCTCCACATATAAAAACTCTTCATTTTTACCCTCCTTTTCTCACGCACAAAATATTTTCAAACCCTTAAGCAATTTTCTGAAAAACCTTCCAACTCTCCATTCTCCTCAATCTCAGAAAATATCCATGGCTCTCAAACTGAAAAGAGAGGAATTAGTAAACTTCAATGATCCATCTCTGGACATTGATTTCAATTATCTAAGCAACATCAATTCTCTTTGGTTCGAAAAACTTGTTGCTTTTGATAGCCCTGATGAGGAAGTTCATCCAGTCCTCCAATGGTTTAAATATGCTGGTCTCGAAAAGTTCCTAGGCACAAAGCCTGATTCTTGCCTCAACCCATTCATGGCTGAGTTTTTTGCCCATCTAAGATGGAAGGGCAAGAAAGGTGATGTGTGCACCAAGTTGACATATGCAGAAGAGGATGAAGAAGAAGAGAGTCAACACACCATCATCATCACTTCAGAAGACCTTGATGCCAGCTTTGGGCTACCCTCAGAAGGCCTGAATCCAGAGTTATACAGAGAAGGAGAGGATCAGGAGTTTTCAAACCCTTGGATGAAGGTGCCCAGGAAGCTGGTAGGTGCTCAAAACACGAAAACCTTGAAACCTCTATATGAGCACTTGTTTGATGTTGTGGTGAAAAGCTTGCTAAGTCACTCTGGGAGTGTTGAGCAAATTAGCTTGCCTAAATTGAGAGTAATGGCTGTTGTGATTGACTCTACTGAGAGAAGAGTCAAATTTGATTGGAAAACTTTCATTCTTGAAAAGATGATGAATGAGAAGTTCAAATTCAAGGAGGTGAAGTACCACAAGGTTGTGGTGGAAGGAAAACTTCAATACTGCACAAGAGCAAGCTTGCTCTTGGAAAGATTTGCTCATTATACCCACCTGCAACTCAAGCCAAAGCCATTCCCAGCCCTCAAGATTATGTTCAGAAAGCTATCCTCTAAGACAGAAAAGAGGAAGCAAGGGGCAGTAGCAAAGCAAGCACTCACAGTTGCAAAGGTTACTAGATCCTCTCCAAGAAAGAGGAAGGCTCAGACAGAGAAATCTCAGCCAAAGATAAAGAAAATGAAGCAGATTCTCAGTGAATCTTCACCAGAAAGTCAGTCAAAAAGTGGAGGTGCCACTTCTGAGGAGATTGACAAAGTTGAGAAAGAAGGAGTCAACCCCCCTGAAGAAAGTGAAGAGCTCAGAGAGATTGTCCCCCTCCAGCCTGAATCTGTAACTGAGTATAGAGACCTTGATAAGCCAACAAGGTCTGAAAGAAGGAAAAGGATAATCAAAACTTCTGAGAAGCAGAAGTTGATGGAGGAGGAAAAACAAAGGAAAGAGTTCTTCAGGGAGATTAGACAAGCCAGCAGGTCTAATTCCAAGTCAAAGTCCAAATCCAAAAGCCCTGGAGCCAACTCTCCTGATATTAAATCCCAAAGAATATCACCATCACATGAGGAAGAAGAGGAGTGCAAGACTCCTGAGGATGCCCCCATTGTGGCCAAGAAGGTCTATTCTCCTGAAGGTGCTCCTGACAGGACATGCATTGATGTATTGGCTGACCTAGCTGATATTGAAGATAGGCCATTCTCCCCCCTTGATCCCAGACTTTTGTCTTACACCAAACTTCTTGAATCTGCTCTTCAAGAAGGTGATCAATTTACTCTCCCACCCATTCAAGCCATTCCAATAACCTCCTCAGGAACATTGCTCTCTAAAGCACCTGAGTCCCAAATTGTTTTAAGTTCCTCTGAACCCAACCCATCTGTACCTAACACATCTGAGCCCAGTCCAACTTACCTGAATCCCAATCCAACCCTCCCGATTCTCAAGACAACTCTTCTGATGATGGTGGAGAAGAGTATACTTATGAGGGGATGCTAAGGCAGATTGCCAAGGCTAATGTTGATGAGCTTTATCCAGGTTTAAAGGAGTTTACAAGGTTGCAGCAACAATTCTATGATCTCAGAGCCCTTGTAGAGATCAAAGATAGAACCATTGTGGAGATAGCTCAGGCTATCAAGGATAAAGGTGCCATCTGGTGGCAGGTGGAGGAGAACAGGCTTTTACATTTTGCAAATGTAAAGAAAACAAGTGTACCGACTACTGAAGCCTTGTTATGCACAATTGTATCTGAGAAAGTGTTTGCTGAAAGAGAAAGAATAGAAAAGGGGATCAAACACCCTGACAGCACCTCAGATGATGATAATGATGATGACAACACCAATCCCAACCCTCATGGCCTCAATTCTGCTCAGGTACATTACTTGACCTATCATTCAATTAAGGACTCTGATCAATCAGAGGAGTTGACCAAGGGTGGTGACTCAGTCCAAGAAGCATTGGCCAAGGATGGTTCTTCTGAGCCTGAGGCAAAGCTTGACAATGTTGAGACTTCCATAGGAGAAGCTGGTTTGACTAAAGCCTCATCAATGTCAGGACAGTTGGACATTGACCAGCCTTTAGTCATTCAGGATGACTCAGTGGACTTGGGATGCCTAAGCATTGTGATCTCCCAACAACTGCCCTCTGTGGATCCTGTTGAGGATATGGAGGTGTCAAGATTAGGTCAAGAAGGAGTTGAAAAGGATGATAGTATTGAAAAATCAGAGGGAGAAGGTGGTGAGTGTGTGATTACTGGTAGTAAGAGTGCACCACAATTAGAGGGAGATGAAGTTGAAATATTGGGTGCAGCCCAATATGAGAGTCAGGCTATTCTTCAAGTCAAATCTGAACTTGATGAATCCCTTAGTGAAAGAAGGCCTGATTCTCCAGTGAATGTGAGTCAATCATCAATAAATGAAGAAAAGAATTTAGTTGAAAATGAGAGAGAAGGTGCTGATGTATCAGACCTTATGGGAGATGAAAAGAAAGAGGGTGTTGAGGGTGATTTAACTAACACTTTGAGTTTTGCAGATTCAGTTGCTATCACTATAGAACAAATTTTTGCAGAGGCTTCCCTCACAGATATTCTAGTTGATGCTGATATTGATCTTGAAGCAATCTCAGCAAATGTGTCCACTCTGAACAAAATCTACTTTGAGCATGCCAATGCCACTGAGGCTGGACTGCAACTTGCTACACAAACTGCAACCTCTATTGAGGAGCAATCAGAGAAGTTGGACACATTGGTCAGAGAAGTTGGGAAAGCACATGCTGCAACTGTTGACACCCTTGATGGCCAAGGAAAAACTCTAGCCTCTGTGGAGATGAGGCTCACTGGCACAGAAGAAGTGGTTTTGCCAACCTTGGATGCCAGAATTAGTGGTGTTGAAACTGAACTGCAAACAGTTTCAACAGAAGTTGCCAAGGATGCAATGGCAAAATTCACAAAAACTGTGAAAAAGGAGCAGCAAGGTTTAAAGAATCTCTACAAGCACAATGTTTTGGCTCTAAAAATGACAATTAAGGATGCCTTAAGGCAGAGAACAGCAGCTCAGAGGAGGAAAGCTGAGGAGCTAAAAGCTGCAATGGTGAAGGAGGCAGCTGAAAAGTTCACGGTGGAACTTATGGCCAAGGTCTCTGATCAAGTTGTGTCCAACCTCACTGAACAACTGCAAGCCAAACTTGATCAATCCTTGAAGGCCACACTTGATGCTATTGTTGCTCAGAAAATGAAGCCAGTCCATGCCTTTTTTAGTATGGCTGATGACAGGATGCAGAACATTCATGATGAGAATGTTTATTTGCTGCAAGAGCTGAAGTCTCTCAGTCATTCTCATTCCCACCTCTCTGTCACTATAAGTGACTTGAAGCCCCAATGTTTTGATAATGCCAAAAAGGGGGAAAGAGAGAGAGCTAGGGCAAAGGGAACCTTGAGGATAGGTGAATCCAAGGGAAAGGAAAAGGTCCCTAAGGATGAAGAGGAGGAAGAAGAAGACATTGGGAAAGGCAAAGGCCCAATGAATGTTGAAGATCTGACTGAAGAAGAGCAAATACAGATTGCTGTAAAGTAATCCATGGCTTCTGCAATGGAAAGTCAGGCTAGAAGGCAACAGAGACCTGGTGGTGAATCTGCAAGCCTTGACCCCAAGGAGAAGATTGTTGAAGTAAGGGGGAAGGTGACCAGAGCCTCTAAAAGAAAAATAAAGGAACAAGCCTTTACTGAATTCCCAACCAGCCTGACCTTACCATCTGAGTTTCAATCTGAAGAAACAACTCAACCAAGGAAGTTAAAGAGGCTGAAGAAAACAGCCAGATTGTCTGAAATTCAAGAGGAAGAAGCTGAAGAAAAAGAACATGACACAGAGCCTGAAGTCAGAATGCCCAAACTTGCTGATGATCCTTCAAAGCTTTTTGAAGAAGGATTTGGAAAGGATCCTGAAACTCAGGAAAAACTGGCTCTTCAGAGAGCAAAGGAGAAGATGGAACAGTTGGTTGAAGCCAACAAGGCAAGGGATGAAAGAAGGGTCAACTTCAAAGCTCCAAGAAGGAGGAGAGCTTCATACACAAGGTTGAAGCCTCAGATGCTGCAAAGATGGGACACTCAGTACCCTCACCATGACAAGTGGGTGCCAATCTCACTGAATGATGCATGGGAGGAGGCCAAAAGAAGTTTTGTGTATGACTTCTATGTCATTGGAAAATGGCTGGGTGAAGATGTTGAAGAGGTATTTATGCAGTTTATGTTTGAAAATCACAGGGATTTGTACCAGAAGCTGTTTGCAGCAGCTGATATGGCAAGAATTGAGTTCAAGGCCCCTGGTCCTATTCTGTACATGCCTCCCAAGTTCAATGGGAACTTAATTGATGAAGGGAAGATTCTGGAGGAGTTCATCTCAATCATGAGGATGGAGAAGATGAAGCCTGGCCCCAAAAGAACCAATCAGGACATTTGGGAGCTAAAGAAGAGGGTCTGGGCTCAGTATGGAATTGCTCCTCAGGATGATGGAACTCTTTGAAGCATAAGTTTACTCTTTCCCTTATGATTTTATTGCTTGTTTTCATCTGTATCAGTTTAGTGACTCCTTGATTAATTTTCTGCATTGTAATGACCTATGTTATATATGAAAGGATCACTACTTTTCTATCAGAGATAACAACTCATTATCTCAACTAGCCTGACATAACCTATGCTTGATTTATTGTGCTAACAGTTTCTTTCAGGAAAGATGACCAGGTCACTCATCCTGAAGATATAGTCTAGTATAAGTAAAGTTCCCTTTGTAATAGGTTTTGGCATCATCAAAAAGGGGGAAATTGTTGGGAAATAAAATGATTTTGATTAAGATACCAAAACCCCTGATTGATGATGATCAGATTAGTTGAGATACAGTCTTAAAAAGCATCAGTCTAGTTGTCTCAGGTTAATTGAGACAGTAAAAATGCTTAAGTCTAGATCTCAGTAATGTTGTGAGATTATAGTTCAGGATAGGTGTCCAAAGCTGGAATGTTAGGCAGCTTGTTAAGTGTTAGGACAAGTTTGTTGAATATACAAGACAAGCTGACTGAAGTGGACCACATGGCTGAATAATCAACAATGATAAGGCAAAGCTTCAGGCATTGATAAGAAATGTATCAAATCAATTGAAGTGCTAATGATTAAGAGCATTGAATGTTATACTCACAGAAGACATACTTAATGAAGTATTTATTATCATCAAGCCTGAACTAAGCATTGAAGACTTAGAAGCATTAAAAACTGAAGTATTAAATGAATGTTGGAACATTCTAGTTTGCAGCAGGAATGTTCAGGGGAGTTGTCCCATCTGGCCGTTGGTTGAGTGTAGAGTCTGCCACAAATCAACCTTGAAAAATGTGCAAATTTGGAAACTGACACAAGTCATCTCAGCCGCATTTTTCAGAAGTCAACACATTCATTCAAGCAACCATTGAAGAATCTTTTACACAGTGGATAATAGGATGTCAAGCTTCATAACCGTTTCAATGGTGCTGCAAATAGACAAGTTTGAAATGCTATCTCTCCAACGGATAGTTGATCAAATTTGCCTATAAATTCAGAGGTGATCAAAGGATTCAAGCATCCAACTACTTGCTATCAAACTATCATCAAGCATTCAAAGGAAACCAAAGTTATTCTTAGGGCATGTTTGTTTTGGGATTTGGAGGATTTTGAAATCCGGATTTCAAAATCTAGTAGATTTTAAAATCCTAATGTTTTTTATGTTTTGTGTTTGTTTTGGGATTTATGTAGGGTAGAATTTAACTTTATAGAATAGGTTTATAGGTTTTATAGGTATTTATATAGGATTTGTAGGTATTTATAGGGTTGACTTTTATAAGGTTTATAGGGTTGGATTTTGAAATCCTGAATCAAAATCCCAAAGTGTAACGGGGGTGGAGTTTCGAAATCTCAAATCCGGATTTCCCATCCCAAAACAAACATGCCCTTAAGAATCCCAAGTTTCCTGATCACTTCAAATACCTAAGCCAATTCTTGTAATATCCCAAGCTTAGCATTGAGATATCCTAAGCCTTTACACTGTTCTTACTGTAAAGGATATCTCTACTAGTTGGAACCAAACCTCAAACCCTTACCTCATTTAGTGAAGGAGTGTTTGTTGTAGAAGTGAGAAGTTAAGGACTGTTATTGAGAAACACAGTCTTAACTCAGAGAGATTGAGCACTAGGACTCAGATTATCCTAGGGATCAAAGCACTAAGAGAGTGTTGTTGATCAGTGCACCTTGGCACTATAAAACAAGCTAATTCCATTGTTAAGGAATTATCATGTTCAATCAGGGAAAGTGGATGTAGGAGTATTGAGACTCTGAACCACTATAAACTGCTGTGTCATTTACTTACTGCTTTCACTCTATTGGTTGCATTGCTTTTCTCTCAATCATTCATTTTCAAAGGAAACAATTCAGTAAGATAAGAAAAATTGTTTTGGACAAAGTCCCTGATTAACTGTTTGTTTTCAGAAATTAACTTGGAGTATTTCTTCAAAGAAAAGGCCAACCACATTCCGCACTTAGAAAATCTCTTAGATATTTATCCAACTGATCACTGTCTAGTTTTCAGTAGGACAGGTATCTTTTGAAGATCACTCAGGCTAGTTGTCAGACAACCTTCCTGATCAAACCAATCTCTGTTTTAAGAAGAAAAAGGAAGAATTTGCATACACAAGTGCATTCCCCCCCCCCCCCATACACTTTTGTCATACTCCATCAAGGACCAACAGTTACCAACAAGGACAGATTAATGATAAACTGCTCTCTCAGAAGAGAAAATATTTTGAACTAAAAATTCTTCAAGCAAAATTTGAAAACCTCTCACATGAGCATGACATTCTTTAATCAAGTGAAGAGAACCTGAAATTAAAGATGTCTGCTTTGAACAAATCCTCTTGAGAAATAGAGGAAATTCAAAGTTACCAAAGACCTATGGCTCAAAGAAATGGATTAGGTTTTGATCCATTTGAATCTTCACCTTGTCCTAGTGTTGCTTCCACAAGTAACACTAAGAAAATCTTTGTTAAATCAGTGGCACAACAAGCTGAAAATGAAATAATTCAGTCACTGAACAAAGGGAAAGGCAAAATGAATGAGATGCCCACTCTAGTGGCTCAGGAGACTAGGCCCAAACCGTTGGAAAAGGCCAAAGTCCCTGTACACAAGAGGAATACTGGTCAGCAGAGTAGACCCAATGGAAGGGCAACTCTCCTGAACAATGTTCAGAGGAGTTATCCAAGGTTTAATCAGCCTAGGCCAACTCTACTGAGGAAGCCTCAGCTGAATAGACCTCAGAACAACTATCCTCAAAGGCGAAATAAAATGAGACAACCAAATCCCTTCATGCCAAAGGGTAATGGTCATAAATATGCCTTCCCTCAAAGATATCCTCAAGTAGCACAAAGAACTCATAAGTTCGGGAGATTTGACAACTCTCCTGAAACTTACAGAGTCAACACTTTCACACTTACTTTCCCAAAGGCATTTAAGGGAAAGACAGTGTATGTTGATGCTAAAGGAAAACAACTTAGCCACCTTGAATCTATCAGGGTAATTAAGCAAGTTTGGGTTCCTAAAGGTACAACTAACCTCTCAGGACCCAAAATTCAAAGGGTACCTAAAGCTTGCTAATTGCAGGTACCTAAGGGCCACAAGAAGATGAGGAGCATGAATAAAAAGTCAGTATGGTACCTTGACAGTGGATGCTCAAGGCACATGACTGGAAATAAAGAACTCCTCACTGATTTCACTGAAAAGGGAGGCCCAAATGTCACATTTGGAGACAGCTCACAAGCAGTAACAAAAGGTTATGGTACCTTGATAATTGGTAATATCAAGGTATCCAATTTATCTTATGTGGCTGGTCTCAAATACAATTTGCTAAGCATAAGTCAGTTCTGTGATAAAGGTTTTAATGTTGAGTTCTCAAGTGGAAAATGTTTAATTAAAGATAGAACTCAACAAACTCTACTGACTGGAATTAGGAAGGGAAATGTGTATTTTGCTGACTGGGACAAGTCTACTGATGTTGCATGTTTCATTGCTAAGAGCTCAAATGAACAAAGTTGGTTATGGCATAAAAGGTTAAACCACCTGAACTTTAAATCAATGAACAAACTTGCTAGAAATACATTAGTTAAAGGACTACCTAATGAGGTTTTCATTAAGGAGCATGTTTGTAAACCATGCCAAGAAGGAAAACAGATTAAAGCCTCATTCAAGGGAAAACCAGTCATCTCTACTGAAAGGGTACTTGAACTTTTACACATGGACCTATTTGGACCAATTACCCTTGCAAGAATAAATGGAAGAAAATACACATTGGTTGTAGTAGATGGCTTCTCTAGGTTCACATGGGTAGTATTTCTCCTTAATAAGAAGGAAACAAAAGTCAAACTCCCAGAACTGCTAAAGAGACTGTCAAATGAAAAGAGCCTTAACATAATCAAGATAAGATTTGATAAAGGCACTGAGTTCATAAATTCATACATCAATGAGTATTGTACACTAAATGGTATAGCCCATGAAACCTCAGCAGCTAGAACTCCTCAGCAGAATGGAGTTGCAGAAAGAAGAAATAGAACCCTAAAAGAAGCTGCTAGAACCTTAATTGCTGATTCAAACCTACGTAAGAGGTTTTGGGCTGAAGCCATAAGTACTGCTTGTTGTACTCAGAACAGATGTTTAATCACTAAGGGTCAAGGCAAAACCCCCTATGGACTCTGGAAAGGAAGAATGCCTAAAGTGTCATATTTCCACATATTTGGTTGTAAGTGTTTCATTCACAACAATGGGAAAGAGCAGTTGAAAGCCTTTGACAACAAAGCTGATGAGGGGATATTTCTTGGATATTCCCAAATCAGTAGAGCTTTCACGGTGTACAACTATAAAACCCTAATTGTGGAGGAAACACCTCATGTTGTGTTTGATGAATATATTTTTGAGGTCAGGAACAAAGACCTGGATACTGAAGAGATCACAAAAAGAACAACCAGATTAAGCCTAAAAGACAAAGACATTGTATTCATAGATGTTGTCCAAGCCAATCTTCCTGAAAACATAATACTGGACAACAATCCTGAAGGCAACTTTCCTGAAACAAACCCCACTAAAGGAAATGGTGAACTGAATGATCCAATCCCAGCTCACACTCATGTAACAACTACCAATGAAGAAGCAGGCTCTGCTGAGGTAGTTAATGGATCAAATATTCCAGGGGGAACCATAAATGTTGAAAATGCCAATGTCCCTGACATTGAGGACAACATCCCTGAATATGATCCAGAATTAGATCCTGCATTCAATTATCCTGAATTTTATAATAATGGTGACTCAACCTTAGTAGAGGACAACTCTACTGAAGGAATCAGAAAAAGGAGGACATGGTTGTCTGACCATCCTACTGATCTAATACTTAGTGATCCAAGTATAGGAGTCAAAACCAGAAGGTTTCATGGTGAAAGTTCTTTGTTTTGTTGTTTCCTATCAGAACAGGAACCAAGTGACATTGAAGAAGCACTTCAAGATGCAAATTGAATCATAGCAATGCAGGAAGAGCTGAACCAATTCACCAGAAATGATGTATGGGAGCTGGTGGATAGACCTTCACATCAAAATGTCATAGGAACAAAGTAGGTGTTCAAGAACAAGAAGAATGAGAATGATGTGATTGTCAGAAACAAAGTCAGACTAGTGGCAAAAGGCTACTGTCAATCAGAAGGCATTGATTATGATGAGACCTTTGCACCTGTGGCAAGCCTAGAAGCAATAAGGCTTTTCTTAGCCTATGCAGCCCACAAAAGGTTCAAAGTGTACTAGATGGATGTCAAGAGTGCTTTCTTGAATGGAGTTTTGAAGGAAGAAGTCTATGTGGAGACCAAGTCTACAGACTGAAGAAAGCTCTATATGGACTCAAGCAAGCTCCAAGAGCCTGGTATGACACACTGTCACAGTTTCTCTTGGATCATGGATTTATCAAGGGAACTGTGGACAGAACTCTCTTCAGAATCACTGAAGGAGAGGAAATCTTGCTAGTCCAAATATATGTAGATGACATCATATTTGGATCTCCAAATGAGAAGCTGTGTGAGAAGTTCTGAAAGCTTATGCAAAGCAAGTTTGAGATGTCAATGATGGGAATGATGAATTTATTCTTGTGCTTACAAGTCAAGCAATCAAAGGAAGGAATTTTCATCAACCAAGCAAAGTACACAAGGGAAATGATCAAGAAATTTGGGTGTACAACCAGCAAGCCAGTAAGGATCCCAATGAACACAAATTGGAAGATGGATCCAGATGAGAGTGGTGTTCCAACCAACTCTACTGAGTATAGAGGAATCATTGGTTCACTCCTCTATCTCACTGCCAGCAGACATGACATCACCTTTGCAGTAGGTGTTTGTGCAAGGTTTCAAGCAAATCCTAAGAAAAGCCACCTAGAGGCTGCTAAGAGGATCTTGAGGTATCTCAAAGGCACTGAAAATTTAGGCCTTTGGTACCCTGCTGATGACAACATTGAGCTGACTGGCTACTTAGATGCTGATTATGGAGGCTGTAGAATTGACAGAAAGTCCACCTCAGGGACATGTCAATTCTTAGGGAACAAGCTCATTTCTTGGTTCTCTAAGAAGCAGAACACAGTGGCAACCTCCACCACTGAAGCTGAATATGTAGTAGCTGGAAGTTGTTGTGCTCAGATTCTTTGGTTGAGACAACAACTAAGAGACTACAATGTCAACTCTACTGAAGTGCCAATCTTCTGTGACAACAACAGTGCTATTGCAATATCTCAGAATCCAGTCTTACACACTAGATGCAAGCATGTGGATATCAAACATCACTTCATTAGAGACCATGTGGAGAAGAAGGACATTAAGCTAGTAAAAATCCATACAGATCATCAAAAGGATGATATTTTGACAAAACCACTTGCAGAGGCAAGATTCTTAGAATTATCAACAGAGTTAGGACTTCTTGATCCAGGGAAGTTGGACAAATGAGTCCAAAGGAGTTTATTAATCAAGGGGGAACTAAAATAAAAGTTCAACAGACATGGTCAAGTCTACTGAAACTCAGAAGAGATGATCTCCTTTGTTCAGGACACTTGTCCATTGAAATTCAGGACAGTTGTCCACATCTCTTCAGGACACTTGTCCATGTAGGGTCAGATAAGTTGTCTTGGCTATCAAACCAAATCTTGGTTTGATAAGCACCTATTTTGGGTAATCATTGCCTACTTAAATAACTATCTCATTCCTTTTAAAGATATCACCTTTTCAAGGATTCAATTTGTCCCTTACCCAAAAAGTCGCTTTCAATGCATTAAATGCCAAGATTTAACTCTTGTTTGCATTAAAAAAATTGAGACATGATCTACCTTGATAACCCCCCAGCTTTAAACAAACATTAAAACTCCTCCTACGTTTTGAATAAAACAGTTTTTCACTATTTCATTGGTTATTGACCGTTGGATCAAAACTGGCCAACTCCCCTGAAACTGATCTTGGTCGTCCAAACTTGATTTCCTCATTTGTAAACCGTTGAATTGCCTTAAGACTCACCTACTCATTGACATACATTCCTTTTGGAATATTCACAAATCTTAAGAAGCCATACAACAGTTCATTCTTCCCCACGCATTCAAAATCTCTTGAAACCCTAGATTTTCTTACTCTCAGAAATTCTCTCAAAATCCTTCATTTCCTTTCATGGCTCTCAAAGTTAGAACAGAAATGGTTGTTGACTTCACAAACAAGGATCTTGACCTTGATTTTGGCTATCTAAGCCACAAAAACAACCTTATTTTTTAGCCTATCCTCTCTTTTGAATGTGATGATCCAGAGGTTACTCCAACCTTGAGATGGCTAAGAAGGGCTGGTCTTCAAAAGTTCATGCAAGAGAAACCAGACTCAAGCCTAGAGACATACATGGCTGAGTTCTTTGCCTTTCTAAAATGGAAAGGAAAGCAAGAAGATGGAGATGTCACCACAAGACTTTCCTACATGGCTGAAGGAGAAGAAGAAGAAGAGAGATTTCACAGGGTGAAATTTTCTGAAGAGGATGTAAAAGCTGCTTTTGGATTGCCCTCTGAAGGGAGGAATCCAGAATTTTATGGCAATGGCCATGAGCAAGAAATTTCTCAAGATTGGCTCCTAACTCCAGGACCAATCTCCTCTACCCAGCACAAGAGGACTCTTAAGCCCAAGTTCCTCAATTTATTTGAGGTAATTACAAAGAGCCTCATGAGCAACACTGCCAGCTTGGAACAAGTGAGTGCTCCAAGGATTAGAATCATGGCTGCAGTAATTGATGCCAGTGACAAGGGCATAAAATTTGACTGGAGGACCTTCATCTTGTCTGAGATGATGAAGGAAAAGGCAAAATTCAAAGTGAAAGCCTACAACAAAGTTGTATTGGAAGGCAAGCTCAAGTACTGTACAAGGGCAAGCCTGTTGATTGAAAGGTTTGCTCATTACACTGAAATGCAGACCTTTGCCAAGCCCCTCCCTACCCAGAAAATTTTGTTCAGGAAACTGAGCAAAAAGACTGAACAAAGAAGACAGCAATTGGCCAAACCTGCTGAAGAGGTTGAGGAGAAGCCCAAAATGAAGAAAAGGACAAAGGCCAGGGCTGTCAAAACCAAGAAATTGTCTCAAGTTCTAACAGAAGAAGCCTCAGGAGCATCAATTGAAGTTGATGAAGTGGCAGAAGAGGGAGTGCAAGTGCCTTCTGACCAATCAGAAGAGTTGAGGCAAAAATACAATGAGACAAGGCAAAAGAAAAAGGGTGATAAAAGGCCCAGGGAAGGTGTCCCTGAGAAGGAAGTAGAGGGAAGTGGGAGCAGTAGGGCAAGTAAGAGAAGAGCCAAGCCTACTGAAAAAGTGCTAGAACTTCAGGAAGAAAGGTCACTCCAAGTAGCTCTAAGGGAGAGCAGGGCAGAAAGTAGGACAAAATCCAAGTCCAGGACCAACTCTTCTGGTTCTGGAACACCAGAGTCCAAAGTCCCTAAAGGCCTACCCTTAGAAGCCAACCTTCCTGAAACCCAAAATTATGAACCCAACTCCCCTGAAACCCATGTTACCCCTTCTAACCAACCTATCACCCCTGTCAATCTGAATAAGAGATATTCTCCAGAAGGGAGTGTGCAAAGAAGTGGGATTGATGTGCTAACAGATTTAGTAGTGGATGAGACAAGACTCCTGTCTCCCCTTGACTAATCTATGATTAATTATTCAAAGCTTTTAGAAATAGCACTTCATGAGCCAACCCCTCTTAGTAAAGCCCCTTTAGATCCATTGCTCTCAAAAGCAACTGAAGTACCTTCTACTGAGCTCAACCCTTCTGAAGCCAACCCTCCTGAACTAAACTTACCTGAAGCTGCAATTCCTGAAGCCAGAGCCAACTCCCCTATAGCCCAAAGTTCTCAATCAAATGAGAATGAGGATGAGTATACTTATGAAAGTATGCTTAGAGGTGGAGCAACGGCTACTGTGGACAGTCTATATCCTCAACTTGCAGAATTTCCAAGGCTTCAAGCTATGTTTCATGATTTGAGAATGTTAGTGGAGGTAAAAGATAAGTCCATTATGGAAATTGCACAGGTCATTCATGACAAAGGTGCAAACTGGTGGCAAATTGAAGAGGGTAGATTACTCCACTTTGCTGGAGTAAACAAAACAAGGTTCCTCACTAATGAGGAAGTATTTGCCAAATTGGTTGCTGATAAAATTAAAGAGGAGAAAGAAAGGCTTGCTAAAGGGATCAAGCACCCTGATAGCAGCTCAAGTGATGATGGCAAAGATGATCCATCAAATCCCTCTAAACCTCCTCAAGATAACCCTCCTTAACCCTCCCAGACCAAACCTCCCTGAACCTTCCCAACCCAAACCTTCTGAATCCAGCACGTTCTCAAATCTTGTAACCTATCATAGGAAAGGCTCTGTATCTTCAGAGGTGTTGACCAGAGCTGGTGACACAGCCAAGGACAAATCTGCCAATGAAGGTTCTTCTGAACCCAAGGCACAGCTTACAGATGTGGAGGCTCCTATCACAGAAGCTGGTTTGGTTAAGGCCTATTCAATGTCAGGAGAGTTGGACACTGATCAGCCCTTAATCATTCAGGATGACTCAGTGGTTGTTGAGAAAAGCATTGTGATCTCCCAACAACTGCCACTTTTGAACCCTGTTGAGGGTTAAAGTGATGCAGGTTTAGGAGATGGGGTTGAAAAGGAAAGTAGAATTGAAAAACCAGAGGGAGTTATGGATGATAGAGACGCAGTAATCACTAAGATTGTGAGTATACCACTAAATGAGGGTGAAATAAGTGAGGAAGGACAGGTTATTCTTGAAGTCAAATCTGAACTTCAAGAATCCCTTATTGAAAGGAGGCCTGATTCCTTGAGTGGGACCATTATTTATGAAGGGAGAAAAGAATCAGTTGAAAATGAAGAGAAGACTGCTGATGTATCAGAGTCTTATGCAAAAACTATTGAGGGTGATGAGTGTTTATTCCCTAACCTATTTGATTTGTCTGATATTGCAGGAATTTCTTTTGATCAAATTTTTGCAGATGGCCTACTCACTGATGCCCCAATCCAAGTGGATTCCAGTTCAGCCCAAGCAATCCTTGGTGAACATTCAGCAAAACTGGATTCTTTGGCTCATCAAGTCCAAACTGCCTATGCTGAAACTTCAGGCACCTTGGATGAGCAAGGAAGAACTTTGGCTTCAGTAGAAATGAGACTGACAGGCTCAGAGGATGTGGTGTTGCCCACAATTGAAGCCAGGATCAGTGGAGTAGAGTCAAGATTGCAAACTATATCTGCAGAAGTTCAGAAAGCAAAGACAAGCATGGAATCAATTTCCAAGGAAGTCAAGCAAGAACAGAAACTGCTCAGAGACAATCACAATGCCAATGTCAAAGCACTTAGGCTGACTGTCAAGCAGGCCCTTGGAATGAAAACTGCTCTACAAAAGAAGAGAGCTGAAGAGATGAGGTTAGCCATGGTGAAAGCTGCCTCAGAGAAGTTTTCCCAAGATGTTATGGCCAACATTGCTGAAAGTGTTGTGACAAATCTCACTGAGTTCCTAAAATCCCAACTTCATGCATCTTTGAAAGCAACCATGGAAGAGGTTGTTGAGAAAAAGATGAAGCCTGTTCTAGCTTTCCTAGTTTGAGCAGTGACAGAATGCAGAATATACATGATGAAAATGTATATTTGCTAGAAGAGATGAAATCCCTGAACCTAGCCCAGTCCCTGATGGCAACAACCATGAGTGAGCTCAAACCTCAGTGTTTTGATGCTGCCAAAAAGGGGGAAAGAGAAAGAGCAAGGGACAAAGGTGCCTTGGTTATTGGTGGTTCAGATAAGGGCAAGGAAAAGGTTGTTGAAAACAAGGGCAAAAAGCAAGCAGTTCTGAACATAGAAGATCTTGATGAAGAAGAGCAATTAGCCATAGCAATGAAGGCTTCTATGGCATCAGCACAAGAAGAGAAAGCTAGGCTTTAGCAGAGGCCAGGAGGAGAAGCTTCTGGAATGGACAAATCCACTGAAGGAGTCCAAACAAGAGGCCAAATCAAGGCAGCAAAATGAAACAAAAGGAAAACTGTTGAAACTTTTACAGATTTTCCTAATAGTCTTGATTTGCCAATTGAATTCAGGATTGAGGAAGAAGAACCTACCTCCAAGAAGAGCAAGATTGCTGAGAAGTCTAAGGCTGCTGAAGTGTCCAAAACTGCTGAAATGGCAAAGTCTTCTGAAAAAAAGATAAGTCTGCTGAGACCAAGTCTACTGAAGGTACCAAAGCTGTTGAGAATATTGAAGAGCTATATGAAGAAGGCTTTGGACCTCAACCAAAGAATAAGACAATTGTGCTAATTAATGATCCATCAAAGCTGTTTCAAGAAGGGTATGGCAAAGACCTTGAAACACAACAGAAGCTAGCCATGATGAGGGCTCAAGAAAAGATGGACATAATGGAAGAAGCTAACAGAGCAAGAGACAAGAGAAGAGTTGACTTTCAGAAACCAAGAAGAAGAAGAGCAACATACAGCAAGTTGAAGCCACAACTACTGATCCCCATGGACACCAAATATCCACACTTGGATAAATGGGTGCCAATAAAGTTGAATGATACATGGGAAGAGGCAAAGAGAGAGTTTGTCTATGACTACTATGTCATTGACAGATGGAATGGAAAAGATGCCAACTCCTCTTTTACTGAGTTCATAATTGAGTACTATAGGGTATTATACCAACAATTGCTTGCAGCTGCTGATATTGCAAGAATTGAATTCACTGCCCCCAAGCCAATCATCTACATGCCTCCAAAGCTGGATGGATGGATTGATCAGTCAAGAATCCTCAAAGAGTTCCTTGAGATCCTGAAGTTGAATAGGATGGAACTTGGACCCAAGGGAACCAACCAAGAGGCCATGGAATTAAAGAAGAGAGTGTGGGCACAATATGGGATGGTTCCACCTCCTGAAGATAATCTCTGAATTGGTTAAGTCCTCTTGACCATTTTTGCTGATCTGAATGTCTTGACTATTAACTTGTTGAAAATGGTCACCTATGCTGAAATTGATCAAGACTGCTGATATGTTTTACTCTGATATCTTGATGCTCAGATGATGCTCTAATAAGGATGCTCTAATAAGGATGCTCTGATACTTAAGTATTAATGCTCTAATTAACCTATATGCAAATGAAAACAGAAAATACACTAACACATTTTTTCTTTCAGTGAACTTGACCTCAGTCACCTTCACTGTAGTAGAATGTAGTAAGTGTAATCAAGTCACCTTTGCATAGATTGTATAGGTTTTGGCATCATCAAAAATGGGGAAATTGTTGGGAATAAAATAAATTTTGATTATGATACCAAAACCCCCTCTGAGACATGTCAAGTAGATAAGTCAATTTTAAATGAACAAGGTCCAAGACTGTTGGAACATGTAGTCTAAGACAATTAGAGAAACTGATGTGTTAGGCAGCTCTTAGATAAATAGATGGACTAGTTGAGGGGGAACATATGCTTTGAAGTTTATCAAGAACAAGTCCCTTCAAGGCTCAAGTGGAATGTGTCCCAAGTCTGCTGAATAGACAAGTATGTTGATCAAGAGTAAATGGATTGTGGAATAATCTTTCTGAAGATCAAGCATGACAAATGCATCATCTAGACACAACCTACTAAAGCAACTCTGCTCAGGAAGTTTGTCCAGGAAAGTTGTCTCAGCACACTTGTACCAGGACCATGTCAAGATAATCCCAACCTTGCTGATATGGTCAAAGTCAACTACTCTATGTCATGAATAAACAAGATCCAATCTAAGGATGCATAGAGACATTCAAAGAAAGAGAAAGAGCCAAGTCATCTGAAGAGATCATGCCAACCTTGCTAATAAGGAAACTCTACTGAAACTGATAAGTAGAGTTGTCCAAGAGATAAGGAATGTTGTCCTTATCTCAGGACCCTTGATAAGAAGAGATGTCCATGTTTGACCAAGTGAATCTTGAAGTCGGGCATTGGGAAAAGTACTGCAGAATGAAGACAAAGTGGTTACAGCCGTTTATTTCCCAAACTAAACACATGTCACTATCAGAATCTGTCTTCCAGTTTGAAGATTTCAAGGAAGACATTTATAGACATTTGAGGCTGCCTCTCCAATGGGCAAATCCTCAAATTTGTCTATAAATACAGAATGTGAAGACCATTTGAAGAATGGAACTACTGAATCCAACCAACTACTCTAAAGCTTCAAAGTCCTCAAAAGACATTCTTAGTCTTCAAACACTTCATTCTAAGCTAAACCTCATTGTAAATCCATACAAAGCTTAGAGAGATATCCTATCCTTATACACTGACCTTCATTGTAAAGGATATCTCATTAGTTGGAACCTTACTTCAATCCTTATACCTTTCAAGTGAGAAAATTAGAAGGTTGTAGTAGTAGAAGTGGAAGGAGATGACTGTTGAGAGAAGAACAGTTCAGTTCTAAGTTGAGAAAAGGGTACTAGGACTCTAGACATCCTAGGGATCAAGGCACCAAGGAGTGGTGTGGTTGATCAAGTGCACCTTGGCACTATAAAACAAGTTAATTCCAAAAGTGAAGGAATTATCCTGTTAAATCAGGGAAAGTGGATGTAGGAGCTTGAGTCTCTGAACCACTATAAACTCTTGTGTTGATTTACATTCAAAGTACTTTGCATACATTCAACACTGCACACAAACTGGACTTTCAAAGATACATATCCTAAACTGTGCAAAACAAGATTTGGACAAGTCCCCTGAACTGCATTAACTGTTAAGGAGATTTCAGAAACTAAAAGGAGTTTTAAACTAAAGGGCCAACCACTAATTCCGCACATATAACTCACTTATATAGTTATTCAACTAAGTACTCAATAGTACTTAGTAGTTTGATTATCTTAGAAGAGTTAATCATATCAGCAGAGTTGTCCAGGACAACCTTGCTGAAGACTGGTTTGATCAAGTTTGAAAAGAAATTGCATACAAGTGTATTCCCCCCCCCCCCCCATACACTTGTTATATACTCCTTTCAGGACCAACAGTCCAGATTATTCTGTCTCATTCTTCCGAAGTGAGTTCTGACCTTGGCTTGGGGACGAGTAGGCCAACAGCTTTTGATGGTTCCAATGCAGCAGTGTTTGGCACCATAGTAACGATCGGTCCTTCTTTTACGACAAACACCATCAGGTCGTGAGTCGAGCTGAAGATAGCTTCCATCCTCCATCCTGAGTTTCCAGTAATCATAATCCTGGACTGAAAACTTATGCAGTTTGTTAGCGCTTATTTCCATAGACATGATTTCAAGAAGATCAAATAGGAATATGACAAACAGATTAAAGATACAAGAAAATCAAGAACAGTGATATGATCAGATACGAACAGAAACCAAGACTTTCCTCAAAGTCTTTTGGGTGATCAAGAAACAGCAGTCCAAAGAACTACTGCTCTAATGCCACTTGTAGGTCCCTAGTTGAGTGATAAGATTGAGTAAGATAGTAAAAGTCTAGAGGGGAGGGGTGAATAGAATTTTAAAAATATTTCAAAATATCAGAATACACAATGCGGAATTATCAGAATTAACAATGAGCCCTTAAGATTTTATACTCAACTATGACGAAGAACATTGATCTTGTCTATTCTATATGCAGATTAATCAATTAAACATGTAATCAATCACACACAAATAAAACAGTAAAGTAAATCAAACACGAGATTTATAGTGGTTCGACAACTTGTCTACATCCACTCTCACAACTCCAGTCGTGAAATTTTATTAACTCTTCTCTTCGAGTATCAGTGTGTTCTTGTGGTTTTAAGTCCCAAGAAATAAGACTTCGATCTTTTCGATAACACTACCAAGTGATTCTTCGATCTAACAACTAGCTTTTGAACAAGCAACTAGCAACTTGATTACAAACAGAACTATAAAGAAAAACTTCTCTATATGCAGTAGTAGTAGCCTTCTGAATATGAACTTTGTCTTCTCTTTGACTTCAACTTCAAACTTGCTTGAACTCTATGAGTTTCTCTTGCTTTGAATATCTCTCGAATATGCTCTTGATTTCGTAGTAATAATAGTCTTTAACGTTCAAAGTCTTCAAGTATTTATAGACTTCACTTGATCAAGATAAGTTTGTTATTCCAACCACCTTTTCTTGATAACTAACTATGTAACTGTTTCTTCTTATCCTTTCACGCGTTTCTTCAGTTAATTAGGTATTTCATAACTAACTCTTCATATCTTCACTTCTGGATACGATCTTATCTTTAATCTTTACTTCACGCGTACTTGACTTCTGTGAACTTGACTTGTCTTGTTTCCAACACTTAGAATATTTCTTCAGTCTTCACAACACTTATCTTATTTTCAACAAGTCTTCTTGTCTTCCAGACTTCTTCCGGTAGACTTCCATGTATAACTATACCAGTCCTATCAACTAATCTTAATAAGACTATTAAATTACATTAAGCTTTATAAACTCAGCTTAGTCATCCTTAAACTATACATCAATATAAAAACATAAGCTTCTATACAACAATTATAAGTTTATCAAACAACCTATAGTAAACTTCAACACTTAGTTTATTTCACAGTACTTACGTACTAGTCTTTTCTTTCTTTTGTACTCTACTGATCTTGTCACAAGACGACTTTCATAACTAGATCAGTCAACACTTAGAAATATATTCAAGTCTACTTTTAGCTTATCAAAACTACTTCTCTCATCAATTAGGACTTATATTAGGATTCATATCCCAACAATTGAAAAAATAACTAAGAGAAGAGAGTGCTCAAGATTGCAATCAAAATGAAATGTATTGCAAATAAAAAGGGTTTGACTATTTACATCTCCATTTCGGAGAGATGCACTCCACCAAAATTGGATCACACCATCCCTTAATTTTCCTAAATACCCTTCCCTCCATAAAATATCTATTACTACCCACACACTCCACATAAAACCCTAATTTCTTCTTCATCCTCATCCCTCCCCCAAATACCTCAACCACCCGTCGTCGTCCACGCCGGCACCATCACGGTGCCCACCCATATCTATTATCGACGGGAGTGTATATGGTCGACACTGGTTGGTCGAAATTTATGAAAATAAATTGTGATTTTTTTAAGTATATTTTAAAATTTATGTTTTTTTTTTTTGTTTGATGGTCGTCGGAAATGGTGTCGACAGCGGCCAAAAGTAGTGATTTAGGGGAAGGTGAAAGAAATGACAGTAAAGGGGTGCGTTCAGTAGGAGGTGTACATCTAGTATACTGTATTTTAATGAAAAATATTTTTAATTATTTACCCTATTATTTTATTAATATATTGAAAGGAGGAGTGCATCTTTCCAAAATGGAGGTGTAAATAGTCAAACCCAATAAAAATGACAAAATTGGGTGGCTGTTTTTATTAAAAAGTTTTGGGCCCAAGTCAATTTGATTTAGGCCTTGACTCTATACCCCTCCAGACTTGTTAAATATACTCCCCCTCTACATTTATTAATTAAATATACATGTAAAATAATCAATTTCCCTTCAAGTAAAATATTTATAGATATATACACCCTTTCTAAATTAAAACCCTAACCTTAACTGACGGAGGCGTCGTCGCTGCATTTTCGACCGCTGTCGCCAGAAATTAAAAAAAAAAACTTACAATAAAAAAAATACATTTTTCGACAATGGTTTGTTGACGACGAAATTGTTTTGTTGACGAGAAACATTCTTGTCGGCAATTGTTCATCGAAAGAAATTTAAACATTTTTTACAACTGTTAATCGAAAATACACACTAATTGTCGACCATCCATAGTGTATATTTTCGATTAACAATTGTCGAAAACTTAAAAAAAAGGGAAAAAACAGACAGTATGAAAGAAAGGAAGAAAAATAAAATGGAATAAACCCTACTTGTGGTTGCAGACGACGGTGGCTGGGCGAGTGGAGGTCTTGGAGAGGAGGAGGCAGCGGCTGGGCGAGCGAAGAGAGGGGCGGCCTTGGGAGGAGGCGGTGGCGGCGCTGGGAGAGAGGCACCGCCCCGTTGGAAAATGAAGCAGAAATTAAAAAAAAACAGAGAGAGAGGAGGAGGAGGAGGAGGAGGGAGATGACGGAGTCGCCAGCGGTGGGACGACGTAGGGGCAAGCTTTGTTGCAGAGAGGGAAGGCGTAGGGGAAAGCATGGCGGCGGCGCGAGGGAGAGGGTCTTCGGCTAGGGCGATGGGCGGCAGAGAGGAGAAGAGGGAGAAGAGGAAGGGGTGAGAGGGAGGAAGAATGAGAAAGTTATAAAAAATAGTGTTTAAAAGGGGTATATGTATCATGTATAAATTTAAGAGAAAAGGGAAAATTAGATATTTTATGGGGGAGTACATCTAACATAATCAATTTTAAGAGGGGTGCATCAATCGGGGGAGTATATTTAACAAGTCTGGAGAGGTATATAGCCGGGGCCAGCCTTTGATTTAATTTTGTTCAGCCGAGAGCAATATCAAGGATGGGAAGGTTAGGCTCATTTCAGCAGTGGGGGCCATTTGGCCCATTTCAATCGGTTGGCGAGAGTCGCTGAGAATATTTCTGGGTTTTGGGAGTGCCTCTCCTCTCCCACACTTTACTTAATACATAGTTAGCGTTTTAGTTTGTTCTTTTTATTTCATAGATAGATTTCAATTGAGTATTTCATTTTATTGTTGGTTTTGAAGGATTTGAAGACTTGAGGTGATACCTTTTTTTTAATTTAATATTTTATTATTTATATTGTACTTCCTCCGTCCCATAAGTGTTTGCACCACAAAGTGGGCACACTTGTTAAGAAAAAAGTGTAATGAGTGGAGTGTTGATGGGTAATTTTGTAAACGTATATGAATAAAGTAAAGAGAGTGGTTGAAATAAGTGTAAAAGTAATAACATTTTATGTAAATATGTGGATTTTGTGAGGGTGGGGTTTATGAAAAAGTTTCATTTTCAGGAGGTGCACACAATTGTGGGACGGACGAATAAGAAAAGAGTGCAAACAATTGTGGGACAGAGAGAGTATGTGTTTATTTTAGTTTGTTAATTTAGTAATGGACTAAGTTTTAATTACTTTGAGTGTTTAGGTAGGTAATTAGTGAGTTTATGGATTAATTGTTTGATTAGTCTATTTCTTGGTTTAATTGTTTCTATTGTTGTGATTTGTGTGATTTAATTGGTTGATCAATCATATTAACTAGCTTTTTTTATTATGTTAATTGCAACGAGAGTTGAGTTTGCATGATTGAGGTGTGGGTGTGAGCCTTAATTAATTAATTGAAGCTAAATAGTAATTAGCTTAACCGAGAGAATAAGGGTGGGAATGGGTCGGGCTACCCGACAAGGGCCTACGGTTCGGCCTATTAAAGCTCGGCTTGGCTCAGCTCGTTTAATAAACAAGTCGGACTAAAGCCTTTTTTAAAGCCTATTTAGTTAAATAGGTCAGGCTTAAAATTTTTTGTAGACCTTTTAAGCCCAACAGACCGACATATTTAATTTAATGTATATTAATATATATATATATATATATATATATAATAAAACATCTATTTTGGGTAAATTATTAATAGAGTCATTTCACTAAGACTTTTATCTAATAAGGAATAGGTTATTGTTTTTTATCTCATAGAGTCAAACTGGCACTTAAGAAAACGGAGTTGCTCTTTTCCCATTTAAATAATTTCAAAATAATTAATATTAGACAGATTAACATCAAATCATTTTAATAAATGCATATTCTCGTAAAACGCAATATTATATCACCTTCCATAATTCAAATATTCCTAAAAATAAGACAATTCGAATTAATTAGCTGACTTTGTGTAGGTGAAAGATTTCTTTTCCAAAAATTCTGCATTTCGTTGGAGAGATTTCAAGAAAAGCAACACCATTTGTTTTGGCGAAAAACTTCATTCAAGAAAAAAGGTATTTCGATCACTTGCATGCGTCTTTTACCTTTTTTTTCGGCGTATATTCATCTGATAATATGTAAAAATCGTGTATTTTTTAAACAAATGTATAGATCATAGCCGAAAATCAAAGGGTTTATGTTTTATAAAATACATGTTTTGTATGAGGCAGTGTATTGTTATTTCAGTCTTTCGTATTAATTTCATCACAATTTTTTTATTATTGTTGAGTAAGATATTAGCTTTTGAAACCTTAAAAAAATAAAATATTATGTTACAGACGTTAGAATTAAGTTCTTTGTCCAAATATGAACTATGAAATGACATACATGGATATGATGAATAGTGTATGCAGGTAGAATATGAACAATAGATATGAACAGTATGTTATGCACGTAGATATGAACATTATGTTATGCACGTGAATATGAACATTGTGCAAATGAAGAATATTGTATGTAGGTAGATGTGAACAGTACATTATGCACTTAGATATGAACAATATGTTATGCACGTTAATATAAACATTATTTTATGTAGATATATAAGGTTGACATACCTGATATTTCAACCAATAAATCTGCAAATGATGTCGATTCATTGGGGCTGCTTAGATTCAGGAAGTTTAAATTTGAATTTTAAGATTTCGATATTGGGAAAGTCGGGATTTTCTTCAATATGCCCTATAACTCGGGAATTGGGGCTGCTTAAATTCAAGAAGTTTAAATTTGAATTAAATGCTTAAAATTCTCGAAATTAAGGAGCTATATGAATATTAAGGGTATTTAAGATTTTTTAACCACAATTTGACCCTATTAGAGAATTCTCTTTTGAAAATGGTGGTTTCTACTTGCTTAAAGCTCTATAGAAGTGACTTTATTAGGGAATAATCTATATATATATATATATATATATATATATAATAATAAAACATCTTAAATAGGAGTATCTAATATATATATAATTTCTAACCAGTAAGCATTAAGCAATATAATCCTTGAATTTTTTATGATTTGATGAAATAGTAGGATTTTTTTAAATGCATTAATAGGACTAAAATGGTCTTTAAAAGGCTTTCGGGTCAGGCCTATTTATTAAAAAGGTCCGTCCATACCTTAAAAAAAAAAAAAGCCTATGACAGGCTATGGGCGAGGCTCGGGCCTAAAAAATATTTAACAGGTCAAACTTTTTTTTGTAAAGCCTACCTAGGCCTGGCCCATTCTCACCCCTACGAGTAGGGGTTGATTGCTTAGATCGACAACATTAGACATTAATCGATTAGAGATCGTCTAAGAGATTAGTCAGAGGGCGAGTCATAAACATTAGTAATTGTGTTGAAAGTATTTACAGGTCACTATCCTAGGAGCTTATGGTACTAATTAAATCTCATAATTGCTAATTAGTGCACGTGTTCGTAAGACTCACGATGGATTGGTCTACACATATATGTGATAGCCTTTAAGATAATTCAAGACATTAGACACCTGAAGCATTCTTCCACTTGTACTTTCATCTTTGAGAGTTAGTTTTAGTTGTTTACATTTTTTTTATTGGTATTTGCTTTATTCTCCCGCTTAACTTCTATAACACCTATGCTGATGTATAGTTTTGGGACTCCACGTTCTTCTAGATTTTAGGTCGACACTACTTGATCGTATAAGTGCAATACTATAACGAACTCATACATTTTTTGATAAGTTATTTTTATGCTATTAAATTCGTAAAAATACGAAAACGTTACAAAGTAACAACATTTCTCCGCGGAGTAGAATAATTGGACAACATAGGCAACATTTCCATGCAAAATATTTAAATGATTTATTATTAATTAATATTATTCTTATTTAATTTTACATCAAATATTAATTTAACAACAAATTCAGATTTTAGTTTCATTTCAATAATGCCCTTCATTTAATGATAATAATGGAGTAGTTAATTTTGTATAGAAAATTTTATGGGATAATAAATGTAATCAAGAATGTATAAATGTAGTCAAGAATGTAGGGATGATAATATAAAATAAAA
This sequence comes from Galeopsis tetrahit, assembly GCA_963675135.1. NCBI lineage: Eukaryota > Viridiplantae > Streptophyta > Magnoliopsida > Lamiales > Lamiaceae > Galeopsis > Galeopsis tetrahit. Next base: position 67,854,575 of record OY776126.1, read on the forward strand.
AGTTAATTTTAAAAAAATATTATGAGAATGATAGGAATATTTGTAAGAAATGAATAAAAGTGATAGTATAAAATATTTGAGAAAAATATATGCGGACAAATAAATATTTTTTAAAAAGTGAAAAAATCAAGTCATTTAATAGTGAAAAAAATATTTGTAAAAAACTGAGGGAGTAAATAGAGTATAATAAAAAAAACTATAAATAGCGTGTGTTGGTCCTGAAAGGAGTAGATAACAAGTGTATGGGGGGGGGGGGAATACACTTGTATGCAAATTCTTTTCAACTAGATCAAACCAGAACTCAGCAAGGTTGTCTTGGACAACTCTGCTGAAGATGATTAACTCTTCTAAGATAATCAATCCACTAAGTACTATTGAGTACTTAGTTGAATAACTATCTAGGGGAGTTATATGTGCGGAATAGTGGTTGGCCCTTTAAGTTTAGACTCCTTTAATTTCTGAAATCACTTAGTCAATGTAACACAGTTCAATTAAGCTTCAGGGAACTTGTCCAAAACAGTTTTGCACAGTCTTTGAATATGTATCTTTGAAAGATCAGTTTAGTGTGCAGTGTTGAATGAATGTAAGTACTTGTAAGGTAAATCAACACAAGAGTTTATAGTGGTTCAGAGACTCAAGCTCCTACATCCACTTTCCCTGATTTAACAGGATAATTCCTTCACTCTTGGAATTAACTTGTTTTATAGTGCCAAGGTGCACTTGATCAAGAACACCACTCCTTGGTGAATTGATCCCTAGGATGTCTAGAGTCCTAGTACCCTCTTCTCAACTCAGAACTGAACTGTTCTTCTCTCAACAGTCAGCTCCTACCACTTCTACTACTACAACCTTCTCACTTTCACTCTTGAAAGGTGTAAGGGTTGAAGTAAGGTTCCAACTAATGAGATATCCTTTACAATGAAGACCAGTGTATAAGGATAGGATATCTCTCTAAGCTTGTGTAAGGATATACAATTGAGTTCAGCTTAGATGAAGTGTTTGAAGACTAAGATAGTCTTTGAAAGCTTTGAAAGCACTCTAGCTTGTAAGAACTTTGAGCTTAGTTGGATTGTGTTGAGGTGCTGGTTGAGGTGCTTTCAAATGGTCTTCACACTTCTGTATTTATAGACAAAATGGAGGATTTGCCCGTTGGAGAGGCAGCCCCAAATTGCTATAAATGTCTTCCTTGAGTTCTTCAAACTGGAAGACAGATTCTTGATAGTGACATGTCCTCATTTGGGTAATAAACGGCTGTAACAGTTTTGTCTTCATTCTGCAGCACTTTTCCCAATGTTTGACTTCTTGTTAGGACTTGGACATGGCTTCTGAAGGTTGATCCAATGATAGGACAACATTCCTTATCATCTGGACAACTCTCCTTATCACTATCAGCAGTTTTGCTTTTCAGCATGGTTGGCTTGCTCTTCTTCAGATGACTTGGCTCTTTCCCTTTATTTCTTTTGTGTATGGTCTTAACTCATTCCTTTGAGGACCTTTAGGGACTGGTTGTCTCAATCTCTTCAGCATAGTTGATCTTAGGCTTTCAGAGCACTTGATCTTGGTCAATTTAGCTGAGACAACTCCTCTGGACAACTCTCCTGATCAGCATGATTGGTCTTTTTGCATCAGAGCACTTTATACTTTAGAGTTGGCTTATCTGGACAACTCTCCTGACCAAAACCTTTGAGTAGTCTTGTCCTTTTGAGCTAGGTAGGTTTGTTCTTGCATATGGCTAGCTTCTTTGGACAACTCTCCTGATCAGAGCTTTAAGAATATTTTCTCTGGACAACTCTCCTGATAAGAGCATCTTAGATTTCATAGAGTGTCCTTACTCTTTGTTCCAGAATTTGAGCCTTGGGGAGACTTGATCTTGATCATCTTCAAAGCATAGGTTCCCCCTCAAATTGTGCATCTAATTGTCTAAGAGCTGCCTAACATTTCAGCTTCTCATCTAGCCTATAATCTATATATTCTAACATTCTTAGAACATATTTTTCATTGACTTAGGCATGTCTCAGGGGGGTTTTTGGTATTCAATCAAAACATAGCTCATTTTATTCCCAACAATTTCCCCCTTTTTGATGATGCCAAAACCTATACAACTTAAGCAAAAGTGACTTGTCTACACCTATTACATGTATCTTCAGAAGACATGACTGAGGTCAATATTCCTGAAAAGTAATGTGTTAGTGTATTCACTGTTTTTGTTGCAAGTAGGTTTTAAGATAGGCATAGAGAGATTTGAGTTTCTTGATTCAAAATAAGTTCAACTATCATTCATTCAAAAATCATTACAGGCATGTTGATAGTTGAAATTAACATATCAGAGCATGAATCAATAACACTTAAGTATATCAGAGCACTTCATTACAATAATTCAAAATGATATTTTCAGCATCAGAGCACAGAACTTGTATCAGAGCAATCTTTAACAGATCAGAGCAACCAGATTAACACATCAGCAAACTTGACCATATTTCAGCATAGTTGATCATTCAAGTAAGGTCAGAAGACTTAGCCATTTCAAAGATCATCCTCAGGAGGTGGCAGCATTCCATACTGTGCCCACACTCTTCTTTTCAGTGCCATGGCTTCTTGGTTGGTTCCCTTAGGTCCAAGAACCATCTTGTTCAGCTTAAGGATCTCAGTGAATTCCCTCAGAATTCTTGCTTGGTCAATCCATCCTTCAAGCTTTGGAGGCATGTATATGATTGGCTTAGGAGCTGTGAGTTCAAATCTTGCAATGTCAGCAGCTGCAAGTAGTTGTTGATACAACTCTCTGTAGTATTCTAGCATGAACTCAGTGAAGGCAGAGTTTGCATCTCCTCCATTCCATCTGTCAATGACATAAAAGTCATAGACAAACTCCCTTTTGGCTTCTTCCCATGTGTCATTCAGTTGAATTGGCACCCATTTATCCAAGTGTGGATATTTGGTGTCCATTGGGATTAGAAGCTGAGGCTTCATCTTGCTGTAAGTTGCTCTTCTCCTTCTTGGTTTCTGAAAGTTTGCTCTCCTTTCATCTCTTGCTCTGTTGGCTTCTTCCATCAGATCAATTTTCTCATGGGCCCTCATCATGGCCAGTTTCTGTTGTGTTTCAGGGTCTTTGCCATACCCTTCATGAAACAGCTTTGATGGATCATGGGCTAGAACAGTTGTCTTCTTCTTAGGTTCAGATCCAAATCCTTCAGCAAATAACTCTTCAGTCTCTTCAGTTGATTTGGCACCTTCAGCAGTTTTTCCAGATTCAGAAGATTTGTCCTCTTCAGCAGTTTTGGCTTTCTTTGATGTAGGCTCATCCTCATCAATTCTGAATTCAGGTGGAAGATCAAGGCTGCTAGGAAAGTCAGTGAATTTCTCAATTTGTCTCTTCTTTCCTTGGGCCTTCTTGATTTTTCCTCTGGTTTGGACACCTTCAGCATCTTTGTCCAAACCTGACACTTCACCACCTGGTCTTTGCTGTTTCCTTGCCCTTTCTTCTTGAGCTGAGGCCATTGAGTTCTTCAATGCCAATGCTAACTGCTCCTCTTCATCCAAATCTTCCAAATTCAGCATTTCTGGCTCTTTTCCCTTTCCTTCAGGGACTTTGTCCTTCCCTTTCACTGGACTCCCAATCACCAAGGCACCTTTTGCTCTAGCTCTTTCCCTTTCCCCCTTTTTGGCAGCATCAAAGCACTGGGGCTTTAGGTCACTCATTGTTGAGGCCATCAGGGATTGGGCCTGGTTTAGGGACTTCATCTCTTCCAACAAATATACATTTTCATCATGTATATTCTGCATTCTGTCACTGCTCAAGCTAAGGAAAGCTAGAACAGGCTTCATCTTTTGTTGGACAACCTCTTCCATGGCTGTTTTCAGAGATGCATCCAGTTGGGCTTTTAAGAGCTCAGTGAGGTTGGCCACTGCACCTTCAGCAATGTTGGCCAACACTTCTTGGGAAAATTTTTCTGAGGCAGCTTTGACCATAGCTAGCCTTTGCTCTTCAGCTCTTCTCTTTTGTAGTGCTGTCTTCTTTCCAAGAGCTTGCTTGACAGTGAGCCTGAGAGCTTTGACATTTGCATTGTGATTATCTCTCAACAGCTTCTGTTCTTTCTTGACCTCCTCTGAGATGGCTTCCATGGTAGATTTGGCATTTTGAACTTCAGTGGAGATGGTTTGAAGACCAGATTCCACACCACTGATTCTTGCCTCAAGGGTTGGTAGCACAACATCTTCAGAGCCAGTGAGCCTCATTTCTACAGATGCTAGAGTCCTTCCTTGCTCATTCAATGCTCCTGAAGTTTCAGCATGAGCAGATTGGACTTGATGAGCCAAGGAGTCCAACTTCTCTGATTGCATGCCAAGTAAGGCTTGAGCTGAGCCTGTATCAACTTGGATAGGTGCATCTGTGAGGAACTCATATGGACAAGTGTCCTGAAGAACTGTGGACAAGTGTCCTGAAGAGGTAAGGTCATGTTTCTGAATTTCAGTAGACTTGACCAAGTCTGCTGAAGCTTGAGTTTGTTTCCCCCTTAATCAATGAGCTTCTTTGGACTTATTTGTCCAACTTCCCTGGATCAAGTAATCCCAACTCTGCTGATAGCTCCAGAAATCTTGCCTCTGCAAGTGGCTTGGTTAATATATCAGCTTTTTGATGGTCTGTGTGAATTTTCATTAGCTTGATATCCTTCTTCTCCACATGATCTCTAATGAAGTGGTGCTTGATGTCCACATGCTTGCATCTTGTGTGCAAGACAGGATTTTGTGATATAGCAATGGCACTATTGTTATCACAGAAAATTGGCACTTCAGTAGAGTTGACTTTGTAGTCTCTGAGTTGTTGACTTAGCCAAAGAATTTGAGCACAACAACTTCCAGCAGCAACATATTCAGCTTCAGTGGTGGAAGTGGCCACTGTGTTCTGCTTCTTGGAGAACCATGAAATAAGCTTGTTGCCCAAGAATTGACAAGTCCCTGAAGTGGACTTTCTGTCAATCCTACATCCTCCATAATCAGCATCTGAGTAGCCAGTTAGCTCAATATTGTCATCAGCAGGGTACTAAAGGCCTAGATTCTCAGTACCTTTGAGATACCTCAAAATCCTCTTTGCAGCCTCAAGGTGGCTTTTCTTGGGATTTGCTTGAAATCTTGCACAAACACCTACTGCAAAGGTGATATCAGGTCTGCTGGCAGTGAGATAGAGGAGTGAACCAATTATTCCTCTATACTCAGTAGAGTTGGTTGGAATACCACTCTCATCAGGATCCATCTTCCAATTTGTGTTCATAGGGATCCTTACTGGCTTGCTGGTTGTACACCCAAACTTTTTGATCATTTCTCTTGTGTACTTAGCTTGGTTGATGAAGATTCCTTCTTTAGATTGCTTGACTTGTAGACCCAAAAAGAAGTTCATCAACCCCATCATGGACATCTCAAACTTGCTTTGCATGAGCTTGGAGAATTTCTCACATAGCTTCTCATTAGGGGATCCAAAAATTATGTCATCCACATAAATTTGGACAAGCAAGATGTCCTCTCCTTCAGAGATTCTGAAGAGAGTTCTGTCCACAGTTCCCTTGGTGAATCCATGATCCAAGAGGAATTGTGACAGTGTATCATACCAAGCCCTAGGGGCTTGTTTGAGTCCATATAGAGCTTTCTTGAGTCTGTAAACTTGGTTTCCAATTTCAAACCCTGGTGGTTGCTCCACATAGACTTCTTCTTTCAAGACTTCATTCAGAAAGGCACTCTTGACATCCATTTGGTATACTTTGAACCTCTTGTGGGCTGCATAGGCTAGAAAGAGCCTTATTGCTTCTAGCCTTGCCACAGGTGCAAATGTCTCATCATAGTCAATGCCTTCATGTTGGCAATACCCTTTTGCCACTAGTCTTGCTTTGTTTCTGACAATCACATCATTTTCATTTTTCTTGTTCTTGAACACCCACTTTGTTCCAATAACATTTTGATGTGAGGGTCTGTCCACCAGCTCCCATACTTCATTTCTGGTGAATTGGTTCAGTTCTTCCTGCATGGCTGTGATCCAATTGGCATCTTGAAGTGCTTCCTCAATATCTTTTGGTTCCTGTTCTGACAAGAAACAACAGAACATAGCACTTTCACCATGAAACTTTCTGGTTCTGACTCCTATACTTGGATCACCAAGTATCAGGTCAGTAGGATGGTCAGATAACCAGGTCCTTCTTTTCCTGATCTCTTCAGTAGAGTTGTCCTCTACTGAAGGTGAGTCATTTTGATCATAGAATTCAGGATAATTTAATGCAGGATCTAATTCAGGATCATAATCAGGGGTGTTGTCCTCAATGTCAGGGACATTGGCATTTTCAACATTTTGAGTTCCCCCTTGATTATTTGATCCATTAACTACCTCAGCAGGAGCTGCTTCTTCATTGGTAGTTGTTACCTGGATGTGAACTGGGATTGGATCATTCAGTTCATCATTTCCATCAGTGGGATTTGTCTCAGGAAGGTTGCCTTCAGGATGGTTGTCCAATGTTGTATGTTCAGGTAGGTTGATTGGGACAATTTCTATGAGTTCAGTGTCTTTGTCTTTTAGGCTTAATCTGGTTGTCCTCTGTGTGATTTCTTCAGGTTCCAACTGATCATTCCTGATCTCAAAGATAGATTCATCAAACACAACATGAGGTGTTTCTTCCACTATAAGGGATTTCTTGTTGTAGACTCTGAAAGCTCTACTGATTTGAGAGTATCCAAGAAATACTCCCTCATCAGCTTTGCTGTCAAAAGCTTTCAACTGTTCTTTCCCATTATTGTGAATGAAACATTTACAACCAAATATATGAAAGTATGACACTTTAGGCATTCTTCCTTTCCAGAGTTCATAGGGGGTTTTGCCTTGCCCCTTAGTGATCAAACATCTATTTTGAGTATGGCATGCAGTGTTTATAGCTTCAGCCCAAAACCTCTTAGGTAGATTTGAATCAGCAATTAGAGTTCTAGCAGCTTCTTTTAAGGTTCTATTCCTTCTTTCTGCAACTCCATTTTGTTGGGGAGTTCTAGCTGCTGAGGTTTCATAAGCTATTCCATTTGATGTGCAGTACTCATTGATGTATGAATTAATGAACTCAGTGCCTTTATCAGATCTTATCTTGATAATGCTAAGGCTTTTCTCATTTGACAACCTCTTTAGAAGTTCAGGTAGTTTGACTTGTGTTTCCTTCTTATTAAGGAGAAATACTACCCATGTGAACCTAGAGAAGTCATCTACTACCACCAATGTGTATTTTCTACCATTTATGCTTGAAGGGGTAATTGGTCCAAACAGATCCATATGTAGAAGTTCAAGTACCCTTTTAGTGGAAATGACTGGTTTTCCTTTGAATGAGGCTTTAATCTGTTTTCCTTCTTGACATGGCTTACACACATGTTCTTTAATGAAAACCTCATTAGGTAGTCCTTTAACTAATGCATTTCTAGCAAGTTTATTCATAGATTTGAAGTTCAGGTGGTTTAGCCTCTTGTGCCATAGCCAACTTTGTTCACTAGAACTTTTAGCAATGAAACATGCAGCATCAGTAGACTTGTCCCAGTCTGCAAAATACACATTTCCCTTCCTAGTTCCAGTCAATAGGGTTTGTTGAGTTTTATCTTTAATTAGACACTTTCCACTTGAGAACTCAACATTAAAATCTTTATCACAGAATTGACTGATACTCAGGAGATTATATTTGAGACCAGCTACATAAGATACATTGGTTACTTTGATGTTACCAATCATCAAAGTACCATAACCTTTTGTTGTTGCTTGTGAGCTGTCTCCAAAGGTGACATTTGGGCCTTCTTTTTCAATAAAATCAGAGAGGAGTTCCTTGTTTCCAGTCATGTGCCTTGAGCATCCACTGTCAAGGTACCATGCTGTCTTTTTGTTCATGCTCCTCTTCTTGTGGCCCATTGGTACTTGCAATTAGATAGGTTTAGGTACCCTTTGAGTTTTGGGTCCTGAGAGGTTAGCTGTACCTTTGGGAACCCAAACTTGCCTAATAACCCTGATTGATTCAAGGTGGCTAAGTTGATTTCCTAGTGCATCAATATACACTGTCTTTCCCTTAAATGCCTTTGGGAAAGTATGTGTGAATGTGTTAACTCTGTAAGTTTCAGAGGAGTTGACCACTCTTCTGAACTTATGAGTTCTTTGTGCAGCTTGATGAAATCTTTGAGGAAAGGCCTTTTTATGACCATTACCCTTTGGCATGAAGGGTTTTGGTTGTCTCATTTTATTCTGCCTTAAAGGATGGTTTTCTTTAGGTCTATTCAGCTGAGGCTTTCTCAGATGAGTTGGCCTAGGCTGATTATACCTTGGATAATTCCTCTGAACATTGTTCAGGAGAGTTGCCCTTCCATTGGGTCTACTCTGCTGACCAATATTCCTCTTGTGCTCAGGAGCTTTGGCCATTTCCTTAGGTTTTGGCCTATTCTCCTGAATCACTTGAGTAGGCATTTCATTCAATTTGCCCTTTACTTTGTTCAGTGGCTGAATTACTTCATTTTCAGCTTGTTGTGCCACTGACTTAACAGAGATTCTCTTAGTGTTACTTGTAGATGCAACACTAAGACAAGGTGAAGATTCAAATGGATCAAAACCTAATCCACTTCTTTGAGCCATAGGTCTTTGATAACTTTGAATTTCCTCTATTGCTCTAGAGGATTTGTTCAAAGCAGACATCTTTAATTTCAGGCTCTCTTCACTTGATTTAAGAATATCATACTCATGTGAGAGATTTTCAAATTTGGCATTTAGAATTTTAAGTTCAAATTCTTTTCTTTTCTGAGAGAGAAGTTGATCATCAATCTCCTTTTGTTGGTCAACTATCCTGAGATTTGCTTCCTCAAGCTTTCTCAAGACTTGTTGATACAACTCAGTAGACTTGACATCAACAGCTACCTCAGAGTTCTTGGTGAGTTCAGTAGCTAGTCTTTCATTTTCTCTCACACAATTGTCATGAAATTCTTGTAATCTAGTGAAATCTTCCATCAACTTTCCCAAGGAAAGTTTCAGGTTAACCTCACTAGTGTTTTGTGAGATAAATGATGGTGAACTAGAAGTAGAGGATACCTCATCATCCTCAAGAGCCATGTTGCAGACATCATCATCATCATCACTGTTGGAGAACAATCCATCAGAAGAGTTGAAACTTTCAGCACTATCAGATTCTTCACCAGCCATCATGGCTTTTCTATTGGTGAATTTTCTGTCTCTTTTTGCTTGTCTTTCTCTTCTTTCTTTAGAGCTTAGTTCAGGGCAGTCATATTGGAAGTGCCCTTTCTTTTTGCAGTTGTAACACAGATCTTCATCATCATCCTTCTTGGATTCATCTCTTCTCTTAGATGATGAGGGTTCAGCTCTACTGGATCTTCTCCTATCAGAGGACTTGTCCTCTGATCTTCTCTCTTCAGGCTTTTTGTCCTCAGCCTGATCTTCAGGGGAATTGTATCTTCTCCTGAATTTGTTATCTTGGTAGAATTTCTTGTATCTACCAAACCTTGTGTTGAGCTTGTCAAACCTTCTAGCCATCAAGGCTAGTTCTTCCTTCATTTCAGTCTTAGAGACTGACTTTGATGATCTGGGAGTGGGCTGCATTTCTGGTTCAGCAACTTTGGCTTTGAATGCCACTCCCTTAGTAGGATTTGAAGGTTCCTCAACAGGCTTTCTTCTATTGAGGTCAAACTCATAGGCTTTAAGTTCTGAGAATATTTGTTGCATGGGCATAGTGGAGAGATCTTTGGTATTCTGCATCATTACAGCATAGACATCCCACTTTTGAGTGAGACTCCTTAGGATTTTCAGTCCAACCTCTCTCTTGGTGTAGACCTTGCCCAGTGAATTAATCTCATTCATCACATCAGTGAATCTACCAGCAAATTTGTCAATGGACTCATCAGTCTCCATTGAGAATTGTTCAAACTTCTGCACAGCAACTTGGAGCTTGTTCTCCTTGATTTTTTCAGTGCCCTCACACATTTCAGCAAGGGTATCCCAAATTTCTTTAGCTGTGGTGCAGTGGTAGACTCTACCCATAACTGCATCTGGAATTGTTTGATAGAGGGTGTTCATGGCAAGATAATTCAAATTATCTTTCCTCTTTTCATCAGCAGTGAAGTCATCCTCATCTTTGGGAATCAATTCCCTTATATCTGCTCTTTGCTCATCTGTCAATCTGGGGTTAGTTTGAGTAAACACAAAAGGTCCTCTTGTGATTACTCTAAGCATATCAGTATGAAGAGATGCAAGATGAGCCCTCATTCTAATTTTCCAGAAATCATAATTGTCTATTGAAAACATGGGCAGTTTGTGATGAGAAATATGATTGACTGGATTTGTGGCCATGTTGTCTAATCCTTGAACAGCAGGTGGAGGAACAGCATTGTTGTTGGCCATATCTCAATAAGAATCAATCAATCAACAAGTAATGGATTTCAGATAGAGATCAGTTCAGTGACCACACCAAATATGTGAGTTTTGAAAATCAAGATGGATTTTCAGAAGCAGTGGTCTTTGAACCCCTGCTCTGATACCACTTGTTGGTCCTGAAAGGAGTAGATAACAAGTGTATGGGGGGGGGGGAATACACTTGTATGCAAATTCTTTTCAACTAGATCAAACCAGAACTCAGCAAGGTTGTCTTGGACAACTCTGCTGAAGATGATTAACTCTTCTAAGATAATCAATCCACTAAGTACTATTGAGTACTTAGTTGAATAACTATCTAGGGGAGTTATATGTGCGGAATAGTGGTTGGCCCTTTAAGTTTAGACTCCTTTAATTTCTGAAATCACTTAGTCAATGTAACACAGTTCAATTAAGCTTCAGGGAACTTGTCCAAAACAGTTTTGCACAGTCTTTGAGTATGTATCTTTGAAAGATCAGTTTAGTGTGCAGTGTTGAATGAATGTAAGTACTTGTAAGGTAAATCAACACAAGAGTTTATAGTGGTTCAGAGACTCAAGCTCCTACATCCACTTTCCCTGATTTAACAGGATAATTCCTTCACTCTTGGAATTAACTTGTTTTATAGTGCCAAGGTGCACTTGATCAAGAACACCACTCCTTGGTGAATTGATCCCTAGGATGTCTAGAGTCCTAGTACCCTCTTCTCAACTCAGAACTGAACTGTTCTTCTCTCAACAGTCAGCTCCTACCACTTCTACTACTACAACCTTCTCACTTTCACTCTTGAAAGGTGTAAGGGTTGAAGTAAGGTTCCAACTAATGAGATATCCTTTACAATGAAGACCAGTGTATAAGGATAGGATATATCTCTAAGCTTGTGTAAGGATATACAATTGAGTTCAGCTTAGATGAAGTGTTTGAAGACTAAGATAGTCTTTGAAAGCTTTGAAAGCACTCTAGCTTGTAAGAACTTTGAGCTTAGTTGGATTGTGTTGAGGTGCTGGTTGAGGTGCTTTCAAATGGTCTTCACACTTCTGTATTTATAGACAAAATGGAGGATTTGCCCGTTGGAGAGGCAGCCCCAAATTGCTATAAATGTCTTCCTTGAGTTCTTCAAACTGGAAGACAGATTCTTGATAGTGACATGTCCTCATTTGGGTAATAAACGGCTGTAACAGTTTTGTCTTCATTCTGCAGCACTTTTCCCAATGTTTGACTTCTTGTTAGGACTTGGACATGGCTTCTGAAGGTTGATCCAATGATAGGACAACATTCCTTATCATCTGGACAACTCTCCTTATCACTATCAGCAGTTTTGCTTTTCAGCATGGTTGGCTTGCTCTTCTTCAGATGACTTGGCTCTTTCCCTTTATTTCTTTTGTGTATGGTCTTAGCTCATTCCTTTGAGGACCTTTAGGGACTGGTTGTCTCAATCTCTTCAGCATAGTTGATCTTAGGCTTTCAGAGCACTTGATCTTGGTCAATTTAGCTGAGACAACTCCTCTGGACAACTCTCCTGATCAGCATGATTGGTCTTTTTGCATCAGAGCACTTTATACTTTAGAGTTGGCTTATCTGGACAACTCTCCTGACCAAAACCTTTGAGTAGTCTTGTCCTTTTGAGCTAGGTAGGTTTGTTCTTGCATATGGCTAGCTTCTTTGGACAACTCTCCTGATCAGAGCTTTAAGAATATTTTCTCTGGACAACTCTCCTGATAAGAGCATCTTAGATTTCATAGAGTGTCCTTACTCTTTGTTCCAGAATTTGAGCCTTGGGGAGACTTGATCTTGATCATCTTCAAAGCATAGGTTCCCCCTCAAATTGTGCATCTAATTGTCTAAGAGCTGCCTAACATTTCAGCTTCTCATCTAGCCTATAATCTATATATTCTAACATTCTTAGAACATATTTTTCATTGACTTAGGCATGTCTCAGGGGGGTTTTTGGTATTCAATCAAAACATAGCTCATTTTATTCCCAACATCGTGTTTGTCTAAAATAGAAAGAGTAGAATAAGTAATATACTATGGAACAATTTAAAATGAAAAATTGTATAATATATATTGAAATCACCTAAAAAAAATATATATAATAAAACAGAAAAGAAAAAAATAAATAAATATGATTATTTTATATATATATACTAGATGAGCACCCGCGTATTATGCTGGAATGTAAAAATCAGAAAAATTGAGAAGCAAAACAGAATGAAGGCAGAAATTTTTTTGATATAACTTTTAATTAATATACAAAATAATCTTAAAAAATGCCTATTAGTATATAGGTGAATTAAATTTCAATAAATTCTATTAATGGAAAGAGGATTATTAATTGTGAAGAAAATAGTACTCCGTATTACATAATTTAGAAAAGAGAATTTTTATAAAAAAGACATTCATACACATACCTTCTTAATAATGTTAAAAACCATTTATGCCCTTACATTTAAATTTGAAGATTAATTTATTAATTTAATAATTAAAGGAAGAAGTTCGTCATTGTGATTTGTACAACAATCGATGCACTAGTTCCTTAACTAGATCTACGACCCTCTGGTCATCGTCTTCCATGGCAGTGCCCGCGGCGGCAGTGATGGGAAGAAGTCGTAACTTCCTTCCTTTTCGCCATATATTCAACCACATACCTATTCACAAAGATTCTCGTAATTTCCCAATCGAGTTCGTCATTGTGATTTGTACAACAATCGATGCACTAGTTCCTTAACTAGATCTACGACCCTCTGGTCATCGTCTTCCATGGCAGTGCCGGCGGCGGCAGTGATGGTGTGGCGGAGCTGCGGAGGCAACTGTGCACGTGTGAGTGTATTTTGGGGTGGTTTGTTTTGAGTTTTAATATTAGACGGGTAAATGAAAATGTTTTATGAAAATACATACACACTAGGTCCAGTTCTTGTTTGCTTCATTTCTCATGATTTCAGATTTCAACAATTAACCATTAGTAGTACATATAAATTTTATGTTTTTAAGATCCATAATTAATTGTTTAGTAATTCTTCATCATTATGTTAAGTTTCGTGAAAAAATCTAGTTTCGTGAAAAAATCTACAGGCATGGGTAGCATGTGTTATAAAGAAGCATTGCACGTCCATTCATAATGCTTCTTCATATGGTGAATTTCGGAAGACAAAATCGAGTACTTGTAAGACTTGTGGCATAAAGTCATTTTCTGCATAATGATATTTACATATGCACATAATTTACTTCACACTTCTGCATTATTCATATGATGATGCAACTTTAGTTTTTGGGAAATTCTCAAATGCACCATGTGCACCAAACCAGGTTTGGTGCACATGCTTTTGTCCTTATCCTCATATTCTAACTTATTATCCTTTTTTTCTCTACTTATGGTTATAATTCTATTTTTTTCTATTAATTAATTAATTAATTTATAATCTATTACTTTATTAATTAATTAATAAATTACAGTCCTTTCAAACTTTTTTTTAGTTTTTTTTGTTCGTTTTTTTTTTAGTTTTTTTTAGTTTTTTTTCGTTTTTTTTTTTTAGTTTTTTTTTTCGTTTTTTTTTTTTCGTTTTTTTTTTTTCGTTACTCACCCCCACTTTTCAATAATAATAGTTGCTACTTTTCATTAATAAAATTTCCACTTTTCACAAAATTTCCACTTTTCACTAATAATAATTACCATTTTTCAGTAACAAAATTTCCACTTTTCAATAATAATAGTTACCACTTTTCAGTAACAAAATTCCCACTTTTCAATAATAAGAAAATTCCCACTTTTCAATAATAAGAATTACACTTTTCAGTTAAAAAAAAAAGTTTGAAAGGATTTGAACCTTGACCTCAAACTTTTAAAAATGTATCTATAACCACTAGAACATTCATTACTTAATTATTTATATTTATCTTTATAAATAGATATAGGATTGGTCTGTGCATTAGTGTGCACGTGCACGCTGTGCACAGGAGACCAACTCTTAGTTTTTTTTTTCTACATTACAGTCACCGATTTTTCTGCAGATATTTTTGCATAATCAAGTCAGAGGTTTTTTTAAGAACATATCTAATTTGATTTGACGATTTTTCTACATATCTTCAAGTTTGAAAATTAAATTGAATATCAGAGCTTTGGGGAAAATGCAATTGAATATTAGAAATTTGGGGAAGACTTGAATATCAAACATTTGAGGAAGATTTGAATATCAAACATTTGGGAAAGACTTGAATATGAGCTTTGGGAAAATTTCTAAAATTGAGGCGGTGATTTGGGGAAGATTTGAATATCAGAGATTTTGAAAAATCCTAAAATTGGAGAAGATTTAGTAATTAATGGCGATTTGCATTCAAAATTTAAATTTAGTTGACTTAATATTATATTAAAACGTAATTTTGAATATTGAGGGTAAAATGGTACATTTAAGTTAAAGACCTAGTAACATTACAAATTTAAATGATTTTGATTGATATTGAATTATTTATGTAAAATCAATCAAGTAACATTGAAATTGGTATTACATAAATGGCCAGGTCTAATATACACCCGAGTACACAACGTGCACTCGGGTGTTAACCAATTTTTTTTTTTTTTCGCTTTTTTTGCTTAAATTTTTCTTTTAATTATTTTTTTGCCTTTTTTTTTTTTAGTATACGGTGCTTTTCCTTTTTTATGCTATTTTTTCGTCTTTTTAATTAAAATTTGTATTTATTATTATTATTTTGTTAATTAAAAAAATGGATAAAGAGATGATTGGAACTATATACCTCAATCTTAAAATTTTTTACACCCACTATTTAGATGTTTAGAGTACTAACATACTTAATAAAATAGTGTGTTTCTTTTATATGTATAATATAATAAAATGAAAAAAAATGTGTGGAGGAAATAAGGTTTGAACCATTTAACTCGTACTTAAAAATATACACATCCTCCATATATGTTTAAACTTTTAATGGAAAATTTTCATTCACTAAAAAGTGCAACACAATATTATTAAAAAGTCAATATTATTGAAAAGTGCAATACAAAATTATAAAAAAGTGCAAGTCAGTATAACTGAAAAGTGCAACACAATATTACTAAAAAGTGTAAGTCCATATAACTGTAAAGTACAACACAATATTTACTAAAAAATTTAAGTCACTATAAATAAAAATATTATTGTAAAGTGTAGGACACTACAATAGAAATGTTCAACACCATTTACGAAAGAGTGTAAGTTACACAACTAAAAAATGTAACACAATATTATTAAAAAGTGTAGGACATTATACTTCTATGTTTTTTGATCTTTAGAATTGACTCTTAGAGATAATAAACTCTTACCAAAGAGTGTAAGTTACAGAACTGAAAAATGTAACACAATATTATTAAAAAGTGTAGGACGTTATAAATAAAAATAGGGCTAGTCTTATGTGAAATATTGCATATATGCATTTCAACCATTCACATTCTTTATAAATACACCCAGTGACAGCTCAACCCACATTTTTTATAAATACACCCACTGACACATTTTTTTTATAAATACACCCACTAATAGTTCAATTCACACCCATATTTTTTATAAATACACCCACTAGCAGAAATTGTACTTAGTCGTCTTCTTCGAGCAGTTTCCGGTCACCCCAGGCCGCGGCCGAACGCTGCAATTTACGACAGCCGTAACCTTTAAATATTTTATATTTCTTAAAATATTATTTAATAATTATTATGAATCAAGATTATTTTATATTACTACATGCAATAATATATGTTACTATATGTCATAATGTGAGTTACTTAATCAATAAAAAATCTAGAAAAAAATACTACATAAAAAAATCGGTATTACTATATAAAAAATTACTGTATATGTTACTACATACTACAGTTTGAATTACTACATTGAATATGCGTTTATTACTATATGTAACTTTATCAAATGATTTGCATTACAACATGGTTATTGTGTTTACTACATGCGATAATATATGTTACTACGTATTATAATGTGAGTTACTACATTAACAAAAACACTAGAAAAAAACGTGTTACTAAATAAAAGAATGTGTATTATTATATAAAATAGTTTGTGTTGTTACTACATAAAATAATGTGTGTTACTACATATTACAATTTGAATTACTACATTTAATATCCCGCATTTGGCAATAAAATAAAAGATAAAAAAATCACACAAACTGGTAAAATAAACCGGTTAAATTTTTTTATCAAAATTATAATACAAGCGGGCCCGTTGACAAATAAATTAAGAATTAACCTGAATTAATGGTGACCCAATAATATATATTTTTAGTTCATTAACTTACTTGAACCCATAACATTTTAATAAAACAAGTATGTGATTACCATTAGGCTACGGAGTATAATATTTTGGATTAACAAAATTCTGAATATGAAATTAATGTTTTGGACTTTAAAAAGATAAATAAATAAAAACTACTTTTATTTTCATTAAAAATAATCTAACCATATCCATATCCATATCCATATCCTAATTCATATATTTGTATATACTATTAAAAGTTTTAATAAGGAAAATAATATTAAATATTGAGAGATCCCATAATCTATAATTTTTAAAATAGGAAAATGAAAATTTAAAGGGTAAATAAAAATAAAAAAATCTAAACTAATATGTAGTTTTCATTTCATTTCTAAAACCAGAGTTTTCTTTGCTCCCGATTCTGATCGTTTCTCATTTTTCAAGAATAAGTCATTTTCTTTTCTTTTGTAGTAAAGCTTTCTAAAAACCCTCTGGAATTTAATTCTTTCAATGTTTCTTTTTTTTTGCTTTGGTTTTTTTTGTTTGATTGTTTAATTTGATCCACGTTAGTTTTTGTATTCAGATTTATTATAAATCGAGAAAAATAGGGTTTGGTTTGTTGGGTTGTCTGAACTGTCCGGGCAAACAACTGATGGTTGTTTCTGTTTGCAAATACGTTGTTCCTGCTGCGGATACCTTTTTCTCTCTCCATATTTTTCTATTTTCTCTGCATTATACCTTATCTGACACATTTTTTTCTATACTATATATATAGTGTACTGTTTTTCTAATTTCTCTGCTTTTTCTCTGATTTTTTTTTTTTCTTCTTGCTCATGATGTCGTACACTCATATGTTGTTTTAAGTTTTCTCTTGTTTTTCTTAGGTTTTTGTAGATAATCTTGAATTTTAATCTAATTTTTACTCCCTATTCATATATTGATATATCATATATATTGATATATTGTACTAATTGTATTTTAATCTAATTTTTACTCCCTATTCATATATTTTACTAATTTTGTGGGTTGGTCTATGCTAA
Source organism: Galeopsis tetrahit (assembly GCA_963675135.1). Taxonomy (NCBI): domain Eukaryota; kingdom Viridiplantae; phylum Streptophyta; class Magnoliopsida; order Lamiales; family Lamiaceae; genus Galeopsis; species Galeopsis tetrahit. The sequence continues at coordinate 67,872,274 of OY776126.1, forward strand.
GTGTTTTTGTATGTAATCTCAATTTGAGTGTTACTTCTCTATCCATGCTAAGTGTTTTTGTATGTAATCTCAATTTGAGTGTTACTTCTCTATCCATGCTAAGTGTATTGTAGACTGGATTACTCTCTATAATGTATAATGTATAATGTGTGGTCTTATTCTACCCTCGTATGCTGAATTAATTACTCTCTATACATATTTTTGTTTCTCTGATTTTTAATATACTTTTTGTTTTTTGTGTGCATTATTAATTTTATTTTTTATTTTTTTAAGTAGATAAAAGAATATCATTTTATATTTTTAAAAATTTGTGTAATCTTAGGAGGGTGTATTCAATTGAGATTCTGTTTGATTTTTTTAGACTTTAAAAAGTCAGTGGATTTAGAAAATCCATACACTCTATGCAGAGTTTGACTGACTTTTTTATTGATTTATATGGATTTTCATAGATTTGACCGGATTCTAAAATACACATTTTTTTATTTATTTAAATGGATTTCCATAAACTACGCCCCTACAACTATTGATGCAAACCTATATCGAACACACTTGTATATAAAAAAAATTATCAAAAGGTAAAGTTTAGTATGCACTCGAGTGCATGTTGTGCACCCTAGTCCATGTGCACTTTTCAGTTTACTGACTTACACTTTTTGGTAATAGTGTTGCACTTTTCAATTATTACTCATTTACCAAAAAGTGTAAGTCAGTAAACTGAAAAGTGCACATGGACTAAGGTGCACAGCATGCACTCGAGTCCACAGCAGACCAACCCTTATCAAAATTATTTAGAAAAAATATCAAAAATATATCTTCATTATTATTAGCAATACTAATAATGGTTCTCAATGCATTAGCTTGTTGGAGTTAGCTTTGAGAAAGCAATTCCAAAATTTCCTCTTCCACAGATGAGTAATCCAGTCCAAGCTAGTACTAACTCTGTTTGTTTGTGTTTGAAATGGGAACTTGTGATTTGAAAATACCAAAAATTCTCTCAATTACATTTCTTAATGATGCATGACGAAGAAGAAATATTTCTTAATGATGCATGACGAAGAAGAAAGATTGAATAATTGCATTTCTGGAGTGACGACCTTGACCACCAAAATCTTTTAGATGATATCGAACACACGTAAATGGTGGTGAAGAATATGTGATGCTTATAGAAGAACATGGTTAGATTTTATTTTGTTTGAAGAAAGAGTAGGAAGATTCGTTTGAAAATGAGCAGGAAGATGGACAACTTTTCGATTTTGTAAACTATGAGTTTGTGTAGAATTTTGTCGTTCGAAATACACTACTTTCTTCTCTTTCAGAGTTTCTGAGAGAATCCATTGAAATCTTTACTTTTTAGAAGAGATTTTGAATAGTGAAATTTATTTATATTTTTGAAGGAGAATCCAACGAAATCCATAGAGTATTCAATAGAGTCTCAATTGAATACACCCTCCTTAATCACTACTACCAATCATTTTGTCTAATCATTTTTTATTTTTTTTTAGATTTTGCCTAGTTATTTGTTTGAATTCATTTTCGTATTTATAATTATTCGAACATAATCATCTACTAACATTTGTGATGAAGATTAATGGTAAAAAAATTTCTAAAATTATCCATTCATATTAAGAATATTTTAGAAACTTAGAAATTGATACAAATTATCTTCAATAGTATTGAAGTCAGATCTAACAAAATTGATACAAATTAATCTAAGTGTTTAACCCTAAACTCATACAAATTAATCGAAGTGTAGTTCAAACAAAACAATTGTAAATTCATCCCATGAAAGATGTAAAAACAAAATTTGAAAATAAAAGATGATTAATAAAAACTAAATACAAATTTAAATGATCGAAGAAAATTCAGATCAAACAACCTCGACACAGCCGAATGTAAAAAAAAAAAAAAAGCAAAATAAATAGTGGAGTACTATGTTTGAAAACAAATTGTTTTACTAAATTAAATTAATTGTTTTATCGATAATAAAATAGTCAAAAAAAAAATTCCCAATTAAAAAAAGATCTTCTATTTTATGAAAAAAATTAAGGAAATTGAAAATTTAAGCAACTTTTATAGTCAAATATATTATTTGAGCCAAATACTTGTATGCATGCAAGTGGTGCATACCTCCTCAATTTCATTTTTTTTTTTAATTCAAATTAACTACACCCATTCATATAATTAGTTCACCTCCCAAATTATTTTTTACTATAATTATCTGCACTTACACATTTAATGAGTTCACCCCCAAATCATTTTTTTACCACAGTTATTTGCACCCGCTCATTTTATGAGTTCACCCCCAAATCTTTTTTTACCACGGTTATATGTACTCGCTCATTTTATGAGTTCACCCCCAAATCATTTTTTAACCACGGTTATCTGCACCCACTCATTTTATGAGTTCACTCCCAAATTATTATTTTATCACGATTATCTGTACCCACTCATTTTATGAGTTCACCCCAAAATAATTTTTAAAAAATAATCGCATTTAAAAAAATTATATTATCTTTTTATTAATTTACACAAAATATAATAAAATAAACTCTAATTTATATATTTACAATATACAAACGAGTTATTATCGAGTTACCGTCGATTCACCACCAAGTAACCCATACTTTAAAAAAAAAATTGTAAAAATATAATTAATAAAAAACTATCGAAATTAGCCACAAATCTCGATTTTTTTCTTTTTAATTTTTTTCCCTCCTCTTTTCCTTTTTTCTTCCCATTTTCAATTTTTTTTTCCAAATTTTTTATTTCTTCGTTTTTTTTTCTTTTACTTTTTTTTTCGGCCTTTCTTTTTCATTTTTTTCATGTGTATTTTTTTAATCTTAATACAAAATAATATTATAGATATGATTTTATTATATTCTATCGACGGTGCACCTGAATTTCAATTTTAATTTGATGAGTAAAGGACCTGTCGAAAATCCATGTCGGTCGGTGGGTGACCCAGCCACCACCATATCCGACCACCCCTTCCACGGCGACGATGGCGCTTCCGTCCCGGCCGCTTAAGCCCCCTCCTCAAATCGCAATCACGATTTTTCAATTCCATGACAATCGACATCATCTTCCATCTCGGCCACGATCCATGGCGGTCAAAAACCTCTGCTCATTTCGACCACCGACGTGACTGCTTCGATCAATCTCCTTTGTTTTCTCGATTTAGGAGCTTCTCCGGCATCAATGGCACTCGCCTGCAACACTCACTTCGCTCTCGTTGTTCGTATTTGTCCAAATCGAAGCTACATTACTTCGTCTTCTTCACCATGCTCCTGCGCAGCCTCTTCCTCCGGTTGACAACGGTCCGACGGAGGACTGTGAGTATGTTGTCGATGGATCTCTGATCAGTCGGCACTCGGAGCCAGTGAGCTTGTCGATGAAATCTCAGGCGGCGACTGCTGACCTAGGGTGCCCTTCTATTTGGCTAGGGTTCTCTTCAATTGGGCTTGGTAATATGCACCCCCTATTTTCTTCAGTACACCCTGGTCTGCACTCCCTCCACTTTTTTTATGGTATTATTATTAGTGGTATTGGTATTACTAGTTATTGATTGCGGTATTACTATTAATACACTATTGAATTAATATTAATGATTATTGATTACAGTATTATTGATTATTAATTGTGGTATTACTGGTTATTGTTTGTGGTATTACTGATTGTGTGTAATTATTTATTATTAATTAAGGCATTACTGCTTAATATTATTGTTTATGTTATTATATATTATTGTTTATGGCATCACTGATAATTGTTTTTGGTATTACTAAATATAATTTGATTTGTGAAATTATTTGTTATTGTATAAGATATTAATGATCAATGTTTATGGTATTACTAATTACTGTTCATTCCTTCATGGTATTACTGATAATTATTTTTTGGTATTACTTTATATAATTAGATGTGTGAAATTATTTGTTATTGTATAAAATTTTACTAATTAATATTAATGGTATTACAGATTACTGTCCGTGGTATTACTAATAATTGTTCTTGGTATTATTGAATATAATTAGATGTGTGCAATTATTTGTTTTTGTATAAGATATTACTAATTATTATTAATGGTATTACTGATTATTACTTATTATACTAGCGACTATAATAAAATTATATATATAATATTATTTTATATTAAAAAAATTTAAAATACTAAACAAAAAAAAAGAAAAAAAAAGCAGGAAAAAAATGAAGAAATAAAAAGTTTGAAATAAAAACTGAAAATTGAAAAAAAAAATTAAAAGAAAAAAAATTTGAGATTTGTGACTAATTTCAATTGTTTTTTTCAATTATGTTTTTATGATTTGATTTTTAAAAATATGGGTGATTTAGTGGTGAATCGACGATAACTCAGCTACAAATTGTAAATGTATAAATTAATGTTGATATTATTATATTTTGTGTAAATCAATAAAAAGATAATATAGTTTTTTAAATATAATTATTTAAAAAAAATATTTGGGGGTAAACTAATAAAATGAGCGAGTGCAGATAATTTGGGGGTGAACTCATAAAGTGAGTGGGTGCAGATAATTGTAGTATAAATATAATTTGGGGGTGAACTCATAAAATGAGCGGGTGTAGATAATTGTGGTAAAAAAATAATTTGGGGGTGAACTCATAAAATGAGCGGGTGTAGTTGTAAAATAATGATTTGGAGGTGAATTCATAAAATGAGTGGGTGCCGATAACTGTAGTGTAAGAATTGGGTAAAAAAAATTGGGGTGAACTTAAAAAAATAACGGGTGCAGATAATCTCCTGGCCCATATTCTATTTTGGTGATGTATGCATGGTACATGCAAGGGCACACAAGTGTGATCCATTATTTGAATCCATTTTTAGGTTAGATTAATTTAAGGGATATGGAATTTAAATATTTGAATCTAGATTTAACTAAATGAAATCTTTTATATAAAGAAATTCAAATTCAAATTTCTAGGTTGACCAAAATTGAGCTTCTATAATGTTTATACAAAATTCGATTTTTTTATTAAATTAAATTTTGTATTCGAAATTTTAAGTTCTTTCATTTTAAGAAAATTAGTTATTATATAATATTAAATTAATTATTTTATTCCAAATCAATCTCAAATATTAGGGTTAGTCTTATGTGAAATATTGCATACATGCATTTCATCCCAATTAGGAAAGTCAAAACCCTAAGTCCAAAAGTCAAATTAAGTCAATTTTAAAAAATTCGCGGGTCATAGGTCTTGATCCGGATTGCCCAGAAAATTCGCGGGTTGCAAACAGGTGGTTTACTACATGACCAAAATATTGTTACTACAAGGCCAAAATATTACCACTACAAGACCAAAAATTTAATACTACATGTCAAAACATTTTGAAAAATTCACCAAAAAATAAAGTCTCCAGAATATTTTTGAACATGTAGTAATACACTTTTGACCTTGTAGTGATAAAATTTTGGTCTTGTAGTAACATTGTTTTAGTCATGTAGTAGCCGAATAAGTCAAAATTATTTTAGTAATTTTACCCCCAAAAAATAAGTGTCCAGAATATTTTTGGACTTGTAGTAATACACTTTTGACCTTGTAGTGACGAAATTTAGTTCTTGTAGTAACATAATTTTGGTCATGTAGTAAAATAATAATATATTAGAGTGAAAATAAATATTTTAATTAAGGTTGACCCGCTTTGACCCGTGTTGACCCGCGTTGACCCACGAATTTTGACCTAATTACCTTAATTAGTCATATTGCATGTATGCAATATTGCATATAAGTTTTTGCGCAAATATTAAGGAAATAACATATTATGATTTATTAAGTATTGAAAAATAATGACATATATATTATATATTAGTAGATTAAAAAACGGTGACATTTAATTTTATTAATATAATTGATAAATTAAAAAAATAATGATATAAATAATAAAAAATAATATTGTAAATAAATATTTAAGGTTAGTCAAGTTTTTTTTTTAATTATTATTATGATAAAAAAACTCTTTCAAAATTTGATATTGATTTTACTGACGTGAAAGAGAAAATAAAGAATAAATTATTATATGAAGTTTTAGATTTGTAATTATGTAATTTTGTAGCAAAAACTATATGAATAGTATATAAATAATCTAATACAAATATTCAAAATCTCTTTAATTTCTAGTAAAAACCTTTCAACCAAATCTTATGAATAATATATCAATAATCTAATACAAATATTCAAAATACCTTCAAAAGTCAAAGTCTCATGTGCGCTTAAATACACTGTATACTTGAGTTGACCTTAATCGATAACTCTTATTTGTTTTGGGGAAGATGATTGATTCTATAATTGTTCATGCCCACCTCAATTATTTAGAATTTAGGACTTGGTATTTTAATTTTGAACGGTCAAATTTCGAACTTTTTTTTTTGTTTTTTATTTTTTTTTCTGAAAAAAAGGTGTATGTTAGTATATTGAAAAGTGCATCTTCATTTTTTAATGAAAAATATATGTTACTATATTGAAAAGTGCAACATTGTTTTTAATGAAAATTGTATATTATTATAACTTAAAATTGTAAGTTATATTAATGAAAAATGTATGTTATTATAACTAAAAAGTGTATGTATTATAACTGAAAAATGTATGTTTTTTTTTTTTTTTTTTGAAAACTGGTAAGCTTAGTTTTCATTATTGCAAATGCAAGTGGTGGTAGGAAGCTCGGCCACATCAATTGGTGGATCAATCCAAAAGTACGTGGAAGTTATTATGACGCCGAGCATCGCTAGCAATGTAGTGAGCTACAAAATTTGCACTCCACTTAACAAATGTAATATTAATTTTATTAAATTGGTCTAACAGTGACATGCAATTCTGGATGTAATCTCCATATGTCGAGTTGAAGATGGTTCCTGCGTTAATTGCATCGATAACCTCTTTGGCGTCTCCCTCAATGATGCACGAGTCCAACGATTGTTCTTTTAGCCAAGATAAGGCTTCATAGTACCCTATTGCTTCCCCTTCTCTAACTTCCAAACAGCCATCAATCACGAATGATCGGCCGCCTATGATTTCTCCTTCAGCGTTTCTTAATACCAAACCCAGGCCTGTTTGGTTGCTGTGTTCAAAGAAAGTTGCGTCTGTGTTTAGTTTTAACCAGCCAATCTGGGGAGGGTGCCAAACTGGGCAAGTAATTCTTCTGTTCGGCTCATGTTGATGTGCCTTTGCCGAGCGTTTCCATTCTAACCAAAACGCAGCTGAGAGGTGTATAGCCTCCCCTAGCGAGTGTTTAGTGTTTTCCCAAACCATATTGTTTCTTTCTTTCAAGATTTGCCAGCATACCATGCCGACGCACGCAGCGATGTCCGGGTTGGGGCTGGCTGTCTGTTAGAAATAGGAGAGCATAAAACACTAGAAAATATCAACTCAAGAGTGGAGGAAACTGTTATGTATTTTCTTTCTCACTTGACTTGTTACAACCGACTCAATACATGGGGTATTTATAGGAGATACCCAAAATGTATACATGAACCATATTTAATACTAATTAATTCAATACATGTATCAACAAGAAATATTCATGAATCTACCAAAGGTCATTCATGTATCCTCCAGAAATTAATCCATAAACAATTAATAACTTTGAATTAATTAATCTAGTTTAGTTATTCAACATCCCCTCTTAAACTAGATTAATTACTCCAAGTGAAAAACGCAGCTTCTTGAAAACATCAAACTTCAACGGTTTCGTGAAGATATCAGCAACTTGATCTTGTGACTTCACGTACTCGAGTTTCACTTCTTCATTCGATATGCATTCTCGGATAAAATGATACCCAGTATCAATATGTTTGCTCCTTTCATGAAACACCGGATTCTTGGCCAAAGCAATTGCAGATTTATTATCAACATAAATCTCCGTCGGATCTTCTTGTGCCAAATTCAATTCCTTCAACAAACTTCTTAGCCACACAACATGACAAACACAAGAAGTAGCATCAACATATTCCGCCTCACAAGTAGATAGAGTCACAATAGGTTGTTTCTTAGAATTCCAAGTAAAAGCTGAATTTCCCATAAAGAAAACAAACCCGGTTGTACTCTTCCGACTATCAACATCACCAGCCCAATCACTATCACAATAGCCAACAAGCTTAAAATCGTCAGAAAAGGAGTACAAGATACCATAATCAATTGTACCTTTGATGTAGCGAAGAATTCTTTTGGCAACTTTCAAATGTGAAGTAGTATGAGCTTCCATGTAGCGACTCACAAGTCCAAGACCAAAAAGAATATCCGGCCTCGTACAAGTTAGATACCTCAAGCTTCCAACAAGGCTCTTGAAAAATGATGGATCAACTTTCTCACCATCTTGATTCATGTGCAACTTGATTCCGCACTCCACCGGTGTCCCAACAGGCTTGCATTTCTCCATCTCAAACTTCTTGAGAACTTCTTTAGCATATCCTTCTTGAGAAATAAATATGCCATCATCTCGTTGCTTCACTTCAATCCCAAGGTAGTAGGACATCATCCAATGTCCGTCATCTCAAACTCTTTTGTCATAGCTCTCTTGAAATCATCAAACATCTTTGGATTATTCCCTGTAAAAATCAAGTCATCCACATACAAGCAAACAAGTAACATATATATCACCACTTATATTCTTTTTTACATAGAGAGCATGTTCGTGTGGACACTTGACAAAGCCATTTTCTCGAAAATATTTATCAATTCTCCTATTCCAAGCCCGACGGGCTTGCTTCAACCCGTAGAGAGCCTTTTTCAACTTTAGCACTTTATTTTCTTCATAAGGCACCACATAACCCAAAGGCTGGTCAATGTAGACTTCTTCTTCCAAATATCCATTCAAAAAAGCGTATTTTACATCCATTTGATGGATTTTCCAATGATTTTGGACTGCAAGAGAAATAATCAACCGAATCGTCTCAAGGCGGGCAACGGGTGCAAACACTTCATCATAGTCAATTCCGGCCTTTTGCTTGTACCCCTTCGCAACTAGTCTTGCCTTGTATTTCTCAATCTCCCCTTGTGCATTTCTTTTTATCTTGTACACCCACTTCACTCCAATAGTCTTTTTGCCTTTCGGTAATGATACTAGCTCCCACGTATCATTCCTTCTGATTGCCCTAATTTCTTCATCCATAGTTTTTCTCCATTCTCCATTTTGAGCAGCATCATCATAATTCATAGGCTCAGTTTCTGCAAGTAAACAAAATTGAGTAAAATTACTCATGTTTACCTCTTCAGTGGCATCATAAATGTCACTCAAACTTCTGAATCTTCTAGGCCCTTCACTAGAACTTGCTTCATCGATTTGTGCATTTTGTGGTGGTGGTGTTGGCGGTGGAGTATTAGGTAGTGCCATGCCTTTTTCCTCCTCCTCCTCATCATCAAAGAAAGATCTGCATTCTTTCTCTTTCTTTGTGTTACGCCACTCCCAAGCTCCTTCTTCATCGAATTCCACGTCTCTACTTATGACAACATTCCCATTGCTTGGATTATATAATTTGTATCCTTTGGAGTTTTGGTCATAGCCGATGAAGAGATACTTTGCACTTTTATCATCAAGTTTGGTTCTTTTCTCATCAGGGACGTGTGTGTAAGCAATGCTTCCGAAAACCCTCAAGTGTGAAACACTTGGCTTGTATCCACTCCAAGCTTCTTGAGGCGTCATACCACAAACACTTTTAGTGTGGCACCGATTCATAAAGTAAACTGCACAGGAGATAGCTCTAGCCCAATACTTGTTTTGCATGTTCTTGCTCTTCAACATACTCCTCGCCATATTGAGTATAGTTCGATTCTTTCTCTCTACCACTCCATTTTGCTGCAGTGAGTATGGAGTCGCCATGGGACGATGAATTCCATGTGAATTCATTTGATGTGAATTCTCCACCTCTATCGGATTCATTTGATGTGAATTCTCCACCTCTATCGGACCGAAGAGCTTTGATTTGATAGCCACATTGTTTCTCCGCCATTAATTTGAACCTTTGAAGGTTCCAAACACCTCCGATTTTGCCTTCAAAAATACACCCAAGTTTTTCGAGAATAATCATCAATGAGAAGTACAAAATATTTATTCTCACCAAACGACGATGGATTGATTGGTCCACACACATCCGAGTGTATCAACTCCAATGGATGTTGAGCCCTCGTCAAGGACTCCTTTGGAAAACTCTTTCTCGCCTGTTTGCCAAAAATGCATCCTTCACATAGTTGATTAGGATGGTCTATGGAAGGCAATCCTTTCACCATTCTTTCTTTGCTCATCATTTTCAGCCCATCAAAATTCAAGTGCCCAAATCTCATATGCCATAGCCAAGATGAATCTTTGAAACAAGATTTCAAACACATAGGAGCACCACTTTGAATGTTTAGCAAAAACATTTGATTCCTTGTCATGGGCACTTTAGCAATCAATCTTCCATTTTCCTCTTTCATTGTCAAACATTTATCTTTCAAATGAATATCATAATTCTTTTCCAATAATTGGCCCAAACTCAGAAGGTTACTTTTCATGGCCGACACATAAAATACATTGGAAATTAATTGATGACTTCCATCTTTTGAACGAATCAAAATCGTACCTTTTCCCTTTACTTGAACTTTTGAAGAGTCTCCAAAAGTTATATCTCCACCGGTTGATTCATCAAGTTCCACAAATAAATTTCTCCTTCCGCAAATGTGGCTACTTGCGCCAGAGTCAAGGTACCATTGATCTCCATTCTCGTCTTGGTTGGTTTTGCAAGCTAGAAGCAAGGTAGAGAATCTGTCTTCATTTGCATCAATGCTCTCCGCAAAATTATTTTTCTCATGTACTTTATTTCCACATTCCCAAGAATAATGGCCAGTACGATGACAAGAATAACATTCAACTTCAGATTTGTCATACCTCATTTGGTTTGGCCTATTACCTCCACGACTTCGTCCTCTTCCACGATTTCTTCCTTGATGGGAGTTTTGGCTCGTCTCAAAATTATTATTTGAGGTGTATTTATCACCTCGTCCCCCTCTTCCATGACCACGACCTCGACCTAGTCCTCGAGATCCTCCACGTCCTCGACCTCTTTGGGATGTTCCTTGATTTATCTCCTTCAATGATAGCTTCGCTTTCAATGCTTGTTCAACTGATTCTTGAATCGGTTTCAACAATCTTTCTTCATGAGCTTGCAAGGATCCGACAAGTTCATCAATGGTCATGGTGTCTAAATCCTTAGACTCCTCGATGGCAACCACAATGTAATTAAATTTTGGATCCAAAGATCTCAAAATCTTCGCGACGATGCGATCAACTTTCATGTCATCTCCATATCTTTTCATTTGATTTGTGATAGCCAAAACTCTTGAAATGTAGTCCGAAATAGATTCGGAATCCTTCATGTGTAGAGTCTCAAACTCTCCTCTTAATGTTTGGAGACGTACCTTCTTCACTTTATCAACACCTTTGAGTGAAGCTTGAAGAGTTTCCCATGCTTGCTTGGAAGTAGTTGCCGCAGCAATTTTCTCGAACATCTTCTCATCCAAACTATGATGAATGAGGGTTAGCGCCTTTTGGTCTCTCTTCTTGGCGGGTGCATCATTTTCATCAACGCCATTCTCAACAGGATCCCAAGCTTCATATGCTCCAAGCAAAGCGTTCATCCTTATGCACCAATTATCATAGTGGTCTTTGGTGAGAGATGGAACAACAAATAGGGTTCCATTCGACATTCTTCAAGCTTGTCTCCAAACACAAGTGGCTCTTGATACCAATTTGTTAGAAATAGGAGAGCATAAAACACTAGAAAATATCAACTCAAGAGTGGAGGAAACCGTTATGTATTTTCTTTCTCACTTGAGTTGTTACAAATGACTCAATACATGAGGTATTTATAGGAGATACCCAAAATGTATACATGAACCATATTTAATACTAATTAATTCAATACATGTATCAACCAATAAATATTCCTGAATCTACCAAAGGTCATTCATGTATCCTCCAGAAATTAATCCATAAACAATTAATAACTTTGACTTAATTAATCTAGTTTAGTTATTCAACACTGTCAACATTAGCAGAGCTTCGCGCAGATTCTCAGATTGTGCCGCACAATCGATAATTTTTTAGAGTAGACCAACTCTGTCCCAGCATTCTCTTACGAAAGGGCAATCTATAAAAAGGTTCCATGTAGTTTCAGAACCCGTTTCGCATAGATCACAAGTGGTTTCATGAATTACCCATTTTTTGAAGAGATTCTCCTTTGTGGGTAGACAATCTCGGCCGGCGCGCCAAACCAGCATCTTCACCCTGGGCGGCACACTAAGGTAAGTCGCCAGATCAATTTCCAGTTCCCATCAATGGTGATTTTGGGGTCTGAGTTCATGCGCATAGAAAGGTGGTAGGTTGATTTAACGCTGTATAAACCATTGCTATTCAGATACCACATTAGTGTATCTATCGCTCCAACAGGGGGCAACACAATTTTAGTGATGCTCTCCACGTCTTGGGGCAGAAGCTCGTTTAGTAGGGCACGATCCCATTTCCTTTCCTCAGGGTCGAAAAGAGCCGCAACTCTCATGTCTTCCAAACCGATGATTTCTTCCGAAGAGACTAGCCCATGTATTGGTCCCTTCAACCATTCATCCTTCCACACACGGATTCGATCGCCCTTCCTTATCCTTCCACAGGTGAAGCTTGGGTTCCACCCCAGTGACGAGTCGGTGAATTCACCCCGAGGGAAGTATCGGGCATTTAGAATGCAACAAACTAGGGCTTCCGGTTCCGTAGCAAGTCTCCATCCCATCTTTCCCAACAAAGCTAGATTGAAGCTGTGTAAATCTCGAAAGCCTAGGCCGCCTTCACTTTTGACCACACAAAGTTTTTCCCATCTTAACCAGTTGATTCCTCGTGAGGCATCCGAGGAATTGCTCCAAAAAAATTTGTTAATCATAATTTCTAATTCAGAAATTAACCCTGTTGGGAGAAGGAAAGTCGTCATGCAATATGTGGGCACCGCTTGGGCAGCCGCTTTGATTAACACCTCCTTTCCCGCCTTTGATATTTTCTTCCTTCTCCAACCCTGGAGCTTAGCCCAAAGACGGTCTTTTATGTATTAAAAAATCTCTTTCTTTTTCCTGCCAATTAGGGAGGGTAAGCCCAGGTATCTTCCCGTGTTGATGTTGTTATGGATGCCTAGGATATCCATAATATTGGTTCTCCTGGCCATCGAGACATTCTTGCTGAAATAGATTCCTGATTTCAAATAGTTGATGGCTTGGCCTGAAGTTTTTTCATAGGCGTCGAGGATGTTCTTGAGTCGGTGGCTCTCCTCTATGGTGGCTCGACAGAACAACAGGTTGTCGTCTATAAATAATAGGTGTGTAACTTGGGGGGCCCTGCGACAGACTCTGCTTCCGTGCAATACGCTCATGTCATTGGCGTGATTTAATACCGTTGAAAGACCCTCCGAACACAAGATAAAGAGGTATGGGGAGAGTGAGCCCCCCTAGCGTAACCCCCTGCTTAGTAAGATGGGGCCTACCATGTCATCAATCACCCTGATTGAGTATTTTACTGTTTTGACGCACATGAGCATCCAAGCGACCCACTGATCAGCAAAACCCATTTTTTTCAAAATCTCCTCGAGGTAACTCCAGTCTACCCGATCATAGGCCTTGCTAATGTCAATTTTTAAAGCTACATCCCCTGTTGATCCTTGCCTCTTATTTTTCATGGCGTGAATGGTTTTAAAGGCAATTAGAACATTATCCTGAATTACTCGACCCGATACAAAAGCGGATTGGGCTTTGTCAATCAACCCAGGAAGAATCTCTTTTAATCGATTAAAAAGAACCTTCGACATGATTTTATAAATGACATTACATAAAGAGATAGGCCTCAAGTCACGCACCGTAGTCGGATTGTCCATCTTCAGAATTAGGGTGATGGTTGTGCAGTTCAAATTTGGAGGAAATTCGCCCCTCAGGAGCCAGTTGCAGCTTTCGCGAAAAATTTCATCTCCCAGAAGGTCCCAATGGTGTCGGTAGAAAGATGGATTGAATCCATCGGGCCCAGGGGCTATATCTCCTTTCATTTGCCGAATTGGCTTATCGAATTCCAATTTTGAGAATTCCCTTGTCAAATCAGTGTTTTGTTCTGGTGTGATCAGCCTTTGTACTGGTTGAAAAATACTCCATCATTGTCGCGATCTGTGTTTGATTGAAAGAGTGATGAGAAATAGTTTTGAACCAGGCTGCATATTTCCTCCTGAGATGAAACCCAATCACCCATATCATTCTGCAGTTTCAAGATTTTATTTTTCTTCCTCCGCGTAGTGGCCTTTTGGTGGAAGAAATTGGTATTTAAATCGCCCCCTTGAAACCAGTGTAATTTGGCTCGTTGTCGCCAATACGCCTCTTCTTGCCGTAGCAAGAGACCCAATTCTGTCCGAGCCGATTTTTAGTTTTCACGCCCCTCTATACTCATGTTCCCTTGGAGACCTGCAATTCGATTCTCGAGGCTTTTTTTTGCTGTCTTGAATTTGGCATCCACCTTCTTACCCCATTTGTGTAATGTTTCTCCTGTTGCAATCAATCTGTTTAGAACATCCAAGTTCCCAAGGCCTGCCCATCAATTACTTACAATACCCCTCAAACCTGGCTCCTTAACCCATCTATTTTCGAATTTGAAAGTGCGAGGATTGGAGTACATCATCACCGGCTTTGTGTTCAGAAAAATGGGGGTGTGGCCCGAGACCGGTGCCACTAGATTCAATAATTCTGCCTGCTGGAATTTGGCGTGCCAACTTGGATTTGTCATAGCGCGGTCTAGTCGTTCTTCAATAGCAGTGGTAGGGCCATTTCCTCGCGTCCACGTGAATTTGTGGCCTTGAAGAACGATATCCGTGAGTTGGCAGTCACTCACCGTCGTACGAAACCCTCTAAAAAGGTGTTGGGGGTGTGCGTTTCGTCCTCTTTTATCCGCTGGAGATAGCAAGTCATTAAAGTTCCCAATACAGGCCCACGACAAGTTGTTGGACTTGGCTAGGGTCCGAAGAAAGTTCCACGAAAGATGACGTCTGTTTATTTCAGGGAATCCGTAAAAGCCTGTTAGGCGCAAGTCACCGTGTTCATCTTTAATGTGTAAATTAATATGGTTACGGGAATAATTCAAAATCGAGAAATTGTTATTATTCCAAAACATGGCAAGACCTCCACTGTGGCCGATACAATCAATAGGAAAACAACATGCAAATTTAAGTTTAACCCGTAAAGCCTCGAGGCGTACACCATAAGATAAAGTCTCGGAGAGAAAAATGATGTCAAGTCTACGAAATCTAGTAAGTTCGCAAAGGGCCGGAACTGCAGACGGATGACCCAAGCCTCTACAGTTCCAACTCAATATTTTCATTGGTCCCGGCTGAATCCTGAGCCGGGACCAGCCGATAAAAAATGTTCGCCTTCTACAGTGATTGTTGCCGATGTTGAACCTTGCAGGGTGGCTTGCCTTTTTTTTTTTTTTTTTTTTTTCAGTTCCATGGTTGTAACGTCATCATCATTTATGTGCTCGGCTTAAAAAATTGGATTAATTCTGGTCGTATAGTAAGTTATTTGACCAGAATTAAATTCACTTGTTGTAACTGCTCCAAGATTCTCGCCTGGCGAGGGGCGCCCTCTATTATCGGCCATATTATCTTTAACATTATGAGCATTAAATTCATGGGGGATTCCGCCGTTAGTCGCGCGGCCGCTGTCTTTCCCTGAGTGCAACCATTTTTCTCCGGTGAGTGGCACCTTCCGGCGGTCAGGGGCCACAATAGATGAGTCTCATTTGTAATCTTTATGGGTTGCTTTTGCATCAAAACATGTCTTGCAAAAGTGCACGGTGTGGTCCAGCAGCCCACAATAAAAACAGAAGGAGATTAATCTCTCGTACTTGAAATTTACTTTGGCGGAGACCCCGTTTCGCAGCCTGAGTTTCTTTGATTTTTTCAGAGGTTTGGTGACGTCTACTCCAACTCGGGTGCGCATGTACTTCATCCATTATGCCCCCTTGTTAGAGGCATCGTACTTTAAGAATTTACCAATGTGTTCCCCCAGAATCTATCCAACGTCTTCCGAAAAGTAACCAACAGGGACGTCATGAAATTGAACCCAAAAAAGGGAACAATTCAGAGGAACTTGTGATGGGATGTCACCCAGTTGAAGATGGTGGGCGATCAGCATGTTGTTTCCTAAGTGCCAAGGTTCGCTCTGAAGAACCCTGATGAGGTCCATTTTGTGGTTGAAGTGGAAGATTAGTCTCCCTTCGCCCGCATCCCTAACTGTCATGCCCTGGGTTGGCCTTCACATTGAAGCAATGCGACTCCACGTTAGAGGGAATGAAAGGTTGGGGTCCGCTAGGAAGCGGATCAAGAGGCTCAGTTCCGTTCCCACCTCCTCCCAGGGGGTTTCCTCTCGATCGCCTCCTAAAAAGATTTCAGCCTCGTCATCCCCGGAATCGATGTGAAGATTTTCCATTTTGCTTAATCACTCAGAATTTCCCAAAATAAATAGGGGCAGAATCATAAAAATCAGACCAGGATGATATCGGTAAATAATGTCGTAATGAAAGACCAGATTGAATGGGATTCCAAAGATATCTAGCTTTCAGTACTGAAGATCGAAAGAATCAGGGCAGCATGGCTCTAAACGGGGGAGAGAAATCATTAAGATATTAGCTCCGTTGAGGAAAAAAATGTATGTTATTATAACTGAAAAATGTATGTATTATAACTGAAAAGTGTATGTTCTATTAATGAAAAGTGTAAGTTATATATTAATTAAAAGTGTATGCTATTACAACTTAAAAGTGTATGTTCTATTAATGAAAAATGTAAGTTATATATTAATGAAAAATGTATGTTATTATAGCTGAAAAGTGTATGTTAATATAACTGAAAATAATATTAAAAAGTGTAAATTTTCTGTATAAAAAAAAAAGTTCAAAGTTTGACCGTTGACCGATTAACTGTCAATTCAAGTACACTCTATACTTGAGTGTACAAAAGATTCACCCTCTTCAAAATCTCTTCAATTTCTAATAGAAACCCACAAGATCTTCAATGGACATTAAAATCTTCAAAAAATTTGCATGAATCTGATGATATCTTTTCAAGATATCTTTAAAAAAACCTCTTTTTATAGAAATCTTCAAAACTTTAAAGTCTTCAATGAACGTTCAAAATCTTCAAAATTCTTCGTATAAATATGATGAAATCTTGAAAACTTTAAAAATTCTTCTGGTGAATCTAACGAAAACTTCAAGTCTTGACGAACGAAAATTAAAATCAATAACTAAACTAATATCTACCAGAAAATAAAAACATACACAATAGTTTATAATCTAAACCAGTACAATTTTATTGTAGAACAATATATAAGAAAAATAAAACATACATAATAGTTTATAATCTAAACCTGTACAACTTTATTGTAGAACAATATATAAGTAAAAAAAATCATAAACTTGAGTGTTGATTAAGTTTGTTGATTAAGTTCATAAATAGCGAGGAGGAGTATAAAAGTGAAGTTTGTTGATTAAGTTCTAAATAGACGTGATCGAAATTTGAGTGATGTAATTACCCTAAATTGCCTACCAAGTGTCACAAGTAAACAATAAAAGACTAATAGAAAATCGATCAAGTAAAGCTCATACAAATCATAAAAGCACAAGAGATATTATTAAAACTTAATAAAGAGAAGGGAGGTTCCAAGGCATATGTCACACTAAGGGGTCAATTATGATTAAAAGACTATTTAAGTGGTGTTGTGGTTATTACTATAGGATTGATCACTAAATAATGAATTAAAAGTTCTTTCGATCCAATTAATTCAAGAGAAATGTCACCCACACTAGTATCTCTACCTAGCATGCATAATAAATCCCAAAAAGGCTCCTAAGACCATCTAATACCTTCTCAATAATTGATCATCTCTCGAGCTCACAATAAATTGGGTCGAATGCTTAAATACGATTATTGAAAAAGATTTCTCAATCCAATTTCAATTAATAATAAATCAAATATATTATCATGGCCATTGGCGACATGTCTTGCAATGAAAGTTAAGCATTCAAATAGAAATAAACACACAACCACCAAATAAACAATAAATTAATTCATAAACATCATCCAAAGTGTAAACATAGCCCTAGAACCAAAAAGTGTTCTAGCCAATCAACAACATAATTAAAATACTCCAAAGTTTAATTATCAAAGCAAATAAAAGTAAAAGAAAGAGAAAGCTCAGAATAATGGATGGTGGAGATTTGAATTCCAAAGCCTTTGATTGCCTTCTTGCTCAAT
The DNA here is from genome assembly GCA_963675135.1 of Galeopsis tetrahit. Lineage (NCBI taxonomy): Eukaryota > Viridiplantae > Streptophyta > Magnoliopsida > Lamiales > Lamiaceae > Galeopsis > Galeopsis tetrahit. Next base: position 67,890,600 of record OY776126.1, read on the forward strand.
TTGATGGAGAAATGAAGAAATAGATGATGAATACCTACAACTGTGTGATAGTATGTTTAAGACATCTTGTGTAGGGGGTAATACCTTTGAATTTCAAGAAAATTGGTATTTATAGTGTTGGGGTAGGGTTTGGGGGTAAGTTTTGCACTTAAGCCCCTTGAAAATTGTGAAAAATCACAAAAACCCCCGATAAAATGAGTGGCCCGGCCAGGCGGATAAAAAAAATGCGGAAATGGGGCAAACAAGGGCGACCCGGCCAGGAGAGTGATGCCGCCGGGCCGAAAGTTCGTAAGTTGGCAATTCGTGGGGATCGGCCACCCGGTCGGGCGAGTGATGCCGCCCGGCCGGGCCATATCTTCGACTTGGCCATTTCGTCCTCCCGTATCTTGAGCTTCCGACCTCCGATCGACTCGATTCATTTTTCCATTCTACTCCGTTTTTTGAGCCAGATCCAATGCTGCACTTATCCCTTTGGTCCAGTGAATTGTGGTAGGTGTTTTGCTTCCAAAATCCTTTATTTTTTCCTATAAAATCGACAAAACACCACCTTTCTCTTATTTTGACCAAAACACTCATAATCAACCAACAAATAAATGAAATCACAATCAAAATGAGCTTCACATGTGCATAAAAAACGTGTAAATTCCACTCGAATCAATACCCATATCAAATGAGTCAAGTCTGTTGATTCTGTTCTGTTTCGAGAATTTGTTTGTTAAGCGGTTATTCAGTTCATGACAGTTATAGAGTTTGTTGGTCCCAAGTTGAGTTAAGATTGATTAAGCTAAGAAAATTCTAGAGGGGAGGGGTTAATAGACTTTTCAAAATCTTTCAAAATATCAGAGTTTAATGCGGAAATGTGTTCTGAATAGTACTGTTCTTACTGAGTTAGATCAGTACTTCCAGTTTCAGTTTTATACTCAACTTTTATTCAGATCTTTACTTAGTAAATTCTACTGTTCTTGGTTAAACAAATATTAAACAAATATCAAACAGAAAGTAAAGAACACGGAATTTATAGTGGTTCGACAAATGTCTACATCCACTCTCACAATAACAGTTGTGATATTTTATTAACTCTTCCTTGAGTTTCTTGTGGCTAAAAGTCCCAAGATTAAGAATGTGATCTTTTCGATTACACTTCCAAGTGTATCTTCGATCGACTAGTAATTCTACAAGTAACTAGAACACTTGTTTACAACAATACAAACTTTAAAATGAAAAGTAAAACTTCTCTTGATTAGCCTCTGATTTCTTCTCTTCAAATCTGTGACTTCTTCTCAGATTTCTTGATCTCTTCAACTCTGTGAGTTCTTTAATGCTCTGTAGACTTAGATTGCTCTTGAATGCTTTATGATCAGTAGTCTTAGCAGTATGAGATCACACAGTATTTATAGAACTTAGTATGACAGTTAGCAGTTTGTGAACTAACTCTCAACTAACTCTAAAACTGTTTTTGTAACTTATACTTTTTGTAACCGACTTTGTAACTTCCTTCAACTAATTCCAAGTTAGCATATCTTCAATATATCTTCAGTTAAGCCTTAAATAAGTTTTCCAAACTTATTATTCAAACTTACTAACTCAGCACAGTAAACTACTCTTCTTAGTTTTACTGTTCTTAGTTAGTCAGCAGAGTTCTCCAAAACTGTTCTAACTTCCTTAGAATTCTTCTAAGCTTCTCTTCAACTCTTCTTGAAGTCTTCTTGTTCTGAAGTAGTCTTCTGAGTCTTCATAAGTCTTCTGATCTTCTTCTAATCTATTTTTAATCTACTGTTCTGAACTTTACAATGCTGAATACAATAGAATACAACTTTACATATATAAAACTTATCTATACATCAACTGAACTACATACAGATGAGTACATCTAAGTCCTATACTATAAGCTTTCTATACAATACATAACATCAGCTTAGTTCCTAACAGTTCTTATATCAGATCAGTAAACACAATAAGATCAGTAAACATATATAAGATCAGTAAACTCAGTTTCATATAACACAATTATATCAACATATAATCACATATATCATTAACTTCAAGTTGTTTTTTGCCATCAAAACATACAACCATCAACTAGAACATTGTTTATAGAATTCATATCCGAACAATTTCCCCCTTTTTGATGAAGCCAAAACTACTTAAATATTAATAGATCAGTAGTTAAGATATATAGTTGATAATAACAATTCATCAATTCAAACATCAGATTAGGATTCATATAAGACCAGATACTACACATACTTCACATAATCACAGAAATATCAAATAAAGAAAATAAAGATAAGGTTAAGAAATGTTATCTCTTCAGCATAGTCCTTCATCTTCAATCTTCATTAGGAATTCTGAATGCCAAGTACATCCTGTTCTTGATTTCCATCATGTGTATGTGATAAGTAATGCCTTCATCCTTAATGATCGTAGCAATAATGTTTCCAACTTCTTTCAGATCAGGTTTTCCATCTTCTAATCTTGGAGGATTCCATACAGGTTCTTCCGGACATAAGATCTAGATATCTGCACCAGCAGCCAATAATAATATATCTTCCCAGAAGCCCCTTGCTACATCCATCATGAATTCTTCAAAATCAGAATATTCATCCTCTTTGCTTGAATGATCACCAAATTTCTTCAATATGAAATTAGCAATCTGCCATTTCTTCTTCAGATCATTCCAATATTCCAATTTATCATCATCAACAATGAACTCTATGTAGTTCTCATCAAGAACTTCTCCAACAGACTTAGATTTCTTTTTCCTTTTTAAAGCAGTAACTCGGTTATCAAACCCTTTCCTTGCAGCTTCTGCATCTTTCAATTTTTGCTTTCTCAGCTGTTCATCAGCTTTCTTCTTTTCAGATAATTCAGCTTTCTTCTTTGCTAACAACTCATTGTGCTTTTCAACAACTTCAGCCATTTGTTCATCACTTGCCTGACTACTAGCAACTACATGCTTCAGCTTACTTTTAGACCTGGTAACTCTTCCAGTCTCTTCAGCCTCTTCTTCATCATTCAAGATCAGTTTTCTCTTTCTCTTTCCAGAAGAAGATTCAGCAATGTTTTTCTCAATTGTTGCTACATCTTGAGGTTCAGATTCAGAAGTCTTTTGTTGTCTTTTGAGATTGATTTTCAGCTTTAAACTAATGATCTCTTCTTTCAGATCATCCTGACTTGCTTTCAGCTCCTCTTGACTCACAACTAACTGAGCTTGTTGAGTTTGAGTCTGCTCCATCACTCTCATGACTTTATCTTCCCCTTTTTGGCTTCATCCTGCCATTCCTTCAAGGGTGTCACAAGCAACTCAACTTTCTTTTGCAATTCAGCAGAAAATTTCCTTTCTTGCAATCTATGCAGATCATAGATCTTAGACATTGTGTGTTCCAACACTTGCTCATAAGAATTGGTAGCAGTCAATCTCTCTAACTCCTTAGTAGCTTCTTGAAATTGTTTCAAAGTAGCTTCCAGCTTGCTTTGTAACTCTTCATTATGCTTGTTGAGTTATCGTGAGCTGTCTCAGTAGGAACTGTTCTTACTGTCTCTTGAACATAATCAAGCACAATATTCTCATCAACTTCAATTGGTGTGCTCTCCAACTCATTCGCACCCAAAGTTTGTTCCTCTAAGACCTCAGTCTCTTCAAGTACAACTGTGTTCTCAAACACCTCAGTTGCATTGGTATCAGCTTCATAATCAGCTTCCATATCAGCTTCCAAATCAGCTTCCAAATCAGCTTTAGCTTGATTATCAAAATTTCCAACACCAACATCCTCAACTTCCATGTTGACATTAGTATCAACATTTTCATCAGCAGAATTAATCACAGAATACTTACAACCAGTTAGCCTTTCAATCAACTGTACAACTGAATCTAGTGTGGCTAATTCTGTAAAAGAATTAACACCTGCAGCTTCTCTCTGTTCTTGTTCCCAGTCATGGAACACAGATAAACCACCCATGCCTTTTGCTACGATTAACAACTCATTTAGGCCAATTCTTCTAACATACACCTAAGTGCCTATCCTTAGAAGTTGCTCAAAAATCATAGATTTGTCATCTAAACCATGAAAACTTTTAAGAAGAGCATTTCTCAGTTTAAATCTTATTCTCTCTTCCTTATCACATACTGGATAATCCATCAAGAATACTGAATTTGGTTGAATAATCTCAGTTTCTGGAGAAGAAGAGATCTCAATTGGTTCAGAAGCAGGTATGTGTTCATGCTCAGTAGAGTGATCATGAACTGGTTCAGGAGAAAAATGAGGAGTGGGATGATGTTGAGGACTCGAATGGGGAGTGGTATGAAATGAAGTGTTCTGAGTGGGAGAGGGAGGAGTGTTCTGTTGAATAGGAGAGTAGTGTACTGACTCCTCAGAACAGGTAGGCTCTTGATCAATGGGTTGGGCTTGGATAGGAACAGAATTTGAGGGAGTAGAAGAAGTGCTCTTGAGTACTTTTCTGGGTCTAAGCACACTAGCAACTTTTGTTCTCTTATGTAAAACAATGAGGCTTGAAGAACGTACCTCTTGTTCTACAGAAGGCTCATTTTCTTCTACAGCAACAGATTCTTCTGACTTCTCAGAGGCAACCTTAACTGATCTTCCCCTTCTTAATCCAGCTCGGTGAGGATCATGCCTAGCCTTTGTTCTTGTCTCCGGCTCTTCATTATCAGAACGGAACATCGAACCACCAGACTCTTGAGGTTGTTGACGCTGACGCTGTTCTTGTTCAAATATTACAGACTCCTTTTTGAACAAAAACTTGCCTTGATGAAACCTTTTCGGAGGACTCCAATTCATCTTCTTATCAGCTAATTGAGGCAACAACATGCTCAACTTGCTTCCAAAACCCATCATGGATTTAATAGAGAATTCTTTGGTGTCTTCATCAAACAACACTTTCTCTCTTTCAGCCAACAGCCTGCCCAAAATAAATCCTTGCCAGTCACCATCAACACGATCAATAATCGCAGCCATAACACAAATCTTTATATGAGTGAGAGCGTCCTGACTGAAGTGTTGACCTAACAGACATGTCCATCAGCAATTGAAGATGTTCAGGAAGAATTTCTTTCTTCAAATTAGTAAGAGTCGCGGGATCAACATTTATCCATCTTCCCACGCACGCCTTTTCTTGCCCTGCCATGTAACCTAGAATGTTTACCGGCCCGTCGGGTAAATCGAAAGCGATTGCAAGGGTTTCCCTGGAAATTACAACCCTGTGTCCAGAGATTGTTGAACGAATGCTATTTGAATCACCTTGAACCTGTAAAAAGAATTCCATTGCCTCAGGTTCAAAAACCATCTTGGGGAATGATTCTAGATACTTCTTCAGCCCGCTCTGTTCACACATGGTGAGAATGGCTTGATTCTCGCTCTTTTACCTTCCGGTGAAGTAGACATAGTTTTCAACGAAGATTCCTTTATTACGATTCCATTTGGATGGATCAAACGTACCTACAACTTCGTTTGCTTCATTTAGAATGTCAATAATCGCCATAGAATAGAAATGTAGAAGTGTAGATGATAGAGTAATGAGTATCGCGAAAAATTGAGCTTAGAGAAATTTGCAGAAATGTTTTCAGTGAAGAAGAAAAAGTGAATTTGAACGCAGTTATCTAATTCAAAGCAAATCTAGGGCTTGGATTGATTTAGATTCCCACGTTATGTGGTTTGGATTGAGTATAGTTATGAGTAATTTAAAAAAACGTTTCAGATTCATAAAACTCTTTTCCACTTTGGAGCCAACTTGTGTTGATAAATACACCTTTTGAAATTAGGTCAAGAATAGAGGAGTGTATTAATCTTCTCTATAAATAAACTAATTTTGAACAGCTCTTGACTTAGAAGTACTCTAAGGCAATAATATTGTTCTGATGTGTATCAGCACAGTTGTTTCCATGCACACTTTACTTCAATTTATTACTTAAAATATTTTGAACTTTACTTATCTGGATTCAGCTGAGTACTGTAATCAGCTGAGTATTTTCTTCGAAGATCAGATCAGTAGTTGGGTCAGCTTAGTAATCCTCAGATCAGTTCCCCAACACTTCTGACTTTCACCTTTTTGTTATCAGCACAGTACTGTAACTTAGACCAGTTCTACTCTGTATACAGATTTTCCTGTAGTCAAATAAGCTCTGTAGACAGTTTAATCAGTAATCTGATCAGTTCTGTAGAAAGAATGATATTGTAGTCAGAATAGTTCTGTAGACAAATTAACTTTGTAATCAGAACAGTCCTGTAGACAAATCAATTCAATAATCCGAACAAGTCTGTGGACAGATAAAGACTGTAATCAGATCAGATTTGTAAACAGATCATATCTGTAATCAGATTAGTTCCCCCTTCAGTAGAGAACTCCTCTTATGTGCCTGTTTCACCTTGGTATAAGTGTTAGTTCATGAGATATAAGTGTAAAACAGTATAAAGTAGTAATAGTATAATTAAATCAATGATCACATCAAGGTTTATACTAAAGTGACTTAGTGTTCTGAGTCAACAAAAGGATCTTTAAGAAATCACAGATTCCCCCTTAATGTGTTCTCAGTGTCCCTCAGCTTTACCAGCTTCCTCATCGGGATTTAGGTCACTTTAGTAACCTTGTTACCTGTTTTGAAGAATGTAGTGGTCTGACATATGGTTGTCTCTTCTGAATTTATGCTTTTGATGTACTGCTATTAGTTTCTGCTTTATCTTCTTTTGGTATAAGATCAGTACCTGAAATGTTAGTGCAGTTCTATATACATGTAGAATCCATGTCTATCAACCCTAAGCTAATGCATAACTCTCTAAATCTCACTTCAGCCAATGGTTTTGTAAAAATGTCAGCTCTCTGAATATCAGTATGGATCTTTTCCATCCTAATATTTTTCTTTTCCACATGATCCCTAATAAAGTGATGTCTAATATCAACATGCTTGCATCTAGTATGTAAAACGGGATTTTGTGTGATGGCAATGGCACTATTACTGTCACAATATATAGGTACATTAGATTCTACAATATTGTAGTCTCTGAGTTGTTGTATTAGCCAAAGAAGCTGACTACAACAACTACCTGCAGCCATATATTCTGCTTCAGTAGTAGAAGTTGCCACACTAGTTTGTTTCTTTGAAAACCAGGAAATGAGCTTAGTTCCTAAGAATTGACATGAACCAGAAGTAGATTTTCTATCTATTTTGCATCCTCCAAAGTCAGAATCTGAATAACCACTTAGAGATATATCATCATCTGCAGGATACCATAATCCTCGATTAATGGTCCCCTTTAGATATTTCAATATCCTTTTGGTAGCTTCCAGATGACTTTCTTTGGGATTTGCTTGAAATCTTGCACACACACCAACAGAAAAAGCAATATCAGGTCTGCTGGCAGTCATATAGAGTAGAGAGCCAATTAAAGCACGATAATGAGGTTGGTCAGAAGACTTACCTCTTTCATCAGGGTCCATTCTGTATGTAGGTTGCATAGGCACACCAACTGTCTTACAGGTTTTAATACCAAATTTGTCAAACAAATTCCTTGTATATTTTGATTGATTTATAAATATACCTTCTGGAGTTTGTTTTACTTGTAGACCAAGAAAATAAGTCCGCTACAAAATAATGGGGAAATGGGGACGGGGAAGGCATCGGATCTGCCGTCCCCAATGATGAAGGCAACGGCAAAGGGGACGGCGTGTGTCGATGCCAATATGCTTGATGTTATTTAAATGGCATCGGATTTGGGGAAAAACGTTGCCTTTTGCCATCGGCAGGTGGCCGTTACCAAATTGCATCGGGGCCCACTGCCGATGCCTTTTCGCATCGGGGACAGCCGTTACCAAATTGCATCGGGGCCACCGCTGTTACCAAATTGCATCGAGGCCCACTGTCGTCCCCTTTTCGCATCAGGCCCATTGCCGTCGCCTTTTTATTAACATTTAAAAAAGACGAATCTGGGTTTCGAACCCAGGTATCGAGGCCACCAACACCCACCCCCCACCGCTGGGCCACCCCATTTTTCGGAAATCTGGCATTTTTCGCGAATTGTGGGGTTCGAACTCTAGACCTCGCGGTCTCGAAGGCTTTTGAGCGCCCCCTGTGTGCCGTTTAGGCTAAGAGCTTTTAGTCGACATATTGTGAATGCAATTAATATATATTCAATTTAATTTGAGTTTTTAATTCTTTAATTAATTCAATCCATTCTAACTTTAATTGTTACTTATTAAATTATTTATCAAAGCATATCATAATTATTTCTAAATTATGTTTTTCAAATTAACTAAATTATGTTTTTCAAATTAAATAATTTAATTACGATATCAATTCACACTATTTAAATTCATTCTAATCCTCAATTTACAACATTTAAATTCATTCTAATTTTTAATTTCACAACATTATAATTACATACAACATTAAATATAATTATTTTCACTTATACATTAAAATTTATTCTAATCACATCATTTTAATTTTCAATTCACAACATTAAATATATATAATTATTTTCACTTATCCATTTAAAAATATGAATTCACTTATCCATTTAATTAAAAATATTTTCATCTATTATAAAATTATTCTCTAGTTCATTTTCAATTAAATTTATATATAACATCACAAACAACATTAATTATAATCATAATTAGCATGTTCACGTCAATTAAAATAACATCACACACAACATTAATATAAAAATTAATCCTCAACGTCAATGTAATATAATAACATCACACATAACAAAGTAATATAAAAATGTATCACTCCTCATCATCACCACCATCATCCTTAGTATCATCTCGATCCTCAACCTGGCTACGATCATGAACGTTGTGCGACGCCCCCGACGGCCTCGGCGCCCCACCCATCTGACCCATCCCACCCATCTGACCCATCCCACCCATCCCACCCGTCTGTCCCATCCCAGCCATCTGTCCCATCATCGCTGCCATCTTCTCCTCAAAGTGCTTGCGTAAGTGCTCCTCCTGCTGCTGGATTTGTAGGACTAAGCGCTGCTCTCTCTCCTCATTGACTCTCCGTTCTTCAGCAATATCACGGTTAATGTCGTCTTGGGTGAATCGTCCATAAGCCGTACCACTTGACGTCTGGCCAGGACCGGAGGAGACCCGCCGTCTGTTCTTGCCTACTTGTCCAAGACCCCTAACACGTCCATGAGACCTGCCGACCTTCTTCAAGTACAGTTCAGACATGTCGGGTATAGGTGGAACCATCCTCTGAACTAGGTTCATCTAATGGATCTCCTGTAGTATTATTGGTCAACTCCTCCTGTATCTGGTCATATACGTACACATTTAAAAGTGGGTTAATACATTTTCAAGTACAATTAAATATATATTTGTTATATAATGTAATGTATATATATATGTACACACTTACAAGTATATCACCCATATAACCATAGTTGTATGTGCCGTTTTTGTAACGGTGGTAATATTCAACTATCTCCCAGTCGTATGCAGGGCGTCCCATCCTCTCCTCCTGTATTTTGAATCGAAGACATATACGTATAAATAAACTAAATAATTAACTAAAATTAATTATATATAATTGACCACAAATACTTACAATGCACCGTGCGACCTCTGCTGCTCGACGAGCTTCGCCTTTATGAGTACCATGGCCAGTACCCGGATCTCCAGGCTCGGATAAGCGGTTCTTACGAGCTTGCTCGCTCTTCTTAATTGTTTCAGGATTGTTCCAGTGACGAACTAAGTCGTTCCAAACATTCACATCCCACCTCGGCCTCTTCTTATCCTTCACCCACGCTTTCTTGACTCTTGATAACATGTTAGTGTACCGAGTTGCTGCTCTTTGAAGAAAGAGTCTGTACACCTCTGCAGAAGATGTGACTTCAGGGTCCCACCTGACCTCGGTCTGCAAAAAAAAAATTAATTAATGAATTAATATAACAAAATAATAAAATGTTAATGTAAAGTTATTTTATACCTGGAATGTATCCCACCACCGCTGTATCGTGCCGGGTGATACCTGGGCCCAGGCGTGTGCACCAAGCTCCATATTCCTTTACATAATCGATCTGATCGTCATCGAAATCAAATTTGAAGGCATCAACCTGTTACACGTATTTTATAATAATAAAAAAATTATTAATAAACATGTTATACATATGTCTAATGAAATTTAAAAATAATATACTTACGTATCAAGGTAGATAAACAGAAGAATGCGACTATCGGGTGCATCAGTCGACATGCTGGCCTGTGTCCCGACAGACGGAGGTCTAACTGGCGAATGTATCGGTAGAGGGGATTGTTCCTATGTATGTGGAACCATATGAGGCACCTGAGTGTAATAGGAATTAGTGTTCATTCCGAGCATCTGGGGCAACTGTAGTATCCCAGTCATATCGGGCATATAAAAACCCTGTGGTATGGTCACAGTCGGTGTCTCATCCACCGGCTCTCCTCTACCTCTACCACTACCTCTACCTCGCCCATGTCCAGAAGAACCCTGTCCAGAAGAATCCTGACCAGAGCCATGTCCAGAAGAACCATGTCTACGACCACTCATCTATCAAAATGAACATTAAAACATTATTAACGTTGAACATTGTAACAATTAAAAATCATTATATATGAACATCACTCTAAAGATTAACACTAAAATATAAATAAGGAATATAATTAAAGAATTAATATTTAGATAACATTGTCTAACAATTAATATTTAGATAACATTGTCTAACAATTAACAACATCATTCATCATTCACATCTTCATCTTCATCTTCAGCTTCATCTTCGTCGTCTTCTTCTCCATCTTCTTCTCCCTCTTCTTCTTCATCTTCTTCATACTCTGCCATTTCCATCATTGTACCGGTGTCATTAGTTGACATGACAGGATCATCATCTACTTGCACAATCATTTGAGTCTCTATGTTATCCTCTTGCCACGCGGGAACTTCATCTTCAGTAGTATCTTTTGCATCCACCAAGTATCTCGGTTTGACTTTGCAGACAAATATCCAATCAGTACGGGATCCGGGGTATGGACAATAGTAGACTTGTGTGGCTTGACTTGCTAGTACGAATGGATCATATCGGCCATAAGATCGCCTCTGATTAAGCTCTACGAGCTTGTAGTTAGGATGAACTTTTGTCCCATTGTTTGAGGGATCAAACCACTGACACTTGAACAAAACCACTTTCTTCTCGTGGTACCCCTGATAGTCCAATTCGACTACTTCCTCGAGTTTCCCATAGAAATCTTCCTCATCCGCGTCATAGTTTTTTCCCTTGATACAAACCCCACTGTTTGATGTTGCTCTAGATGCACCATAAGACATGGTGTGGAATTTGTACCCGTTCACGTAATACCCTGCGTACGTAAGAACTTGACCAGACGGACCGGCCGAAAGATCGTATAAAAACCGGTTCTCGGTTGGATTTATCTTCACCTATATATATATAAGCCCAATTAATGTGAGAATTTCTATAACTTAACACTTTACATAGATCGTTATTTTAACATAACTTACAATTTCTTCAAACCACGACGCAAATCCATCTTGTAGTCTTAAATCTAATTCAGCGACCGAGAGATTTGGTTGAAGAACTTGAAGTTGTTGCACGAATAGCCTATGTACGATCGATATAAGATTAATAAGACATGTCAACACTAAGTATTTGATTGAAAAACATTTTGGTCGGATTGACTTACTGAACATATGGCTGCACCTCATCACAATTCAACAACACGTACGTATGAGCAACTTTTTTCTCCTCGTCTAAAATCCATCTTTTCTTAGGTTTTCCTAATCGTTTGCCAGGCGCCTTAAATATGGAAAAAGTGCCCTCGACATACTCGTGTACGTCGTCCCGACCATCGTAATTACGAGGTACATTGTGTATCATTGTCGTAACATTGTCCTCGAAATAGTGAGAACAAAACATTGATGCCTCTCTAGTTAAATATGCATTTACAATCGAAGCTTCAACACATGCTTTGTTACCCACACTTAATTTCAAGGTGCGAAGATACCTGATTAAATTTTAAGAATCGTACGTAAGTTCATATAAATTGAAGAATCGTATGAGAAATTAATTAAATTACCTCTCGTATGGATACATCCATCTGTATTGAACTGGACCACACACTTTTGCTTCATATGCAAGGTGCACAGGTAGATGTTCCATAGAGTTGAAGAAGCTGGTGGAAAGATACGTTCCAACTTACACAAGATGATTGGGATATCTCTTTCCAGTCGAGTCATGTTGTCAATTGTGATGGTTGTAGAAGTCAACTCCTTAAAAAATAGACTAAGCTCAGTGATTGCTTTCCACACAGTGAGCGGCAGAATTTTGTAAAAAGCAATCGGTAGTAGTCTCTGCATAAACACGTGACAATCATGACTCTTCATCCCATACAATTTCAATTTCGACCAGTCAATGCAACGGGACATGTTAGACACATATCCATCTGGAAACATCAACTCACTTATCCACTTACAAACAACATCTTTTTGCTTCTTATCAAGCGAAAAAGAAGCCTTAGGATACTTTGATGTACGTGGACATTTCTTGAGAGAGGGACGACGACAATAATCATTCAGCTCATCTCTTGATTTAGACGTGTCCTTTGTTTTCCCCTCCACATTCATCACGGTGTTGAATACGTTATCAAACACATTTTTCTCAATATGCATCACGTCTAAATTGTGTCGTATCAACAAGGTACTCCAATACGGCAACTCCTAGAAAATGCTTTTCCACTTCCACCCTCCAGAAAGTTTTTTGTTGTGAGCCTCAGCACCATCCTCTGTAACCTTTCTAATCCCAAATGATCAATTTTGTATAGGAGACTTGCACCCGTTCGAATAGTCGGTGGATCATCTGTGACTACTACTCCGGCCATGAATGCAGTTTTATTCGTTCGCCACGTGTGATTCAGTGTTAAGAACTTTCGGTGGTTGTCGAACCACGACTGCTTTCGACTTTTATTCAAATAGAATGCATCGGTGTACTCTCCACAATATGGACAAGCAAGCCTTTCGGCTGTACTCCAACCAGACAACATTGAGTATGCTGGGAAGTCACTAATGGTCCAGATAAGTGCAACTCGCATCAAAAAGTTTTGCTTTCTAGAAACATCGTAAGTTTGCACCCCATTTTCCCATAAAAATCTCAAATCTGCTATCAGTGGTTGCAAAAACACATCAAGTTTGTCCTTCGGACTTTTAGGCCCGGGCACGAGAATCGAAATAAACATGAATTGATCCTTCATGCATAACCACGGGGGTAGATTGTACGGAGTAAGTATAACTGGCCATGACGAATACTGTTTTCCCGTCATTCCAAACGGTGCAAAACCGTCTGTGCTCAATCCCAACCTCACATTCCTAATTTCAGATGCAAAATCAGGATACGAACGGTCCAAATGCTTCCAAGCCAGCGAGTCTGCCGGGTGACGCATAACACCAGAGTCATCAGAAGCGCACGAGGCATGCCATGTCATATCCTTCGCAGTGGCCTTGGACATGTACAATCTTTGCAAACGAGGAATTATCGGAAAGTAGAACATCTCCTTAACCGGGCGTTTCTTTTTCAACCGACCATCTACATCAACCCTACTCGGCTTATACCGTGATCGACCACAAATCTTACAAAAATCTAGTTCGCTGTCTGCACCCCAAAATAACATGCAATTCTGTGCACAACAATCAATCCTTTCTACCGGAAGACCCATCCCCCTCATCAAATGTTTGGTGTCGTTAAATTTCTTGGGAACCTTATTTTCGGGAGGACAAATCTCACGAATCAACTCAACGACCTGATTGTATCCCCTTTCAGACAATCTGTTTTCCATTTTAATGTTCAACATTCTGAAATTGAATGACAACTGCGAATGAGATTCACAACCAGGATACAAGTCTTGGTCCGCTACACGAAGCATGCCGTAAAACTGTGCCGCATTCTCGTTAGGGGGTTCTTCATTAAGTGCCTCCTCTTCCACGTCTATTCCAAAATCAATGTTTGGGCCACCCATTAACTCTTCTACCATAGTGTGGTACGAACTAGGTCCCGCTGGGTCAACGTCGTTTGAAGTTGACGCAAATTCATTAGTGTTTTGAAATGGACGTGGACCCAAACTCTCTTCCCCGTGATAAATCCAATTATAATAATTCAGTGTAAAACCATTTCGATATAAATGAGATTTCACTTCATTAGGACCTCTATAAGTTTGATTTCGACATCTAGCTTTCGAACAAGGACACCTAATTTTTCCTTCCCAAATCGAATACAGATTACTAGTGGCAGCTTCAATAAATCCATTTACTCCACTAACAAATCCGGGGTTCATAATCCCATTCACTAATCTTGGACTATACATCCAACTACGACTTGAATAATCCATGTCAATCGACGTCTACAACACACAAACGTACAACCAACGTCTCATTCCTCCAACTCTATTAAAATTAATTAATATAATTCTAAATATATTCTAATAATTATTCTAACACCCTAATTAACAAATAAATTCATATATATATATATACATATATATAACACAAATATAATTCTAACACCCTAATTAACAAATAAATTCATATAACTTAATTAAAACATACATATAATTAAATACATGCCTAACACAACATAATTAACAAGTTATAAATTCTAATAATTAACACATGCATGCATAAAAATTAACAATTCTAACAATTTTATATATACATACAACATATATGCATATATATACATATATATATACACATATAACTTCAAATTTAACCAATGAAAACGAAAAAAATTACCGTAGAAATGCTCCCGTTGAAGTGTAGAACACAAATGGCCAAAAACCGAGTTCGATCCGCAAACGAAGGTGATTTTTTACTGTGGAGGTGTAAAACTCGAAGCTTCAATGGAGGTGGGGGGTGCGCCGCTGTAACGTTCTGGAAGAGAGGGGGTTTGGCCAATTTATATTCATTTAGGGCAATGTGGAAGGCAACGGGCCCACTACCGTTGCCATTTAGCATCGGGGGGCCCGTTACCAAATGGCATCGGGGCCCACTGCCGTCCCCTTTTCGCATCGGCCATTAAATGACGTCACCAAATTGCAACGGGGCCCACCCCCATCCCCTTTTCGCATCGGCCATTAAATGTCGTTACCAAATTGCATCGGCCCGCCTGCCGTTGCCAATTGTCGTTGCCTTTTGGCCAATATTTTGTAGTGGTCATTTCGCCCATCATGGACATTTCAAATTTACTTTGCATGAGTGTAGAAAATCTTTCACTCAAGGTTTTGTTGGGTGATCCAAAAATGATATCATCCTCATAAATTTGAACTAGTAATATGTCATTACCTTCTTGTCTTCGAAACAAAGTTCTATCAACCTTGCCCTTAGTAAAACCTTTTTCGAGTAAGAATAGAGAAAGAGTATCATACCAGGCTCTTGGGGCTTGTTTCAATCCATATAGTGCTTTCTTCAACCTGTATACTTGGTGACTATTCACTTCAAAACCAGGTGGTTGTTCCACATAGACTTCTTCAGCAAGTATACCATTCAAAAATGCACTTTTCACATCCATTTGATAAACAGTGAATTTCATATGTGCAACATAAGCAAGAAACAATCTTATAGCTTCTAGTCTAGCTACAGGAGCAAAAGTCTCATCATAATCAATACCCTCAGCTTGAGAGTAGCCCTGAGCAACCAATCTAGCTTTGTTTCTAACTACAAGATCATTTTCATCCTTTTTATTCTTAAAAATCCATTTGGTGCCTACAACATTATGATCACTAGGTCTATCCACAAGTTCCCAAACTTCATTTCTAGTGAACTGATTAAGTTCTTCTTGCATTGCTATAATCCAGTTACTATCACTTAAAGCTTCATTCACTGTTTTATGCTCAATGGAAGATAGAAAACAACACCAGCAAAATAAAGACTTACTAGGTTCTTCCTGAGATTCAAACAATTGTCTTCTAGTTTTAACACCTTTACTAGAATCACCTAGAATCAGATCAGTAGAATGAGCAGACTTCCATGTCCATCTATTCTTAACAGGAATATTATCATCATTCATATCATGTAAATCATCATGCAGACCAGTATCATTACTTTGTATTAAATCAGCAGATTTGTCCATACGGGAGCAGTCAACCAATTCTGGCATATCAGAAGTTTTAGATGACTTACCTTTGTATTTTACCTTTTCTTTATCAGAATCTTGATCTAGGACATTCAGGAAAGGATTATATGTTTGTACAGATTCATATACTTCTGCATCATCATCATCATTGTTGGTTTGAAGCTTTAGTTTGTCAATTTTCTTACTGAGCTGATGATCAGTATAGTCCTGCACATTCTCATCAAAGACTACATGGGGTGTTTCTTCCACACATAGGGTTGAGTAATTAAATACTCTAAATGCTTTGCTTACTGAAGAGTATCCTAAGAATATCCATTCATCTGCTTTTGCATCAAAAGCATTTAATTTACTTTTACCATTGTTATGGATGAAACACTTACATCCAAAGATATGAAAATAAGAAACTCTGGGTCTTCAGCCTTTCCATACCTCATAAGGTGTTTTACCATGCACCTTATTAAGAGCACTTCTCTTTTGGGAGTGGCAAGCTGTGTTAATGGCTTCAGCCCAAAACTTCTGAGGTGTGTTGAATTCTGCAATCATTGCTCTGCATGCTTCTTTTAGTGTTCTGTTTCTCCTTTCTGCAACACCATTTTGTTGGGGGGTTCTGGCTGCACTTGTTATATGATGTATGCTAGACTTAGAACAGTAGTCAGAAATGTAACATTTAATAAACTCAGTCCCCTTGTCACTCCTTATTTTGACAATGGGTTGACCCTTTTCAACCTGTAACCTCTTTAATAGATATGGGAGAAGTGTTTGTGTATCACTCTTTTTGTGTAGAAAGACTACCCAAGTAAACTTAGAATAGTCATCTACTACAACCAGAGTATACCTTCTTCCATTCAATGTGGGAGGTTTGATAGGACCATGAAGATCCATATGCAGGAGTTCTAAGACTCTGCCGATTGAAAGAGTTGGAATGGACTTAAATGAAACCTTTACCTGTTTACCTTTTTTACAGGAGTCAAACATTTGTGATTTGGAATAGATTTCATTTGGAATGCCCTCAACAAGATGTTCTCTAGCAATCTTGTTAATTATCTTAAAGTTCAGGTGGCAGAGGCATTTATGCCAGAGCCAACTGTTCTCTTTAGGACTCTTAGTGATAAGACAAGCATTCTTAGGACAACTATTCTAATTCACAATGTATACACTTCCTTGTCTTGTGCCAACAACCAAAACATTGTGTGTCCTTTTGTCTATTATTTCACATCTTCTAGTCTTAAACTGAACTTTGTATCCCCTGTCACAGAATTGAGATACAGATAGAAAATTATATTTCAAACCTTCAACATAGGAGACATCTAGGATTTCAACATCTCCATTCTTGATGAATCCGAATCCTTTTGTGATTGCCATGGAGCTATCACCAAAGATTACTTTTGGTCCTTCCTGCTCATGATAGTTAGTAAGCAAGGCCATGGTACCAGTCATGTGGTGTGAACACCCACTATCTATGTACCAGGTCTCACCCACTGAACCACCTTTCTTGTATGAGTCCAGTCGATCCTGCAAGGTAGTGATCTTAATAATTTAGGTACCCTTTCTTTATTGGGG
The DNA here is from genome assembly GCA_963675135.1 of Galeopsis tetrahit. NCBI lineage: Eukaryota > Viridiplantae > Streptophyta > Magnoliopsida > Lamiales > Lamiaceae > Galeopsis > Galeopsis tetrahit. The sequence continues at coordinate 67,908,281 of OY776126.1, forward strand.
TCCTTGAGGATTAGTGGTGAGAGGTACCCAAATAAACATTGAGGATTTGAATAGATGGGACCTCTTCAGTTTTCTTCCATATTTGTCACAAAATAGTACTTTATTAACCATTTCAGAACTATCAACAGACTTAGGATCTATTTTTCTGAGATGGCCTTTCCTTGGTTCTATCCCTTGTTCAGTAAGATCAGTATGTCTGTAATAGTTTGAATATGGTCTGAAAGCATGTGGACCATACGGCTTATAAATGCGTTTTGGTCTTTCCTCTCCAATGATATCATAAGATAAAGGTGGAGGATAAAGAACAGGTTTGTTAAGATAATGAGGCACAAATTTCCTAGGTTTAGTTGAATACAGCTGAGACTGCCTTATAAAAGGAGGTCTAGGTTGTTCTCAACTTGCATGTGCTTGTCTTGACCTACTGTTCTGAGTTTGTCTCTTCTGATACCAGGACTGTTCTGCTCTGGTCAGAGGAGTATAACTCTTCTGGTATGGTCTTGACTGTACTGGTCTTGATACATTCTTCATTTTACCATTCTTGGTAGTAGGAGGAATGTATTTGGACTGTACTTTAGGTTTTGGATCATTATCATAAGTCATAGGTTCTTTTCCTTTATCTAGTTGCAAAGAACTTGAACTAGCTCCATTAGTGTTCTTAATGCCTGAAGTAGAGGAACTAGGCAGATCAGTACCTATCCCACTTTTATCATTTGGAGCTCTATATCTGTATGATATTGTTTGATTAATCTTGGTAGAATTAATCATTTCAGATAGCTTTCGATCTAGGCTCACTACTTCAGATTCTAAGAATCTATTGTGCTCTTCAAGTTTTTCACATTTGATCTTTAAATCATTGAATTCATTAGTCTCTTTGGCTTGAGTTTTAAGCATATCCTGATATAGTTTATGAATAGATGCATACTTTTCTTGGAGTAGAGACAACTCTTCTGATAGTCTTGCATTTAGAGAAACTACATTGGGATCTACTTTCAATTGTGCTTCTTTCGGACTAATGATTTCTTGCTTTAAAGAAATATTCTCATCACTGATTTCAATGAATGCTTTGTTAGCTTGTAGAAGGTCCTCTTCAGTCACTCCATGGGAATGATGAAGACTACTTCCTACACTACTATCAGCAGTGTCACTTTCATCAATATCAGAATTATTGCAAAATTGAAAAGAATTAACAGATGATACCTCATCATTTATTTTGGCCATCATTGCCAGTCCATCATCTGCTATGAAAGCTTCATTCTCATTGCTAGAGGGGTATTCAGATGAAGACGAGGGCAACTCTTCTGAATCTGAATCAGATTCATTGTATGCCATCATTGCCTTCTTACCCTTGGCATATTTTCGATCTCTTCTGGCTTTCCTTTCTTCTCGATCTTTAGAACTCAGATCAGGACATTCATATGCATAATGACCTGGCTTATCACAATTATAGCACACAGGATTGTTAGAGGATTTCTTAGATGGTGAACGATTTCGATTCCTGTCATGCTTATCAATAGAGTTCCTATCTTTCTTATCAGAAGACTTCCTATCCCTCTTATCAGATGAGTTCCTATCTCTCCTGTTCTCATTAGAGATCTCATCCCTTCTTTCAGAAGAGTTTTGATCCCTTCTGTTCCCAAAAGAGTCCCTGTTACTAGAACCATTGGTTTCCTTATAGAATCTCTTATATCTACCAAACCTCCTATTTAGTCTATCAAATCTTTTAATCATGAGGCTCATCTGATCTTTCAGACTAAGATCAGAACTATCTAGTTCATCTTTTATGCTTGAGGCCTTAGACTTAGATGATCTAGACCCCTTAGAGGTAGAGGCTTTAAAGGCTATGTCCTTAGAGGCATCCTTATCCTTATGACTATCAGTAATAGGATCTTCTTCATCTAACTCAAACTCATGTGCCTTAAGAGTCTGAAACATAGTTTCTGTAGGCCATGAATCAATGTCTTGTGTGGTTTTAATGATCATCTTGACCATTTTCCACCTTTCATCCAAAGCTTTCAAGATTCTCAAGTTAATCTCTCTTTCAGTATATGTCTTTCCTAACACATCAAGGTCATTCATAATTCTTGTAAATTGAGTATCCAATTCATCAATTGATTCACCTGGCTTCATTTTAAATGTTTCATACCTTTGGACAGCTGTGGACAGTTTGCTTTCTTTGATCAGTGTAGTACCTTCACAAAGAACAGCTAGTTTGTCCCACATTTGCTTGGCAGTCTTACATTTTAACACTTTGCCAAGATACTCATTTGGCAAGGTGTGTAAAATATAATTCTTAGCAAGACTGTCCAAATTGTTTTGACGCATTTCTTCAGAAGTCAATTCTGACCTTGGTTTGGGACCAGTGCTCCAACAGGTTCAAAAGGATCCAGTGTTGCAGTGTTTTGCACCATGGTAGTGATTGGTCCTTCTTTGACCACAGAAACCATCAAATCATGGGTTGAGCTAAAGATGGCCTCCATCCTCAGCTTCCAGTAGTCATAATCTACAATCTTGAACTTAGGAAGTTTGTTCACATTAGTTTCATCCATGATTGATCAGACAGATAAGATCAGTAGTATAGCAAGTATTTTCAAGTATTCAAATAGTGACAAATATCAAGAAATAGTAGCAAGATCAGTAAGACTTCCCTCAAGGTCTACAAGGTTATCAAGAAACAGTAGTCCAAAGAACTACTGCTCTGATACCACTTTTTGGTCCCAAGTTGAGTTAAGATTGATTAAGCTAAGAAAAGTCTAGAGGGGAGGGGTGAATAGACTTTTCAAAATCTTTCAAAATATCAGAGTTTAATGCGGAAATGTGTTCTGAATAGTACTGTTCTTACTGAGTTAGATCAGTACTTCCAGTTTCAGTTTTATACTCAACTTTTATTCAGATCTTTACTTAGTAAATTCTACTGTTCTTGGTTAAACAAATATCAAACATAAAGTAAAGAACACAGAATTTATAGTGGTTCGACAAATGTCTACATCCATTCTCACAATCCCAGTTGTGATGTTTTATTAACTCTTCCTTGAGTTTCTTGTGGCTTAAAGTCCCAAGATTAAGACTGTGATCTTTTCGATTACACTTCCAAGTGTATCTTCGATCGACTAGTAATTGTACAAGTAACTAGCACACTTGTTTACAACAATACAAACTTTAAAATGAAAAGTAAAACTTCTCTTGATTAGCCTCTGATTTCTTCTCTTCAAATCTGTGGCTTCTTCTCAGATTTCTTGATCTCTTCAACTCTGTGAGTTCTTTAATTCTCTGTAAACTTAGATTGCTCTTGAATGCTTTATGATCAGTAGTCTTAGCAGTATGAGATCACACAGTATTTATAGAACTTAGTATGACAGTTAGCAGTTTGTGAACTAACTCTAAACTAAATCTAAAACTGTTTTTGTAACTTATCCTTTTTGTAACCGACTTTGTAACTTCCTTCAACTAATTCCAAGTCAGCATATCTTCAATATATCTTCAGTTACGCCTTAAATAAGTTTTCCAAACTTATTCTTCAAACTTACCAACTCAGCACAGTAAACTACTCTTCTTAGTTTTACTGTTCTTAGTCAGTCAGCACAGTTCTCCAAAACTGTTCTAACTTCCTCAGAATTCTTCTAAGCTTCTCTTCAACTCTTCTTGAAGTCTTCTTATTCTGAAGTAGTCTTCTGAGTCTTCATAAGTCTTCTGATCTTCTACTAATCTATTTTTAATCTACTGTTCTGAACTTTACAATGCTGAATACAATAGAATACAACTTTACATATATAAAACCTATCTATACATCAACTGAACTACATACAGATGAGTACATCTAAGTCCTATACTATAAGTTGTCTATACAATACATAACATCAGCTTAGTTCCTAACAGTTCTTATATCAGATCAATAAACACAATAAGATCAGTAAACATATATAAGATCAGTAAACTCAGTTTCATATAACACAATTATATCAACATATAATCACATATATCATTAACTTCAAGTTGTTTTTGGCCATCAAAACATACAACCATCAACTAGAACATTGTTTATAGAATTCATATCCCAACAGAGTTAGTTAGTAGTAGTTCAATTATTGGGCATTGTTCCTATATATACCCCATTAGCTTGCATAGTAGTAGGTTAATCGTGAGATCAAAAGAAGTTGAGTGAGCAAGCAATTCATTGAGTGATATTCTTGTAACCTGTAACACTTGTTCGAAGTTAGTGAAAGAAAGCCTCTATCCTCCGTGGACGTAGATCACATCGATCGGACCACATAAGCTATGTGTTGTTCTTTTACTTTGATTCATTTGCATTCTTGTTTGTTTGATTGAGTTTATCATTTGGAATTGGTATTGTTTTGAGGCAATTCCATAACAAACAATTGTCCCACACCGGATTAGCATTGAAGGATCATTGGGTATAAAAGGGGGGACTAGTATCTCCATTGGTATGAGCGCCTTTTGGGGATAACTCAAAAATCAAAATCGTGAGGGTTTGGTTAACCCATAAGTGGAATACTATGAAGGGTCCAAGTCCTGCCCGAGAACCCAACAAATAGGTCCAAATGTAAAGAAGGAGAGTTCCTCAAGGAGGAAAAAAACCCTCAAAATGTAAAGAAGGAGAGTTCCTCAAGGAGGAAAAAAACCCTCAAAATGAACGTTCTTATAAGAACGTGTTGTTTGAGGGGACGTACGTGGTCCTTTGTTTGAAGGGGAGATTATTGAGGGTCAAACAATTGTCCCACATCGAATTAGCATTGAAGGATCATTGGGTATAAAAGGGGGGACTAGTATCTCCTTTGGTATGAGGCCTTTTGGGGATAACTCAAAAGGCAAAGCCATGAGGGTTTGGTTAACCCAAAACGGAAAATATCATACCAAGTGGAATACTATGGAGGATCCAAGTCCTGCCCGGGAACCCAATTGCAATATTTATTTTTCACCTCATATTCCATTGCTATTTTGATAATTATATTATTTTACAGTTAATCAATCTCTTGTTTATTTGATAGTTATCATCATGTCTGAACTTGAATTTTTTTGAACTTATAGCTCTAATATTACTGAGAAAATTCATAACATCGTAGATTTAACAAATTATACAAGCTAAACCGTGAGTTTAGATAAATATCAAGTTATAAGGTGTCAAAATTTGACCAAGCCCATAAAATCCAAAACTTGTTTGTTTACGACTTCGAAATGGCTCACGAATATGTTTCCAAACGTGTTGGTTTACAAGTTCGCAAACATATATTATTTGTTGGTTAAGAATTTCAATTAATGCGCTCGAATTATGTGATTTATGAACTTTACCACATTTTGGTTTCGAGCATGTTGACTTTAAAATTTTGAAAATAGTTATATATCTTCAATATGTCAACCTTTTCGTCCCACGACCTGTCACATGAGGTTTCACATGTCGCTGAACAATTAGATTTTACCATGTGAATAAATTTAATGGTGTTGCATCATTTTTGCCAAATAGGTTACCTTGGTATAGTAGGTTGTAGAACAAAAGTTTAAAACTGTGTAAGTTACAAAACTATTTTTAACCGACTTAATTGCAAATTAAATCACCATCTTTCGTTTAATTGTAATCTAATTTAAAATTTAGAATTAATGCAAATAAATCACCAACTTTACATGTTGCAAATTAGTTTTTCAGGTAGCTAATTTTATGCACATGTGTGACGGGGCTTGCCGCGTGACACGCCACTAGGACCAACACTTAAAAGGACCAACACTTAAAAGACAATGTGTTTGATTAGGGGAGAGTCATGTTGACAAATTAACCTCATCACACACAAATAGAAAATGAGTTGTCCGAAAGAATAATTTATTATTATTATTATTTTGTAAAACAAACTTGTAATATTTTATAAAGGTAAATACTTATGTGTATCAGTTACATACATGTAACTGGCTACTTACACTTTTTTTTTAATAAGTCCACAGTTCCTTCTTTTAGGGACTTATGTGTACAAGTTACATACATATAACTAAATTCAATTTTTTATTATTAGTTATTTATCACATTTTTTTATTAATTTCACCCCCAATTTTTTTAAAAGAAAAATACATGTAAAATACTATATTACCATTTTATCAATTAAATTAAAATACAACTCATTAAAATTATAATTATACACCGACTATCGTGTCACCAATGAATCACCACGAAGTCAAATATTATTCTATTTTTTTAACTTTAAAAAAATAAATATAAAAACATAAGGAATATAAAAAAAATATGAAACTCAAAAATAAAATTATGAAATAAAAATTTCAGTTTTTTTTTTTTTTTTTGGTTTAAAATGACCAAAATTTAGGAAAAAAATACAAAAAAAAGGCGAAAATAAAAAGCTAAACTAAAAAAATTCAATTTTTTTTCTAATTTGGGTATAAATGTATGAATATGACATGTTGATATCTAGTTTGTTACAAGTTTTTTAAAGTTGTAGATTATTTTTTAAGACTAATTAATAACATAATCTAATTGAAAAATAAAATTTATATTTAGAAACTTAAATGAGTGGAGAATTTGGGAAGAAACCAGCATAATATTGCATCATCTTTATTATTTTCTTTGTGGTCATCGTCGTGTTGATGCATTCATATGTTTATTGAGTGTGAACGTATCTATTAATTGAATTGTGTGTTCAGTGTGATTAATTCTCACTTTTGTTCTTCTTACTAGTTTCTTAATATCAATATTTTAATATTGATGTATTAATTTGCATGGTATGCCTTGAATTATGAATGTGTTAAGTTATGTATTTTTTATTAAAAATAATATTAGTTTAAATACAATATAGTATTAGTACGCCTATGGTATAGTACTAGTTAATATATTATACAGTACTAGAGATTAATGTGGGTATAAAAATATTATTTAATATATGAACTAATACTATACAATATGTGAATTAATACTGTACTATATTTGAACTAGTAACATAGAGTATGTGAACTAATACTATACAGTATGTGAACTAATATTATACTATATTTGAACTAGTACCATAGAATATGTGAACTAATACTATACAATATGTGAACTAATACTATACTATATTTAAACTAGTATCATAGTGTATGTGAACTAATACTATACAATATGTGAACTAATACTATACTATATTTGAACTAGTACCATAAAATATGTGAACTCGAAACTCGAAAACATTAGAACTTGTACCAATATAAACTAATATTATATTGTATATGAACTAATACGTACAATACTGCATATTAACTAATAATATACCATAATACTTATCAATTGTTATCATAACACTTATAAACTAAAAATTATTATTTATAAAAAATTAAAATAAAGTGATTAAAAAATGAAAGTTCGAATGAAAATAATAATTAAACAATGTAAAACGAAGTAAAATTTGTAAGGAATGAAGTAAAATTTTGAAAGGATAAGATGAATTTTATACACCAATTAATTAAAGTAAAATAGTACCAATAGAATTGAACACTTGCAGCTAAAAGAGATGAGAGTTTTATTTTTTAAAATAAATTATTATTATACTATTTAATATTTTTTTAAAAAAATTAATACCCCCTCCGTCCAATTTTATTATGCCCATTTCTTCGGGCACGAGTTTTAATGAATATTGATTAGTTTATGTATAAAGTAGATAAGTTGAGGGTATGATGAGATGTTGTGGGGTCCATTTATAGGTAAAGTGATTGTTTATGAATAAAGTTAGTGGCAATTTGAGTAAATAAGTGATAGTTGAAGGGTGGAGGTAAAGTAGTATGAATAGTATTATTTCCATAAATGGAATTGACATAATAAAATTGGACAACCAAAAAAGGAAAGTGGGAATAATGAAATTGGACGGAGGGAGTATTATTTTTGAAATTTTCTTATTAGAATTTAAAATTTTAGAATAATTATTTGTGTTATAAAAAGAAAGTACGTGAAAAAAAATATCATTTGAAACACAAATGATAAATAGGAAGAAAAATAAATTTAAAAAATAATATTAAAAAGAGAAATATAAATATCAATTGAAATAAAATAAAATAAAATAATAAAATAAAATGTTAAAAAATTAATTGAGTATTATTTTTTAATTATAAAAAAAATAAAAAATTAATTTAAGTAAAATAAAGTCCCAAAATATCTATCTGCTAAATTAATATAGTAAATGGGTCATGTGTTATTTGTAATGGGTTATTGAATTGTATATAGTAAATTGGTCATGTGTTATTTGTAATGTTTTATTGGATTTGATATAGTAAATGAGTGGATTATTGGATCCACATGTAACTGGTACACAAGAGTACAACTCATTTACAAATACACATCAATTAATTTCATCGGTGTAACTGGTGTCAACAAAACTTGCCAATAATATTAAAACTTACAAGTATATATTTTAGTCGGATAATGGTAAAGTAAAAAATACTACAATCTCTAGATATTAATACACAAAGTCTCAGTTTCGATTCCCACTTTCAACATTTTATCCACTTTTGACAAAGTGGGATAGCTCAAGTGGTTAGAGCACCACTACCTAGGCCTTAGGTCCTGGGTTCGAGTCATGGGGAGGGGAAAAAACGGGATGAGTATTTAACTTTCCATCCAAAAAAAAAAATTAAAAGGAAAAACATGTAAACAATCTTGCCTATTATTAAAGAACTATATTTGATCCCTTAATTTATTCGATTATCTAACCTGCAAGTAGTTCCATACACGAATTTAACCAATCACACAGAAGTATAGAATCATTCACATCACCGAATATGAGGGTAGGGGGTGTCACTTTCGTTATTCAATAACCTGTGTCAGTTTTAGTGTTTCACCTTTGAAGAGCAACACACTTTAAACTGAGAAAATAAATTATGATATTGAATTGTGTTTTACACGCCTGTCGTGTGGATTTTATACATTTCTTAAGTGGTAACCACCTCATTCTAGAAGGTTCAGTGGTTCTAATTGTTTCCTATCTAAATTACTATTTTACACTTGAATGTTAATCTAACTTGTAACTCATACATGTAGTATGTGTGTGGGTTGCATTTCTGTGTTAACATTTTTGTGTATGTTAACATGCTCTGGACGACATGGGTCCCCCAATTGAGCCTAGGCCAAGAGTAGAGCACAATGATAGAAATCGTGTCGGAGCCAATGGTTTAGTGAGAATGTCAGCTGGTTGGGACTCAGTCGGAATATATCGAACATCGAGCTGCTGGTTTTGAACTTTCTCACGTATAAAGTGTACATCAATCTCAATATGTTTAGTTCTGGAATGAAAGGCAGGGTTAAATGTCAAGTTATGGCACCCTGATTATCACACCACAGAATTGGAGGTTTGAGCTACGGAAGTCGTAGTTCAGAAAAGAGTGTGTTGATCCACAAAATATCAGTGGCTGCAAGTGCAAGAGCTCTATACTCAGCCTCTATGCTGCTGCGAGCCACCACTCCTTGCTTACGTGAACACCAATTTATGAGATTCGATCCAAGTTTGATGCAATAGCCTAAAGTGCTCCTTCTATCATCCAAGTTTCCAGCGTAGTCAGCGTCCGCAAAACCTTCGAGCCTGAAATCAAGAACAAGTGAAAACAATAAACCAACAGTTAGTGTCCCCTTCAAGTATCACAAGACCCGTTTACACGCCTTCCAATGATTTATAGTTGGTGCATTAAGGAATTGAGAGAGTTTATTAATACTGAAGGAGATATCGGGTCGAGTGATGGTGAGGTATTGAAGGGAGCCAACAATACTCCGGAAAAGAGAGGGATCAGAGAATGGAGGGCTGTCTGTAAGAGATAGTTTAGTGTTGGGACATATAGGTGTGGGACAGGAGGTGCAATCTTGCAGATTGGCTTTAGATAGGACATCATTTATGTACTTGGATTGAGTGAGTGTAATGGCAGATGGAGTCACTAATGCTTCAATGCCCAAAAAATAGTTAACAACTCCTTGAGGGAGAATTTAGCATGCAGCTGAGATATTAGGTGTTGAACAACTTGATCATCATCGCCTGTTATTAGGATATCATCAACATACACTAAAACAATGAGAAGCTTTCCATTGATTGAATTAAAAAATAGGCATGTGTCAGCTGTTGAGTGTGCCAAACCATATGAGAGGAGAAACCCCTTCAATTTATCATACCACGCCTTCGGGGCTTGCTTGAGTCCGTACAATGCTTTCACCAATTGACACACATGAGTCGGATTAGTTGAATCCTGAAAACCTTCGGGCTGATGAATGAATACTTGTTCTTGCAAGTCACCGTTGAGAAAGGCATTATTAATGTCAATTTGATGAATACACCATCTCTTAGTTACAACAATAGAAAAAACAATCCTAAGAGTGATGGGTTTCACCACCGGGTTGTAGGTGTGAAAAAAATCGACACCCGATGTTTGTTGAAAACCTCTTGCCACCAATCGGGCTTTGTACCTTTCGACTGTACCATCTTTGTTGTATTTTATCCGGAATAGCCACTTGGTAGAGATAACATTATTAGCATGTGAAGCCGGCACCAACCTCCATGTACCCTTAGTGATTAAAGCATTGTATTTATCCTCCATGGCCTTCTTCCAATGAGGAATGAGAAGAGCCTGTGCCACACTATCTGGTTCAGCAAGTGGTGATACCAGATTTGCAGCAAACACTTTAGGTCTATAAATACCATTCTTTGACCGAGTAACCATGCCATGTTCATTAACTGTGCGTATCTGAGATGAGATAGGAGCTTGAGGCTGTGGAGATTGGGATGGGTCAGGTGAGGGGGACGGAGATTGACGAGGAGCTGCATGTGGTGATGAGGTGGATCGAATGGATGTTAACGAAGGTGTAGGTGGAGATGTTTGAAGTGATGGGATTGATGAGGGGGCAGTAGGTATTGTAGCAGATTTTTGGAGTATAGGAGTAGGTACATATGAAGAGTTATGGGAAGGTGGTGTTTCATGGGGGGTTGTGAACAAATATGGATAAGGAAAATCAGATTCATTGAACTCCACCGTAGGAGATGTGAACACACGACTAGAGGGGTGAAGGTATAGATACCCCTTGTTGATTATATTGTACCCAATGAACACACATTGTGATGATCGAAATTGTAACTTTGAGTTGTTATATGGCCGAAGGAACGGATAACAAGAGCACCCAAAAACCCTCAAATGTGATAAGGAAGGATCAGTCTTAAAGAGTTTGAAATGAGGAGAGTGATGTTGAATAACAGCTGTGGGAAGAAAGTTTATGAGATGAACTATTGTTCTGAATGCATGCCACCAAAAGCTCATTGGTAGTTTACTACGAGCAAGCATTGCCAAGCCAAGATCAGTCACATGGCGATGTTTCCGTTCCACCAAGCCATTCTGTTAATGTGTATGAGGACAGGAATGACGAACTACAATGCCCAACTATTGAAACAATTTGTGTAACACAACAAACTCACCACCCATATCACAATGAATAGCCTTAATTTTCCGACCAAACTGTCGTTCCACCAACGGAATAAATTGAGACACAACATCTGCTACACCAGATTTTAAATGCAGAGGATAGATCCAAGAGTATCTCGTAAAATCATCAACAATGATAAGATAATATTTGTACCCTTCCGTAGATAAAACTGAAGCAGGCCCCCAAATATCCATATGTATTATTTCAAAAGGGAGATGAGTGTGATGTACAACTGAACTGAAAGACTTTTGATGCATCTTTCCCAAGATACAATTATCACAAAACTCAATAGACTTTCTAGCAAAAGGAATATGTAATTTGTGAAAGACTCGAGCGAGGGTTTCACTACATGGGTGGCCTAATCGATAGTGCTATAAACGACATACATCTTTATTAGAAATATAAGCAGCATTGCAATCAAACGCATCATGTGATTCTTTATGCTTTCCTGATTTATTCAAGTCCAACTGATACAATCCATCTCTAAGAGCACCCTTTTAGTAGGACCTTGTTTGTTGTTACTTCCTTAACAAAACACGAATCCGGGTGAAACTCAATCATATCATGATTATCCTTAAGAAACTGAGATATGCTTAACAAATTCTTCGTGATATCAGGAACATGTAGCACATTATTCAATACAACATGTTTGGATTTAAGAAGAGATGGCAAGCTGAGAGAGCCAACATTTGCAATATGCACATTAGAACCATTACCAATTGTAAGTTTTGATTTACCTTGATATGGAGTGCTCACTTGTAGGTTTTCAAACTGAGAAGTTATGTGGTGCGTCACACCACTATCCACATACCATTCATTGACAGGAGACGGTTGAGAGGATGAGGATGGAACCTGAGTATGAGGCAGAACAGGTGACTGATATTGAGAGTAAGGCATAGGAGATGATGAGTTAACCTAGCCAATGTATGTTTGTGATCGAGGAGTGATGTGGAATTGAGGATTTGGCATATGTTGAGAAATATTTGCTTGAATGTGAGGTTGCACTGAAGAATTGAATCTAGACTGATGATGTGTTGGATCTAGACCATGAAATGTAGTGTCAAAGCGCTTGTAGCACTTAGCTGCAATGTGATAATTTCGTCCGCACAATTGGCACACAATTCTCGGTTTACCCCCAAAATGTGAACGACCTCGACCACGCCCTGCGCTATTAGATCGAGTAACACGATGTACAACATGTGCTGCCGGATTAGACGAGTTTGTAATGGATTTGTTAGATGTGAACTATTGCAGAGTGTTGAAATGCATCAAACGCATTTCATGAGTGTGAAGAATTGATTGAATTTCAGCCAGGCTGGGAAGATCGCCGCGTGTAGTTAGGCTAACTACAACTGCTTCAAATTCAGGGCCTAGTCCGCCAAGTACATACAAAATTAACTCATCATCGGTCACTGGTTGTTCGGCTGCGTGAAGACCGTCCGCAATCATCCGCATTTGAAGCAAATATTCATCGATTGACATATCATTTTTCCTCAGAGTTTGCAATTGAAGACGCAAACTCATCGCTCGTGCTGCTGACTGTGAGCGAAACAAATCATCATACACCTTCCATACCTCAAAAGCATGAGTACAGCGGCTCACATGCCCAAGCATGGAGACAGATATGGAGCTTCATATTAACACTTCATATTAATGAAGACAACACTTGTTAAAGATCCAACATGATGAAAAATGAAAATGAACTAAAGATGATGAACATGAACTCACGTGTAGAGGATAATCACTCCATGTATTCACACAGTGCTTTGTTTGAATCTGACCTCGTTTTCATCATCCTTCATTAAACTCCCTCCCACATTTATATATATATATATATTCACACAACCATTCATTGAGTGCAAATCACAGAAATGGCAGATAACATGTCACTTTTGAAGGAAAAATTCAAACTCAATGACTCGGGCATGATAAACACGGCCCCTACCACAAAACTCATGAACAACGTCTCTGTCTCCACTTCCGATGTCCAAATCGACCCCTCCCTCAATATATGGTTCCACCCTTCTTTTCACCCCAACCATCACAAATGCCAATTCAGACACGATACGTTGCCTTTAATTGTATACTTTCATTTCATGGTGGCGGATTCTAGCGTTTTGGACCAGACATCAAGATCTATGATGATATCTAGCTGTAGAAACATGGCTGTAAAAGTACATGCAGTTGTATCATTTGTCAACTTCCGAAGGACACCCAGCATAAGTATCCGAGTCAGTATGAGGATGGTTATGAAGCTATAAAATTCATCGATGCACAAAACATGTCGTTCTACCAGCATATACGTACTGATCTCAATACAGTAGCTGTTTCATCATGGGATGTAGTTCCGGAGCCAACATAGCCCATCATGTGACAATAAGAACATTCAAGAATGTTGAATATCAGTTCAACAGAATAAGGATTGTTGGACTTGTGTCTCTACAATCGTGTTTTGGAGGAGAAGAGCCAACAGAGTCGGAGTTGAGAGGTGATGATAATCGATCATGACACGTGGAAGGATCTTCTACTGAAAGGGTGCATATAAATATCACCCTGTAGTCAATGTGTGTGGTGACGGACCTAACTCTGAGTCTGCTAAAGAAGTACTTAAGAATCTTGAATTCCCAGCTACTTTGTTAATTGTGGGAGGGATTAATCATTTAATTTGCAAGATCGCAACAGCTTTTTCACTATAGCTAGATCAACAGCATCATCAACTACAATATTGAAGATATGTTTGTCCATGTAATCACAGTTTTTTCACTATAGCTACCTCAACAACATCATCAACTCTCCTTAGTTTAAAATATACTGAAATCAACCTGTTAGAAAATTAGGTGTATGTGTAGACGAAAATTAAATGCTGACACAAACTAATACATGAAAGTCGAGGTTAGAGTTTGACTCCGTCTATCTCCGTAAGGCGTTATTGCCCCATACACAGGTGCAATACGGATCACTGGTAACCGTTCCCAAGATATATACAACGACTTTAAAACTTCATCGATGAATCGCAAAATGGATATCCGGAACTTCCGACCAAACTCTAATGGAGGAACTTAAAATGCTAGAATGCTTTGGAGTATAAGAAGGTTTTAGGCTTGAGTGAATTTGGAATGCAAATGTGGTGATCTATTTATAGACTTCCAAGAATTTTTATGTCTTTTAAATTAATGCAATAATTCTAAAAGACACAACCTTTAAATTAATACAATAATTCTAAAGGACACAACCTTTGGAATATAATCATTTCACCAAAAGACATGACATTTCATATCTATATATAAGTCTCAATTGATTTCTATTATCATAATAATAAATACATTTAACAATATATTTATTCACTCATTAAAGGACCAACTTTAATATTAATTTCTCATTCATCTAAAATTTTGATTTTGAAAAATCAAATCAACTAAATCCATTTACGCAAAACGAATTATAAAATTGTCACTTAATATTTTATAAAATGTAATCAAAACCAACATTTTCCACACAATTTAGTCCAAGAGAACCTATCTTTGTCAGCCATTTTATCAAACACCTCCTTAGTCTATTATTTTTCTATCAGAATCTACCGCGATGCTCCTCATACTTGAGAACTTATAATCAGCTTTGTGAAACTCATGGTGCGTGATCATTGAATTATAAGACACCTTCTCGTTCTGGCACCCACGTTTCATTTATTATAATCATAATTGTTATGGGTGAAATATTATGAGATAAAAATTATTTTTGTACATGTATTTTAATAAAAAGTAAATAAAGTAAGTACATTGGGTGGAGTTGTTGTAAAATAAAGATAAAATTATTATTTTTAATTAAAGAAATGTACACATTTTTTGTGAATAAACAAATAAAAAAAGTTAATATACTTTTGATGGAAACAAAGAGTACACTCTAAAGACAAATGCAAATTGGGATTAGTCATGCACAAACAGTTAAAACACTGAAAACGACGGTTACAGTTTTATGTAATCAACCAAATTGTAACTGAGCCGGTTCAAACGATTTTTTTTCACTGCATTCGCTCATTTTATTTTTTTCGTTTGAACTCTTTTTTTTTTTTTAAATACATTACTAGAATTTTATACAAATTATACAACTTAAATTTATACTTAAAAAAATAGAAGAATTGTGTAGAAAAAAAATAAGAATTGTACATATAATAAAATAATAATAATAACTGTCAAATCGGCGGTTTAACCGAAACTGTCGATTTTGAAAATCCATAACTGAAACCAAACCGTCATTTTACAGTTAAAATTCTTTTTTTTAATCGTAACCGACGGTTCGGCCAAATTGATTACCATTTCGGTTTGCGCATGTCTAATTGAAATTAATACTCATTTTTATATTTTCCGCCTCACTATATTTTTATTGTATGTATATTTATTTATTTTCATTGAATAGTCACTGCTGCACTCTATATAATTTTAAACACATTTAATAAATTTTTAAATTTAAGGTAGATATACGTGAAAGGATAATAATACTCATTCTTCTCAGCTAGAGAATTGTTCAGTCCTTTCAATAGTACATTAAGCGTCAGGGTTGGCCAGAATGAACTTACGCTAAACATTCTGTTCGGCCAGAGCGATCCTTCTAAAATAGCTCTAATTCACAAAATTATTTCATTTCAAATTTCTAACATTCTTATGCCACTTTGATTTAATTATATCAATACTTGTAATTAACTTTTATCACATAAAAAGGTACTAAACATTAGTTAACGATTTTTTAAAATCACAGCTTCCTAGTAATTCCAACAAAGGAATTATGTGAGTATATTAAATAATTTTGATGTATTCTATTAATGAATTATATTATGAAAATTTTAAGCACCATTTTAAAAATAAAAAGACCCTACATTTTTTTTTTTTTACATTTCACAAGATTTATGCTCAATATGAGCATATCGACTTTCATACCATAAGTAACTTTTATAGGGACATGTGAGACTGCTAACTTGCATGGGACACTAATCTATTGAAGAAATGCACCGACAAAGATCTATATTGAATCACTTTCATACGTTATGATAGATAAGGCATGGAGACACCTTTAGCATCAAGATTACGGTATGTTTATGGGGGCCTAGTAAGGTAGTCATATCGGGTAACGTACATGTAATCCACACTAAAAATTCAAATCTCACCCCTTTAAATTTAAATATTTTGGATACATATTGTTGAATTTTTTGGATACGAACATCATGCTCGTAGTAACGGAAGTTAAAAAATTCACCAACAATGAATATGATATGTATAACATAAATTTTAAGGTCGTGTGCAGAATCTTCAACTACGGTCTACGAATTCACTTCTCTAAGCCGTAGAGGTCCTCTTATATAGTATCACAAAAAAAATTATTTGTGTACCTGAGCCTTAATCCCATATATCAATTTTATTAGCTCATCTAAATGTCCAATATCAAATAAATATCTTACTATATAATAATATAATATATTATATATCAAATATATCATCTAATTAAATTAAATATAATTTAATTAAATAATTATAATTCTATCTAATACTATTGTTGGGTCTAATCGTCGTCTCCGTTGAGATATGATAGACACAGGCTCAGGCACCTGGGATTGGGATACGTAGAGAGGGGACCAAGTTTATACGGTAACACTCCACACTCAAGTCTTTCACACTTAACTCTCGGTTATACTTCACAAAGAGAAAGAAGAAATAACGACTCCAATCAGACTTGAGTGGGAGGCTGCCTAAGATATAAACAACTAGGGCAACAAGTTGGCTACGGGCCTTTTGTGTTAAGGCCTTGGGCCAAAACACTTGGGCCTAAGCCCAACAAATTCTCCACCTTTTTGGCCATCCCCTCTACAATCCAAACAATCTGCACGTCATCATCATCGCCTTAACACACACACCCACACATAGCACACATAGCACACATAACACCTATTGCACGCACATTGCACCTGCAAAAGCAACAAACACAAAGTTTATACAAGGCATTAATAGCAAATGCAAAGTAAGCTATCAAGGGAAACACAAACAAACACGTTGGACACAAAGTACACAAACAATAAAAGTTTAGACACACAAGTCACAAACAAAAACATGAAACAGAATAAACATATAGGCTGCAAAAACAATTTTAATCAATAGAATCAAAATTCAAGGTTCTCATGCAAGACCTATGTTTTTCAACAGAAAGGCACTTGGTGCCCATATCAGCAGGGTTAAACTCAGAAGCAATTTTCTCAAGATCAATAATGCCCTTTTCAATTATATCACGTACAAAATGGTATTTAACATCAACGTGCTTAGTTCTTTCATGGTATACAGGATTCTTACACAATTTTATAGCAGATTGACTATCAGAAAATACAACCACTTCACCTTCAAGTAAACCAATCTCAGAAATAAGACCTTTCAACCAAATGGCCTCTTTAGCAGCCTCAGTTATAGCAATATATTCAGATTCAGTTGTAGATAAAGCAACAACATGTTGTAACTGAGATTTCCAGCTAATACAAGAACCACATAGGGTGAACATATAAGAAGTGGTAGATTTTATATTATCTCTATCATTAGCATAGTTAGAATCCACATACCCAACAAGTCTCACACCATTTGCACATTTAGAAAATTTAAGACATACCTCCATCCAGGGGCGGATCCACGCACAAGGTAAGGGGGGACATGGCCCCTCCCATATTTTTTCATTTTTTTACTATTATATGTATGTATATGTATTTAATCTATCTATATCCCGCATATTAATTGTATCCTCTCTCATGCATCTAAAAAGAATATTGGGCTGCTAGAGTTTATTAGTTGGGCTTAAGTTGAACAATTCTTTTTGCATATTAGTTGATTTTTTTTCTTCTTAAAATTTTAAATATTTTATTAATCGTTTTAATTTCTAAAAAAATTGGTTAGGTTTAAATTTTAACTGGTTTACCTCAGAACTTGTGGGGGGAAGCCATTCTGTCGGCTAACCACATTCTGAATAAGATTCCACATAAAACTAAGGATCAAACTCCTTACGAAGTATGGAGGAAACGAAAACCTTCATACAATAGAGTGAAGAACCAAGACACAGTAAGAGAGCTAGAATTGATAAGGATTTTGGTTCAAACTTCATTACTTATATTTTGGAGGAAGATGAACCTAAAACTATCAAAGAAGCTATGGCAAGACCAGATGCACACCTCTGGAAGGAAGCCATAAAAAGTGAATACGAGTTTATTCTGCTAAATCACACATGGGAGTTGGTTGATCTCCCTAAAGGTTGTAAGCCCTTAGGATGCAAGTGGATCCTTAGAAGAAAGTACAAAGTAGATGGATCTGTTGACAAGTACAAAGCTCGTCTAGATGCAAAGGGTTTTAAACAAAAGGAAGGGTATGACTTCTTCGACACATATTCACCAGTGATAAGAATCACCTTCATTCGTGTATTAGTCGCTATTGCCGCATTGCACAATCTTGAAATACACCAAATGGACGTTAAGACTGCGTTTCTTAATGGTGAGATGGATGCTGAAATATACATGGATCAACCTGAAGGATATGTTGCTCCTGGAAACGAGAAAAAGGTGTGCAAACTCGTTCGATCACTGTATGGACTTAAGCAAGCTCCTAAACAGTGGCACTTGAAATTTGACAATACGATGTTGTCAAATGGGTTTCGAATTAACGAATGTGATAAGTGTGTATATGTGAAAGATACACCAAAGGGATTTGTTATCGTATGCTTATATGTCGATGACATGTTAATCATGAGTAACAATCACAATATCATAGTTAATACGAAGAACATGTTAAGTAGAAACTTTGACATGCAAGACATGGGATTAACATATGTAATTCTTGGAATCAGGATAGAGAGAACGTCTCATGGAATTTTCTTGACACAGTCTCACTATGTGGAGAAGGTACTAAAGCAATTTAATGCCTTTGACGATCCACCTGCTAAGACACCTTTAGAACTGAATGTTCACTTGAAAAAGAACAGAGGAGCACCAGTAGCTCAACTGGAATACGCAAGGATCATTGGAAGTGTGATGTACATTACGAATTGTACGCGCCCTGATCTTGAATGTTCGGTAAACAAGCTGAGTCAATACACGAACAATCCAAGTCAAGAGCACTGGAAAACACTGAAAAAGGTCCTAAGATACTTGAAGTACACCCTTGAATATGGGCTTCACTACACGAGACATCCAGTTGTAGTCGAAGGATACAGTGATGCAAATTGGATATCAGACACTAAAGACTCGTTATCCACGAGTGGATATGTATTCACTATTGGAGGAGCAGCAGTGTCGTGGAGGTCCAAGAAACAAACGTGTATTGCCCGTTCCATAATGGAATCAGAATTTATCGCTTTAGACCTAGCCGCTGCAGAGGCTGAATGGCTGCGTAACTTTCTGGAAGACATTCCATGTTGGAACAAACATGTACCTTCTGTGACGGTACACTGTGATAGTCAAGTTGTTATTGGCAGAGCTATGAATGTCATGTACAACGGAAAGTCGAGACACATACGTCGTCGACACAACTCCGTTAGAGAATTGATCTCAACTGGAGTAATGTCCGTCGATTATGTAAAATCAAAGGACAGTATAGTGGATCCGCTCATAAAAAGTATAAACCGAGATCAATTGAACAAGCTGGTAGAAGGAATGAGTCTAAAACCCACAAAAAAAACATAAGCAGTGGAAACCCAACCATGATGACTGGAGATCCCAAGAACTTGGTTCAATGGGAAAACGAAACTGTGGAAGTTAGTGATACAACACTTGAAAAATATGACTATTCCTGACAACACTATCTCAAGTGTTAACGACCCGTAAGATGTGGTAAAGGTTGAGTTTTCGACTCTTAATGATTCCTAGAGTATATCAGGATACTCGAAAGGAGATCACCTATATAAATGAGAAGTGAGGGCCGCTTCGACCAAACATTTATGAACACAAAGGACGTCCATAGCCAAAACGGACAAAAACGTGAGAACATTACGAAGACGAGATTGAAGTGTGCTAACACTGTTGATTAGGTATACACTATGGAGGGCTAGTTCAAGGCACTGCGTCCACTAAGCTGCTGGTGTACCCGATAGTGTTTGGCTACGGAAAGTTCAAAGCCAAAAACTACTTTTCCGAATGCACGGAGATCTCAATCGAACTGAACACTGAGTCTGATGTTATATAGACACGATTTTCACTCATGTGGGGGATTGTTGGAATTCATGTGTGATTAATTGGGTTTTGATACCCTCGTCTAATTAATTAATTAGATGGACTAAACGTTAATTATGAAATTATTAAACGTGACATAGTCGATCTACTCGCGGAGTAGATAAACGTGTTATATTTAATATCTCAAAACCGAGTTAAGGTGAGTGAGAAATTAATTAATGAAGTTGGAGGTTTCAACTTGAGTTTGAGGTGTGGGAATGTGAAGGGTCACGTGTCCCACATAGAAAGCCTACAAAACTATTAAAGGTTTTAAATGTATTGAAGTAGGAATGGAGTTCAACTATGTATAAGGGATACACTCCCCAAAGGGCCACACGCGTGCGCGCGCCCGCCCAGTCGGCTCGGCTCGGCTTTGGCAATTGGCAATTGGTGGTCTTTGGGGCCCGCCTATCTTTTTGCAGACCCAAAAACTCTGAAAGTCCAACACAGGAATTGGATCGACCCATTCGGTTACGGGTTTGACCCATTTCGTAATACTTCAAGAAACTTCCAGAAGCATCTGGAATCCTCAGACTTGGTCTCCAGGACTTCCTCCACGTCTTGCGATTTTTTCGCACCTCAACCCACGAGCTGGGCCTGGGCCCACGCACGAATTCTGCAACCACCTAGGGTTTCTTTCTGCCTATAAATACCAGGCTCTCCCTCATAATTTCTTACGCTGAAATTTTCGCCCCTCCTCTCTTCTCTGCAGTGTTGTGCTCTCCAAAGCCATACACTGTTCTTACTGCCGGAATTCGTTCCGTGTGTTGTCGGAATAATTGTGGGAGGGAATGATCCGTTGCAAGATTGGGAGAAAAGATATGTTGAATGGTTAACCGAGTAACCAAATGCATTTCCACAAGTCCCTGAGTTTGATTTGTTATTACAGAGAGCTCACAGATTTTATCCACAAACATATGTAAATTTCAAGTTAGAAAAGTTATGTATATGTTCATCCGCATAAGTGGAGCTTTATTCTCCAAGCATGAATAATGTAATATTGTCTTCTGCAATCCGTTATTGATTGTTAAGATTTTTTTTTTTTTTTAAGTCTTATGAAACAAAATCTAGTGATTACATTTTACAACAATATTTTGTAACTAAAAAGAAAAATGAAACTAAGATTTCATTAGACTCAAGATAAATTTGTTGTCTCTTAAATTATGTACTTATCTCAACACAAACGCCCCTGAAACATCTTTTATGAACAAAGATTTCAAAAAAACCCCATATTATTATATGCAACTTAAAAGACGGGAATGAACATGAGAGATAATTTCCCACTTTAAAAAAAACGGTTTTTTAATCAAATATTAATGTTTATAAAATAATTTAATAAAATATATATGTTCAATTTTGATTTAATAAAATAAATAGGTCCCTTCCCTCAATTAACCTGCAAGTTGCACACTGTTGTAGAGATAGGTAAGACAAAAGGAGGGTAACGGATTAGTTTATATATTTATTCCATTTCTATTAAATATTAGATTATATATATATATAGACATAAAATATGTCAATTAATATTGTTTTTTCATAAATTAATTTATATTTTCTGGACTAGCTAATTAAATTTAATAAAAAATAAAATCTCACTCTATCAAAATTTTAAAACACACATTTTTACTTGCACAAAAACTTATATGCAATATTGACCAAATTAAGGTAAATTAGGTCAAAATTCGTGGGTCAAACGCGGGTCAATCTTAATTATAATATTTATTTTCGCGCTCAAATATTATCTTACTATATGACCAAAACTATGTTACTACAAGACCTAAATCTTGTCACTACAAGTCCAAAAATATTCTGGACACTTATTTTTTTTGGGTGAAATTACTAAAATAATTTTGACTTATTCGGCTACTACATGACTAAAACAATGTTACTACAAGACAAAAATTTTATCACTACAATATAAAAAGTCTATTACTACATGTCCAAAAATATTTTGGACACTTAATTTTTTGGGTGAATTTGTCAGAATGTTTCGACATGTATTATTAAATTTTTGACCTTGTCGTAACAATATTTTGGTCATGTAGTAAATCACTTGTTTGCGACCCGCGAATTTTCTGGGCAACCCGGATCCGGGCTTATGACCCGCGATTTTTTTAAAATTATCTTAATTTGACTTTTGAGCTAAATGAACTTAGGGTTTTGACTTGGGACAGTTGCCTAACTTTACGTTCGAGATTACACAAGCGTTCACTAAATAATAATCGTACCCCTCGTTTTCAAATAGCCTCGAAACCTGCAAAAACCCTGCTGGAGAGGTCCCCGTCATTGGGCCTCCGACGCTCAAGTCAGGAATATGGTCTCAAAATAGTGTTGAGGAAGAGTCCTCTTGCAAAAACAGCTCAACAATATCTCGAAGTGAAAGTAAGTAGAGGTAAACAAGGTTTCGAGGTATTTCAGGTTTAATTCAGCTCTTACAGCTCCGCTAGAAAGCATGTCAGATTACTTTTCCGATGGGAGACTGTAATTTTTTGTTGGTTAAGTGTGTAAGTCTTTATCCTTTAGAAATAGTATGTAATAACCTTATATAGCATACCTTTTGGGAAAAGGTTATCCAGTTTCCCTTTTTCCTCAACTTCCCAATTAGTGGGCCTAAGCCTACAGCTCCTCCACTTCTGTTACTGGCTTATTGCATCTAGGCTCCGAAAAGAGGGGGACTAGTGCGATATTTTCGTCAACCCATTATCTTCATGATGGAGTCAAAGCCTTGCGCGCATGTTTCAGAGCCCCTCCAGGTTTGAATACCGGGATTTCTGGTTCTGGCCCAACAATCCTCCTACAAAGACAGAAAGCTCATGACTTGTTCTCCTTAGGACCGATCCAGTCCATTTACCTTGATTCTCATGCATTCAAGCCTATTTTAGGCCCATTCTAGGCCCAATTCAGTATCTCAAGAGTCCATAATCAATATGATAATAAAGATAAATAAACGAATAATTATGTAACCGTATTAGATATATTTTACCCGGACGCCACATAATTATTCGTAGAGTGGATCACACTTATGAGAGTATTAAGTAAATGTGTCACTCAATTTCTCTTTCTTCTCACAACATGTAAAACCTCGAGATTTTTCCAAGTACTTAAGCAAAATTCTCATCCGATAATTCTCAAATTTCTAAATCACACCTTTTCAAAGGCATCATTTTTCAAAGCACACCCTCAATAGGCGTCAAATCGTGAATTCAACCCTTAATAGGCGTCAGATTTATATTCCGTTTTCTCAGGACCTTCAGTACCTCGAGATGCTGGAGGTTATTCGGACTCGGAGTAGAAGTAGAAGTTAACTTCGCTTAAATTTCTAATGGGGTTCCGCTTAGTGATGCCTCGAATCCCACGCGAATCTCTGTAATCGTCCCATCAAATCAACTTTCTCGGGGCATGACCCCCTCATCTCTCCTCAAGTTTTTGTACAACCTCAATGCCTTAGAGGTTCCCTGAATCCAAATTATTACAAATTAATTCAAGACGTTCATCAGGCCCATTAAGCCCATCTGAAATTATTTGAACCGTCTTTCCTCTCTCCAATCCTCACTTGATATATATAACCCTTCATCTCGAATTACTTCACTTTTTCACCCATTTTCTTAACTTCTCCCTTCAACCTTGGCTCTCGACATTTGAGAACTACAGTTCACCGGAAAAGTGCACCGCGACCCCTCTTTTAGGATATCCAACTTAGGTACTTCCCTTGCATCTTTCTTTTCTTTTTTATTTCGTAGATCTAAGAGCCTCACACTCATGTCAGTTCATTCCGGTAGTGACTCCATAGAAGTAGGCTCCACCAGTAGTTTCGAACCCACTCCAGTCGCACTTTTTCCGGTCACTAACCCGTATTTGGCTAGTCATGCATCTGACTCCTCTCTCATAACACGCGCCACCCTAGAGTGGTATAACCGCCTCCAAACTTTTTCTAATGATTTTTCAAATGGGCAACGCACTTTGATCATTGACAGGTGGGGAACTTCAAGTGCAACGCATACAGCGACAACGACTTGTAGTGTGGCGGTGTTGTGGTGAGACGAGGGCAGCTCGAGCGACGGCTTGCAGCAATGACGGCCAGGTAGCTGCTCGGTTTCTGGTTGCAGAAGGCGGCTGATTTGAGTCGAGGCGTGAGTGGCACTTGCGGCGCTACTACGGCCTCGACGGTGGGGCGAATCACAGCTGCGACGGTTACAGGCAGGGCGACACGACTTTTTTTGGGCGGCGTGAAGTCAGCGGCTGCTGTGGTTTTTGGGAGGAGAGATGACGCAGTGACGTGGCATCGACAGCGTTACAGTCCGACTTTGAGAGCGGTAGGCGTGATTTGCGAACGGATGGGAGGGCATGTTTCTTGTTTTCCCAATTGGAAATGGGAGCAGAAAATGGGTTTTAGGTTCTTTCTGCGTGAAGAGGCGTTGATATTCTTGCAGAGAAATGGTTCCCAACAATTAGCCGACCATGGGCCTAAAATGTTATCTTATGTATTTTATTTACAACCCATTTAGTTATTTATCATGACGGGCTCCAATCATTATTGGGTTATCCAATACTCTCTCCGTCCCTGAAAAGCTTTCATACTTGCCTATTTGGTCTGTCCTTGAAAAGTTTGCATGTCTTAAAATGGAAAACTTTCCTACAATCCTAACCCTCACAAAACACTCATATTTACCACTTATGTCATTACTTTTTCATCCTAATTAAATCTATCTAATTAAATTATTAAAATTAATTAACCATTACCCCTAATTAAGCCCAACCTATTACAGATTGAGTAAACCAAACCCATCATACCAAGTAACCCATTACCCACCTCTCTCCTCTCTCGAAAAATTTTCTACAACCAACATTTTCCCTTTCTTGCTCACCGCCTCTTCAACAAAAACCCTAACTTTCATTTTCCTTCTCATCCCCTTCTAATCCATCTGAATCCCTACATCCACCACGAATCCCTACTCTTCTCTTGCTTCAATGGAGTCTGATTTACTCCCTCGATTTGTTTGTTCTCCCTCAATGGAATGGGAATCCATGGTGAACGAGACACCCTCCGACTCTCCATAGGAGTTGGTTTCCGTTGATCTTCCGAATTCACCTATTTTTGACATCAATGGTGTCGTGGTTCCCGATTTTGAAGACGATGAATGGTTCCCTATCCCTGAGACGGAGGCTCCAGAGTGCTACAGACCGATGGTAGTGAATTTTCCAGATTCAACTATTTTCGACATAAATGATGTTGTGGTTCCCGATTATGAAGACGAGGAATGGTTTCCTGTCCCTGAGACGGAGGCTCCAGAGTGCTACGGGCCGATGGCAGTGGATTCGGTGGAGACGGAGTCAACGGGTGAGGAGGAATATCCTTCGCGTAAATGGATGTTGGAGTTCCTAGCCATATGATGTCCACTTGTGCTCAGGTTACTCCATTCTATCTTTATTTATGATTGCATGTCCCTATTTTTTGTGGGTGAAATGAAATGTGGATTTAATCTTTGGTTTGATATTTTTTGTGAGTAAAATATTGATATGTGGGTTTGATAAGATTCTACGATTTTACTGATATGATCTTGGGTATACTGAAATGATGTGGGTGTACTAATTTTTTTATTGTTGGTTTCTAATGAAATGTGGATTCTCGTGAAATAAAGTGGATTTTCATGAAAGTATTGAGTGATAGTTTGATGAATGTGGGTATACCAAATTATATGGATTGAAAGTGAATTCTGAAGAAATTACTGTATGTGGTTTACCAGTTTTCTCTAGGTTGAATTAAATGTGATTGATGTGTAATGGGTTGGGTTCACTACAAAAAAAAAAAACCGCTTTTAGTGACGATTTTTTTTTTTTTGTCACTATATCTTTAAATTTTGTCACTAAAAATAGTTAGTGACAAGTTTGGAATTTGTGGCTATAATTCGTGTGACTAAAAGATTAGTGACGAAAATGTCTTAGACATCACTATATGTCATATTTTTAGCCACGCACATATTTGTCACCAAATCTTATTTTATAGTCACATATCATTGTTGTCACTGTTACTCAATGTTTTAGTCAAATGTGATGAATATGCTAAGGCCACCACTTGGTAGATTCACCTAGTTTAGGAGGCCTATCCCCTGTGATGAATGTGTTATGAGGGGAAATTGATATGCAAACTCATGTGATGATTTTGTTTAGACCACCACTTGGTAGATTCACCTAAATTAGGAGGCTTACTTATATGTTACACATTAATCCACTTATTACACATTAACCCAATGATGAAATTATTCGGAGGGCATACTTACATGATGATTAATGTCAACATAAAAGAAACTTTGTAGAGGTTTCTTAATTTTGGAGACTTGATTGTCATAAATTGTCACCAACTAAGAAATACTCCTGGTTTCTTAATTTTGGAGATTTAATTGTCATAAATTGACTCAATGATTGCAAAAAAAAAAAGGGGATTTCACATATTAGGTCTTTCCACCTAGTGATTTTTTAAATAAGGACATGGTTTAAAATAGTTTCAAATTAAGGTCAAAATTCAACTTAAATGTACCATTTTACCCTCAATATTTAAAATTACGTTTTAATATAATATTAAGTCAACTAATTTTAAATTTTGAATGCAAATCGCCATTAATTACTAAGTCTTCCCCAATTTTA
Organism: Galeopsis tetrahit; assembly: GCA_963675135.1. Taxonomy (NCBI): domain Eukaryota; kingdom Viridiplantae; phylum Streptophyta; class Magnoliopsida; order Lamiales; family Lamiaceae; genus Galeopsis; species Galeopsis tetrahit. Next base: position 67,935,574 of record OY776126.1, read on the forward strand.
GGACTTTTCCAAATCTCTGATATTCAAATCTTCCCCAAATCACCCCCAATTTTAGAAATTTTCCCAAAGCTCTAATATTCAAGTCTTCCCCAAATCTTTGATATTCAAGTCTTTCTCAAATCTTTGATATTCAAGTATTCCCCAAATTTCTGATATTCAATTGCATTTTCCTCAAATCTCTGATATTCAATTTCATTTTCAGACTTGAAGATCTGCAGAAAAATCGTCAAATCAAATTAGATATGTTCATCAGAAAAATCTCTGACTTGATTATGCAGAAAGATCTGCAGAAAAATCGTTGAATATAATGCAGAAAAAAAAAACTAAAGTTGCATCATCATATGAATAATGCAGAAGTGTGAAGTAAATTATGTGCATATGCAAATATCATTATGCAGAAAATGACTTTATGCAAATTAGATCTGCATTAATAAAATTCGTGTATTAATGTAGGCCACATACCAGTGACTTGATTCAAAACTTCTAGAAACGTTGAAAACTGATTAACACGAACCAACTTGGAACTACTAACAATCAATCTGCATCTTTGTGTTTGACCAAATATATGAACATAAAATACTTTTGAAACTGGAATCAATGGGTAGAATTAAAGAAAGAAAAAAAAACTCAATATAATTTCCACGATATTGATGCGTGATTTGAAAAAAAAAAATTGAATCAATGGAAGATGGTTGAAGAAAATATTGAGTCTGTATCCACTAACAAGACTCACAAACCTCGGGAATTGTATTAAAATCCTTCACTGCCCTGTCTCTGGCAGAAATGGGCATCGTTCCATCAAGCCTGTGGTACTGAACCAAAGAGTTCTTCAAAAACCCATCAAACAAATCCAACATCCTTGTCCACTGGGAGAACACAATTGCTTTCTCTCCCAAAACTTTGATTTTCCAGATGAGTACGCCAAGAGATTAATTAATAAATAATGTAACAGTGGTCAAAGAGGCTTTAAAGGTGTGTACGGAGGCGCTAAACGATTCCCTTGAGTCGTTGGACGACGCCGTATCGATATTGCAGAGCGAGAAGAAGAATATGTTGAACGACGTGAGAACATGGTTGAGCACCGTGGTGACGGATCAAGAAACGTGTTTAGACGCATTGGAAGAGGTGAAATCAAATAAGAAAAACATGTAGAAACGATTAGAAGGGAAAGTCAAGCGAATTAAATCAATTCTCATACGAATAAGGAAGGTCAGATTATTATTTCCATAGCTGCCAAATTAAACGGAAGATGAAGAAGGTAAGGATATGAATGGCGGTTGAATATATAACTGATAAATAAGGAAGATGAAGACTTATTCTTTAATTAATAAATTAATTTTCATATTTAAATATAAGGGCATAAAGGGTTATTAACATGTGTTTTTGTCCTTTTTTAAAAAGATTTTATTCTTGGTCTTTTATTAAGAAGGTAAGGCTATGAATGACCTTTTTTATAAAAATTCTCAAAAAAAAAAGGAATAAATACATTTAGAGTCACTCTATAAGACCATTAAACAATTTAAGACACAAATTATAAATAATACAGTTAAAGTCACTTTCTGAATTGAATACCCTATAATGCCATTCACGTATAAAAAAATAGAATTAATTCAATAGCTCCATAAATTCCTGAAATTGAGTAATTGTAAAGATGATGGTTTGACATTCCTTATTCCGGCAGTTACCATACTTACACAGAATTTCGTTTCGAAGCTGCAGACCGTGGGAATCAATGCATCGTATATGTCAATCCACCTATATTGCCCTTCCATATCATAGGTATTACAATTATTAGAGGATAACTAGGATTAAGATTCAATACATTTCATACCCGAACTCTAAAATTTCCCTTATTCTGTGTTTCCGATCGATTCATTTTTATATACCTTGTTTTGCACAAAAATGGAGAATCCTGTAATTCAAAAAATCGATCATGATGGTAGATGCAACCTAATCCGGATAAATGTTCAAACAACACACCAGAGCATAATAGATGAAATCAACTACAAATGGCCCAATTTATTAGAAGGTAATTACTCGATTTTGTATTCAGTTGGGTGTGTCAAGAACTATTATTTAGAGTCCGATAGTGATTTAAGTGGTATGATGGAATTCTGCACTTTATATTCAGAAAAGATGGTTAATATATCCCTTGTTATTAATCAATCTCATAACAACTCTATTGATGATCCAAATAGTTTCGCAAATACGAATGATATATGTGTAAATGATCATTCGAGTTCAGTCGTTGTAGCTATAGTTAGTCAATCTAATGATATGCCTATAAACTCAATTTACTAAGGGAGAAGACGCATACACGTACTAAAAATTGCACAGGGAATTCTTAGGTATTGGTAGTATTCTCAATTTTGACATATGCCCGGGTGAGAGGAAAAAGTCATATTTTTCTGACCATTGGGGGGATATAATGGTTGTTGGAGCAATACTCGCTGGGGGGCACCGGAATTTAGAATTGAATTGATAAATTACTCAATTAAGCTTAAATTCCAGTTTACTTTCATTAAGAATTCTCCCAGATATGTGTATGTTGTTTGCTTTGAAAAAACAGACAGTGAATTGTGAGTGGTTCATAAAAGCTAAGAAAACTCCTACGAAAGTTGAATTTATTGTTTCGAAGGCTAATCTAAATCACCGTTGTGTAGGAAAGCTTTTGCTAAAAGAGAGAAATCGGTTCGGGACAAAGGTTATTAAGGATCTAATAGTGCAGCGAGTTAAAAGCAACCCGTCAATAAGTGGTGTCGACATAATTCAGGACATCAAAAAGGATTATGGGTTGTATATTGAATATTATCAAGCATGGCGCGGAACTGCAAGGGATAATATATTTGGAAGTTACGATGATTCGTACGACCAACGAGAAGTCGTTAAGCGAACTAACCCAGGTAGCCTCTTTTGTTGGTCCAAAGTTGAGTTTAAGATTAGAATAAGCCTGAAAAGTCTAGAGGGGAGGGGTGAATAGACTTTTAAAACTTTTCCTAAAATATCATAGTAATTTGCGGAATTTAGTGTTCTTGAATAGTACTGTGCTTATATATCAGATCAGATCAGTACTTTTCAGATTTAATGTGAGCCTTTACAGTTTATACTCAACTTTTGATTATGAATTTTATAACTGTTCTTAGTAAACAATATTGTTCTTAGTATCAAGTAATTCGTATACTCAACAAGATTTCTCAATCTAGTTCTTTATACGAATTCTTTAAGAACTTAAGAATAGTAAAATAGTAAGTAAATGAACACAAGATTTATAGTGGTTCGACAAATGTCTACATCCACTCTCACAACTCCAGTCGTGATGTTTTATTAACTCCTTGAGTTTCTTGTGGTTTTAAGTCCCAAGTCTAAGACTTCGATCTTATCGATTTCACTTCCAAGTGTATCTTCGATCTACTAGTAATTCACACAAGTAACTAGCACACTTGTTTACAAAAACACAAACTAAAAAGTAAAACTTCTCTTTTGTAGCCTTTGAATCTTCTCTTCAAAACTGTGGTTTCTTCTTTGTTTTTGATCTTCTTCAAACTCTGTGAGTTTTCTTGAATTCTTCTGAGACTTTGATTTGCTCTTTGAATGCTCTTCGTTCAGTAGTCTTTCCAGGTAGAAGACCCCACGGTATTTATAGAACTTAGTAGGACATTTAGTAGTTTGTGAAACTAACTCTTAACCGTTTTTTGTAACTTATCCTTGTAACCGACTTTTATAACTTCCAGCAACTAACTTCGATTTTCTTTTAGTCAGCATATCTTCAAATATATTCAGTTACTTCTTCAAATAAGTTTTCCAAACTTATTCTTCAACTTCGACTTAACATAGTAAAATACACTTCTTAGTATTACTGTTTTGACTTCTAGTCTTCTGTCTCGAACTTGCCTTTTGATATCTAACTAACTATGCTCATTACATTAAAATACAAACTTACAAATATAAAACCTATCAATACTTCATCTGAACTACATACAGAAGAGTATATCTAAGTCATATATTATAAGCTGTCTATACAATTCAACATCAACTTAGTTCCTAACAGTTCAAAATATATTTATCATATAAGATCAATATTATGACTTTTCAAGATGACTTAGTTAAGATGACTTCTACCACATATATTATTAACTTTAGTTTCTTTTTGGCCATCAAAACTTATAATCATCAACTAGGACTTATTTTCTAGGATTCATATCCCAACAATTTCCCCCTTTTTTGATGAAGCCAAAACTACTTAAATGTTAATAAATTAGTAGTTAATCAACCGTCAATCATAATAGTTCATCAAGTCAAAATGTCATATTCATATTCAGATAACTTCATACTACATATAATCACAGAATATGAAAATAAAAAATAAGATGAGTAAAGAAATGTTATCTTTCAAGCTTGTCCTTCATCTTCATTCTTGAGCTTCTATTTTATTCAGATTCTGAATGCCAAATACATTCTAGTTTTAATGTCCTTCATGTGTTGAAGATCAGTAATTCCTTCATCTTTGATAATCTTCTCAATGATTCGGTTGATCTCTTCATAGTCAGGCTTTCCAGATTCTTCAGTAGGAGGTTGCCACACAGGTTCTTTAGGGCAAATAATGTTATAACCAACTGCACTAGCAGTCAATAAACCTTCCTCCCAAAGAGCATTTGTAGTATTCTCCATGAACTGTTGAAAATCAGCAAAATAATCTTCTTTGCTTGCATGGACACCAAACTTCCTTATAATTAAATTAGCAATCTGCCATTTCTTCTTGATATCCATCCAATAAGCCTCATTATCTGGATGCACTATGAAATCCATAAAAGTGTTTTCAATTAAATCTTCATTTTTCTTTTTCTTCTTAAGAGCATTTACTCATCTTTCAAACTTTTTCCTTGCTGCCTCAGCATCTTTCAATTTCTGCTTCTTAAGATCAGCATCTGTTTTCTTCTTTGACAATAATTCTTTGCTTATTCTAGCAGCTTCAGCCATCTGCTCATCACTTGGCTGGGAACTCGGAACAATGTGCTTAGACCTTGATCTGGTTATCCTACCAGTCTCTTCTGCTTGTTCATGTTCTTCATCGTGACTTTCCTCTTTCTTTTCACAGTACACTTCTCAGCAACATTTTCAGTCTCTGTAACATTTCCAGTAGACTCCTCAACTCCTGCAACAACTGATTTTCCAGCACCAGCAGCTTGTTGCTTCCTGAGTTTTATTGTTGGGATATAAATTCACCCTAAGCCCCTACACATGATTGTATAGTTTTGATGGCCAAAACACTTAGAGTTTATAAATACATGTAATAGGATCAGCTGATATCTGTATAGATCAGCTTAAGCTAAGTCTAGTCTTGTGTAATTAGTTGTATATATCTCAGCTAATTAGCACAGTCCGAGCTTACATGCGCAACCTCTTAGAAATGAAGAGTAGAAGATATGAAGACTAGAAGATCCTTTAAACATCAGATAAGTGAGGTGCTTGTATACCTTCTTAACTGATAAAGTTCAAGTCAATGATGGCCAGAGTCAGTACAAGTATTTTTCCTGATCAGAAGAGCAAATACTCATCTGATATCAGAAGGCAGACTTCACTAGGCCAGACAAGTTAACCAAACAACTAGAAGATCAACAGACTAGTAGCTCGTCAAAGACTCGGCTGATTCCAAAGTCATCTTGTGAAATTCAAACGCAGACTTACCTTACTTAGAAGATTGACACGATCCCAGATTTGAAGCAATCAAGATCAAAGCGGCTGGAATCAAGGAATCAAACAAGCACACAAGGAAAGATTGCTAACGGCTAGTCAACTTCAACGGCTAGTTGCATCAATCCTCCCTATAAATACAAGAGGATGAAGAAGAACAAACACGGAAATACTACGCAAGAATTCTGAAGCTAATCAAGCAAGCAAGCCAAAAAGTAACACTTTATTAAGAATTCTCAAGAGCCCAGAAAAGTATCAGAATACCTTTTAGCTCTTAAGTTATTTCCTCATCCAACCAAAGAACCTGAATCCAATACATACTGTATATTCTTTGATTTAGGCATAGTGGTTAAGCAATTTATAAGCTTGAACCATTAGTTAGATCCATTCAAAAACCCAAAAACCCCCACCATAAGGTTAAGTTTTCGAACACTTCAAGATGCTACCAGAAGAGACTATTGATCAGCTGGATAACAGATTCACCAAGATTATAAACGAGATTGAGTCTCTTGGCAAGAAGTATACCAACAGAGAGAAGAATCTAAAAGTCCTAGACTCTCTAACCAAGAAGTGGAAACTGAAAAAGACCATCATCAAGGATACTCAAGACATCAAGAAATGGACAGCTCAGACTCTGTTCCGGAATCTAAAAGCTCATGAGTATGACCTGGAGAGAGAAGAAAATTTAGAGAATGATGAGCAAACTTCAACTCCATCCACTACCAAGACCGTAGCCTTCAAAGCATCAACAAGTACAAGAGCCACAAGAACCTCATCTGGCAAAACTCCCCTAAACACAGATGAAGTAGGAGGGTCAGATATGAGTCTAAAAGAACAGATGGCTCTTATGAAAGGATGAACACTCTAAACAGCAAATATAGAAAATTCTACAGAAATTACAAAGATAAAAGAGTTGGATCATCCTCTAGAGAATCAAGAGAAAGGACTCCAGAAAGGTATCCTAGGAAGGATAAGGAGTCTTCTGATACTAGAAATCATAGGAGAAGAGATGCTACACCTCCAAGAAGAATCACCCCAAGTCAGAAATTAGGTACATGTTTCAATTGTCATAAACCTGGACACTATGTCTATGAGTGTCTAGACCTGAGTTCGGGAGATAAAGAAGAAAGAAAGTCAAGAAGAGACAAGAGGAACTCAGATAGGCAAGCTATGGTAATTGAAGAATCTGAATACAAGAGTGATGATCTATCTTCATCACCTGACTCTGGACTCTTCTCAAATGATGACTCAGATGATGTAGCTATGATGGCCATAACTGAAACCGAGTTAAACTCATATACTTCAACTTATCATTTACCTGCCTCTTCACACACAGATGAGGCTAACTCATCTGTAGGTGAATTCGGGAACACCTATTACGAATCCTTGGAGGAAGTAAAAGGTGATCTTGACATCGCAACTAGAGCCTTCATAGAAGTGGAGGAAGAAAACAAGTACTTAAGGAAAGAAATCACAAGGTTGAAAAAGGCTAAGTTCGAAAGCAGCCCTGAGCTATTAAAAATGAACGAACGATTAACACAAGAGCTTGAACTTCTTAAAGAAGAAAACACTATTCTTAATCAAACTTATGAGGGAATGCTTAGAACACAAGCCAAGGATGCCTATGATTTACGAACTTTGCAATCCAAGTTTGATGACCTTTTCCATAAAAATGAGCTCTTAGAAAAGGAGAAGAATGGCCTAGATCTAAAGATATCAGAGTTCAATAGAGCTTCGGCAACTATAGAACATATTTCTGAATATTATAGATCAAATGCCAACAAGATGGGTATTGGTTTTGAATCAAATCCTTCAAAATTCTCTCCAGCTGAGTGTTGTGAACCTAACAAATCCACAGCACAAGTTTTTGAGACAGGTGAGTGCTCAATGCACAGTGATCCTAAAGTGAATAAAAAGGCATATGTGCAAAGACAACCTAAAGTTAACTATCTCATAGCCAGAAATGGTAAGAGACCAACTAACTCTGGGCCAGTTCACTTAAGGCAACCTCAGTTAAATACTAAAAGGTTAAATGCCCCAAAACATGCACAGAGGAATAGCAAACAGCCTGGACCATCTCGTCTGAGGCAGTCCCAGTTGTATGCTAATCCAGCTAAGAAGAAAAATAGATCTTCTTACAACACATCTGTTCTTTTTGCACCCTATCTCCTACGATATTGTAAGAACGGATGAGGATGATTCACTTACTCGAAAACGATCAGCTCATGCACCCAAGCTGAATGTAGCTAGTCAGAAGATCATTTGTACACTCCTACAAGAAGAAGTCATCTAACAGCCACCTAGCTGACACAACCATCAAATCAAACCATTCCCAGGTGTCAGCTGGTAAGATTTGGTTCTGTGATGCTCGAGGGAGACAACTCAAATGTTCAAGACTGTTCAAAAGAGTTATGTATGCATGGGTTCCCAAGAGTACTATAACTAACACCCAAGGACCCAAAACAAAATGGGTACCTAAAGTCTAATCTACATTGCAGGTAAGAAGGGACCTATACAGGAAAGGTGGACAAGCAGGGGAAACTTGGTATATAGATAGCGGATGCTCATCTCACATGACAGGAACCAAAGCCCTGCTGACCAACTACTTAGAAAAGAAAGGTCCAAAAGTCTTCTTTGGTGATAACGCGCACGGTAACACAAAAGGATATGGTACCTTAAAGAATGGTGACATTGAGGTACATGATGTATCATATGTAGAAGGTTTGAAGTTCAATTTACTGTCAGTATCTCATTTTTGTGACACTGGATATTCGGTAAAATTCTCTAAAGATGAGTGTCATGTAAATGATAAAAGAATAAAACAAACTCTTCTAACATGATCTAGAAAAGGTAGTATGTATCTTGCAAATTGGAACAGTTGTCCTAAGGATACCTGTCTGCTTGTAAAAAACCCTAAAGAAATCAGCTGGTTATGGCACAAACGTCTTAGCCACTTGAACTTTAAGACTTTAAACAAGCTAGCTAAGGAATCCTTAGTTGATGGTCTGCCTAATGAAATCTACTGTAAAGACCAGGTATGTGATGCATGTCAACAAGGGAAGCAAACAAAGGTCTCCTTCAAGACCAAGAAGACTGCATCAACCAGCAGAGTTCTAGAACTACTACATATGGATCTCTTTGGACCAATCACTCCAACAACTCTGACAGGAAGAAAATACACTCTAATTGTAGTAGATGATTATTCCAAGTACACTTGGGTTATCTTTCTATACAAGAAGAGTGAAACGCAACAGAAGCTTCCTGAATTGCTAAAGAGAATCCAAATAGAAAAGGGAGAACCTATTGTCAAAATTAGAAGTGACAAAGGCACTGAATTCATTAACTCTCATATTATTGCCTATTGTACTTCTAATGGTATTCAGCATGAGACAAGTGCAGCAAGGACACCACAACAGAATGGTGTAGCTGAAAGAAGAGTCAGAACACTTAAAGAAGCTGCAAGAACCCTCCTAGCTGAGTTCTCCACCCCCAAGAAACTATGGGTAGAAGCCATCAATACAGCATGCCATACCCAAAATAGGTCAGGTATTCACAAAATACATGAGAAAACCCCATATGAACTGTGGAAAGGTAGGAAACCTAGGGTATCTTACTTTCATATATTTGGTTGTAAGTGTTTCATTCACAACAATGGGAAGAGTAAGTTAAATGCTTTCGATGCCAAAGCAGATGAAGGGATATTCTTAGGATATTCCTCAACTAGCAAAGCATTTAGAGTATTTAACAAACGAACCCTTCTTGTGGAAGAAACACCTCATGTTGTATTTGATGAATCTTGTGAAAAGAATGCAGTCAACACAGACTCAGCTGCAGAAAAGATGAGAAGACTAGTGATCAAGTCTAAACCAGAAGAGTTTATCGAAGTTGACGAACCTTTCTCTGAAGATCCAGAGGAGGATAAACCGCATAGACCTGTCACTAGATCACAAACCCAAGCTGAGAAAACAAAGCTAAATCAAGATGCACTAATTCCCAATGCAAGGGGGAATGATCTCTTTGACACCCAAGACACAGATGACAATCGACCAAACCCAGACAACTCCCCTGACAACAGACCAGATGAGAATCCTAACTCATCTAGTGCAAACACACCTGTGAGGAATACATGGAGAACCAACCATCCATCAAACCTCATCTTAGGAGGAGCAGACTCAGGTGTCAAGACCAGAAGACAATTGAACCAAAATCCTCAGACCTCTATGTTCTGCTGGTGTGCCTTTTTATCCAATACTGAACCAGCTGACATAGAAGAAGCCATGAAGGATAGCAATTGGATCACTGCCATGCAAGAAGAATTGGATCAATTCGAACGAAATAAAGTATGGGAACTGGTGGATCGTCCTGAATGCCACAATGTAATAGGAACTAAGTGGGTATTCAAGAATAAGAAGGACGAGAACGATGTGATAACTAGAAATAAGGCAAGACTGGTTGCAAAAGGTTACTCACAATCTGAAGGAATTGACTACGATGAAACCTTCGCTCCAGTAGCCAGACTAGAAGCCATCAGACTATTTCTAGCCTATGCATCACACATGGGTTTCAAAGTATATCAAATGGACGTCAAAAGTGCCTTCCTAAATGGAATTCTGGTATAAGAAGTCTATGTAGAGCAGCCTCCTGGATTTGAAAAAGGAGATCAAGTATATCGTCTGAAGAAGGCTCTCTATGGTCTGAAACAAGCCCCAAGAGCTTGGTATGACACATTGTCACAATTTCTTCTTGACAATGGATATACCAAAGGCAAGGTTGACAGAACTCTTTTCAGAATACAAGAAGGAGATGACATTCTAATGGTACAAATATATGTAGATGATATTATATTTGGATCACCCAATCAAGAGATGTGCAAGAAGTTCTCTGAACTAATGCAAGGAAAGTTTGAGATGAGTATGATGGGTGAAATGAACTACTTCCTAGGACTTCAAGTAAAGCAGATTCCAGAAGGGATTTTCATAAATCAATCCAAATATACCAAAAACCTATTGGAAAGATTCAAAGCTCAACAAAGCAAGACTGCAAGAATTCCAATGATGACTTCATTCAAGATGGAACCAGATGAGTCTGGGAAAGCAGTCGACCAAGCTGAATATAGAGCACTTATTGGATCACTTCTATACCTTACAGCCAGCAGACCTGACATAACCTTTGATGTAGGAGTATGTGCCAGATTTCAAGCTAACCCAAAGCAAAGTCATCTAGAAGTAGCAAGGAAAATTCTCAAATACCTAAAGGGAACAGTCAACTTAGGACTATGGTACCCTGCTGATGACAATCTAGAATTGAGTGGATATTCTGACTCTGACTATGGTGGATGCAGAATAGACAGAAAGTCCACATCAGGAACTTGTCAATTTCTAGGCAACAAGCTGATATCATGGTTCTCAAAGAAACAAACATCAGTTGCAACCTCCACCACTGAGGCAGAATATATGGCAGCTGGAAGCTGTTGCAATCAGCTACTCTGGTTGGTCCAACAACTAAAGGATTACAATGTAGAAGCAAGAGAAGTTCCTATCTACTGTGATAGCAGCAGCGCCATAGCCATCACTCAAAATCCAGTCCTCCACACAAGATGCAAGCATGTCGATATTCGACACCACTTCATAAGAGATCATCTTGAAAAGAAGGACATCAAGATGGAGAAAATTCACACAGATTATCCAATGAGCAGATATCCTAACTAAGCCCCTAGCTGAAGAGAGATTCAAAACCCTATGCTATAGCCTAGGACTACTTGATACATCTGCATGAAGAACAGAAGTCAGCTGAGGAGACCTCAGCTGATACAGCTGCAGCAGACTAGGAAAAAATCAGATGAGGGGAATAGACACCCTCATCATCAGGTAAGTAATTCCAAATGAAGACAAATAGAGCTGAAGGAAAAACATAGAGTTATTCAATCAGGGGGGAATCTATGATACCTTAAGAATCATTGATAAACATACTCTATTTATCTGCTATTCATAGAAGTCTAATCTCCAGAAAATTTGAACAAAGTTAGTTGAAGAATGTACTTAAACAATGTATACACATGTACAAAAATAGGATATTCTTCATAAAATACTTTATTAATGTACATATACATACAATATACTATTGAGCAACACTAGGTTGGATTAATACACCGACCTAACCGACTCAACAGTATACAGATTGAGTACGGACTTCAAATAACTCATGCTCAAATTTATAATTTATGCATTCCATAGATAAAGTCTGAACATCTTTAAATATGAACCCTTAGATCAAGAATCTCATTGTTGATCTTAAGAAGTAATCTTTTCAGAAATTCAGACCTATCAACTCATTATTCTTGTCGTCTTTCTCTCCACTTTCTTATCTCTACCTCTATAAAAGGAGGTATTCATTAGATTATTTGAACACACACAAATTGCTAACACTTATTCTTTTTCAGGTATGGAGAAAATTGCAAGGAAAGATGGCATGGACATCATTCCACAACCAAGGTCGTGGGTGAAGGTGACGAAGATTTGTCCAGCAGATGGAGACGATGCAGCAAAGCATAGTTGGATCACTCAACATATATATGCTCTGAAAAGAAAAGAAAAGAAAAGAAAGAAGAGAAGTTTGTGTTGAAAAGAAAAGAAAGAAGAGATGCAAAGGACAAGGTACTAAGCAAGCAGAGCTTCTTCTCCAGGGGGAAGTTCCACATGGAGAGCTTATTTCCAAAGAGTACCTTGCCAAAACAAATCAGGAAGACTCGTCTCTTATCTTTTCTTACATGCTCCATTGAAGCACCTTCAAATCTTCTCCCTCCTACAAGAGAGGAAGTTGAGGCGAAGAAATTCAACAAGAACACATTAGATGCTACATTCCATCTAATGGTAAGGACAACCTGAGCCAGTGGAATATCATCTAGCTAGGCTGACCAGCTTCATATAGCCAAGAAGATTCCACATGGTTAAGGGGGAATTAAAGAAAGATCCATCAAACCAGGTGGTTAAAATTACTCAGAAGATTTACTCAGCTCTCAAAATCTCTTACTCAGCTGATCAGAAGACCAACTCAGCTGACCAGCAGACTCTTCAAGAGAAATCAGCAGACCTCTCAAGAAAAATAAGAAGTCTTACTCTGCTGATAAGAACACGCCTATCCAACAAAGCTTGAAGACTACATTGATTAAATATTTCATTCTAGATTTAAATTCTGAATGTAATTATGGGAAGAGGCTATATAAGGAATGTATGCCACTTATATAAAACGGCCTTAATTGATTGAAATTACTGCAATTTAGTCACAACGGCTATTTCTGGTAATGATGTCATTAATAATCAATTACTATTCTGTCGATGAATCAAAAATCGACACATGACTATTTTAAACCAGCAAAATCAAAGTAATGGGTTGAAGATGAAAGGGCTCATCTCGATTGTTACCCCTCTACACCCTAGTTTTTGACCGTTGGATCAAAACACACCTTGAAAATTCTGGAGTATTTAACCAACCCTTAGGCCATTCCTCAAAACCCTTCGCTCTCAAAAATCCTTGATCGCTCTCGAACTCTCTCGCTCTGAAAAATCACTCAAGCTCTCTATTTTTTTTGACCAGAATCAGAATGGGTATTATTGAGATCTACGATGAGAATACCAAGATTACCGGCACCCTTTATGCCGCAAAGTGGTCGAAAGAAGGCAAAATTTTCACTGAGAATGCCCTGTATTTCAGGGGGAAACACACAGATGAGAACAAAGAAATACTCATACGCTGCCTCAACCTGAATCTTCGAGAATTTTTACAGGCAGCACCAGAAAATGTCTACGAACAAGATGTGTTGGCTTTCTATTCGAAAGCAATATCAAAAGGCTCGTATGTTGAAAGCCATATGGGTGGACACAAAGTAAGGATTACTAGAGATGTGCTTAAAGATCTTTTTGATCTACCCAGTGGAAAGGTCAACATCTCGACCTATATTATGGGAAAAGAAAAGGAGTACATTGAGATGTTCACCGGTGGAAGAATCAAGGTTGCAAAAGCCATTGGAGTTAAGAAAACTCAACTGGATCCAAAGTTCCAGACTTTGATGGACATCGCAGGAAAGATGTTGCTAGGAAATACTTTTAGTCATGATGTAGTTACCACTCTGAAAGTTAGAGTTATGGCTGCAATTTGGGATCAGATAGATGGTGACTGGCAAGGACTCTTTTTGGACAGAATCGCACTTGAAGCAAAGAAGGTCTCTCTGGATTTACAATCGAAGGAATGGAGAGTTACATCCACTGTCAGCTTTGTCAACAAGCTGAGTATAATACTTCCGGATATTCTCCCCAAGACCTATAAGATGGGACCAGCAAAGAAGTTCCATTCATCCAAATGGTACTTGAAGAAGGAAGCCCTCGCTGAGGCAGCAAGGCGGAAAGAAGAAAAGAAGAAGCTAGTTGAAGCATCTTTAGGAGATGCAACCGATATTGAAGAAAAGGAAGAGGAAATTGCACAAGACTCTGTTGAGTCTACTGAACAAGAGGAGGAACACAGAAACAAGGAAGACCATCAGAAAACTGCTGCTGTTGAGGATGATGATGATGATGATGATGATGATGATGATGATGATGATGATGATGACAATCAGACCTTAGCCCAAAGAAGGCTGCTGATCAGATCTGGGCTCATCTCCCCTTCTGACTCAGATGTTACCCCTTCTGCCCCTCCTCTGAAAAAGTCAGGTATCTCTACCCCTTCTGTTGCAATCACTCCTTCAAAAATGTCTAAGAGCAAGAAGAGAAAGAACAACAACTCTTCTTTCATCAAGAAAATAAAGAAATCCAAGCTCCCAACCCCTATGATTATAGCTCCAATATCCTCCTTTAACCCTGCTGAACCAGTCAACTCCTCTGAACCCTCAAACACTGCATCCCAAATCCCTGCTGATACTCACACAGCAGAGGAACAAATACAGAAACCTCAATCCCCCAGCCTCATAACAACAACTCACCCTACAAATACAGCTTCTCAAATCCCTGCTGATACTCACACAGCAGAAGACACCGTACCGACAACCCAATCTCCTAACCCCAATACCTTCTCTGAATCCGAAAATTTGGCATCAGAAGACCCCTCTCAACCTCAGTCTCAGTTCAAAATGGTGCACTATCCAATGTGCACAAGGGAAAGGATAATGAGATTAAGGATAGCCAACCTGCTAAAGTCTACTGTGCCTGGAGTTGATGAAGATTCAATCCAGTTTGAGCAAGTACTCAGGGTATGTACTTGGATTGAACTAAGAAGAGATGAAGTAGACGACCTTGTTGAGGTCATGTGATGCAGGCGGAAGGACGATACACACGTAAATCCGTTGATTCTACGAATACCCGGAATATACGTAAACGAGATTAAAAGTGATAATCCATTGATTCAAAATGAATACTGGAAGAACACAAATAAAACACGTCAAAAGGGATAAAACCCAATATTTTTCTATTCAAATCAACTTCCTTTACAATGCAAAAATACGAACTATAAATAAGGTTCAAAATCTGAAAACCCTAAAAAGGCCCATAAGTATCCGTGGGCTTTATTATAATAATTGAACAATAAATAAGGAAATAAATTAACAAAACAAGTAAATGGCGTAATTGGAGCATAATCCTCAATTATGCTTTTCGGGTCAAAGCTCCCAATTAATTCAACGCCCATTGATCTGCATCATTATCTCCATCATTCTCTCCCTCTTCGAAAAGATTCGTCCTCGAATCTGCATGAATCTTATCTCTAGCAGTATAAAAAAAATCACTACGGGATCATCTTCAGAGAAAGCAAAATTAATTAACGCCTCAGAAAATTTGACGTAAAAAACATCTGCAGTGCGTACGTTGCCCAAGGTTTTGAGACTATAAGCAAATGTTGGCTTCAGAGAAGTGCAAAAATAACTATCATTAGTAATAAAAAAACAATTATTGCTAACTCTAGGTCCAATGAAAGTCGTCGACTGAATCCGTTGGTTGTGTAGAGATGTAAAACTGGTGGACTGAGTTTCTGGAACGGGGGGCGGCACTGTGGTGGCGGCGACAAGGGCTGCCAAAACTAGAGATGGTGGTGGCGCTAGCGTTTCCAGTGCGGCAAGTTCGTCTCGTTGGCTGTAGCTGTCGAAAATTCCATCGACAGTGGCGGCCAATTGAGACCAGAGAAAATCAAATTTCTCCTCCGTATCGTAATTTTGCTTCATCGTTGATAAACGATAATCCCCACAGAATCGTTATGGCTCTGATTACCAACTGATGCAGGCGGAAGGACGATACACACGTAAATCCGTTGATTCTACGAATACCCGGAATATACGTAAACGAGATTAAAAGTGATAATCCATTGATTCAAAATGAATACTGGAAGAACACAAATAAAACACGTCAAAAGGGATAAAACCCAATATTTTTCTATTCAAATCAACTTCCTTTGCAATGCAAAAATACGAACTATAAATAAGGTTCAAAATCTGAAAACCCTAAAAAGGCCCATAAGTATCCGTGGGCTTTATTATAATAATTGAACAATAAATAAGGAAATAAATTAACAAAACAAGTAAATGGCGTAATTGGAGCATAATCCTCAATTATGCTTTTCGGGTCAAAGCTCCCAATTAATTCAACGCCCATTGATCTGCATCATTATCTCCATCATCATGGAAGGAATGGGTGGTGTGGCTCACTTCCTTGACTGGGAAATGGAACAGAAGGAAGTTGCCCAAGTAAAATCATTCACTGAGCTGCTACCCACAGAAGCTCTGGCCAGAACCTGTGAGAGGATTCTAGGAATCTCCTCCAAGTCAACTGCTGAGGATCAAGCAATTACAGCACCAGAGACCACCATAGCTTCTGATCAAACTCAAGATCAGCTGAAGACAGCTGACATAGCACTGGCAGATGACACAGCTGAGGCAGCTGAGATAGAAGTAAAGGAAAAGGAAGTAGTGACAATCCCAGCTCATTTCATGCCTAAGAATGAGCTCGATCACTTCATTTGTCAACCGAATAAAAAAGAAAGAAGAATCTTTGCTCATTTGGTTGATGCCACTGCAAACTTCCTGGAGGAGAGTTATCTGACTGCAGAGGAAAGAGGCCTCGCTCTGGTTGTATTCACTCCAAACGCCTCTCAGATCCCATAACATCTACCTCAAGGTACTGCCTCCCCCTCTACTTCGTCTATTGATATTAGAGCAGATGTGTGTGCTCAAGTCAAGGAAGCAATAGACTCGCACTTCGAGAAGGGGCTAGGCATGCAGCTGGCTAGATATGTTGAAAGAGCAGCACAGGAGCAGAGAACTAGCCTTACAAATCAAATCCTTGATATCGAAGACAAATTTGGTGAGACACTCCATGAGGAATATCTCGACAGTGAAATGAAAAAGATAGTAGACAGAACCAAAATGTTTGCTGACCTCTACTCCAATGAGACAACCTATGAGGAAGAGTTCATTCAATTCTCTCAATTCATGAAAATTGAAGATGAAGAATTCTGGACAGAAATTCTGAAGACAGCTAAGACCATAGGCTACAGAATCCTAACTCCTGAAGACCCGGTCTGGACGCCACCTACTCTGGATTCTGGAAGATTAGACATGATAGAAGTCAAAAGAATTCTGGAGAAGATCTACATTGAAGAAAATGTTACTGACCTACAGCACATGCAAGACATTCGTGGTCGTCTGTACCTTGCCTACCGCATCTGAAGAACTTAAGATCTGATGAAGACTACTCAAGAAGTTCAAAGACACTAAAACTTGTAATCTGTGAAACTCCAAATATTCTATACAAGTAATAATTCTTTTTACTTACAAGATAAATTCTCATTGTCTTCATCAGAGACATCATGCAATGCTTTATAAACTCTTACTCTAGTATAGGAGCATTTATCAAGTTTAGTTTTGGCTTCATAAAAAATGGGGAAATTGTTGGGATATAAATTCACCATAAGCCCCTACACATGATTGTATAGTTTTGATGGCCAAAACATTTAGACTTTATAAATACATGTAATAGGATCAGCTGATATATGTATAGATCAGCTTAAGCTAAGTCTAGTCTTGTGTAATTAGTTGTATATATCTCAGCTGATTAGCACAGTCCTAGCTTACATGCGCAACCTCCAAGAAATGAAGAGTAGAAGATATGAAGATATGAAGACTAGAAGATCCTTTAAACATCAGATAAGTAAGGTGCTTGCATACCTTCTTAACTAATAAAGTTCAAGTCAATGATGGCCAGAGTCAGTACAAGTATTTTTCCAGATCAGAAGAGCAAATACTCATCTGATATCAGAAGGCAGACTTCACTAGGCCAGACGAGTTAACCAGACAACTAGAAGATCAACAGACTAGTAGCTCGTCAAAGACTCGGTTGATTCCAAAGTCATCTTGTGAAATTCAAATGCAGACTTACCTTACTTAGAAGAATGACACGATCCCATATTTGAAGCAATCAAGATCAAAGCGGCTGGAATCAAGGAATCAAACAAGCACACAAGGAAAGATTGCTAACGGCTAGTTGCATCAATCCTCCCTATAAATACAAGAGGATGAAGAAGAACAAACACGGAAATACTACGCAAGAATTCTGAAGCTAATCAAGCAAGCAAGCCAAAAAGCAACACTTTATTAAGAATTCTCAAGAGCCCAGAAAAGTATCAGAATACATTTTAGCTCTTAAGTTATTTCCTCATCCAACCAAAGAACCTGAATCCAATACATACTGTATATTCTTTGATTTAGGCATAGTGGTTAAGCAATTTATAAGCTTGAACCATTAGTTGGATCCATTCAAAAACCCCAAAACCCCCACCATAAGGTTAAGTTTTTGAACCCCTGTAAGAGTGCAAGTGCTCACAAATCACTTGTGGAGACCGTAGCAGTTGGAACTGCTCAGATCTCAAAGTCCTTCACTTGGGACTATAAAGGACAAGCCCTTGTAATTTTTGGGAAATTAAAGGGATTGACTTCACGTTTGGAACGTGAGAGTGAACGTAGGATCGTATATCCGAACCACTATAAATCGACGTTGTTATTTACTTACTGCACTTTACATTTCCAGTTTACTTATCTTTATCATGGTGCATTCTGTGTTTTGAAACACCTTTACAAACAAGGCAATATCTTTCAAACCAGCATCAGCTGAGTATTTCATAAAGACAAGTAATTGGTTATTTCAAAAGAACACTAGAACGAGTCTAAATAAAAAGGCCTACTCACTTCCGCATATCTTTCACTCTATCAGATAACTATTGTCTTCTAGACCAGCAGACTTGTAGTCCAGCTGACATAGAAATCAAAAGAGGTTCTCACTGTTTTAAGGAAAAAGTTTTTAAAGTCTATTCACCCCTCCCCTCTAGACTTTAAACCCATTCACTACTCGTTCAGGGACCAACAAGCTTTTTGTTCAGGTCTGCAATTTCCTGTGCTAACTCATTTTAACTCACAACAAGTTTAGCTTGTTGAGCCTGAGTTTTCTCCATCACAGAAATAACCTTCCCTTCCCCCTTTTTGGCTTCATCATGCAACTCCCTAAAAGACTTCATATGTTGCAAAATTTTCCATCCAAAGCCTGGGTTAGGTTGTGAGCATGCATCTTATGCAGATCATATATCTTGGACATAGTGTGCTCCATGATAAGCTCATAAGTTGATTCTGCAGTGAGCTTAGTCAATCGGTCAGTTACCTCCTGTAAATGCTTCATAGTTGACTCTAGTTGAGCTTTCAACACATCATTTTGTAGCTTCAACTGCTCATAACTTGGACTTTCACCAGTTAACATACTAGCTTCAGTTTTGACTTCCTCTTGAATAGGAACAGCAGGTTGTTGATCAGAATCATTCAGCTTTTCCTTCAGAATTTCATCAAAAATCTCTTCAGCAACCATAGAAGGTTTGCTCTACACTTCTTCAGCAACAACATCAATATCCTCTAATTCCTCTGTTTTCTCAATAATTTCAGTAGGATCAGCTTCAACATCCATTAAAACCTCTTCTTCATTTAACTCAATGTTGTCATCTGTCTCATTATCATCAGCAACAAAGAATGAAAAACTAGAGACTCTCTCCACCATTCGAACAACAGATTCTGGAGTTAACAATTTTGTAAAAGAATTAACACCACCTGCTTTAGCTTGTTCCTTCTCCCAATCTTGGAACACCCTGGGTCCACCCATACCTTCTATAACTTCTAAAAGATCATTCATTTCCATCCTTCTTAAGTGTACCCAAGTGCCAATTCTAAAAATTTTCTCAAAAGCAATTGAATTCTCATTTATTCCACTGAATTCACTAAGAAAAACTCTCTTCAATTCCATCCTAATTGCATTCTCTTTCAAACAAATAGGATATTGAATCAGTGAATTTTCAGTTTGGGCTTGAACCAAAGGTTCTGGTTCTGGTTGGGATTCAAGAACAGGTTCAGGAGATGTATTGGGAGAGGGTGGTTGTGGTTGAGGACTAGTTTGAGGGGTTGGTTGGGGAGTAGTGAGCTTGGGTGAGAAAATGGGGCTAAATTGATGAATGGGTGAGTTATGTGTTGATTCTTCAGAAGATGTGGAAGCAACTGAATAACTGGATAAAGAATGCTCTAAAGGCATTTGGTCAAGCGGGGTAGCAGGAATAGGATCAGTGTTGGGTGGGGTAGGTTTAGTTTTCTTGGGTTTTCTCTTGGGCCTAACCAAACCTCTACCCTTAGTGCGTTTATTTAAAACAATCACACTAGGAACGCTTACATACTTTTTTGCAGATTCTTCTTTCTTCTTCTCCTCCTTTTCTTTCTCCTCTTCTGACTCGTCAGATTGTTGTGAAGCCAGCTTTCCTGCCATGATCTTCTTTGATCTGACATAGTGAGGATCATGTCTTGCTTTAGTTCTC
Organism: Galeopsis tetrahit; assembly: GCA_963675135.1. NCBI lineage: Eukaryota > Viridiplantae > Streptophyta > Magnoliopsida > Lamiales > Lamiaceae > Galeopsis > Galeopsis tetrahit. The sequence goes on from OY776126.1 coordinate 67,956,139, forward strand.
TCCTCTACTTCATCATCCGATTAAATTAATGTCTTTAATTAGCTTTTAATTACCGAAAATGTGGTGTAATATTTCTCATAATGTCTTTCCTTTCGGTCTAAAGCATGCATGATATATGGCTGAAGCTTAGAAATCTAAATTTGTCCTTTTTAAGAAGTATTTTTCTTCTTTCTCCTTATGCCCTATTTTAGAGAGATCAAATATTTTCTAATATTTCTCCTATAAAAAGAATATTAAGTGTTTACCATATAGTACTCGTAAAGGTTACAGACTTACAGTGCAATATGAGTCCTTACTTTGTCAAGTGTATGAAAAATGAAAAAAAATGTCCTTAGCATATCTATTTTCTTAATTATCACAACAACTTCTAAGTCAATGCACATATTTTATTTTATTTTGTTATTTGTTGGTTTAGTAAATTTAATTAGACAAGTAAATTGTTGAAGTATGATCCTAAACCAGATGCTTCATTTTTTTTTTTCTGGATAATAGCACTGAATTGTTAATGGTCCTTAACCTTGCAGTTTTATGCCTTTGCAGAACTATGCATTAGAATTTAAAATCTAGATTTGGCGTTATAACCAGTTTTCTACCACAACATAATTTACTTTGCTAGACTAGTTATTTTGTTGGCCTTTATTTTCCTTAGGTTTTTCACATTTTTTGGTTTCTAAGTCGAACATGGTTCTGTTAGTGTACATGTTGAGTTGTATTTTTCTAATATCCATACACATTTGTTATTTACCTCACATGCAGGGGTTTGTGCCAAATTATCTAGTACATCTTTGTGAAATGATGTTCTTGACATCTTGTAGTTATATCCAGTGAAAGAGTTATAAGTTCTACCATGGCTAGTCTACCAAATCAGGTTTCAATATTAAATATAAGAATCTCATATAGTTTAATGTTACTAAGTTATATTAAAATTTATTATCAGTTGCCAGTTCAAAACTTTTTTCTCTGTTTATTTGTTACCTACTACAAGTGGTGGATATAACTTAGTATGTGCTGCACTATACATATCAGTCAATCAGATCTAAGGCAACCAATATATATGCACAAATGTGAATAATATGACTTTGGTTTTATATGATTGACGAAACGGACGGGTAGAAAGAAGGGAAGCATCAAAGTTTTGAATCAGTTAACATCTGTTAAACCATCTGCTTCCTACATTCAAAAACAAAGATTTATTTCTCATATGAGAAAGTTATGCAGGTAAGAATGTTTCATCTGTTTACAAATTCATTTTTCATGGAAATTTGTATCTCCAATACTCTTCTAGTTATCCACATTAAAATTCATAATTATTACAAATCTTGATTGTCCACATTTGAGGAAGATGGAAATTTAATTTTTAAATAGCATGCTATGTACAATCAATTGTATGTCTTAAAAATGTTATGTATTTTCGTAGGGGAGGAGCTGAATATCTGGATTTAAAAGGATAGAGACTTATTGATTTGTTATTGCTGAAGACGGAAGGATTAGAGAGCCTAATACTCTCAATTCAAAATTTCAGTTTTTCTTTTTGTTTTCGATCAGAATGACTATTTGTATAGAACTTATGTAATGTACTTTCACAAAATGTACTCAGTAAGATGTGTGTTTAATTTACTATCTGTGGTTAATAAGAAGACATCTTCTTCTTTCACATAAAAGTGTTTCTTAATTAGTTTACTACTATTATGGCTATTGTTTAAATGTTATTATAAACTATGTAATATTAATTAATATTGAGAAATAATAATAATAAATGACTTTTAAAACGAATGTATCATGACATTTAATAATGTACTATTAAGTAAAATAGAAAATTACTGACACTCAATATTGTATTATTAATTAATATTGAGAATTAATATGATTAATTAAGTGTACTCCAAACTACATTTTCATGACATTTAAGAATGTCTTAATAGATTGATATCTATCCTTACATTGACTTAGATGACATTTTAAGGAAATGTCATGATAAATCAAATGTATTAAAAGGTGGTTAAAAATGACAATAGTAAATGTCATAAAATGTCATTTTTCTTGTAGTTAACTGGGGGTATTAAAATGGTTTGATTTGTAGAAGGGTTTGTTAATGTAAATTCATCATCTCTATTGCAAAATAGTACTAGACCATTATAACTACAAAGAATCTCAAATTCATCAGAATCATCCCGAACAAATCTCTTAAACTGCATATCATCATACACATCGGGCAAATAACATATTTGGGGACTAAGAACAATATACTTTATGGTACTAATTCAAATATGGTATAATATTAGTTCACATGCTATATGGTACTAGTTCAAATATAGTATAGTATTAACTCACATATTGTATAGTATTAGTTCATATATTAAATAATATTTTTATACACACATTAATCTCTAGTACTATAGAATATATTAACTATTACTATACCATAGACGTACTAATACTATATCGTATTAAAACTAATATTATACTTAACAAAAATACATAACTTAACACATTTATAATTTCAGCCATACCATGCAAATTAATACATCAATATTGAAAGATTGATATTAACTAACTAGTAAGAAGAACAAAAGTGAAAATGAACACACTGAACACACAATTCAATTAATAGATACGATCACACTCAATAAACATATGAATGCATCAACACATCGATGACCACAAAGAAAATAATAAAACTGATGTAATATTATGCTGATTTCTTCCCCAATTCTCCACTCATTTAAGTTTCTAAATATAAATTTTATTTTTCAATTAGATTGTGTTATTAATTAGTCTTAAAAAACTATCTACAACTTTAAAAAACTTGTAACAAACCAGATATCATTGTAGAAATAATAAAACATAACAAAATAATCTTAGTTATTATAAATCAAATTAAAGCTAGAAAGTGAGCATGTCATATTCATACATTTATACCCAAATTAGAAAAAAAAATTGAATTTTTTTAGTTTAGTTTAGTTTTTCGATATTTTTGTATTTTTTCCTAAATTTTGGTCATTTTTTAAAAAAAAAAACTGAAATTTTATTTTTGAGTTTTATATTTTTTTTCAATATTTTTTTTTATATTCGTTGTTTTTTTTATATTTATTTTTTAAAAGTTAGAAAAATAGAATAATATTTGACTTCGTGGTGATTCATTGGTGACTCGATAGTCGGTGTATAATTATAATTTTAATGAGTTGTATTTTAATTTAATTGATATAAATTGTAATTTAGTTATTTACATTTATTTTTCTTTAAAAAAAAATTGGGGGTGAAGTTAAAAAGAAAGAGGATAAATAAAAAATTGGATTTAATTACATGTATCTAACTTGTACACATAAGTGCCTAAAAGAAGGGAGTGTGAACTTATTAAAAAAAAGAGTGTAAATAGAAAATTGGAACCAGTTACGTATATGTAACTGGTACACATAAGCATTTACCGTCTCGGTTTTAGAAAGTTGAGACGTTTGAATTTCAAAGCTTTTAATGAAGGGATGTCTTTTTTTTTTTTATCGTGGCGGTTGGGGATGGATGGAATTTATTAAGTAATTATAATTAATTTACAATTTCCTTAAATACGAATCTATCTTGACAACATAGGATCTTTCTTTTATTAAATGTTGATTTGAATTCTGCATTAAATGATTTAAATTTTTTCATAATATAATATCTTCTAAGAATATCAAAAGAATAATATTAAGTTAACAGAAAGATTTATTTTTTTATTTTTTAAATATTCTAAAATTAAGTAATATTCCATTCACGTTATTTAAAAGTTTACTATATAATTATAAAATAAGTTAATAATTCCAATATGTTATAATTTGAATACTTTCTTTATCTGACTACATATGTACATATCATATGTAATAAGTAGTTAAATATGTAAATCATGTGTTGCACGTACATTTGTTTTATTTTTAATTTAAAATTGTTATAAATTGAATTATATAATTATAAAATAAACTGATTATATAATTGAAACTAAGAATAAATTTAAAAAATATATGAATTACATTTAGAATTTATATTAAATTGATTTGAATTGACATAATATAATATCTTGATAACATAAAATATTTCTTTTATTAAATTTGGATTTGAATTATCTATTAAATGATGTGAATTTTCATAATATAATATATTGTAAGAATATTAAAAGAATAATATAAAGTCAACCGAAAGATTTTATTTCTTCCTTTATTTTAAATATTGTAAAATTAACTAATATTACGTATGTACATATCATATGTAAGGATTGGTCTTATATAGAATCAATTTCTTATAAGAAATTGAGTTGACTTTGGTCAACCCTAAATATTCAAGAATATTGTGAATAAATTTTTTGACTTGGTCAATATTTTTTTATTATTATTATTTTTTATTTTTTTTTTGAAAATGTGTGTGTTGAAAAGTGTAAGTCAATATTACTAAAAAGTGTAACATATTTTTTTATTAAAAAGTGTAAGTCATTATAATTGAAAAGTGCAACACAGCTTTTAATGAAAAGTGTAAGTCATTATAACTAGAAAGTGCAAGTTAGTATAACTAGAAAATGCAACACAATATTAAAAAGTGCATTTCAATATACTTGAAAAGTGCAACACAATATTTTAATGAAAAGTGTAAGTTATTATAACTGAAAAGTGTAACAAAATACGACTAAAATGTGTAACATAACATTACTAAAAAGTGCAAGTCACTATAACTGAACATATTGTTAGAAATTGTAAGTCACTACAACTGAAAAGTGCAACAAAATATGACTAAGTCACTATAACTGAACATATTGTTGGAACTTGTAAGTCACTACAACTGAAAAGTGCAACAAAATATGACTAAAATGTGTAGCATAACATTACTAAAAAACGTAAAAATTGTAAGTCACTGAAAAGTGCAATAAAATATATGTGAAAATTGTTAGATGTGAGAGTCGAACGTAAAATAGATTATGCTCAACCGTTTGAGCTACATCAATTAACATACATATTTTTATTATTGATCCTACCCATTTTTTAAAATTGACTCAATTCTTTATAAGGAATTGAGTCTACGGGAGACCTACCCCATATGTAAATATATATTTAAATATGGAATTTATATGTTGCACTTACATTTGTTTTATATTGTTATTCTCTTTCATGTTAACAAATATGAAATGGAAATAATATTTTTGAGAAATATTATATATTTATTTTCAATTTAAAATTATTATATATTGAATTATATAATTATAAAAGAAAATCATTATATAATTGAAACTGAGCAGAATTTTCAAAAATATATGATTTAATACAAATTTTAAATGTAAATCATATGATTTGAATTTTAATAATATAATATACTGTAAGAATATCAAAAGAATAAGATTAATATATATAAGAGTCATTTCATAAGACTAAAAAACTATACAAATTGCATTTGAACGATATGTATATATATTTATTTCAGTTAATATATATAATACTTCGTGTTGATATGTAGTTAATTCATGCAATGTTACTAGGGGTGGGCAAAAAACTGAGAAAACCGGAAAACCGAACCAACAATTTTCGGTTTTTTTAGTTCGGTTTATTCGGTTTTCGGTTTCGGTTTCGGTTCGGTTTATATTTTCCAAAAATCGAACCGACCAAATTATAAATATAATTAAATAAAATTAATTAAAAAATAAATAAATATAAAAAATACATTTAAGAAACCCCAGTTCTCTTTTTCATTCCTTTTCTGCCGATTTGCGATTTCCATTTCTCTTCTTCATCGCGAATTCGCTATTTGTTTCTTCTCTTCCAATTCCACCACCACCTCTCTTCTCGCATCACAGCCGTCGGTCAGCCAGCCTCTCTTCCACCGATCGACGGGCGATAACCACTAGGCACCACCGCGACCACCAAGTACCAGCACCACCGCACTAGTCATCGGCGTCCACGACCACCAAGTACTTGTTTGATTAATTGTAAATTAGTGTAAATTAGTCGATTAATTAGTATGAGTAGTTGTTTGATCAAATTAGTCGATTTAAGGTTTGAAATCAAATGATACAGGTAGTAAAAATGCGCAGGCTCGTTCCATACATCATAAAATGCCATCATCAATCCAGTATTTATGTCGGATATGTAAATGACTTTTTTTTGGATGTGTTATTAGATCATGGAGCTTAGTTAAGAACCAAGCCCAATTGTTTCTGTTCTCAGCAGATACAACGACAAAAGCAACTAGGAACAAACCTAAAATATAAAACAAAGAGTATTAATTTAACAACATATATCAAATTTCATATTGAAAACAGGTCCTAATAAATTGTTTAAAACATAATATCAAAATAAATGATTATAATTATTTTTCTTTACCATTTTTTCCATCTTTAGCAGTTGCTGCGAGCAAAATACCCCTTGACCTCCCCTTAAGAAATGCACCGTCTATGAAAAGCATCGGCCGACAACTTTTAAAACCTTCTTTGCAAGCATGAAATGAGATGAAAATCCTTTCGAAGTTGTTGGTTATATTGTTCTTTGTCAAATAAACTATACTTCCAGGATTAGTACGCTTCACTGCATCACTATACCATATCAACTAATTATAAGACTCTTTGTAACTGCCAAATATATCGTCCCTTGCAGCTTTAATACCTCTCCACGCCTTCCAATAAGGAACCTTGAATCCATATCCATGGTTTATATGCTTTAGAACTTTGTTTCCGGTAATGGTTGGATCTGCCTTAACGTTATATATGAGGACATATTTTATATTTTTAGCACCAAATCTATTCTTTCTGGCATTTAGCAAGTTTCCAACACAACTATGGACTATGTTAGCTTTAGCTAATATAAATCCTGAATTTATAGGTAAATGTCTGCCTCTTACGAACCACTGACAAGAAGACGAATTCTTCTGGCTGCATACGACATATATATACCTAGGACAATTCTTAACATATGTATACTGGATGTTTAACTTGGTCGAGTACTTTATCAACTCGACTCTAAATTTTGGAGCACCTCCGGCAAAAACTGCACCTATCTTCATTAAATTGACCCAGTGATCGGACAAATAAGTTTTTGTTTTCTGCGTAGGTCAAATATCAAAATTAGGAATACAACCCAAGCCAGTAAACTCTGATGAATCTTGAATTTGGATAGATTTATCACAAAGATCATATCATTGTCATGATTTTTATTGAATGCATATGAAATCTTATCCTTTGATGCAGCCATATTATCCATAATAACTAGATTTGAAGAACTATCTACTGCACAATTGTTAGAAAGTTGCAAGCCGACTACATAATTTTCAGATTGTTGAAACTCTATTGAAACTTGAACAAACTTTTCACTTGACATATTGCAATATTCAAATAATACCGATAAATCAGAATCCGAAGATAGACAACTATTTTTTATGCACCCTACTGAATATGACATTGTGAAAGTTTTTTAATAGAGATTAGGAGACATACCCATGATTTGATTCAGGATCTGGTTGAACGTGCTTGATTGATTAAGATGAATTAACTTACATCTGTCGTCGAATTCGATTTTCATTATAACAGCCGAATCCATTGATGATTATTTATTAGATTTCAGAACTAAACTTCTATATTATTAAACAACTGAACTGAATATTTCTACGAACTGTAGAAATTATTGCATTCAGAATGATTGAAAATTGTTTTGAAGATCATAAAGAGAATGACCCGTGAATGGTTTTTAAAACTTCTAATTAATGAAATATGAAATGGAAGTGTTGATATGGAATTTTTTTTTTTTATTGAATCGGTCAGTATGAAAGATGGAAGTTTTGGAAATTCCATAAAAGTGGATTTATTTATATAATAACATTATAAATTCAAAAATTCTATTAGTTATCAAACTAAAGGGTATAAATGGAAATTGTATTTTTTTTTTGGTCTTATGAAATGACTCTTAGAGATATTAATTCTAGTTTTTGCTCTTATCAAAGAGCTTTGATTTGAACGGTTTATTCTCTTGTTAAGGAGATTTTTTTTCTTTGGAAGGAAATTTCAGAAAGTTTTTTCACTCGCATCAAGGAGTTTTGATTTGAATGACTCAATTTGTGAGTCTTAGACAATTTAGTCTCTTGTCAAGGAGAATTTACTTGAGGAGATTTAATTAGTTTCCTCCAACACAATTTTCCCTTGCTGGACTAATTGCATGATCTTTTCCTTAAATGTGATGAAATCATGAATCAGATGGCCTATTAGCCGATGGTACTTGCAATATTTTGGGTCATCAACTTGTCCAGCTTCTTCTGGTTGTTTCATTTTAGGCAAATCAATGAGATTTGCCTCTAGCAGATCATCAAATATCCTAGAGACATCGGAGTTTAAAAACGGATATTGTTTTTGTCGCATGTCTTTCAATGTCAACCCGCTTTGCCCCCAGTCTTGAGGCATGTTTATAATGTATTCCTTACTTGAAGGTTTAGCATAAGTCTTACTACAAAGCTCTTGAACCGGTGGTGATGCGATTCCACTAGATAACATGCTTAGCTCTATGTCGTGAGCTCTTGTTGCTAATTCTTCGAAAGTATTCGGCCGGATTCCTCACAGGATGTATCGGAGGCCCCATTGCATTCCTTGAATGCACATTTCGATTGTAGAGGATTCCGTCAACCTATCCTTACAGATTAGACTTAAGTTTCTCCATTGATTGATATAATCAATCACAGACTCCTCTTTCCTTTGGCAAGTGTTGGTTAGTTCGATCATGCTAACCATTCTCCTTGTACTGTAGAATCGGTTTATGAATTCTTGTTTCATCTGATCCCAGATATCAATGGAGTTAGCCTTCAAATCGATGTACCAATCGAAAGCATTTCCTTTTAAGGAGCGAACAAATTATTTGGCCAAATGATCACCATAAGTTCCGGCATCATTGCAAGTTTCAACAAAGTGAGCCACATGTTGATTTAGGTTCCCTTTGCCATCGAACTGTTGAAACTTTGGAGGTTGGTAACCTGCTAGCATTCTCAAGTTGTCAACTTTTTTAGTATACGGCTTGGTATAAGTGAAAGATGATTTGAATCCTTCTTCGCATCTATCTTTCACCGTATCCAATATTAGCTCCTTGAGCTGATCAACACCCACCCCTCCATTAGAAGAAATTAGAAACTCTTTAGCAGCGGGATCGGTTTCTGTTGCTTGATGCTTGGTAGAGGTTTCGGTGTCATCCTGTTCTTTGACTTGTTTTCCATTGGTACGACTCGCGTCACCATTATCCACTTTATCCACCAGATTAGCAATCTGGGAGTCTTGCTCTTGGATGTGTATTGACAGCCCCTCCATAGTTTTTTCATGATGCTAGCAAGCTGCTCCTCAATAGTCGAGGCGTTCGTCATCATCACCAGAGCAATACTTGAGGTCGACGAAGAGTCCGTCGTGGAGCGGGGAATGGGAACAGTAGAGTATATTCTTCACCTTCAACAATATAGAGTGGTGGTTAGTTTGTAGTAGTTCCAATTGAAGTATTTTCTCCTGAAAAAGCAAGAGGCAACGATCTCTTCATCATGCTTCTCGTGGAAACGTTGACAACAATAGTCTTGGAAGGACTTGTTCTTATAAATAAGATCTTGCGCTGAGACATCTTGATGGACTTTGAATTCTTTTATTTTATTTTCTGTAAGAGAAGAGATGGGATGAGAGGTAGAGAAGTCCCACTAGGCGTGTCAAATTTGTAACAAAAAATTTCGTGTAATTAATATAAAAAACAAAAATGTAACAATTTATTTCTTTCGGATTAAACCGATGAAATTTACGAGTTTACAATCTCTACTTTATTCCTCTGATTCTTCTCTTCGTTCTTTGACTTGAACGGTTTTTGGGGCATGATCTTCGCTTCGATCTTAATCACGATTGAACTTGAAGATTTGTAACGTTTATCCAAGAACTTGACGTCTTGTTTTGGATCAAACGTTGATTTGGAGAGCTTTTGGATGAACGCCGCTGAAGATCGTTGAAGATCCACGAAGAACTTCCTTGAATAAACGCCGTTTTGAGAGGCTTAGCACCTTGATCTCGAATCGAATGCTGTTTTTAGCCAACTTGTATGAAGAAAGCCTTTGGATTTGACTTGAAGAACGCCGAAATGAAGAGTTTATCACCTTAATTCCAGGTCGAACGTTGCTTTTGGTCGATTTGTACGAAGAACGTCGAAATGAAGGGTTTAACACCTTAATTCCGAATCAAATTATGCTTCTGGCAAACTTGTACGAAGAACGTCTTTGAATTTGACTCGAAGAACGCCGAGATGAAGGGTTTAACACCTTAATTCAAGATCAAACGTTACTTTTGGTCGATTTGTACGAAAAACGCATTTGAAGCTCCTTCGAATGCTCAACAACACTCTAAATCTCTGTAGAGAATTCTAGAGTCTTGGATGATTCTTATGTTGTGTAAGTGTGTCTCAAATGAGGGGGGGGGGGGAGGGAAGGACCAGGGTGAGGGAATTAAGATTTTCCCTCTTTACCATGCCACATGACGCCTTTTTATTGACCGGTGTCGATTTGATTGGCTTGATTGGTTTTAATTTATTTTTCTTCCATTTTTAAAGAGATGTGATTTAATTTCCTTCATATATGGTAAGTCAACTGTATTCTTACCAATTACGGGTCTTCGGATGGATACCCGTGTAATTTGATCGGCTTGTACTGTGTATATTAATGGGGGTGTATTGGTTGTGGATTTTGTAGAATTTTTTTGGACTTTCAAAGTCTGGGGGTATTCAATTCGAATTTTCAAAAGTCTTTAAAAATTCTAAGGTATTCAATACGGATTTTAAAAAGTCTTTAAAAATCTTTAGATATTCAACAGTCTATGGATTTTGTTGTGTTCTACTTCAAAAATATAAATAAATTTCATTATTCAAAATCTCTTCTAAAAAGTAGAGATTTCAACGGATTCTCTAAGAGAACTCTGAAGACGAAAATTAAAAGTAGGGATGGCAATATTGACCCGACCCACGGGTACCCACCCCACCCTGCGAGCTTTGGGTCGGATCTAGGTCTTATGTCCGACCCGCCCCAAATTAATATATAAATTTTATATAGTATATGTATATATATTTTTTTTATTGGTAAAATATTATATATATATATATATATAATATTAATTTAAAAAAAACTCTTCACATTAAAAAAACTCTTCCCAACATTATCGGAGTTTATGAAAATTTATGTAAAACCATTAAAAAAAAATATATTCCACAATCCTGTCAAGTCTATGAAAATCCATATAAATCAATAAAAAAAGTCAGTCAAACTCTGCATGGACTCTATGGATTTTATAAATTCATCTACTTTTTAAAGTCCAAAAAAATCCAATAGAATCCCAATTGAATACACCCCTCTAAATATCCATAATTTAACTATTTAACTCGAGATTTAATTTAATTAAATTCTCAAAATTTAAATAGTAAATTAGTTTGATTTGATATGTATTTATCCACGTGTCGCCATTTGATTGGGTGTAAATTTAATTTGCTTACAAAGTGCAACACAATATTTTATTAAAAAGTGTAAGTTATTATAACTAAAAAGTACAACACAATATTAATGAAAATTGTAAGTTCTTATAACTGAAAAGTGCAACACAATATTATTAAAAAAATGCAAGTTAGTATGACATTTTTTAATGAAAAGTGTAAGGTATTATAACTGAAAAGTGCAACACAATATTACTAAAAACTGCAAGTTATTACAACTGAAAAATGTAAAAAAAAAAAGGGATCGGTCAACTCAGATGTACGTGTAGTCGAGTCCATAGGGGACCCACCCTAATAAATTTTACTCCCTCCGTCCGCCTATAAGCTTCCCACTTTATTATTTTGGTATGTCCGCCTATAAATTTTTCGTAACTTTTTTGGTAAATACTTTTAATTTTTTATTTTTACACTTCACTTTATATCTTATTTTCTCTCTCTATCTTTCTACTCATATCAATCACACTACTTGTACAGTATCTGTTATTTAATCACTTTTCTTAATTTTTGTGTCAAAAAGTAAGGAAAAGCTTATAGACGGACAGAAGAAATAGTAAACTATTCAGTTTAAACTACATTTCATCCAACACAAAATACTTATGTCACATATATTCTTTAATCAATAATATTATTACATTCCACTTTAGTTTTAAATATTACTACAACTATTTAAAATCATGACATATTATATTCCATTAATTTTATAATTAATACACCGTCTAAACTCTAAACTTACAAAAAAACGACATTTCAGCACACAAAAATCTCAATTAGTATAGGAGAATATATTAAAAAATGATGCATAAACTCATCAATTTTCAACTTAAAAAACAAAAATACAGTAGTAGATTAATTGTGACTTAGATTTAAAAAAACAATCTACTATTATACTTTATATTAATAATTTATAATATATGCACACTTTATATTTCATAATCTTTTAAAATTAATGAATTGAATTTAATAATATATTAATAATTGAGTAATTCCTTAAATAAGTACTTTTTTTTCTTTAAAACTATAAATGTTAAAAGGTAAGTAAATATTTACCATATATTTGATATGTCATTATAATTATTTAAAATCAATTCAATATTAATTATGATGATACCTATATAATACCATAAATAATTAATGACATTTAAATAGACACTTTATAAAAATTAAAGAAAATACAACACATTTAGTAAAATAAATTTTCCAAATATGACACGTTAAACAAGTGTGCATATTTTCTGTGGACGGAGAATATACTTGGCGAAGGGTTTTTAGGTGTCAAAGTTAATTGGAAACCCCACCGCCTCTCTTTCTAAATCGAATTTAGCGTGGTTCTCTCTCACCAAAAATATAGCGCTTAAACAAAGTAGAGTAATAATTGTACGTGGTGGGTGTGAAATCCGCGTTTTTCTCTCTCCTACCACTCACAAAAGCGACTATGCGAGATGCAGATGATTCTCTCTAGAGCAGCGCCCAAGGCTATGGCTTCCTTCCCCCGCCCCAGGGTTTCTTCTTTTTTTCTCTCTTCTTCTTTTAATCAATTGCAGTGAATTATTCATAAGTATGTCGCATTATATTTGTGTATTTGTACGGGGAGTTTTTAATTTTGTGCTTGAAAGATTCTCTTTCTGTTGAGGAGTCGGGATCTTTTGAGGCTTAGATTTCTAGTGTTTGTGGTGATTTTTTCTCATTTGAATTTAGATGAACCACTGTGATGCAATCGGTCACGGCTTCTGTTTTACATATTCTGTATATGTAGGTTGTTTGATTGATGAAGAATTATGAATGTGATGACTGTTCTAAAAATAAAAATCATGTCGGTTGGGATTTTATGAGATGTAAATGTCTTTTACCCTTGTCTATTTTACTATTGGGCGGTTGTTTAGTTGAAGAGAATGGTATATTTTGTTTACATATTCTTTTCACTTGTTTGATTGCTGCTAGTGTACTACTGTGCTTAGCTTATCATTTTTAGGTTCTTTTTTTTATGACATGAATTCTTTCTTTTCTCCGTTATTTTTTGATTGTGAATTTTTGTTGGAATTGTATCCCATGTGAGGTGTTATTAAATTCTCCTTTGTATATTATATGGGATGCACTTGTAGTTGATTTTTCTAACTTCTATTTTTAATGGAAGATTGCTGTTGCTTTTGATAGGCCTATAATTCTTTATGGTATTGTTATTTCAGAAGGGATCAGAGCTATGTGTATGGCCTGGAATGGGACAACTTTGCCTCAGGAAGAATCTCTTGTACGGGTTTATGAGGCTCTTTTCCATTCCATTCAAGACCTTGCGCAGTGTAACCCGGACTGTTGGAGGAGTTTCCCATTTCTGTAGCATCACAAATATGTCAAATAGTTTGCAGATTGAACTGGTAAGTTATGGTTTTGAGTTTCAACGTGATATATAACTAGTCAGAAATAGTATTCCTTGATATTTTTTCCATGGGGTCAAGGAATGAGCTGAGATTGAGTCCATTGGATTGAAAAAACATATGATTCTTAATTCAAACCCTCTCTTTTTTATCTTTCTTTTCTTGAAGGGTGGGTGAGCTAGGGGGTGAGGTTGCATTGTCATCTGTTTTACTAGACAAGCTCAAGGGTCAAGAGACATAGTATAAACCCGTTGTTGTCATATTCATTCAGCAGTTACTTGAGATCTGTGTTTGCACAATTAGCTGAAAACCTTATATGATCAGTAATTTTAGTATTTTGTGTCTTGTAGGTACCCTGTCTCCGTGATAATTATGCATATCTGCTGCATGATTTAGATACTGGAACTGTTGGGGTGGTCGATCCTTCTGAATCAGTTCCTATTATAGATGCATTGAACCGGAAAAACTGGAATTTAAATTATATTCTGAACACGCATCATCACTATGACCACACTGGTGGCAACATGGACTTGAAAGAAAGGTATGGTGCGAAGGTATGATATACTTCACCTTTTGTAGCATTTGACCATCATGTGCACCCAATTAAAAAAAAATGCATGTGTATATACACAACAGTATGATAGTGGTATTCAAATCAATAACCTCTTTATTTAGGTGTGGGTAATCTTAGCCGCTGTTGATTTCTTTTGTATGATTCGTATACTCTGGGATGGTTTAAATTACTTGGTGGCCTAAGACATGTTGTTGACATTATTATACTAAAGTGATTCAATTACAAGGCCAGCATGCATGTCTTAGAGATGCTCCCACCTCTTAGTAAGAGCTGCCTGTGTGGGGTCTTGTATATAAACATGCATTGTCAGCAATGGATGATTTGGTGTTTTTTCATGTGTAACTGGTTACTAGTGTATTAGTTAAATTGCCATACTTCGTTTCTACTTTCTTGGTTATTCTTCATTTTGCATTTTTGAAGTTTATTTAAGGGCAACCTTTGTCAATACCTTGTAGGTGATTGGTTCCAGTTTAGACAAGGAGAGAATTCCAGGTATTGACATTGCCTTAAATGATGGAGACAAATGGATGTTTGCTAGCCATGAGGTGCTTGTGATGGAGACCCCTGGTCATACACGAGGTTGTACTTATTTCTTTATTATATAGTTAGATGAAAGCTTGAGTTACTTGCTCTATAGTTGAAGTTATGGCAATCTTTGGTCTTCCATTTGAGGCCTACCTACAAGTTTATTAGCAAGCTAAATACTACTTGTATTCTGTTTTTTTGGTTAAATAATTTTAAAACTCTTACTCCTAATGGGTATTGTGCTTTAACTCCTTTCTCCATTAGCTCATCGACTCATCACTTAGTATAGTGTATCTTAAAAGTGCTATTGACCTGTATTATTTTTCTTTTTCTTTTCATCTTCTCAAATCAAAGCAGGCATAATTGCCATAATGTTTCCTTACCTTTTATTGTGTTTTTACAATCAGGACATATTAGTTTTCATTTTCCGGGATCAAAGTCCATTTTCACTGGAGACACTTTGTTCAGTTTGTCATGTGGTAAACTTTTTGAAGGAACTCCCCAGCAAGTAAGTGTATTCTGCTTATTCTTTTGTTTGCTTTCAACATTATTACATTTCAATTTACATTTAGTAATTTGTTCTGATGAAATGCTGCTTATATCAACTTCCATCAGTTATGGCATCCTACTGCCCTTTAGATTTACTTTCAATGTGTTTTTTTTACTCTGTTGAATATAGTTCATCAGCTGGAATTAGGATAACACTGTCTTGGTTTTTTTCACTCTAGTCTCATGATGACGCCAGCTATGTTGCTCTCTAGGTGTTGTATTTGAGACCATATGATCTCCACTTTGAAATGTATGAAAGTGTGTTATTATTGATTTTATTATTTGGAAACAAACAGAAAAGTAATAGTACTGTACTATTTCATTGGAATGTAGCTAATAATTAGAGACAAACTGAGAGAGGGACACTATCTTTGGCAGCTGCGCTAAAAAAAACTTGTCATTGATCCTTCCATAAATATAACTGTTCACATTTCCTTGCCTGTTATGTACTTATTTGTAAATCCCAATCATATCCCCCCTTCTATTTAATAATGTAAACAATGCAATTCGATCTAAAGGCTGGTTGTGTTCTGTTTCTGCAACAGATGCTTTCTTCCCTGAGGAAGATCACAGCACTGCCAGATGATACTAATATCTTTTGTGGTCATGAGTATACCTTTGTAAGTAATCATCTTTATCATTCATTATGTGTTACTTTTCCGTAATTTCTCCTTGATTTTCACAATCTAATCTCTCTATGTGGCTATTGTTGTTTGGCATCTCTTACAGAGTAATTCAAAGTTCGCACTATCTGTAGAACCCGAAAATGAAGAGTTGCAGTCTTACGCTATGCACGTAGCTCACCTCCGCAATAAGGGCATGCCAACGGTACTATCTGTGCCCTACACTTTATACTTCAAGTGTTGTGTTTATACTTTGGGAGATACTTTGCTAATTAGAATTGCATTCCTCAACTGTGTGAATTTTTACATGAGAACTTTTGTAAATGTTCTGTGCTTGTTAGTTTGTGCAATAAGGCTAGTTTTTGAGTCTGCTCTCGTGATCTTGACTTGATTCCCCGTAGGCACATTTTTACTTCATTTAGTAGACAGGGCCTTTGCCCTTTAGAGTGTAGAAATTAGCTCACTTCAACTTTTGAGGGTTGTTATTTGGTTAATTGAACTAATTCTCACTTAAATTATACCTCTTATATCAAATTAGGTATTAAACTTTAGTTTTGTTTTCTAAAAATCAACTGGGTTGTAATTGTGAACTCATATTTTTGTATCTGGGTGTCTTGTCGTAAAGAGTTCAAGAGCCTTTTGCTTTTGACATTGTCAGAAATTGGAGCTATGTCCTTTAATTGTGTTTTTGTTTGTTTTCAGAGGGATTACTCATTACTTGTCCCTTGTACTGCACCTTTTATTAAATAAAAGTTCATTTTCTGTTTCTTATTATAAAAAATAAAATAAAAAAACTCTTATATTTTTGTATCAAATTGGCTAATTGACGTTAATCAAAATGGTAAAGGAACTTAGTTTTGCACTGCTGATGCCGATGGTTCCATCTCAAGGTTTAGTACCTATTTTGATATAAAATACTCGCTCCATTCCACTATAACCTTCTTGTTTTCCTTTTTTGAACGTCCCACAATAAGTTTCTCATTCTATTTTTGGCATATTAGTTTCTCTCTCCCAATCACATGACTTGTACTACATCTATTATTTTCTCTCTCTCAATCACATCCCTTGTTTGTACTACATCTATTATTTTATCATATTCCTTAACTAAAAACCCAAAAAAAGGAAAAATATGTAGTGGACGAAGGGAGTACTAATCAATATGGTAATAAGAATTAATGAGAACAACGACCACTTTGATTGTAGCATAGGGGGTAAATGGACGAAAATTTGAAATGAACCACCAGTCATGCAAATATATGATTCTTAAACTTGTTTACATATTAATGTTTAATGCCCAATTGGATATAAATCTAAGAGTAGTACACATGTTGATACAAATTAATGTTGAGTACCCAAATTGGATGTAAGTGATAGTTTTAGTGACAAATTATACAGTTAACCTATTATCTGTATTTTCCTTTTATTATCTTTTGGGCAAATGTTCTTTTTTGTCCCAAAATTTACACCCACTTTGATTTTAGTTCGACTTTGAAATTTGACTCCTGACCTTATTAAATTCAACCTTTTGGTCCTCTTACCGGCTGTAACAGGTAAAGTATACGGTGCTCGCTGACGGCAGCGGTTACCAGTAAGGCAGTAAGTTTACCTGTTATAGCTGTTAAAAGGACCAAAAATTTGAATTTGATAAGTCAAGGAATGGATTTCAAAATCGAAAAAGGTCGAGGACTAAAATCAAAATGGGTGTAAGATAAAGACTCATCTTTTACTAACTATTTAGAGTGTTGTTTGCCATTTATCTGTGACTAATTTCTGTTTCTCGAGTTTGTCTGGCTAACAGTTTTTTGTGCTTTTAGATCCCAACCTTATTAGGAAAGGAGAAGCAGTGTAACCCATTTCTTCGTACTTCAAGTATTGAAATTCGGAGGTCATTGAGAATACCCGAGTCTGCAGACGATGCAGGGGCGTTAGGTATCATTCGTGAAGCCAAGGACAACTTTTAGGTTAGATGAACAAGTTTGGCAATCTTCTTACGGTCATGGAGACTCGTATAAATCCACCACACTCGATCCTTGGAGTGTAAAACGACAATTTGGACTTTGGATTACATCAAACCTTTGCATTGTATAGAAAATGTGATTTCATAAAGTCATCTTGGAGCCAAAATTATTATGTGCTTATCAAATGTTGAAGTATTCTTTTCTATCCTTTGCCCTCTCTTAATTTGGTGGCACGATGCTTTGAGAAAGAGAGTAAATTATTTTATTCGTTTGATTGGTGATAGTTTTTCCATTTCGTTAAATTATGTATGTAGAAGTAGGGGTGTAAACGAGCCGAGTAGTGTTGAGCTCGAAACTCGACTTGATTGTTATACTCGAAACTCGACTCGATTCGGTCGAGCTTTAAATTCCAAAGATTGAGCTCGACCCGATAAGAAACTCGATAAACTCGAGCTTGACTCGATTACCTACATACTTTTCAAAATTAATTTTAAAACATATTTTTTTCTAAAATAAACTCGAGCTCGACTCGATTACTCGTACATAAATATAAATTATATATTAATTGCAAAATAGTAAATATTGTTCAAGCTCGTTTAAGCTCGCGAGTCTTTCGAGCCGAGTATTTATGAACTCGAACTTGGTAGCTACTCGAGTAGCTCGAAACTCGACTCGATTAACTTCGAGTCGATTTCGATTTTTTTTCGAGTCGAGCACGAGTAGCTCACGAGTAGGCTCAACTCACTTACACCCCTATTTAGAAGTCAATCCTAGCTGGATTTGGGTTAAACGTACAAAATTTTTGGTTAAATGGGATTTGGGGAATTTATCTAGAAGTCAATCCTAGCTGGATTTGGGTTAAACGTACACAATTTTTGGTTAAATGGGATTTGGGGAATTTATTTGTACAACACTTTATGATTGTAGGAATCAATTAGGAATGAAATGATCATTTCTTACTTCATTCCAAGTACTATGTGATTGGTATGTTATTATATTTGAAATGATCATTCCAAATGAAATGTTGAATCCCGAAATTAAAGGAATGATCATTGGAGCTAATATAATCATACCAATCATGCATTTCTAATGGCAATTATTACATAAACCATATTTCACATGATAATTCATTCCTAATGGCATAAAACCATATTCCTAATGACATTGATTATAAAATCATATTCCTAATGGAATAGAATCAATCCCATTAGGAATATGGTTTTATGTAATCAATGATCATTCCAAAAAATGTCATTTATGAGTTCATTTCATTTAGCCATATTTTCATATCGTCATACCAATCATGCCCTTAAAGCTTTGTTTTTTTTAAACTTGTTGACAAATTATCTGTTTGGGTTAAATAACCTACTAGCAGGCTTCTGACTAATAAGTCTAGTCATACATTTTAGTCTTAATTTTGAGTTGGGATATATATGTGTGTTAATGTGTGTATATATAACGTTCAAATTTAACATAAATTATTCCTCTTGTAGCATGGATAACTTTGTTACAGTTTAGTACCAGATTTATTAGGTCAGGACTTCGGATGAAGAGATGCTCTTGGAGGCTCTACTAGTGTTTGAAGTCGACACAATAATCTGAATTCCGGTGCGTGGGCACAATGCATTGGACTTTCGTTTTTGTGAACCAGATAAGAAAGGAATATATTCGGTCATTTTGGGCTATAAAGTAGGAATTAATGAGAGCAGTGGAGAATGGGTAGGGAAAGAAGGACTATCAGATAAATCAAAATGCATGGAATGGTGGAGGAATGTGTGGAACAAAAGTTTTGTAACGACCTAATTGCAGTTGAAGGAAATCCGGTAACTCACGGTGTTCCGATCTCGAGGCAATGTTCACACTCTCTTTACATGCCCGGGAGTTAGACATGTCTGGAAGGACCAGAATGGATGACATGACCTAAAATTATAAAACCTCCATACTTGGGCTTTTCTGAGGGCGTTGGAAGAATCAGAAACAACACTTTGATTTGATGAGATTATCATCACTACATGGGGAGTCTGTAAGAAAAGATGTTGAATTAGGCATAAACCTTCTACTCTGACTAATCGAGAAATTAAATTTTCAAACATGGAGTGGGAAATCACAATCCTTAAAGATTATCCGCAAGCACGAAAGAAGCTTATTATGGGATCGACAAAGGACCGGGAAGAAGGGGAGAGAAGATACGAAAACAATGTACATAACGAGATACATGTGGATGCGGCCTATAATGAGGACAATCAACTATTTTTTGTGGGCTATGCACAAATGCCTCATAGTAGAAGATTGTAAACCGATAATATCCTATCTGACACATCAGAAGCGGTGACGACATTAAAAAAAAAAAAAAAAAAAACAATCCTACAGTTGGAGGGGTTCGTCCTAGATGAGATTATGAAACTTATAACTGACGTTGTGATAGTGTACATCGTCGAATAAAATAAAAAGCATAGAGATAAACTTTGTATTCTCCCTCTTTTTAAAAAAAATAAAAAACTTTTTTAGTATTGACATTATTTTGTACCGATCGTTACAACAGATAAAAAAAATTGTTGAACGATAAATATTAAGAATTTCAGGAAGGGATGTTTTAAAAATATTTACCAAAAGAGTATGGATCTAAAATGCAATTTTAATAAACAAGAAAAGCAGCATAAATTAAATTGTGATACAAAAATTATTACTTTTTGTGCAAGGAAAGAAGTGGAGTAAATGGTGAACATGTTTTACACAAATCTTTGGAGCTAAGGAATATTCTGAAAGAAGCAAAATAAAAACAGCATTGGGTAGCGTTTCAAAAGTACGTTATACTCATATAGGGATTCAATAATTTTTTAACCTTTTTTGGCTGATATGCAATTCTAGTTGATGGATTGGTTCACCAAACTTATATACTTCTCTTCTTAATTTACATTGCATAAGCTTTTTGACATTAAATTAAAATCTTCATGAAAGAAAGTGTATTATCTCTCTATCATGTATCCATTTTGTCATTTTTATTCTTTCAACCTAATTGATTTTTTTTTTTAAATGACACATGTTACTATGTATCTACTTTTCTTCTCTGTCTCTATCTATTTTTATCATTTTTATTACTTTTCATTAATTTAATATCATTTTAATACTATATTTCTTAAAATTTATGAAAAAGTAAACGTGTCAAATTACAGAGGACAAAGAGATTATAATTTTTAATCAAAGAAATTTGTATATATCTTGCTCCACTAGAAAGGAATTTACTACTCCGTGATTTAGTAATTAGTACTTTCACTGTTATTCATTAAGTTACCTCTTTTTTACATGTTAAGTTACATATTTCCATCTTGATTAACACCCCACCCTCTCTTTCTATATTTCTCTATTTTTCACCTCTCACTAAAATGACGAAACAAATTGAAGAGACAAAATATAAGAGGCAAATTTTAAAGTTGAAAAATTAGCAACTTGAAAATTAAATATTTATAATGTAGTTGAGTATAATTCAATTGAAAAAACGATTGATTTTAAAAAAACATAGTGCTCAATAGTTGATATAGAAAAACAAAAACTATATACTCTCTTTAATGTGATCAATTCTATTTTCTGATTTATTCCATTTAAATAGTTAAATTTTAATTTTTTTTTACTTTATTAACAAAATTGAATATCTACCTATAATATTTTTTACTCGTATTCTACATATATTTAAAAAAAAAAAGCGAGCAGAGAAAGTATTTAGACACAAAATACAAAAATGGGGCAATAACTATAAAAATGAAAAAAGAAAATAGAATCACAAAATATAATTCCAAGAATACCCAAAAAAGAAAAGGAACCAAATGAAAAGAGAAAAGGCGAAAACAGGCGATAAAAGCAATCAACCGACCACCTGATTCCGGTGGAGCCCACAGCACACGATCCGCCCCTCCTCCTTCATTCTCCTCGCCACCATTTTCTCTCTCTTAAATTTATCCTTTCCGATTCCTCGATTCATCTGCGGACGATTTCTCAAAAATGTCGAACGAAAATGAAAACGATGGTGATTTGGACAAGCAGTTGAAAACTTGCGCCGTATTGGGCGGCAGGGGATTTATTGGCCGTGCCTTGGTGGAGAGGCTCCTCAGACTCGGTAATTGGATCGTCCGAGTCGCCGACTCCTATAAGTCTCCCGAACTCAAACCTTCCGAGTCGCTTCTCGCCGATGCCTTCGCCTCTCGCCGCGCCACTTATTACCGAGTCGATGTATGTGATAAATCCCAAATCGTTGAAGGTACTCATTTTCACTACGCCCTCGCCCTGTGCTAGGTTTTGAATTTTAATGACTCTGAATATGATGCGTTTTGCTTAATGCACATGTGGAGTGTTTTCAAACATAGACTACTTAATAGACAGATTGATTGCGGATTTATCTTTTGAAGTGATTATTGTTCATGAGTAATTCAGTACAACTATTAACCTTTTGGCTAGCACAAGTATCACCCTAAGTTTTGTCGTGTCTATATAATAGCAAGACATAATCTGTCGTGCTTGTGGAGTATCAGCGCACATTTATCCGTATTTGTTGAATGATGGTGTGTTGGATGGGTTTTGATGATGTTGGCATTCCTTTTGATGAGCAATGAGCTGTTTTCTCTTGTCATATCATGCAATTTAAATAAGGCGTGAAAGCTGATTTGAATTTTGAATTGCATTAATAAAATTCCAGTTCACATCCTTGATGTGTATTTTCCACTTGGCTGACCATTTAGGGTATGGCATACCGTCTTCAATCTTCATAATTTTCCCTTCAATTAACATGTTCATAATTGAGACTTCGAGTATTTGTTTTGTTAATTGGCACTGTGAGCCTGTGTTGTTTTATTGCATTCCTTATTTGTTGTTGGATTCACTAGATTTTGTTCTTGGTTTCTGTTCAACTCCATTTCTAGGGCCTCCTTTTACCTGTCCAAAGTTGTAATTTCAGTTTTTTTACTAACATGTAGTTGTTTCTATGCAGCAATTGATGGTGTGTCAGTAGTATTTTATACTGACTATATGGATCCAGTCTCCCAAGATTTCTATTTTTGCTATAAAGTCATTGTTCAAGGTAATCTCTTTGTGAGGCACAGTGTTAAAATGAAATAACATACTAATACTATTGCAGCATTTCATCATGCACTAATATCATTATCTCAATTCCTCAGGTGCAAAAAATGTTATAAATGCCTGCCGAGAATGTAAAGTTAAACGACTTATATACAACAGTTCTGCTGATGTTATTTTTGATGATTTCCATGACATACATGGTGGAGATGAATCTTTACCGTATTCTGGGCAAGTATGTGTGTGATTAAAATTATGGGTTCACTTTCTCTTCTATATGCCTAAGATTTCTAACTCCTCTGTCTCTTGCGGTACATGAATCCCACACTGCAGTTATGGGACATGGTCACTGACCTTAGGACTCAAGCTGAGGCACTGATCTTGTTTGCGAACGATACTGATGGCCTTTTAACATGTGCACTTCGTCCTTGCAATGTATTTGGTCCTGGTGATAAACAACTCTTACCCTTGCTGGTGAATATGGCAAAGTCCCACTGGGATAAGGTTCGGAAGCTACTTTACTATCTCATAAATACTTGACGAAGGATATGTCATTACTCTATTAAATTCTGTTAGCTCAGAGGTTACTCTTTGTTAGCATCTTCTTCCATACTAGTCTTGCTATTTAAATAGTCACATATGAAATACTTGTTTTTTATTTCAATAGAGTAAATTTTTATTCATAAAACCTGAGTGTTAGTGTTTTTCTCTGCAAAATCTGTGATGTGTCTTGCGTATTAATTTAGTAAGTTGTGTATTTTTTGGAATTAGTAATAGGCTTTCTCATTTCAGTTTATTATAGGAAGTGGAGACAATCTCTCGGACTTCACATATGTAGAAAATGTTGCCCATGCTCATATCTGCGCTGAAGAATCTTTAAGTTCCCAGAGTGTTACTGTCTCTGGAAAGGTATCTTCAAAATTCAAGCTGCTCTTTGTTCTGTCTATCATCAACACTTGTTGTGAAACACTTTCTTCATCTAAAATTTGTAGGCCTTTTTTATAACTGATCTGGAGCCAATGAAGTTTCCGGAATTTGCATTTCTTTTACTGGAGAGCTTAGGCTACCAGAGGTATCAAAATCTCCTATTGTTGCTTGATATGATGGAATCTGCATTAGCAATTATTAAAATAAATAGTTCTTGCAGTGGAGTCTTGGAATAGATTGATGCAAACGACAATGTTAAATGCAATGCTGCACTAATACTTATATCTTGCAGCTCTGGAAGTTGATTTAAGAGGGCAGATACCTAACCAATTTCATTTTTGTAAAAAATGTGCTTATTTCATATTTATTTTGGAGAGTATTGCTTCCCACAAAATGATGAAACATTCCAAAGGATGAATATTTTCTTAAAATAGTTTGTACCCTGAAAAGTACTTGTAAATAACTAATTTCCGTGTGGTATAACCAATTATACTCTCAGTAGCTGCAAAAAACAATATTGATGAGCCATCTGCCAGTTGAAACTGTCTACACAAACAACAAAGTTAACATTTGCAAAATATTTATCTAAAAAAAACGTTTCCAAGATTACACCAATCCCCAACAAAATATCCAATTGCATTTTTATCTCTGTGAGTCTGTGTCAAACCCACTGCTGAAACATATTATCCCAAAATATGAAAACGATGCTTAATAAATATGAAAATATAAACTATACAGCTATACAGTATACACACACACGCATGATGGTCTATTTTAGCAAAAACCTGTTACAACTTACAAGCCATTTAAATTATACTGTATAAAATAATTTTAGTCCAATCTTTTGAAATATTGGGGATGAAAACTTTAAATGAGATGATAAACTTTCAAATCTTCCATTATTGATATTTCCAGAAATTGATCAGTTCTAATGAACAAGTGTGCCATGCATTAAGAATTAGATAATGCCTCAGTGTGTACTTTTTTTGGCTGGCAAATGTTCAATTATGGTATTTGAAGAGCAGATTTTGTGAGATAAAGCTTTCACCATTATTTGGATATTGATGTTATGTCTCTAAATGAATAACTAAACTATGAACAAGAAGGAAATCTTAATGGGTTAATCATTGAAATAATTCGCATATTACATTTTTTTTTATGCGCTTCGTCAGAATTCAAAGTCTTATTAGCCTCCACCTTATTTTTTCACCATCCTTTTTAATTTTACAAGAATGTAAAATGTTGGAGTATAAATGGTTGATGTCTTCTTTCGCTTATAAGTTTAATTAATTTATTTGGAATTGCAATTTTGATTTCGACAAGGTATTCAATTAGTTTGACCTGGCCTTCACTCAGTCTAAAGTTTATTATTGTTTGGTTTAAGTGCACATTATTGATAATTCTATCTGATTGCAGGCCTGTCATTAGTATTCCTGCTTGGGTGGCCAACCATGTTATTTCTCTTGTAAAGTCGCTGTATGTGAAGTCTGACCCCAGAAACCTTGATCCATGTTCCTCTCTTTACAAGCTTGCTTCACGCACAAGGACTTTTAGCTGTTCTGCAGCTCAGAAACATATTCAATACTCACCAATTGTTCCCTTGGAGGTTGCCTTTCATCCCAGCTTTTCTCTTAGAACTTCTCTCCTTCTACTTTGTAATATGGAGTGTGCTTTTATCATGCTCTCTGTTGAAATACCTTGAAGAGCCGATGTCTAGTATTGTCTTAGCTTGATTATAGTATGTGAGCCTCGAAGCACTAGTCAAAATTGTTATGTTTGGCTTCGTCTTATCTAGATCACTTCTACAATTCAGCCAGTTCATATTATACACAGTAGATGAAAAGTAACACCAATAATATAGTAGTACTCGGCACCATGAATCTAAAAACCTACTCAAAGATGAATTTGTTCACTTGGCAGACTAACTTATAGAAATTAACAATGCCTACTATGGCTTTGTGGACAAGGTCCCTAATCATTCCTATGAGGAGATGCCCTTAACCTTCTCCCCTCATTCATGAATCGTGACTTGACTATAAAAGTATACGAATGCTGTAGAATCATGCAAACGAAGTGTAAACACAGACATCATCTTCATTAGTACGGGTGCTACTTGAATGGTTTGTTCATCTGAGATTGAGAATACTAACACGTGAGTTGCTAGTAGTCTAAAGAAAACATTTTAGTTCCCAGTGAAACAATCTGGAGTAAGTTCATTATGATCTTAATGAGTTGATTTGGGACATTTCAGGGTTTCTCCATTTGCTGCACTGAAATTTGTTCTACGAACGTTAAAACCTTTTCTATTGGTTCGTTCCTTGCTTTTTAAATGTAAACTAGAGTTTCCCTACTCTAGGACTTGAACCGCTTACCACATATTTAAAAAAATAGAGCCTTATCAGCTGTTGTGTATATTATTCCTTGTTTCTGAGTAGTGGTTTATAGAGTGAAGTGATTGGTGGTAGGGGTGGCAATTTTTGACACAACACAATAACCCGATATGAATATGGCCGGACTTTTAACATGAATCACAGAGATAAACAGCATGATAAGACACAGAATGAAATAGTTAAATTTATATTTATGTTTTAGTTGATATTGAAATAAAATGGATAACATAAATATATATGATAACCTGAACAAAAATTGCCACTCCTCTCATTGTTTTACAAATTTCTCTGGTCAACTTATTGCTTGCTCATTGACTTGGAAACTTCACAACCTAGTCTGAGTATTCATGCTAGATCTTTGTCTTGAAGTGTATGCTTTTGTTTGGCACAGGAAGCGGTGAAACTAACTGTTGATTCATTCTCCAATTTGGCAATAGACTCACCTTTAATGAGATACAAGGACATCAACGGACGCTCAAAAATAGAGAAGCTGTTAGGCCGAGGACAAGGTTTGTTTATTTCCAGCCTTTACTTAAAATCATATACATTTCACACATATAATTGCAATTTATCTGTTAATTTTTGGAACATGAGATCTTTGTTAGTCAATAAGTTTGCCAGAGCACGCACATTTACATAAATATATACTCCCACACACATAGGCACATTCTCCACGTGGGTACGGTTTGATGCTGTAAAAGAGAGTGGTTGTGTAGTGTTACCTTTTTATTTTCACATCAGTGATACTGTATTATTTACCTGCAGTTGCAGATGTTTTGCTGTGGAGAGATGAGAAGAAAACCTTTTCTTGTTTTTTATTTCTTGGTATTCTGTATCACTGGTTTTTCCTCTCTGGGAGAACTTTTATCTCATCTGTTGCCCAGCTGCTTCTGCTAACAGCTGTGTTGCTTTGTGGACATCACGTTCTACCCATGGCTGGGTAAGTCAGATCCTGATCATGAGATTATACTTCCATATTGTTTTTCATCTCTAGGAGTTAAGGTTTTTCTGTGCTGCCACATTTTTTCTAGTGAAGTTACCTTTCATTTTAATTACTTTGATACTTATAGCAACTTCTATTTTGTGTTGTTTGTTGTTTCTATTTCTGATTCTGAACTGTTTTATGGAGTAAACAACTGCTTAAGCTTTATTAGGATGGCTCTATTCTTATAGATAAAAACCCGACTACTCACTGTTATCATTGAGTGAATGAGCGTGTAATGTTTCTTCTTTTTCTGATTTTCATTGCAAGTAAACTTACCATATTAATATCATGTTGGATAATTTATCGCTTTGCAGATTTGGATCATTCCCTAGATTGCCCTCATCATGTTTTGAAATCTCGGAAGTTGATGCAAGAAATTCTTTTTTTGCAATTAAATGCATGTTGGATAAAGTGGATTACCTAACCAAGTCATTGGCTCGAGGAGAAGATTGGTCTATCTTCTTCAAGGTACCTATTAACTAAAAGTTGTTCTAATTTAGGTTAGTGTGCTTTCACTTTGATTGAATTTAAGGTAATACAGTTATCACTGATCTGAAGATCAGATACTAGATGAGATTGAACATTGTATATTCTTAGAATTTGAATTCAAATATTTCCTTGGATTACTATTTGGCTAACTACCTTGTATCTTAAGGTCACATTTGCATTTTTGGATTTGAAATTCAATTACTGATGTCAATGGATGCCAAATCCACTTAAATTGAAGTGGATCTCATACCCACTCAAACTACTCTACAAATAGTTTAAAATGAGAGATGAATTTCACATCCATCCCACAAAACGAATGGATTATAAATTAAGAGTCGACTAATAGTTTTATATATGCAATATTTTCCTCACATTATCTAATTTGTTTTCCAACTTTTGCAGGTGTCAACTTTCATGTATTTCTTTAAGTTGATTGTTCCCCAGTACTTGACTCTGGCTATTGGCTTGGGTACGTTTTAGATACTTTAACGAGTTGATATCAATCTATGTCCTGATATTTAGGGTGGATCCCGTATAATTCCTTTTGCTTGCTACAATTTCAGTCCTAGGGTGTCCAATTTCTGTACTAGGACTAAATTGGATACCCTATTATTGAAATTGAACACCCTAGGACCATAGTTGTTAAAGGCGTGCCTAAGGCGCATGGGGCGCAGATTTAAAGAAACTCTTATTTATTTATTTTTAGTAAAAAAGGGGGTTTGTTTTTAAGTTTAAGAATAAATAAGAAAAAAACTAGGGTTTCAGAAATCAGAATACATGGTTTTTAAGTTTCTATTAGTTATAGGCTTCTAGCCATCATGTACAAAAGGCGTGTCCTTGCGCCCTTTACAACTATGCCTATGACTGAAATTGGACATCCTAGGACTAAAATTGATAGAATAGAAAGAAAATTGATTTATATTCGATTCACCCTATGTTACAGGGCTTAAATTTATATTAACTCATACTTTAAATATGCCTGGTATTGCTTCTTATTACATTTTTATGATCCCGTTTTAATGTCCTGAATTGCAGCATTGATCCTTGCATTCACTATGGGGTTTGTGTACGAGCAATATGAGGAGAAAATCGACACGGTAACAATAGTAGTATACACTGTAATTACCAAGTTGCTCACCTTGGTTGCTACAAAACTGCCGATACCTTTTATCTCAGAAAAGCCGACAGTCGTGAGGGGATCAATCCAACATAGTTTGTTAGATCGGAGGCAATAAGAGGTTTGGCCATCTTATTTCTGTAACTTTACTCATGTAACCCCTTTGTAGATATGTATTGTAGCTTCTGCACTTTACGACAATATTGTAGCTCCAAACACGCCTCTATGATTTGCTTCTTTTGCTAGACTCGAATTCTAGGTGCTACTAGCTAGTAGTGCCACTCTTGAGATGTTATCGTGTATCTCTTGAGACCAAACAGTGTTTGGTGCAATCTTTGATGAGAAAGTGAAACCCATATTTTGTCTTCATGACAATTCTCTTGTATGACATATTATGGTTTGGTGCAATCTCTACATTTATCCCTGGATTATTTGTACACTTGTTTTATTTGGACCTTTTTCCGGCAGTTTGCACATTGCCAAATGAATAATTTTACCCGTAAACTTTACCCACACAATAACTACAATTATACATGTCATTGAAGTGGACTCATACATAAATTCAATACAACTCATTTCTCACATTATTCATAAAGTAAACTTTCTTTCTTTGCTTTGTAGAGGAGTGTACATTTTTTTGTTTGAGGGTTTTATTCCTGAGGTGAATGAGGGTAAGGTTTTAAATGGCACTCTGATCTTTGAATTGATTTGTGATCTTTTGATTTTTTTTTTCTTTTTTTATTGTTACATTTATTTGTCAAATATTCACTCTATAGAGTCTGTACTTTTTTTAAATGGATAAATGAATCAGGGTTGGTAAAAACTTATATGCAATATTGTATACATACAATATTGGCCAATTAAATCAAAATTCGTGGGTCAATGCGGTCAAAGTGGGTCAACTTTAATTATAATACTCCCTCCGTTCAATTTCATTATTCTCACTTTCTTTTTTTGGTTGTCCAATTTTATTATGCTCATACCCTTTTTGGAAACAATAATATTCATACTACTTTATCTCCGCCCTCCTACCATCACTTATTTACCTACTTTGCCATTCACTTTATTCATAAACAATCATTTATTTACAAATGGACTCCACAATATCCTATCATACTCTCAACTTATCTGCTTTATGAATAAACTAATTAATATTCATTAAAACTCGTGCCCGGAGAAGTGGGCATAATAAAATTGGACGGAGGGAGTATTTATTTTCGCTCTAAAATATTACTATCTTACTACATGACATAAAATTTGTCACTACAAGAACAAAAGTGTATTACTACAAGTTCAAAAAAATTCTGGACACTTTTTTTTTTTAGCAAAATTACTAAAATAATTCTGACTTATTCGGCTACTACATGACTAAAACAATGTTACTACAAGATCAAAATTTTATCACTACAAGGTCAAAAATGTATTACTACGTGTCCAAAAATATTCTGGACAGTTAATTTTTTGGATGAATTTACAGAATGTTTTGACATGTAGTATTAAATTTTTGGCCTTGTAGTGGTAATTTTTTGACCTTGTAGTAACAATATTTTGGTCATATAGTAAACCACTTGTTTGCGACCCGCAAAATTTTTAAAATTATTTTAATTTGACTTTTGAGCTTAGAGTTCTGACTTAGTCAAATTAGTATGAAATGCATGTATGAAATATTTCACACAAGACTAACTCATTAGGATTATAATGACTTGATGGGCAATTTTTTTTTTAAATAATTCATTTTTAAAAACTCCTTTTACAAATGAAACAAAAATGGAGTTGTTTATGAAAATAGTCATAGTTGAGTTTGATTCGTGCCTGTCTTGAAGTCATGGTCTAACACAAGCGATTTTGATTCCATTTTAGAACGATTTATCTGATAAATGATTTTTTTTTTTTAAAATACAGGCTCGTCCAATAGGCGCACTTGTGGCAGTGTTTGCGTGCGTGCTTTGTCAAAATGTGTCGGCCGTGTGTTTTCTGGAGGGTTCACCACTTTTTACTCGTTTTCATCCCCATTCATCTACATTCCCTTTATTACCATTTCATTTCCTCGCTCAAAAATCAATTCTAGTTCTACCATTTCATCAATCAAAAATTTCCCCTCATCACTTATTTTTCAAAAAGGATTATTAATAAAAATAATTTCTCCACTTCTATTATTTCATATTTTCTTTTCTGTTCTTACTAATTTGGGAAAAAATAAATTGTTTCTTATTTTCTATTTTATTTCTTTCTATTTGTCTTAATTTAAAAGGAAAAGTTCTTCATCTTTTTAATTTCATATTTTACTTTTGATTATTCTTCAAAAAAAAAAAAAATCATTTTTCTCAAGTTATTTAATTTGCTCAAGGATTTCGAACATAGAATTGATAAAAGGT
Source organism: Galeopsis tetrahit (assembly GCA_963675135.1). Lineage (NCBI taxonomy): Eukaryota > Viridiplantae > Streptophyta > Magnoliopsida > Lamiales > Lamiaceae > Galeopsis > Galeopsis tetrahit. The sequence goes on from OY776126.1 coordinate 67,987,564, forward strand.
TCGTGTATTTAAAGAATTGAGCATATTCAGGTATTTTAATTTTTTGTAATATTTATTTAAATATATGGATGTTGTGCCCTTATTTTATTTCATTAATGTTCATATTTCTTAGTTTGGGTGAAATGTGTTCAGTGGGTAGACTTGAATTGAGATATTAGTTTTTTTATGATATCTAAATGTTGATACTATGCTTAGACAAATTTTGAAATATTTGTAAAATATTGAAGATTCAAATTTATGCATATGACTTCAAATTAAAAAAAAAAAAAAAAAAAAGAAGTATATGCAATTGTTGGATATTAGTAATTTTTTTTCTTTTTTCGAACAGCACGTAAGTACGTGACGTACGTCCGACACATTTTTGTGTGTTGTCCCGTCACACTACCACAGGTGCGTCTACTGGACGAACCTATATTAAAATATTATTTTAAAAAAATCATTTATCGGATAAATATATTGTTTTAAATAGGATCAGAATTGTGGGCGTTGAACGTAACTTTAAGACAGTCGCGGGTCAAACCCTTGACTATTCCCATAAACAATTCCATTTTTTGTTTCATTTGCAAGAGAACTTTTTAAAAATGTATTATTTCTGAAAAAAAAATAAAAAATTGCCGAGTTAATGAGTTGTTGTGCTACTACTATTACTAAATTAGGTGGGTGGGAGGAGTAATCTGGATAACTTGAGAAAAGTGAAAGGCAGTATTTTGATGTAAATATGATTGTAACAACACGGGTTGAGTGTCCCTAATACTCGAGTAATATATTTTTACCGTTTCAAAAAAAAAAAAACTATTACTAAATTAGAGGATGTATTCAATTCAGATTCTGTTGGATTTTTTTGGACTCTAAAAAGTCAATGGATTTAGAAAATCCATAGACTCTATGCAGAGTTTGACTATTTGACAGGATTTTGAAATACACATTTTTTTATTGATTTACATGGATTCCATAAACTACGCCCCTAAAACTATTGGCTAAAGTCTTGTATGGAATCGATTCCATACAAGAAATCTAATCCTACCCATTTCTATTTATTCTGACCCGATCCACATCAAATTTTATTATTATTATTATTTTTCTTTTTTTAACTCAACCGCCAACCGCATTAATTTGTTTTCAGTTTTTTTATTTAAACTCAATGTTAACTCCAGCTCAATTAATTAGTTTCTTATTTTTTAATTAAACTTAATTAATATATTTTTTGTTAATTAAAAAATAGTTTGAAGGAAGGTTTGAACAATTTATCTCAAAATTAAAAAAGGTTTTACACTCACTGTCTAAGCTACTATCATACTTATTAAAATATTTATATATTACAATAAAATAAAATAAAAAAAATTGCACAGAAAATGAGGTGTGAAACATTTAACTCGTATTTAAAAATATATACATCTTCCATTTAGATTGCTGTCATACTCATTAAATAAATAATCTTATTATTTATATATAATAAAATAATAAATAATTCACAAAAAAAAAATATTAAGTTCCACTATCCAATTTTTAAGTAAAAATTTACACTTTTCAGTTATAGTGATTAAAACTTTTAAGTGAATTTTTTTATTCAATAAAAAGTGCAACACGATATTATTAAAAATGTAAGTTGATATAACAGAAAAGTGCAACATAATATTTACTAAGGGGGTGTATTCAATTGGGATTCTGTTGGATTTTTTTGGACTTTTAAAATCTGGGGGTATTCAATCCGGTTTTTAAAAAGTCTTTCAAAATTTTGAGGTATTCAATACGGATTTTAAAAAGTCTTTAGAAATCTTTAGGTATTCAACAATCTGTGGATTTTAATACTCTATGGATTTCGTTGGATTCTCTTTCAAAAATATATATAAATTTCACTATTCAAAATCTCTTCTAAAAAACAGAGATTTCAATGGATTCTCTTAGAAGACTTGAAAGAGAAGAAAAAAAAAACTTTGTTAACTATGTTCTTCTTCGATAAGCATTACAGATTCTTCACCACCATTATTATTGCGAAAAAGATTACATATATCGCTCTGATGAATTTCCAGTCGAATATAAAGAAGATCAAGATTCACCACATCTCACAAAGAACTGAAGCTAATACACTAGTATTACTAATGCTATGTGGAAAATAAGGCAGAGGTATAAACGTGATGCAAATGAAGATGATAATAATAATGATGAATAATATTTTTTTTTTGACGTGATGGAAATGAAGATGAGAATAATAATAATGAATAATAATTTTTTTGAACTAGTTTTAGGGACGTAGTTTATGGAAATTCATATAAATCAATAACAAAAGTGTGTATTTCAGAATCCTGATAAATCTATAAAAATTCATATAAATCAATAAAAAAATCAGTCAAACTCTGCATAGAGTCTATGGATTTTCTAAATCCACTGACTTTTTAAAGTCCAAAAAAATCCAACAGAATCTCAATTGAATACACCCCCCTAAATATATAAGTCAGTATAACTAAAAAATGAAACATAATTTTTCTGAAACGTGTAAGTCACTATAATTGAAAAGTGCAACACAATATTAATGAAAAGTGTAAGACATTATAACTAAAAAGTGCAACATAACATTACTAAAAAGTGTAAGTCACTATAAATGAAAAGTGCAACAAAGTACGACTAATAGATGTAGCATAACATTACTAAAAAGTGTAAGTCATTATAAGTGAAAATATTGTTGGAAATTGTAAGTCACTACAACTGAAAAGTGCAACAAAATACGACTAAAAGGTGTAGCATAACATTACTAAAAAGTGTAAGTCATTATAAGTGAAAATATTGTTGAAAATTGTAAGTCACTACAACTGAAAAGTGCAACAAAATACGACTAAAAGGTGTAGCATAACATTACTAAAAAGTGTAAGTCACTATAACTGATCAATATTGTTAAAAATTGTAAGTCACTACAACTGAAAAGTGCAACAAAATACGACTAAAAGGTGTAGCATAACATTACTAAAAAGTGTAAGTCATTATAACTGATCAATATTGTTAAAAATTGTAAGTCACTATAACTGATCAATATTGTTAAAAATTGCAAGTCACTATAACTGAAAAGTGCAACAAAATATGACTAAAAGGTGTAGCATAACATTACTAAAAGGGGTAAGTTACTATAACTGAAAAATATTGATGAAATTTGTAAGCCACTGTAACGAAAAGTGCAACAAAATATAATTATAACTGAAAAATTATTATTGCAAACAGTGTAAAATAACATATTAAAAAATTGTAAAATGCATGTTACACTTTTTCTTATTTTCAACATGCACTTTTATAATAAAAAAAAAAAGTGCAACAAAATATAATTATAACTGAAATTATTATTGCAAACAGTGTAAAATAACATATTAAAAAATTGTAAAATGCATGTTACACTTTTTCTTATTTTCAACATGCACTATACTGAACCATTTGAGATACAACAATTAAACTAAATAATTTTTGCGTATTTTATTTTTATGGTGACCCAACCCATTTTTTTAAAATGGACTCAATTCCTTATAAGGAATTGAGTCTACAGGAGACCTACCCAAACTATTGATGCAAACGTATATCGAACACTTGTATATAAAAAAAATTATCTAAATTATTTAAAAAAAATACAAAAAATATATTAGTTCAAAAAAAATTATTATTCATCATTATTATTCTCATCTTCATTTCTATCACGGTTATACCTCGCCTCATTTCCCACATAGCATTAGCAACTCTGCTTGTGTTTGAAATGGGAACTTGTGAATTGCGATTTTATCTCAATCACATTTCTTAATGATGCATGACGAAGATTGAATAACTCACTTGTATTTATGGGGTGACGACCTTGACCACCAATTTTTTTTTAGATGATATCAAATACCACGTAATGGAGAATTCACGTAATGGGAATTGACATCAATTAGATATTATTGCTAACCTAAGGTCTCCGATATACTATAATTTTTAAAGAAATAACATAATTTTAAAATACAGAGATGTAATCTTTTTCACGATAATAATGGTGGTGAAGATTCTCAAATAATAAAAACTTTTATAATGTTTTTGTGTTGTATATCTTTTTGTTTCAAATAACAAGTGCTTTCGAAGGAGACTAATGCATAGGTTAGTAATTGAAATTTTGTTAGAAGAACAACAAAGTTTTTTTTTTTCTTCTCTTTCAAGGTCTTCTGAGAGAATCCGTTGAAATCTCTTGTTTTTAGAAAAGATTTTGAATAGTGGATTATATTTTTGAAGGAGAATCCAACGAAATCCATAGAGTATTAAAATCCATAGATTGTTGAATACCTAAAGATTTTTAAAGACTTTTTAAAATCCATATTGAATAACTCAAAATTTTGAAAGACTTTTAAAGTCCAAAAAAATCCAACAAAATCTCAATTGAATACACCCAAAAAAATGGATTGACGAATGTGGGTATCAATATAGCCATGGATTTAGGAGAGCTGTCTCCTCGGATTTTTTATTTTTTTCCAATTATATACTCTCTTCATCATCTTTTAAGTTTTACATTTAGTAATAACACATGTTTAAAAAAATATACTCCCTCTATTCTCATCTCACTCGTTCAATTTACTTCATTAAGATGTCTTACTTCAAAAATTCTCAATTTTCCTATAAAAATAGCAAAACACATATTTTTCTTATTTTAAGTGTAATTAGTAAATTTAATGTAAATAATACAACGAAATCCTATAAATTAAAGAAAATAAATTAAAAAATTTCAAACAATTATCACACTAATCATCCTCCAAACTTAAAGTGTTGCTCATCCTCAAGCAACGAAAGAAAAGTGGAACAAACGGGAGAATTGCAAAGGAATTCATTCAAGCCATATTATGCGTATTAATATAAAACCTTAAATTAAAATCATATGCATATAAAAATCAATGAAAAATATAAATAAAAAATATATTTTTAACATAAAGTTAAATAATTAAATTATCACTTCAAGTTATACTCCTTCATTCTATTATTATTTAAACAATTAACAAAAACATCTTTTCTTCTCCAAAAAAAACTCCCCCAAACATTGCATATTTGACATTACTTTTTACTAGGGGTGGTTCGGTACGGTATACCGACCATACCGAATTATACCGTTATCATACCGAAAATTTCGATATTGAAAAAATTCATACCGTTACCGTACCGAAATTTCGGTATACCGTAATCTCGGTATACCGAAATTTTCGGTATGTAAAAATCCATACCGATACCGTACCGTAGTTTCGGTATACCGAATTTTCGGTTCGGTATATCGGTATACCATACCATATCGGTATATCGATTCATATCGAAAATATTGAACCATCATTTCATATCGAAATACCAGTATACCAATTCATATCGAAAATATTGAAACATTATTTTATACCTAAATTAATTATTTAAGGTTTATTTATTTATATTTTAATAATTAAAGTTATTTTAATTTAAAAATAATATAAAATTACTATTTTATTAAGGTTTCGGTATTTTGGTATATCGATATACCGTTTCATACCGAATACCAAAAAAATTCGGTATACCGAAATACCGCGGTATGATCATTTTCCATATCGTTACCGTACCGAAAATTTCGGTACGATATCATACCGTACCGAAAATTTCGGTATATCGAAAATTTCGATAATTTCGATATTTTTCGGTATGAAAAGCTCGGTATACCGAAATTTCGGTATATTTACCCACCCCTACTTTTTACACACGCAAATTAATAACGGTCATTTAATCCTAATAAATGATTAACATTAGTGTCTAACAAAGAAATTAAAACATGTATGATGAACACTCAGTGTTGCAGTTATACTGATGATGCAATTCTTCTTTTATTTTTTGTGCGTCCTTTTCACTGCAGGTTTAACTGATTGAAGAAAGGAGGTATGTATGTGTTTGTTTAATTTCCACTCGAAAAATGTGAATTATAATTTAAACGGTGTCGTTTAGCCTTGCTTCCCGACGGATTTTTTCCGTCGGTCGTTCAAATTTCGACTGCCGACGGAAAATATCTGTCGGTAGCCGACCCGCTTTGACTGGCATTAATATTCGCGTGCTACCGACGGAAATATCCGTCGGTAGCCACAATTTTTTTTTTATAAGAACTGCCGAAGGCGGCAGTTCTTCCTCATAAGGAATTTTTTTTTTTGGCTTTCGTCCCCCTCTCCCTGTTCGTCTCCTGTTCTCTCCTCGTGGATTGGATTTTCTTGTGCGTGGTGCGTGGATTGATCGACAAAGGGCATTATGATTATCTACTCCAATTTTCTTCAATTTAAACGGTATGTTTTATAAATTCTTAATTAATTTTAATTAAGTTATTGTATTATAAATTGCATGTTAATTATTATAAAATTTCATGTACGTAGTTGATGAATATATATGTATAATTAATTCAAATATATGTTAGTACGTGGATTATATGTTTTTTATTGGTTAATTGTAATTAATTAATGTATGTTAGTTCAAATATATAATGTAGTTTTGTTAGTTCGTTTTGATAATTAAACTAGGTTATTATTGTTGATTAAATTAGTAATTATTCTTATAATTAAACTAGGTTATTATTGTTGATTAAATTAGTAATTATTCTTATAAGTAGGGGTGTTGTACGGTTTGATTAATATAGTAATTATTGTTATTGTTTAAATTAAGTCATTATTAATTAGTTTGGTAAATTATTGATTTCATTAGTAACGTGATTTTGTTATTGATTAAATTAGGAAATTATTGACTTAAATTACTAAAATGTTATTAATTAAAATAGAAAATTATTGATTTCATTACTATATTAATTATTGATTAATTTATTATACTTTTAAATTTTATTTATTAAAATAGATGAGTCAAGGTGCTAGTGGGGCCTCAGGATCTCGACGTAGGAGAGGCTCACTTAGGCCTGTTGAGCCTGCTACGTTGACGTCGTCGGCATCCGTTCCACAGCATTCGCCGCCGTCATCTCAGTCGTCGACAGCTCGTCGACATCCCACGCGGGCCCGAGAAACCAGACTGAAAATATGGATTGAAGGTGTACAGTAAGTAATTAATTAAATAATTTTAAGGTTTAACAATATTTAATAGCATCAATTTTTGTACGTTTTTTAATTTATAATGTGTTTGTTTCTTAATATATAATGTCACAGCTTACTTCCTGGTAATGAGATATCGAAGATTTGCACTGACGTGATTACTAAGTGCAAGGTTGTTGCGAATGCCTACTCTTGGCTGAAGGTGCCGCAGACGAAAAAGGATGAATACTGGGAGGAATTCTAGGTATTTGAGTGCATTCAATTAAATATTAATAAACAATTTATTATATATATTATTTGATAAATATGCTGATCGAATATGTGCAGAAACATGCTTATTGGCATAGGGAGTTTTTTTCGGACAACGATATCCACAGTCACTGGCAATCTTCATGTCAGTCTAGGTATAATGAGATAATGTACACCTGGAGGAATGCTTGGCGTAGTCGTGGCCTGGTGCAGGCGTTGGGGGAGGACGAAAATGGAGTCGACGTGTGGAACACGTTGACCACGTATTGGAGTAGCCCGGAGTACATGAGGAAGTGTGCAACTGCTCGAGCCAACCGTAGAAGTGATCGGTTGAACGTTCTTCATCCGTTTGATCTAGATTCGCAGACGTCCACATATGGACGCACTACCCAGCTTCACGTAAGTTTAATTAAATTGTGATGTTTTTTTAATATTTAATTAATTAAATGTATTGAACTATGTATTAATTTATTTTTTTTGTAATTATGTAGTTGGATGTGAACCGGAGGATTGAAGAGGAGACGACACAGGCTTCTGCTGAAGCCGGGCCCAGCGCTCCGCCTGATCTTAACCGGATTTACCTGGACGTTGTCCCGGCTGATCGAGGACGGGTCCTTGGCCTTGGCCGGATGAGCCGCTCAGTGAGAGCTGCGTCGTCCAGTTCGTCCCAGCGTGCATCGCAGGCCTCTGTATCCTCCACTGTTGTTCCGGACCCGAACGTAGTACACATGATGAACCACTACTTCCGACAGCTAACTGACAATATGGGTCGATCGTTGGGGATGTTTTCTGATCAAATAAATACATGCTTTGAACAGGCGATGAGCATTCCCCCTCCGCCTTTCGATGCTCCGGTTGGTCCATTTCCCTCTCCGCATTTCGATGCTCCGGTTGGTTCAGTTCCCCCTTTCAATGCTCCAGATCCAAATCCAGATGCAGCCGCAGACGACGGCTTGGATTTCATTGGTGGTGATGATGAGTTTTTTGATCAGTATAATGGTTGATGTTTGAACTATTTATTTTTCTGTCGAACTATTTAATTTTCTGTCGAACTATTTAATTTTCTATCGAACTATTTATTTTTTCTGTCAAACTATTTAATTTTCTGTTGGACATATTTATTTCGGTAGATGCTTGTTTGTCAATGGATTGTTTATTTATGTTATTGTTTTTAATTTATACATAATACATAATTTTTCGTTAGATTTTGGTATAAAGTAAAGTATTTTTTATTTATTTTTATCCCGCCAATATTACCGACGGAAATAAACATTCCGTCGGAAATTAAGTCTGCCGACGGAAATTCCGTCGGCCAAGTACTCTACCGACGGAATTTTGGGCGGCACCCTACCGACGGAATTTCAGAATCCGTCGGTAGATTCAAAATGTACGCACCGACGGAATTTCAAAATTCGTCGGTAGCGCGTAATATTTACAGAAACTTTTTTCCCCTTTCTCACTCAGTCGAAAAAAATTGTGGAAATTGTATGAGAGCAAGCAAATTTCGGTACGTTTTTCTTTTTTACTTGGTTAAAATTTGTAGTTTAGTTGTGCATTTTATATGGTTATAGTTTAATTAGTTGTGCATTTTATATATTTGTAGTTTAGTTGTGTATTTTAATTATATTGTTTGTAGTTTAATTAGTTGTGCATTTTTTTATATGTTTGTAAGAATTTTATGTTAAATGTTTAACAGATGGAATTGCCGGATCGTCGATGGATGTATGAAACTCCTAGGTTCATTTTAGGAAATGTGAATAGTGAATTTTACAATGAACTTGTGTCATTTGTTGAATTTGCAAAGCTCCACCCACATTACATGCATGGGGATTGTATCAAGTGTCCGTGTAATGCCAAAAAATGTCAGAATAAAATATTTAAGTCGATTGATGAGGTTTTGGTACATGTTCTGAAGAATGGTTTCACTGTTAATTATTATAATTGGACATTTCACGGCGAAGTACGTTGGCCTTATAACTTTGATCAAGTTTTATACTATTACACTGCTGGTATCTATGAAAGACAAATATATGGTAATCAAGTCGGCACGAGTAATGAACAACAATTTGGTGGGGAACAACAGTTTGGTGGGGAAGAACAACTTGGGGAGGGAGAACCCAATATGTATCAAACAATGATAATGGAAGCCGGTTTTTCAAATGTAGAAGAGGAGCCGACGGATGAAGCATTTCGGTTTTATGAAATGCTCAAATTTCTCGATCAAGATTTGTATCCGGGTTGTGATTCACACTCTCAGCTGTCATTTAATTCCCGACTTATGGCTATCAAGACCGAGAACAAGCTTTCTAACAGGGCATATGAGCAAATGACACAATTATGCAGTGAGATTTGCCCTCCTGAGAATAAGGTGCTTACAACGTATCATCAAAGCAAGCAAATGCTGAAAAATATGGGATTGTCGGTCGAGAAGATTGATTGTTGTATAAACGGTTGCATGTTATATTGGGGTGATGAAGATAGCAATCTAAAAATGTGTAGGATGTGTGGCCATCCTCGTTACAAAGAGCCACGTCGGAAGGGGCCCGCTGGTTAATCGAAGTCGTCGAAGAAGAAAGTGGCACACAAGAAGATGTATTATCTTCCAATCATTCCTCGTTTAATGAGATTGTATCAATCTACTGCCACAGCACAACACATGACGTGGCATGCAACAGATTCGTCTTCGACCGAGTCTAGGGAGATGCGACATCCGGCGGACTCGGAGGCCTGGAAACATCTTGACAACGTGTATCCCAATTTTTCTTCTGAACCGAGGAATGTGAGGCTAGGTTTGTGTACTGATGGTTTTGCACCGTTTGGGAGCTTTTGAAAGCAGTATTCGTTGTGGCCGGTGATTCTGACTCCGTATAATCTTCCTCCATGGATGTGCTTGAAACCTCAAACAATGTTTATAACTGTATTGGTGCCAGGTCCGTCGAATTCAAAGGATAAACTTGACGTTTATCTCCAGCCTCTTATAAAAGACTTGATCTTTTTATGGGAAAGTGGTGTCCAAACATATGATGTGTTCAGAAAACAGAATTTCACGATGTGTGCTGCTGTATTGTGGACCATTAGCGATTTTCCTGCATATTCTATGTTGTCTGGGTGGAAAACGGCTGGGTTTCAAGTATGTCCGTATTGTATGGATTTTTCTGAAGCTTTCAGTCTTGAGAAGAGTAGGAAAGTTACATGGTTCGATAATCACCGAAAGTTCTTACCTCGAGACCATCCATTTAGAAGAAAAGAACAACTTCTTGAAGAACAGAACAGTTACACACAATCGACCGCCCCTTCGAAACGATATTTTAATTATACAATTATTTGATCTAGTATAATGTTATACGTATATGTTTTATTAATTTCTTCTAGTATAATGTTACTGTACAGGACAAACGTTGTTACATGAGATTCAGTGGACGGGTTTGAAAAAATCTACTGAGGAAAATGCAGCTGAACACAACGGTCGAATCCCAGGTGGATGGAATAGAAAGAGTATTTTTTGGGATTTGCCATACTGGAGTTCACTATTGATCCGACACAATTTGGACGTGATGCACATTGAGAAGAATGTGTTTGATAATGTGTTCCACACAATGATAAACACAGAAGGCAAGACGAAAGATACTCCACAGTCCCGGGAATAGTTGAACATTTATTGTCGTCGTGAAGAGTTGAAAATGGATCCCAGTACAGGTAAATATTCGAAGGCTTGCTACACACTGGATAAGCCACAGAAACAACAACTGTGTCGTTGGATTCACGAGTTGAATTTTCCAGACAACTACGTGTCAAACTTGAGTCGATGCGCAGACATAAACAGGGGTAAGGTTTCAGGGATGAAGAGTCACGATTGTCATGTTTTTATGCAGCGCTTGATACCGATTGCGTTCCGAGATGTTGTCCCTCTCAATGTGTGGAGGGCTATCACTGAATTAAGTCTTTTTTTTTTAGAGATTTAACATCTTCAACGATCAAGATCGATGATATGATTCGTTTGGAGCAAGACATTCCAGTGATTTTGTGTAAGTTGGAACAAATTTTTCCGCCTAGCTTCTTCAACTCCATGGAACACTTACCCGTTCATTTAGTGTATGAAGCCAGAATTTGTGGTCCAGTGTAGTACAGGTGGATGTACCCATTTGAAAGGTAAACTCTTACATTTTTCATTTTTTATATATACTACATGCATGTTCACTGAATTAAAATATATGTTTTTTATTATAAATCAGATATCTCCACAACTTGAAACGCAATGCTAAACAAAAGGCAAATATGGAAGCATCGATTGTTAATGCATATTTGAATGAAGAGGTTGGCATGTTTTGTTCTTATTATTTTGAAGACCATGTCAACACTCGGTTGAGAAGTGAACCATGTAACTACGGTGGTAGAGATACAGATAACATCGGTGAAGAGGTCGATGGAATGCTGTCTATATTCAAGTCTAAGGGACAACCAATAGGAAAATTCACAGAACGAGAGTGGGAGTCGAACAGAGAGGCAAAAATAGCACAAACGTATGTGTTATTGAATTGTGATGAAGTTCAGCCTTACATTGAGTAAGTATTTCATATTTTTATCATCACTTCATTTATGTAATTTAATATTAATTGTGATTGGATGTTGTGAATTAGGATGTATACTCAAGAACTAAGACGAATAAAACAAAACATCTCAGATACAGATATAGATGCTCGTCTTCAACGTGATTTTGCCCGATGGTTCCAACGTTGTGTGAGTACCATTTCCTTAAATTTTACGTAAATAAATATGATTCATAATTAATGTTAATTATTTGAACTGTATAGGGACGGTCAAACGATTTTGAGAATCGATTCTTAAAGGATCTCAGCAAAGGACCACTACGTCGTGTAAAGACTTACAACGGTTATATTGTGAAGGGCTACAGATTTCATACATCCGAGTATGCATCAAGAAAAGCGACTACCAACAGTGGTGTTTGCATTAGCAGTGCAAACTACAATGCAGATGCAAGTGACTACTATGGGGTGTTGCACGAAGTCGTTGGAGTAGAATATCCGGGATATCCAACAAAGACTGTAGTGTTGTTCAAGTGTCATTGGTTTGATTCAGGTCCTTCAGGAACAAGGATTCATCCGGAGTACAAACTCGTCGATGTTAATCCGAAAAGGAGCTATATCGGGAATGATCCATTTGTATTTGCCCATCAAGTATCTCAAGTATACTACTGCAAGTATCCAGTACGATCACGTAGTAAAATTGAATGGCACGCTGTTTGCAAAGTAAAGGCAAGATCAATGGTAGAAGTCCCTACAAAGGACAAGAGTGATGAAGATGATTCTTCGTTTCAAACGAAATAAATAGAGGCTAGAACTGAAGTCTTTTCGGGAGATTTGAATATCCACGTAGACTTGACGGGTGGAAATTCACAATTGATCGAAATTGAAAACGATAATGGAAATGAGGAAGATGATGAAAATGAAGAGGAAGAGGAGGAGGAGGAGGAGGAGGATGATGAAGAGGAGGAAGATGAGACAAATAATCAAAATGTAGATGAAGAAGATGAAGAGGAAGAAGATGAATAATAAATTATATAATGTAAGCTAATTATTTTATTAGATGTACAATTTAAAAATATTTATTTATCATTAAGTTACAACTAAAAATTGTGAAAAAAAATTAATTTTTTGAAATTTTTTTAAATATAATTAGCAAAAAAATGAATATTTTAGTAAAAAAAATGAATATTTTAGTAAAAAAAATGAATTTTAGTATTTAAAAATATATAAATTATAGATTACAAATTTAATTATTTAATTTATGTGAATGAAATTAATTTTTTGAAATTTTTTAAAAAATAATTAGCAAAAAAATGAATTTTTTACTAAAAAATATTAGTATTTTAGTTAAAATATGAATATTTTAGTATTTTAAAATATATAAATTATAAAAATATAAATTATAGATTTCAAATTTAATTATTTGATATATATGAAAGAAATTAATTTTATGAATTAAAAAAAAAATGGGCCGAAAATGAGTATATATACAATTAATATTACAATTACGAACAAGTAACACACCTGTCCGAGTGGTAGGCGCCCCTCACTAGGCGCCCACACACCCGGGTTCGATTCCTAGCAAGGCCAGAATAAATGGTGGCCTTAATAACAGATCGCGGGTCGGGTCGGGTCGGGGTCGGGTCCGATCCACGCCGGATATATATTTTTTTTGGGTTGACTTACCGACGGAATTTTTCGTCGGTACTACCGACGGAACCCCCGACGGGCACCGACTAAATATAATTCCGAATTTAAAAAATATAAAATCGAGTTCCGTCGGCAGATCCGTCGGAAGGTACCGACGGAATTCCCGACAGAAGCCGACGGATATATTTTTGTTAAAAACAATTCTAAAATAAATTTCCGTCGGTAAGTCCGTCGGTACTACCGACGGACGGCCGACGGAATTACCGACAGAAATTAGACCCGGTTTCAAAACGGGTCATTCGGCCTACCGACGGAATGAGATCCGTCGGTAGACTCGACTGATTTATTCCGTCGGGAATCCGTCGGGACTACCGACGGAAAAAAAAAATCCGTCGGTAAACTGGGCCGACGAGACTAGAGCCGACTGAATTATTCTGTCGGTAGTTCCGTCGATAAACCACGCCTACCGACCACAATTCCGTCGGTAAACCGCGCGTTTTTTGTAGTGTTCTCTCTCTCTCACTCCTCCTTTGTTTCGGTCAATGACGGAGGGACACTATGGCTACGGTGGACTATAGTTTTCTGAAAATAACTTGTCTTAGGTGACTTTTTCAGATGACATCCTTTATCGCTGCAGCTTTGGATCTGTGATACTTCTTTGTATCTTTGTGTACCACTTACATATTAGCTCAATCCCTGACCTTCTCATTAGTATGATCTTTAGACTTCATAATTAAAATAATCATTCAGGTGACTTGGTCAAGTTCAGGTTACTTGGCTTCTGATAACTTGTCTCATGTGACTTTTCCAGATGGCTTGTCCTGATTCATATGAGATGTCACAGGTAAAGGCGGAGGGACACTATGGCTAAGATGGGCTATATAGCCCACCCTAGTTTTCAGAAGATGACTTTGTCTCAGGTAATTTTTCTAGATGGATTCTTCACCGTTGTAGCTTGGATCCATGGTACTTCTTTGTGCATTTTGTTTCTGTCAATTAATCATTTGAATTGTGAATTATTCCAAATATGGTGTATATATAACATATTCAATATTATGAAATCTTGAGAATAAATATATGTTGGGATATTCAGGCACCTGGTATTCTTTGTATTTAGTTTTGATAAGTCAAACCAGTTGTAATAGGAGAAGTTGTTTGTATAGTCAACTTCATTATTTAACTTGTAATAGTTAGCTTTTAGTAGCATCAGTCGAGGGGGAGCCCAGCTGATGTAGTGAACTTACACGCGTATGCTCAAGAAGAGAAGATAAGATGAAGAGAGGAATCAGACGAGGGGGAACTCGACTGATCATCCGAGGTTTGATCAGCTGAGTATCAAACAACTGGGGACCAAAGCTGAGTTACTAGGCAACTAAGGTTCAAACAACTGAGGTGTGCAATCAGATATGTAAAGTCAAAGATACACTATATATTATATGGCAATGGTAATATTCAGAGTATTAATCAAGGGTAGGGCTGCTGTGTACTCAAGTACACGGTGTACTTGAGTCCACTTGCAGCCCTAATTATGTGGATAAATAACATATTGCATGCTCATATACCACCAACTAGCCGTTACAGCCTAGTGGTCACCCATTGCGTTTTTCACCACTAGGTCATGTGTTCGAGTCCCAACTACATCAAGTTTTGAATTTAATTTTATTTTCGCACCTAATAAATATTTTAGCACTCGTTTATCTAGATTATAAAAGTGCAAGGCTAATAACCAAAAGGTGTATCATTGATAGTCATAAAAGTGCAAGTTTAAATAATAAAATGTGTGAAATTAATAACAATTTTTTAAAAAAAAAATTATAAAAGTGCAAACAGTTTATCTAGATTATAAAAGTGCAAGGCGAATAACCAAAAGGTGTATCATTGATAGTCATAAAAGTGCAAGTTTAAATAATAAAATGTGTGAAATTAATAACAATTTTTTAAAAAAAAATTATAAAAGTGCAAACAGTTTATCTAGATTATAAAAGTGCAAGGCTAATAACCAAAAGGTGTATCATTGATAGTCATAAAAGTGCAAGTTTAAATAATAAAATGTGTGAAATTAATAACAATTTTTTAAAAAAAAATTATAAAAGTGCAAACAATTTAAAAAAAAAAAATTAGAAACAGTTTATCTAGCTTATAAAAGTGCAAGACTAATAACCAAAAGGATAAAAGTGCAAGTTTAAATAATAAAATGTGTGAAATTAATAACAATTTTTTTAAAAAAAATTAGAAACAGTTTATCTAGCTTATAAAAGTGCAAGACTAATAACCAAAAGGTGTATCGTTGATAGTCATAAAAGTGCAAGATTAAATAATAAAATGTGTGAAATTAATAACAATTTAAAAAAAAAAATTAGAAACAGTTTATCTAGATTATAAAAGTGCAAGACTAATAACCAAAAGGTGTATCTTGATAGTCATAAAAATGCAAGATTAAATAATAAAATTTGTGAAATTAATAACAATTTAAAAAAAATTAGGAACAGTTTATCTAGATTATAAAAGTGCAAGACTAATAACAAAAAGGTGTATCATTGATAGTCATAAAAGTGCAAGTTTAAATAATAAAATGTGTCAAATTAATAACAATGTTTTTCAAAATATTAGGAACAGTTTATGTATATTATAAAAGTGCAATTATTAATAACCAAAAGATTATACACTTTTCATTAATAGATCATACACTTTGCAGTTATAATAACATACACTTTTCTTTAATATATAACATACACTTTTCAGTTATAATACCATACACTTTTCAATTATAATAACATACACTTTTCATTAAAAACAATGTTGCACTTTTTAATATAGTAACATACACTTTTAATTAAAAAAACAAAGATACACTTTTTAGTTATAATAACATACACTTTTTTAAAAAAAAAAATCGAAAAAAAAGTCAAAGTTTGACCGTTGACTGGTCAACGGTCAACATTTGACTGGTCAAAGTCTACTGGGCTGCGGGTCGGGTCGGGTCACAAAAATTGGGCCTGGAAAAGCATTGGGTAGGGTAGGGCTACAAATGGGCCTAGAGTACACCGTGTACTCAGAAACATACAAGAATTTGGCATTAATCAAAGATTGAATTCCTAAAATAGTATGGAAGCATTTAAGGAATAAATGCAAAACATTCCATATTAAAGAACCTTACATATGTTCAATAAGCTTAGGATGTTGGTTTCATTGTACAATCCTTCCTACTTTTTTGTTTCTGAATCCAAATGTAACCAATCCTATGCAGAAGTTCTTAGGGTTCGATTAGGTTTTTCAAACGTTTTTTGTGTTCAAGCTTGTGGCATAGCTGGTGGATTATTGCTTTTCTGGAATGAATCGAATGTTTCTGTGTTGTCTTACTCTCTTGGTCATATTGATTGTTTGATTAAGGATACTATTGGATTTTGGCGGTTCACTGGTTTTTATGGGAATTCAGTACCTCAACAAAGAAATGCTTCTTGGAATCTCCTTAAAAGACTTAAACATTATATGCCTAATCTTCCAAAGTCTTGGTTAATTGGGGGAGATTTTAATGAAATCTTGAATAATAATGAAAAGGTAGGAGGTAGGCCCAAGTCAAGTGGAAATATTGATCTTTTCCAAGAAGTTCTAGTTCATAATGAACTTCAATACATGAGGATGTCAGGTCCAAAGTATACATGGCACAATCGTAGAAAGGGTCCTTTCTATATTAAAGAGAAATTGGATAGGTTTTTGGCTACTGAAAGCTGGATGGATCTATGTGCATACTGTGAGGGATCTGCTTTGAGTTTTTTGAGTTCAGACCATAGGCCAATTCTGATGAAATTCGAAGCAACAAGACAGTTAAGAAACACTCGAACACTGGTAAAGCCTTTCAAATTTGAGAATTATTGGTTGAAAGAACCTGATTTTAATAAGGTTATGTCAGTTGCTTGGAATAGGTCAAGTCCCAATGTGAATTTGATAGAGAATATGAATGCTTGTGGAGCCATGATTCGAGATTGGGCAAAGAAAAAAGGGGGTACATTGTGTAATAGGATTAAACAAGTTCAAAAACAAATCAATGACATATTGGACAATGAAACTTGTGATCCTGATATGGGAAGAGTTGGAGTATTGGAGGATGAATTGGCTAAACTTACTTCTCAGGAGGAATGGTTCTGGAAGCAGAGGGCTAGAGTTACATGGCTACAAGAAGGTGATCGAAATACTAAATTTTTCCATCTAAGGGCCACTCAAAGGAACAGAAGAAACACCATCACACAGATTCTTGATGTCAATGGGGATTGGCAATATTCAAAGAAGGCAATTGATGACACTTTCATGGATTATTTTAGGAACATCTTTACAACAGGTTCACCATCAAATGAAGTAATCAGAAGGGCAACTCAGTGTCTTAAATCAAAGCTTACTGTGGAAAATACTAAAATTTTGGATATTCCTTTTTCTAAAATGGAGGTGTTTAAAGCAGTCAAGGATCTTGATCCTTGGAAGGCTCCAGGTCCTGATGGATATCCAGCTTCTTTTTATCTTCATAATTGGAGCATAATTGGTGAGGATATTTCGAATGCTATTTTAGAAGTTCTTAATGGGCAGGGAGATGTGAAACAATGGAACCATACCATTATTTCACTTATCCCCAAGGTCAAGACACCAGCTTCTCCACAACAATTCAGACCTATTAGCCTGTGTAATGTCCTTTATAGGATACTTGCTAGAACAGTGACTAATAGATTGAAGGGTGTTCTTAATGACATTATAGATTCTCATCAAAGTGCATTTGTACCTGGGAGACTCATTACTGATAACATTTTGGTAGCATATGAAGGTATGCATTGCTTGAGATCTTCTAAAAGCAAAGTTGGATATGCTGCATTGAAACTTGACATGTGCAAAGCTTATGATAGAATTGAATGGTCCTTTCTATTGCAAATTCTTCAAGTCATGGGTTTTTCTAATAAATGGATTCAAATTGTTTGGAAATGTGTGTCTTCTGTTACTTATGCTATCAATATCAATGGGAGTAATTCTGAGACATTCACTCCTACTAGAGGTCTGAGACAAGGAGATCCTCTATCTCCATATCTATTTGTCTTATGTGCTCAAGCTTTGTCTTATATGCTCTCATCAGCAGTGGAATCACATCAAATTTCAGGTATCAAAATTGCAAGAGGTGCCCCTACTTTATCACATCTTTTCTTTGCAGATGATAGCCTTTTCTTCTTCAAGGCCTCTAAATTAGAAACTCAAGTTGTGGTGAATTGCATTTATGTCTATGAAAAGGCTTCTGGTCAATTGGTTAATAGAGAGAAATCATCTCTTCTTTTCAGTCCCTCAACAAGTCAAATGAATGTTGATCGAACCAAGCTTATGTTGGGCATTAAATCCTCTCAGGGTTATGAGTTGTACCTTGGTCTACCCTCAATTATCCCAAAAGCTAAAAGGTTGAAGTTTGGATATCTGACTGACAAAATTAGGCAAAAGGTGCTATCATGGAAGCACAAATCTTTTTCAGAAGGGGGGAAGGAGGTGCTTATCAAGGCTGTTTTGCAAGCTACTGCCTCTTATGCTATGTCATGTTTCAGAGTGCCAGCTGCTGTCTGTTCTGATATGGAAAAAATTATAGCTGGTTTTTGGTGGGGTGATGATGATGTGGGGAAAAGAAAGCACTGGAAGAAGTGGATTGATCTGTGCAAGCCAAAAAGTGAAGGTGGACTGGGGTTTAGAAATCTTACCTGTTTTAATAAAGCTCTTTTGGCTAAACAGCTATGGAACATTATTAATAAACCGGAGTCTCTTCTAGGTAAGATATTCAATGCTAAATACATTAGAGGCAACAGCTTGTCAGATTTAGAAATTGGTTCGAATCCATCTTTTGTTTGGAGATCCCTATTTTGGAGCAAGTCTTTATTGGAGGAAGGAGCTAGATGGCGTATTGGTTCTGGTAATGCTGTCAGAATTTATAAGGATAGGTGGATTCATGGAACTGAAAGTGGTATGATCAAATCAAGAAAGGCAAGTGCCTCAAATGTGAACAAATTTTTACTGAATAATGGAGAATGGGATGAGCAACTCATTAGAAGAGCCTTTCTTGTCTATGAAGCTGAACAAATTCTTAGAACTCCAACGTTTGGTATGAATCATTGTGATCAACTGTACTGGCCTCTTTCTTCAAATGGATAATATACAGTTGCTTCAGGTTATTCATTGGCTATACAAAGAACAATAAAGGAAACAGGATATTTCATGGAGGGACCTTCAAACCCTCTAAGTTCTGCAAAGGTGTTTGAAATTGTTTGGAAGTTACAAGTTCCACCAAAAGTTAGGATTTTCTGTTGGAAGCTTATACAGAACATTATTCCATCTGAAGGTAATTTAGCCTCTCACCATGTGCCTATGAGCTCGAATTGCAGATGTTGTGGGACTTTTAATGCAGACACGATGCATTGCTTATTCAAATGTTTTTTTGCCAAAAATACCTGGAAAGGAGTGGGACTTTGGAGTAAAGTGAATAATGCTATACATGGTAATGGAATGGATTTTGTTGGCTGGTGTGGGAGCTTTATGAAAACAGAAGATATGTCTTTGGTTATGATGGTTGCTTGGGCTATTTGGAAAGAGAGGTGCAACTTAACTCATCTAGAGGCTCATAAACAAAACAACATGAGTATTGGAAGGTGTTTCAAAGTTAATTGGGCAATGTCTTATTGGCAAGATTTTCA
The DNA here is from genome assembly GCA_963675135.1 of Galeopsis tetrahit. Lineage (NCBI taxonomy): Eukaryota > Viridiplantae > Streptophyta > Magnoliopsida > Lamiales > Lamiaceae > Galeopsis > Galeopsis tetrahit. Next base: position 68,007,736 of record OY776126.1, read on the forward strand.
GAAGATGATGAATGCTGACAATATAGATACTGCTGTGATAGCTAAGCAAAGAGAAATGTGTATGGGATTTAATCCAGGTATTGAACTTTTTACGGATGCAGCCTTTAATATGGATATAAACTTCTTTGCTGCAGGATGGGTAGTTTTGGATCAAAGCTCTCGAGTTATTCGAGCTGGAGCTCAACGCATGGATTATCCGGGCTCGATTTGTGGTGCAGAACTCAGAGCTATGGTCATCGGGCTAAGCAAATGTAAGCTACATAATATTAAACTCAATGGAGTTCGATCTGATTCCATGGATGCCATTTCTGCGATTGAACATGAAGAGCGGCTTGGGAGTTTAGAACAAAATTATGTCAAGGAGGTAAAGGAATTACTTCGTAGGCAGCAGGTTTGGGATTGCAAGCATGTCCCTCGAGAGTATAATCATATTGCACATGATTTGGCTCAAAGTTCTATTAACACTTCTTCTCCTCAAGATTGGAATGAAGCTGGTTTCTCACAATTTTACAAGGATAGGCTTTCTCTAATCTCTCTACAGAGATTGTTTTGATTATTCAGCCCTTGTATTTTTGTCAAAAAAAAAAAAAAAAAAAAAGAACCTTACATATATAAACACCTTCCTTATTCAAAGAAGGAAAGTTCCAAGATTCAGGATATCAATAAAAAATTGCATTCTTAAAATAGTATGAATTTAAAATTACTCTCCAACGGTAACTTTAAAATTCAAACTATATATATGAGTTCGTTTCTCAAATCTCATGGATGAAGGAGGGAAATGCAAGGTTGACCATGGAGCTTCAGATCAGACGAGAAGAAAAGCTCAAAATCACTTCAATGGAGATTTAACAAGTATCATCATCCGAGAGTGAGTGAACTCTATTGGATCACTAAATGCTCGTGGGTTTGAATTCAAGATTGAAAGTGGTTCGATCTTGATAACCAAAGATGAGAGGCTGGTGATGAAGGGTGAAAAGATCAATGGGCTATACGTTACTTGGAGAAACTACATCAGTTGATATATTAAATGCAACAATCATGAGCAATTCGGATACTTCATTATAACACAAAATACTTGCTCACATTGGTGAAAAAGGCCTGAAAGTTTTATCTGAGAAAGGTGTGTTTTTTGGAAAAGATGTTATTGAGCTTGAATTCTATGAACATTGTGTTTTGGGAAAGGTAAAGAAGCACTCTTATGGCAAGGGTATTCATTGTTCTAATGAACCATTGGATTATATTCGTTCAGATATATGGGGACCTGCAAGGGTTGAAACTCGTGGTGGAGAAAGATATTTCATAATTCTGATTGA